>CM037636.1:5073413-5462484 GCA_015227895.2 Colaptes auratus
ATGCCGAATGCTAATACAAGACAGAAAGGTCAAGCTCATTTTAACTCATGTGAAGAACAGTCTGTACAGGGAGTAGTAGTAGGGCTGGTCTAACAGCTAAAGACTCCTTGGTTTTGTAAAGGAGTACAAACACGGTTTGGTGGACTGCATACACTGACCAGATATGATACGTACTTATTGAACCTGTCTTTCACTGTTGCGTACAGTGTAACCTTCTTAGTCAGGACCTTTTGATAGAAATGCAATATATGGATCTTACTTTCTGCTTTACTAATCCCAAATGTCTTTAGTATGTGAAATCTATTCTATTTTCAGCTCTTTCACAAATACATGTATTCAGTAAAAGAAATTTGAAGCTCATTAGACCTTTCCACCACTCTATTGGGTGATATCTTCTCCATTTGTGTTTCTCCAAAGAAACTCTATGGGATTGTCAGTTACACACTAGTCCATTTCCATTAGAGATTTTTATTTTCTAATGGAACATAATGTGGAAATCAACAAGCTGATGAGACTGCAGTATGCAAAAAAGATTTTGTTAGGCTAACAGTATATAGTCTTGTTTCTAGTAGGCTTCTGATTGTGGGGCCTGAAAGTTAGCCATTGATGTGATCAGTGCTGATAGAGCTAATGTCCTTTGTTGGATCAGCTGCGTACTGTCTAGTAAATATTTTGAAGATTAGACAGCTGAAGTATTTGACACTACATCACAGCATGATTTATGTGGAAAATGTGGAAAATAAAAGCAGGAGATCTGATGGGAGCTTTACAGTGCAGGATGGCCAATTCAATGAGCTATGAATTTCAGTGGAGTATGTGCTGTTGTTTTAGTAGAATAAAACATGGTTCATGAAAATTTTGTGAAGCATGTTTAATTCTTGCTAGACACATACCTAAACCTACCAATAAATAATTTTTTACCAATAAATAACTTTACTACCTGAATGTCCTTAGGAGACCTGATGAAGAAATTAACTGTACTGTTTTACAAGCAGTTTGACACAGTCCTAGTTTGCACACACAATAAAGGAAAACTAAAGACACTATCTAAAGATACTTACTATCAGATGTCTTAACAGACATCTGATATACAACGTTATATAAGACTTATCCTAGCAAATTATTCATGGAATATTAACTTTGCAAACCTTTTCCTCTGAGTATCTAAAAAATGTAATGTTATCTATGTGACTAATTCACTCTTAGCAATAATCATAAATTAATTCAAAAGGAACTTCTTTCAATTCAGCTAAAAGAAGTAGAAGGCCAGAGTAAATGCTATTAGTTATACTGAATTACCTTCTTGTACAAAATGTAAGAAAGAAAACCCATGTACTCTTTTCCACATTGTCATTACTTAACTTGCAAGTGATTTGAATTTAGGAAGTTTTTCTAGTGGGCAATTCTGTAATCCATCCTCTAATAATAAATATTATCAGCTGTTTTTAAGACATGCTGTCAGGCCATGTCACACCCTGTTTGAGACAATAAAACAATTGGTATCTCACAGCAGGAAGAAAACATTGGGTTCCAACCTACAACATCTTTCCTATCTTCTACCAGATACTGTTCAAGAAATCAGTTATTAATAGTAAAGCAGAACCTTCGTAAGGAGCTGCTGCCTACAGTACCTGCTATGTTCCCTTAGTAACTGCAGTGAGTTTTTAAAGTAAGATTAAGTCCTTCTTAATGCCCTATTAGCAGTCTTTTATATAAGGGGATAATCTAGTCAGCTCTTTTTGTATATAGCATCAGCGGTGTATGTATTTCCCAATATGTGGTGTAAAATACTCCCCAGAAACCACTTTTCATGTAAAACATAAGCAGAATCAGAGCGAAGGAGAGGAAAAAAAAAAGAAGGGAAAGAAAAGTTTACCAATGAGTGGTGAGTTACTTCCTTCTCTGCAAAACGCACGTGGGGCAGGTGAGATATAAACAGCCTTGCTTCAAATTCTGTACAATCCTGGCAGCCAGGGTAGGTAACTACAGCTCAGGGGTTTATGTCTAGATAAACTGGCACAAAAGTGTACCTTGCATAGAGAAAGGGAAACAAATATGAATGTATAGCCTTCCATTGTTTAAACTTCAATTATTTGATTTGGTTGACAGTTTTTTTACACAGGCTGTTCAAGCAGGTAATAGAAAAGAGTCTGTCCCAGGCATTTAAAGGCAAATGAAGAAGCCCAAGAGCAAGAAGCCCACTTTTTGGTAGGGAAGATTTGGTTTAACATACCATGAATCTTTTCCAAATATATTGAATATGCTAGTTACATGCTTGTCATTTCCACTGCAAATATTGTTCTTCTAATTTACACCACCTGCCATTCTCAGCATGCACAACACTCCCTTATTGCACTTCAAGCTCCCTGGCCAACTGATCGCTGAAAGTACAAAATGTTGATGAGTATATTCACCAAACCTTGACTCATGCTCCATGAAGAGGGAGCTAGTTTTCTTTCTTTAAGGAGTTCCAAAGTAAATCACTTCTTGTACGTGGAGTATGAAGACTAGGAAAGATCTTTTCTACTCTTTCCTTAAAAGTAGCCTTAATAGATTGTGAATTGCAGAGAGAAGCTGTTTTACTCTCATGCTTGACTGGAATGGGATTAATTTTCTAAGAAGTAAAAAGTATACTAGCCGTTAAACAAAAACCAAAAGGGACCTCAGGCAGAGCTACAATCTGCCTTCTGTACAAAAAGCATGAAGATTAGCAATTCAGTAGAAAAATCTGGTTTCCTTTAAGGCTATTAAAAATAAGTGGCAGTGGCTTCAGTGATAGCATGTTCAAGACATACCTAAGGTAAGACTCCAAGGTAAAATGTAATGCTAAAACAAACTGGTCATCTCTCAGGGGATACTGAGCTTTTGCCATTTCTGCAGGAGGTAGGAGAGCTGTGTTTCTCATGAGACACTTTGCACTGCACAGGAAGGGGAGCTAATTTCAAACTACTAAAACCCAGAAAGAGCTCTCTTTTCTTCCATTTAAACAGCCCCACACAGTGCATAATTACCTCAAAATAAAAACAACACAAAACAAAAAATCCCCCCAAAAAAACTAAACTGAAAACAACACCACACAAACAAACAAACCTCAAACACACAGCCAAAGAAACAAACAAACAAACAAATGACACATCATTGCTGATAAAAAAAAAGTGTTTTGGGCAACTTCAAATATAAACAGCTTTTCTGGGATCTATGCACTTTGCTTTGTCAGCCTGCAAAAATGAGCATAGATTTTTTATTCTCATCCCAATTAGAACAAAATGAGCAAACTGCTACAATAGAGGAATCCAATAACGGTACATTTATCAATAATTTTATATAGATATATATAAAGATAATTAAAAATTTCTAGGGGATTAAATCTAGAAAAGGAGTTTATGCAAATGCATTTAACTCATGTGATTTTAAAAATATCTTACAGTGGTTTTGATTTTCCTTAAACCACTACACCTCTACTGCAGAATATCTCCCTTAATTTTGACTCCCATCTACTTGGGCTGGATTGTTGGGTGGAAGATGAAGGGAAGGGAAGGGAAGGGAAGGGAAGGGAAGGGAAGGGAAGGGAAGGAAGGAAGGGAAGGGAAGGGAAGGGAAGGGAAGGAAGGGAAGGAAGGGAAGGGAAGGGAAGGGAAGGAAGGAAGGGAAGGGGAAGGGAAGGGAAGGGAAGAAGGGAGGGAAGGGACGGGAAGGAAGGGAAGGGAAGGGAAGGGAAGGGAAGGGAAGGGAAGGGAAGGGAAGGGTAAGGGGAGAAGGGCCAAGAGAAGGAAGAGAAAGAGAAGAGAAGAGAAGAGAAAGGAGGGAAGAGAGAAGAGAAGAGAGAGGGAAGAGAACACGAGAGAGAAAGAGAGAGAAGAGGAAGAAGAGGAAGGAGGAGGAGAAGGAAGAGAAGAGAAGAGCCAGAAGAGGAAAGAGAAGAGAAGAGAAGAAGAGAAGAGAAGAGAAGGAAATTACAGGGTGGAAGAGACCTTTGAGATCATCAAGTCCAAACCTACACCTGACACCATCTAATCAACTCAACATGGCACCAATGCCTATCCAGTCTCTTCCTAACAACCCTTCAGTGGTGGTGGACTCCACCAACTCCCTGGGCAGCACATTCCAATGGCCAATCTCTCTTTCTGGGAAGAACTTCTCCTGACATCCAGCCCTAAACCTCCCTGGCACAGCTTGAGACTAGTTGCTTTTATTGGTATACGGCCACAGTGAAGAGACATTATTATCTTGATCTGCTGGAGGGCAGAGAGGCTTTGCAGAGGGACCTTGACAGGCTGGACAGATGGGCAGAGTCCAAGGGCATGAGATTGAACACATCCAAGTGCCGGGTTCTGCACATTGGCCACAGCAACCCCAGGCAGTGCTACAGGCTGGGGGCAGAGTGGCTGGAGAGCGGCCAGGCAGAGAGGGACCTGGGGGTACTGGTTGATTGTAGGCTGAACATGAGCCTGCAGTGTGCCCAGGCAGCCAAGAGGGCAAATGGCATCCTGGCCTGGATCAGGAACAGTGTGGCCAGCAGGAGCAGGGAGGTCATTCTGCCCCTGTACACTGCACTGGTTAGGCCACACCTCGAGTCCTGTGCCCAGTTGTAGGCCCCTCAGTTTAGGAAGGAGGTTGAGTTCCTGGAAGATGTTCAGAGAATGGCAACGAAGTTGGTGAGGGGTTTGGAAGACAAGCCCTATGAGGAGAGGCTGAGGGAGCTGGGGTTGCTTAGGCTGGAGAAGAGGAGACTCAGGGGTGACCTTCTTGCTCTCTACAACTACCTGAAGGGAGGTTGTGGACAGGTGGAGGTTGGTCTCTTCTCCCAGGCAGCCAGCACCAGAACAAGAGGACACAGTCTCAGGCTGTGCCATGGGAGGTTTAGGCTGGAGGTTAGGAAGAAGTTCTCTACAGAGAGAGTGATTGCCCATTGGAATGGGCTGCCCGTGGAGGTGGTGGAGTCACCTTCATTGGAGGTATTCAGGAGGAGACTTGATGGGGTGCTTGGTGCCATAGTTTAGTTGTTTAGGTGGGTTGGATTGGTTGATGGGTTGGATACAATGATCTTGAAGGTCTCTTTCAACATGGTGTATTGTATTGTATTATGGTATTGTATTGTATTATGCCATTTACAGAAGATTAGATTACCTGCCAGGATTAGCACAGCTCTGTATTATACCCTGTGACATCTCAGGGTTTATTACATATCTCAGTTGAATTTATAGACTTTTTTCAAAAATAAGGAGCATGCCTAAATTGGATTTTGCAGAAAATTAGGAGTAAGGTTATGTCATGAATCACATTTGATCAGAGATTTTTGACTTATTAAGTGACATGCCATCTACTGATCTTCATGAATAGAAATATTATCTAAGTGAAACCACTTTAAATAATTACATTTTTTATTTATTTTTAATGGTTTAGCACTAGTGTAGGTGAGAGTAGAATTAGGTCAACTGCAATACATGTATGTCTAAACTGCACCCTGAAAATTAGCATTTTAAAGAAAATTCAAATGGCTTTGCAATTAGAAAAAGTGGAAGGACCATTTCAGAGTGTCTTGCTGCAGGCTGCTTTAAACATAGTATCACAGTATCACCAAGGTTGGAAGAGACCTCAAAGATCATTGAGTCCAACCTGTCACCACAGACCTCATGAGTAGACCATGGCACCAAGTGCCACATCCAATCCCCTCTTGAACAGCTCCAGGGACGGTGACTCCACCACCTCCCTGGGCAGCACATTCCAATGGCAAATGACTCTCTCGGTGAAGAACTTTCTCCTCATCTCCAGCCAAAATTTCCCCTGGCACAGCTTGAGACTGTGTCCTCTTGTTCTGGCGCTGGTTGCTAGAGAGAAGAGGCCAACCCCTTCCTGGCTACAACCACCTTTCAGGTAGTTGTGGAGAGCAATGAGGTCTCCCCTGAGCCTCCTCTTCTCCAGGCTAAACAACCCCAGCTCCCTCAGCCTCTCCTCACAGGGCTGTGCTCAAGGCCTCTCCCCAGCCTTGTTGCCCTTCTCTGGACACATTCAAGTGTCTCAATGTCCTTCTTGAACTGAGGGGCCCAGAACTGGACACAGGACTCAAGGTGTGGCGTAATCATTGCAAAGTACAGGGGCACTGTAAAGAAAACTCTTTACCTCTCTACTTCCTAGCTGACTCAAATTATTGCTTGGTGGATTTGCTCCTTCCCTTTCCTTTTTTTTTCCTCTCTGTTGGGAGGGAGGAGGGGGGAGTGGGAGAGAGATTCTCAGCCTTGTCCCCATCTGAGCTCTGAACTCCCAATTAAGGCTCAAACCACTGCAACATTTACTCTTACTCTTTCCACCACAACAGTGTCTCAGAGTTTTAGTAATGGTGAAAGTAGCTACAGAATGTATGGAGTATCTTCCTTGATCTTACAGAGACTGAAAAGAAAATGTTTATGAAATTATGTATTTATTTAGATACTCACTGTTGATGGCTACCTCTCCAAATCAATCTTTTCCTGGGTGAAAGGACAGAAAATACAATTCTTCCTTATGGTGATTTATTTGTGGAAAACATAATGAGACAAGACTTGCTTATTTTACCAGATCTGATATTTCTTGCTGTACAGTCAAACATATCCTTCAGTTAGACTTGTTTTCGAAGTCATGTGATAGACCTGAATGTCACTTCATTGACAATGGATTTTTGTGGTGCAATTTTTTTAAGTTCACCAAAAGAGTGATGTTTTCTTACACACTATTAGGAAATTGTATGTGTAATACTGTCATGGGTTTGATACATGAAATATTAATTAAAAACTAATGTTTATTTATTACTATTAAAATTACTAATAATTTATTTACAGCATATATACAGATTATAGTGTACAGTCATGGGTGTAATTTCCATAAAAGGGAATGGTTTAAGCAATATTGAAGTGTGTGTAGCTTGGACTATATTGCAGCCCTGGAGAGAATTCTGGAGAAATAATATTGTGAGTAATTGGTTATTTTCTGTAAAGCCTCTTTGTAAAAGGTTCTATCTGTCTCTTTATAGAGATAAACCAATTACTCGCAATATAATTTATCTGGAATTCTCTCCAGGGCTGCAGAATAGTCCAGATTGCACAGAGCAACAGGAGTTCCACCCACCTGGAGGGTTGCTGCTGGGGTACATTACCTGGTAATGGCTTTTGGGGCACTCTCAGGCACTGGTTACCAGCGGGGTTGTCTCACTGTCCCACTGGCTGACCAAGGCACAATGGCAGGTGGCTCTTAAAGTTTCACAGGATTCACAGGCTGTCCTGAAGTTTCAGGCCCTTGGGCAATAGCCTGTTCCTGTCAGCTCTTTGTGGCAAGGTCTGGGTTTGAGAAGTGGGTGGTTATCACTGCAGGGGCATGGTTCTCCAGGCTCCCCTGGGCTTTGTTCCTTCTGCCCATCAAGACACTTTTCTCTGCTTCTGAGCTTTACGATGTGAAGAGGCTGACTATAGTTGCAGTGCAGGTTGTGCAAAGGGGCCTGCATCTTTTTGGGTAAACTGAGGCACGACAAAGATTCTGAGTTGTAAGGCAAGGCTTGTGGTCGCTTTTCCCGGATCTTAGGCAAGGCACCTTGTTTACAATTTGGCTTTGCTTTTATCATTCACCCACAGATCAGTTTGGCCAAGTGGCAACCACTAGAATGGGATTTCACCAGGCCGTTACCATATAAGGTAAAGATATAAGCCTAGTCTAGGTGAAGCATGGATGGTGTATGTGCTTTTTTACCATAAAGGGAGGACATATCCCTTGTTTACCAGACTTCCTGATAGCTGGGTTCTTTGTCTTTTTCCTGCAATCCCTGGACCCCTGCAGGAAGGAGGGGGGGGGGGGGGGGGAGCGGAAATCACTCCTGGACATGCCAGGACTTGTTCCGGGTTTGTGTTTGGCGCTATCACCACACAAACATACTCATTATTAAACAGGAAAATCACAGAATCACAGAATATTAGGCATTGGAAAGGACATTGAAAGATCATGTCCAAACCCCCTGCTAGAGCAGGACCACCTAGAGCAGGTCACATAGGAACACATCCAGGTGGGTGTAGGATATCTCCAGTGAAGGCGACTCCACAACCTTTCTGGGCAGCCTGCTCTAGTGCTCTGTCATTGTACTTTTTTTCTCTTTCATTTCCAATATAGTGAAGAATCAGACCTACAAATTTTCTTGAGGCAATAACACTAGCCTCTGAAAGTGTCCTTTATTCCATAGACTTATCTCTTCCATTTCTCAGCTTTCTGATTTTCCATCTTATCTGTGTACACTGATAGATACTAATATTCTGTCATCACTTGCTTGTTTTGACTTGGCCTCTCAAGGTCCGAATTGTTTGATTTCAAGGACCAAATGATAAATCAAAGAGCTAAAATATATGAAAATAAAGCACTTGTAAAGAGTGATGCTCCAAACATTTTTCTTTCCACTAAATATAATTACCTCTGGATGAGTGAATAAAATCTGTAGGTACAGACTGTGCTTGCAGATAAGACATTTTTGACAAATCTAAACCACAGACTTAGTTCGTAATCTTAGTCCTGGCTTGCTGAGACTAGAAAAAATACCATGACCACAGTAGTCATTTATCCTAAATAAGCATGTAGGAGGCCTGTAGCAATATGGTGTGAGAGACTAAATCTTGTTTCTCTTGATGTGACTCAACAAAGATAAAATCACCTTTGCTGCTTGCCCAGACAATAGCTGATGTGTATTGGGCAGACCCACTGGAACGACTCTCAGGAAGGTGCATAGATAACGATTGCTTACCAGACTGCAGCTGCCCTGGAAATGGGCAGAGGCCACTGCTATCCAAAAAGATAAAGATCTGAGCAAGTACTGGCTCAGAAGACAGAAAACACAGAAGGAAAAGACCTGGACAATGCCACTAAGAATGAAAACAGGAGAAAAGGAAAAGACTGGGACAATGCTGCTCTGAAGGAGAACAGAGAGAATATCACCACGTAGCCTGGAAGAAGCAGACCAAGAGGAACCCTCTCTCCGTGTCCTAAGTTCTACCAGCTGCAATTTATGGAGCTGAAGAGGCTGCTCAGAGGACAGCAATGGCCCCTCTTCTACAGCCAAAGCTCTAGCACCTTTCCTCCACAGTCTCAAACTATCTTGGGGGGGTGAAGAGTGTGGTAATATAATTCCATTCCTCTTCTCTCTCCCTCTTCTCTCTCTTACTCTCTATTCTCCCTCTCTCCCCTTCTGATCCATCCACTTTATTTGTGTAATAAATAGTCTAGCTGTTGATATTTTGGTCTTGTTTGTGCCTCTAATTTCATACCACAGAATATTCAAAAGAACTGAGGCTCTTTCCCCACCAGACTGAGACATATGACTGAGCCTACAGCAGGTGGGAAATGCACTGAGTAAGATCTTTTAATAACCAGAGTTACAGTCAAATTGCTTAGACTGGAGAGAGTAAAGGAACTTCCACATAATGCATGATTTCCTGACTTTAAAGGTTGAGAGTCATTGCTGAATATGCCATAAAGGATGCAAGGACATGGCTGAAGAGGTGAGCTTATACCACTGAACTCCAGAAAATTTCATATTTCAAACTCATTTGTGAGGAGAAGCATTGTGAAACAGTTCAGCATTAAGATAATATGTTAATGAAGTTATTCCACTAGTTTGGCACAACCAAGGAATCTTGAAGGAAATAAGAAGGTAGCCCAAACCTACTTAATGCCTTGACTGTAATTGTTGTTATGCATTTATTTATTTATTTAAATAATAATAAATAAAATTCATGCTTTGGTTTTACATTAGGAACCAAACCTGAGAAAAGTCTCTATTTTTCCAACCTTGGTGATTCTGTGATTTTTATCTTGCTAGATCTTGGACTTACAGTTTTGGTAGGGCTACAAAGGAGCTTCCTATTTTTTTGTTCCATTTGTGTAAGACATGGTTGTTAAACTCTTTTAAAGTCACAGGAACATAAAATAATCACCTGCTGTGTCATGTATTTCCTGGAATCTAGCTTTTGATTATCAGGAGACCCTGTACCAGCTGGCCAAATACTCTGATGTCTAAGAAGAGACATCTAGTTATGTTTAAACTAATTGTTTGACTTAATCAGTTTATTACATATATAGTCAATAAGTAGATCTAAAGTTCCGAGACACACATCTTCCAGGAATTCTGTAATAACCTATAGATGTTGAACCAGTATCAGCCAGCTCAATCTCCCTGATTTACTGCTTAGGTGGGTTTAGAAGCGAGATCCTCTTTCTTTACTCATAAAAACTGTAAGCTATTTTCCCCACAGATGCATGTATCTTCAGTCTCTGAAATTTTACCCAAACGTTATCTAAATGTTACATCCACATCATGCCACAGTCCTAATTCCCTACCCAAATAAATCAGGAAGCCAAACTTATGTCCACTCAGTATAACCTAATTCGAGGCTGCCAGATGAGTGGCACTCACCTGTCTCCTGAAAGTTTCCAGTCTCATCGTTGTGCTTTCCCTTGAGAAAGTTATTGAGTCTCCAGTTTGTTTTCCTATAGTTGTTAAGATTACAACAGACACAAATTTGCCTGAAAAGAAAGAACTTCTAGGGTTGTGGTTATCTAGAAAGACACTATACATTGTAAACTTACAGGTTTGATGGCCATCTATAACACTGGTAAAGGATTCATCGATCCCCTTCTATGGCCTGTTCCCAGCTCTGAAGTCAGGCTTCAGCTAATGCTTCAGCTAAATCAGATCAGAGTCCAGCTGATGAGTCCATCATCAGTAAATTTTCTGATGACACCAAGCTGGGGGCAGGAGTTGATCTGTTAGCGGGTGGGAGAGCTCTACAGAGGGACCTTGCCAGGCTGCACAGATGGGCAGAGACCAAGGGCATGAGATTTAATACATGTAAGTGCTGGGTTCTACACATTGGCCACAACAACCCCAGGCAGTGCTACAGGCTGGGGACAAAGTGGCTGGAGAGCAGCCAGGCAGAAAGGGACCTGGGGGTGGTGGTTAATAGTAGGCTGAACATGAGCCAGCAGTGTGTCCAGGTGGTCAAGAAGTCCAATGGCATCCTGGCCTGGATCAGGAATAGTGTGGCCAGAAAAAGCAGGGAAGTCATTCTGCCCCTGCACCACTTCCCCTGGTGCAGCTTGAGACTGGGTCCTCTTGTTCTGGTGCTGGTCTCAGCACTGTTTAGGCCATACCTTGAGTCCTGTGTCCAGTTCTGAGCCACTCAGTTTAGGAAAGATGTTGAGTTGCTGGAAGGAGAGAAGGGCAACAAATCTGGGGAGGGGTCTGGAGCACAGCCCTGTGAGCAGAGGCTGAAGGAGCTGGGGTTGCTTAGCCTGGAAAAGAGGAGGCTCAGGGGAGACCTTATTGTTATCTACAACTCCCTGAAGGGAGCTTGTAGCCAGTTGAGTGTTGGTCTCTTCTCCCAGGCAACCTATGACAGAACAAGAGGACACAGTCTCAAACTGCACCAGGGTAGGTGGATTTTAGGAAGAAGTTCTTCACAGAAAGAGAGATTGGCCACTGAAATGTGTTGCCCAGGGAGGTGGTGGAGTCACTATCACTGGAGGTGTTTAGAAAGAGCCTGGATGGGGCACTTGGTGCCATGGTTGAGTTGATTAGATGGTGTTGGGTGATAGGTAGGACTTGATGATCTCTGAGGTCTTTTCCAACCTGGTTAATTCTATTCTATTCTATCATTCAAAAGCTAACTCATCTGCTTTTCAACCACCATTCAAAATTGCCTGAATTCAACAGATAGTGTCCCATCTGTCCTCCTTCACATTAACACTCCCCTGTGTATTTCTTCTACACTCCTGAATGTGAACTGAAAATTATTTCCTCTCTTCTCTTCCTCACACTCACACCTCCTTTTGACAACTGCCTCCAGATACCTAAAAATGAATCCTTCAAGTCAGACTTACTACAGGGACATTGGACATCAGGCCTCTGCAGATCTCAAAATTCAGTAGTAGAACCGTTCAGTCTGGTAACCCTCTAAAATCTGACCTAGAAATTCTGTCATTCTGCAGTCTTCAAAATATATACTTATTTTTAGATCTACCAGTACCAAACATCCAGACAAGCAAGAGGTGCAAACACCTAGCTAGCCAGGAAGAAGCAGCAAACATTAGCAAAAGAGAAAAATCCCACTGGAACCTTCACTATTGTGACAGGGATGGCTAATAGGGATAACTAACTTCAAGTAGTCCTAAGATCTAGTACTCCCCAGGGGGGTAAGATGAAGGCATGAAAAAAGTTCTTTGTGCTCTGGAAATTTCTCTGAAAAGGATGTGTCAGGAAGTGTGTGGCAGTGAAACTTTGGTTGTGATCTGGTGGAATCTGTCCCCTCCTGTGCCACTACAATTTCAAAGAAAAGCACAGAAAATGACCAGGTTCATTCCTGGTAGTCTTTCCCTGGGTTCACAGAAACTTTTGCCTTGATAACATTGACAGAAGTTTTAGTCCATCAAAGCTTGGAGGTAGCCTTCCAGGATTTCCATGCAAAACCCTCTGAACACTCCAAAAGATCAAGAGAACTTTAAACAAAAAATATAAAATACTGGACTGATTGAAATCCAAATAGAACATTTAACTTTTTAAACAGAGACGTTGCAAAATGACTGTGTCTCATGGAATAGTAATGAGAATGGTGTATCATTAATTCACTGTGTCAGTGAAGGCATGGTTTTGCTTCCAGGAAAAATTTCAGTCTAGTTAAAGCTTTCTGAGGGGCACCAAACCCCACAAATCCCTCAGGTCCTTTTGTAAAAGGAGTGGATCTCCTCTATATCATCCCTGGGATGGCCTTTTGCCTTTGCAAGCTTTGTTTATCCCATGGGAGAAACAATCTCTGCCTCTTTCTGCAGCACACTGCCTGACCTGTTTGTCTTTTAAGAAACATAGCCCATATGGGAGAAACCAGAAAATAAAATAGAAACTCTTCACTACTGTGCCCATGACACACTTGTAGTCATGGAGAACATGTAGTCTGTTGGACAGGATTTGCCTTTAGCAGTGTAGAGTAGGTTGTCTCCTCTGAGAGGCTAGTACTTGCTTGTCAGCCTGAGTTTCCTGTCTTTCCTGAAATCTTATCGGCTGTAGAGCTCTTTCTCTCTTTTGTTTCTGCTCTTGCAAGAAAAAAATCAGAGATTTCAAAGAGATATATTTTTTTTTTCACCTCTGAATTGGACAGTCAAAATCTCAATGGCTAAAGTATTTCTGAGGAACAGCATGATCTCCTACCACGTGAGCATCTTTTATGAGCTATTTGTAGACACTACTCTATTCTCCCAACGTGGATATCCTTTTCCTGTGGCTCTCTACAGCAGCACTGAAGTTGTTAAGTGCATTTATAAAGCACTCATGATGATGGAGTTGGCTGAACTGCTCATTAAGCCTCCTGCTTCCACTCTCCACTTCTCTCCAATGCCAACTACTGCTGAGAAATATGGAGTCCTTAGAACAAACAAATTAAACTATGGAAATCAAGACGTCTGAAAAATGTTCATCACAGGTACTCTGGACTCCACTTGAGTAATGCTTGGTGCTCTGAGGACACAAAAGGTGGCAGGGAGATGCATATTCCAAGTCTGCAAGGACAGAAGTATTTCACCTTAATCAGATATTTGTCTTTTATTAGTGGGGTTTTTGTTTGCTTGATTGTTTGTTTGTTTTCTGAAATAATAGAATGCTATTTGAGGACATATGGCTGTGAGTCCAAATGCATTGAAAAGAGAGAGGAATAAAGGATTACCATCAAAGGCCTCTAAAAAGGCAACTGTGTCTCTGTATTGCTTTTGATGGGCTCTAAGAACATTTTATCCATCTGTCTAACATATCTATTTTATCTACATTTTTATCCATCATTAAAAGACAAGCCCAAATTTCATTCCAAGAAAAAACAATGAAAGCTAACAGTGAGAACAAGAGATACATTTCATTGTAAAGATTAATCTTAACAATGCTTGAATTGATCCAGAACATGTAATTAAAAACTGGAAACAGAAACATAGTAGACTGAATAATTGGTTTAATAAAACATGCAGTGTGAAATTGAAGCTGAATACAAAAAGTGAAGCTGAAACCTTGAACACCAAAACCAGGTAATGACATGTTACTCCTCTGTGTTCTACTTAGATGATTCAGATTTTATTTTAGGATAACAATGAAGGCACAAAGACATCATCTTGTCACCAAATGAAAATAAGAAATACCCTGGGATCATCCTACATTTCATCAACATAATCAGTCCTAGGATCTGTCTCGCTGTGCTGTTGTGGAAGAGATAGGTTTTTATGGATCCCCCAATGAAACCAAGGCAGAACTGAGTAGTTGCTTTGGGAAAACCACTTGCATTTTATTTTGCTTATATGTGCAGAAGGAAAAGTTAGAAATATAGAAAAGGAAGAGAAGAGCAAATATTCAAGGCCATGGAAATGCGTTTTTGGCTGTGTCACAAGGACTGGGTTCCACCTGGGAAGCCGGAGGGCACCAGGGTAGCTTCAGTCCCAGGCATTTGACACCTCTTGGGGGATAGGGACAGGCAAAGGCTGGGCTGCAGCAGACTGTTCTGGCTCAATGGGGTCCATGGACAAATAGAACAGGGCTGTGGAGATCACTGAGCCGCAGCACCACTGGGGCAGAAGCTGATATTCCCAGAAGGCTAAAATGGAATTCTGGGCCATGGGCAGGATTTAGGGACCCCCAACAGTCAAGGACAGTAGATTCTGCAGTGCCCACAGGGCACAGAAATACACATTAATCATAGAAACATCATAGTACTAGAAATTCCAGGAGCAACTGAATGTAAGTATTAGCTTCCCAGACAATCAGGTCTTCTCTGAACACACCGTTTTCAGTAAGATGCTTTATGATGGGCAGTGACTGCCTGGGGAGCAGCCCAGAGGAGAGAGACTTGGGGGTGCTGGTGGACGAGAAGCTCAACAGGAGCTCTCAATGTGCACTTGCAGCCCGGAAAGCCAATCAGATCCTGGGCTGCAGCAGGAGAAGTGTGGCCAGCAGGGCAAGGGAGGTGATTCTCCCCCTCTACTCAGCTCTGCTGAGACCCCCACCTGCAGTACTGCCTCCAGTTCTGGAGCCCCTATTACAAGAGGGATCTGGAGGTGCTGGAAAGGTGTCCAGAGAAGGGCCACGAGGATGAGCAGAGGGCTGGAGCACCTCTCCTATGAGGACAGACTGAAGGAGTTGGGGCTGTTCAGTCTGGAGAAGAGAAGGCTCCCAGGTGACCTCATTGTGGCCTTCCAGTATCTGAAGGGGGCCTACAAGAAGGCTGGGGAGGGACTTTTCAGACTATCAGGGAGTGATAGGACTAGGGGGAATGGGATGAAGCTGGAGGTGGGGAGATTCAGGCTGGACATGAGGAGGAAGTTCTTCCCCATGAGAGTGGTGAAGCCCTGGAATGGGTTGTCCAGGGAGGTGGTTGAGGCCCCGTCCCTTGAGGTGTTTAAGACCAGGCTGGATGAGGCTCTGTCCAGCCTGATCTAGGGTAGAGTGTCCCTGCCCATGGCAGGGGGTTTGGAACTAGATGATCCTTGTGGTCCCTTCCAACCCTAACTGAAACTATGAAACTATGAAACTATGATGGTTTTCAACAAGCTTCACCTTCCTGTGGACCATTGTGCTGTACTTCTTGTACTAAAATCTCAGAACTATCAAGGGTGGTTTGCAATTCATTATCTTCATCATCTCTTCAGGAAGTTGTCCCAGAGATCAAAGAGAGATCAGAAATCCCATACATCTGATAAAATTAAAGGTAATGCTATGTTCAAAGACAAGGACTGTCTTCATCATAAGAAAACCTGTGCGCATCTTAAGTAGCTGACAGACAGAATCTAAGTGGGGTTGTGATGGTAATGAGGTGGCAAGGGAAAATCCAATCCACCCACTCTAAGGCATGAAGAACTAAAAGATTTTCTAAATTCTTTCCTATTCCATCTCTTTTATCAAGGTCTTTAGATGTTGATTAGGAATACATGAAGAAAGGGAAATACGGACATAATTCTTTTCTCTATCATGGCATGATGCAAATCAGGACAAAAGCTAATTATATGTCAGTATTTGTTACCAATAGACTAATACAAATATAATTTTATCTCATAAGCCCAAATAAGGAATCTGTAATGATGGAAATAGGGTACAGATCCCCAAAGTGGAGTGCAGAGGGGTGCATTCTCACCCAGAAAGATGAATAAATACTGGATGCCAACAACTGTATATAGATGAAGGGCTTGATGAAATGAATTTCTGTGAATAACTGAAAATGTAAGATGTCATAAGAATGCTGAAGAGCATGAATAGCAGTTGGTGGTGCATGAAAAGATTATAGGATTTCATGGACTAAAAATCAAAGCTAGAATCAAGGCATCGGCAGACTCCATCATTATTGGTATTGCAATTCTGTAGAATTCTTTCATGCTTAACAAGTAAAATCATCACTAATTAATATACATATAAAATAATTATGAATATGCAAGAGAAATGATTCCATTAAAATTCTGGGATGCTTCTTATTGACTTTGTTGTAAACCTTCCCAATATTGTTGTAAACCTTCCCAATACTTATTTTCTAACTAGATCATATCTGCAGAACAACAGATAGGTGCATGGGCAGGCAGGTATCACAGTATCACACAGTATCACAGTATCACCAAGGTTGGAAGGGACCGCGAAGATCATCGAGTCCAACCTGGCACCACAGACCCCATGACTAGACCATGGCACCAAGTGCCATGTCCAGTCCCCTCTTGAACACCTCCAGGGTGAGAGAGATGTGGATTTCATACTGAGATACTGATAGATATGCTGACATACATGCAGACAGATTTTCCACAGAAATGTCATCTCCCTTCCAGCAGAGTTCTTTGGAGGTTCTAATAAGAGACTGGATGAGTGTCAGAGAAGGCACTAGAAGATGTCTTCAAACCATATTATTAAAGCTGTCTGGCATACAGAGGCATCCTTTTGGGCATGAATATTCTTGATATTCTGAAATCTACAAGAGTAACAAAATGCACTGCACGTACACACTACCGGTATCTTAAGGGGGCTACAAGAAAGCTGGGGAAGGATTTTTTAGGGTGTCAGGTAATGATAGGACTAGGACAAATAGAACAAAAATAGAAATGGATAGATTCAAATTGGATGTTAGGAAGAAGTTCTTCAGCATGATGGTGGTGAGACACTGGAAGAGGTTGCCCAGGGAGGTGGGGGAAGCCTCATGCCTGAAGGTTTTGAAGGCCAGGCTGGATGTGGCTCTGAGCAACATGATCTAGTGTGAGGTGTCCCTGCCAGACCACTGTATCACAGAATCATAGAATTGTAGAAACACAAGATCATAGAATCATAGGAACATAGAATCAACAGGGTTGGAAAGGACCTCAGAGATCATCAAGTCCAACCTGTCACCCAACACCTCATGACTAACTAAACCATGGCTTCAAGCACCATGTGTGATCCTTTTTTGAACACCTCCAGGGACAGTGACTCCACTCCCAACCCACTCCCTCACCCCCAACCCTGGGCAGCACATTCCAATGGCCAATTACTCTTTCTGGGAAGAACTATCTCCTCACCTCCAGCCTAAACTTCCCCTGGTGCAGCTTGAGACTGTGTCCTCTTGTTCTAGTGCTGGTTGCATGGGAGAAGAGACCAACCCCCACCTGGCTACAATCTCCCTTCAGGGAGTTGTAGAGAGCTGTAAGGTCTCTCTTGATTCTCCTTTTCTCCAGGCTAAGCAACCTCAGCTCCCTCAGCCTCTCTTCCATAGGGCTTGTGCTCCAGACCTCTCACCAGCCTCATTGGCCAGAGAAGTGGTGAAGTTTCCATCCCTGGAAACATTCAAAGTCAGGCTGGATGTGGTTCTGAGCAACCTGATCTAGTTGAAGATGTCCCTATTCCCTACAGAGGAATAAATGACTGTTAAAGGTCACTTTGAATCCAAAACATTCTATGAGTCTATAAAGTCTGGAAATGGCCAAAAGCAATGACCATTGTGCCTTCCAGGCTATGTTTAAGGCCTCTATTATATATAGCTGTCTGAAATTTAGCATGAATATCTTATTTAAGTGACACCTATGATTTGATAGGGGCTGAATTAACGAGGTGGGAATTATAAAAATAGAGTTATCTTTATTTTTCCACAAATTAGGTATAAAACTCATTAGATTATTGACAGGTTCTATTTGGTCACGAATTCTGCCAGGGTGCTTATGGGCAACTTTAGTACAATTCAGAGAATTCAGAAAATGGAAAAGGCTAAGCCACAACATAGCTTCACCCCACATATAATCAGAGGCAAGCCAGGACCTTGGGGAAGCTGATGAGAACTCCAGGTTGTGCTCACGAGGACGCAGCAAGAATCTGGCGACGGTCCCTAGGGTCTCTCTTTGGTGGCAGGCTCCAGAAACTGCAGGTTTTATAACCCAGTTTGTGGATAACGCTGCACAATCCAAAGGAACAGGACCTGCCAGAAACAAAGTGTCCATAGAGATGGCTGCTGTGGAGGGAAACTCATGAGCATCAGCACTGCAAGAAGGCTGCAGGTTTCACGGCAGGCAGGGTGGCTCCATGGCAGACAGCAGGACCTCAGGCAGGCAGGGTCCGGGGAGAAGCCAGGTCTAAATGGAGCAAGCAAGGTGAAGGTGAGAGCCAGAGCAGGAGAGCAAGGACAGGAGTAGAAGCAAGATGTTGGAAGAGCCTGGAATGCTTTCTGGTCACTCTATTTAAGGCATTTCTAGACAATGTGTCGAAAGCCAATGTATAATGGGTGTGAACCACACTGCTTAATCATAGCTCCCAAACCCAGGTGACTTCCCCCACGGGGAAGGAACCTCAGCCCAGGCAGGAAGAATGGCTGCTAATTACCTGTTCTCAGGCAATTTCACACCTTGGAAGGCAATTTGGTGCCTTTGTCTTTCCCCATTCAAACCTCTGCTGATGGAGATGGGGGAAGGAGGTTTGGAGCACACTGTAACAATCTACTTTCTTATCCCACGTCATGATACAACACGAGTTATAAATCAGGAAATATTAAAAAAAATTAAATTAAATAAAATCTCAGTTATGTTGTCATTTGAAACAGAATTCCCACACAGGTTTCCAGATGAATCTGACATTCTGTTGGTAGAAGATTGTATCAGTAGATTTAGCATTATGTTCACTATTTTGAGGTACACAAACAGGATTCCTTTTACTAAGTCCCTTTTTCATTTTATTTGACTTGAATTACTCCTTAGGTTACTTTTTTGTGTGTGTTTCTTTCTGTCCTGACCCTAACCATGGCCACCATGCTCTGACCAGGAAGTGAAAACAAAACACGAGAGAGGGGTTTATTTTCTATGGTAAAACAGCTGTAATGTTGTTTGGACTGGCACTGAAATCATGGCTGACTAATGACAAATCTCTTATGAGGGAATCCTCTCCTGAACATGTAAATCACCTTGTGAACATGATCATTACATTAAGAACGTGAGAAGACAGATTTCAATAGAAATAAGATCATCATGACTGACTTGCCTGGTGTGTCAGCTCTGCCCACCAAGATAGTAATTGCCCAGGGGGTGTGGTGGACTGCAAAGAAGGGTGGAAGCCATTCATGCCAACCCCTGTAAGCCTACTGTAAGACCCCCTCAAAGTCAGGTATGCACTGTAATGTGACAAGGGTGTGAGCCAGGAACAGCATGAAAACCATGAGCTATGCCAGTTTAAAGGGGCATATCACCTGGGACATCACAAGCTGCGAGAAACAGAATCATAGAATCAATAAGGTTGGACATCACTGGAAACATCACAAGCTGGAGCAATGCCACTCAGGACATCACAAGCTGGATGTGTGACCGTGTGGTAGTGTGCTCAAAACCCTTCTTTCCCCATCCCCCTAGCGAAGTTTGGATAGGGGAAAGAGAAAAGAGCAGGAAGGAGGCAGACAGCACCTTGCCCATCTCAGTGGGCCACATGTCAGAATCCTGCACTTTGGCAAGCTGTGGTGGTTCAGGCATATCCCAAAAAGGTCCAGCCCAGTGGGTGGGCACAGGAACCCAGGTATTTCATCCCATAATGCTCTGCTCCCCTATAAGACATCAGTGGGGGTCCTCTCTTCCTCTTTCTTCCTGGGTAATGGGGTGAGCTGCCTCTCTTGGGCCTGGCTTGGCCCAAGGCCAGGTTGGGGGTGGGGAGAAAGAGCCCTGGGTGTACCCTCAGGTGGGGGTGGAATGCTTTTGGGAATGTTTTGGGATCTCTCTTTTGTCATGGTGCTTGTGGTTCTCTGTAAAACTTTAATTGTGTTGTTTTGTTTTTTTTCCATTTAAACTTTCCACCATTTTTGCAATCCATTTGTCTGAGTCTATTCATTTGCCCGTGGTGGGACAATTGGTTTCTCAACCTACCACACAAGCCAAGGATGCTACAGGCTGAGTTTCCTGCTTCTTTTGGTGATGTTATGACAGTAATTACTCTCAGAGATATTAAAAGGGAGCAAGCTGAAAAGCACTCCCTCTTCCCTGGCTGTAAAGATTCTCCCTCACTGTAAAGCACTCCCTTGCTTCAAAGTGCTCTCACTTGCTCTGTCTGGCTTTGCATCACATGTGTGGATTATAGCTTCAGTTCCTAAAGGCTTCCCAACAATGAGACCATAACAGTAATTCTCACAGCTAACAACTCTGCCTTGTGAGGAAAAACTGGAATACTTCCTAGAGCCTCTGGGGAAAGCCTGCCTCTTTGCAGTAGGCATATTCACTATTTTGTGAATCTTATCTTTTCCAAATATTGTTCCTCAACTATTGTAACCTTTCCTATATTCTGGAGATAGTCTCAACCGAGCGTAAGACCCTGTATAATTTTCACAAATTTGTATATAGTTACATAGGGGTGGTGGTTGAAATAATAAATACTTTCTATTTTTATTAACTCTCCACCTCACCCCCTCTTTGTTTCATAACAGAGTGACAGGAGAACACCATCTTTGCAGCCCAGGAACATCTCCCCACTTCCCCCCAAAGAAAGAACCCTGGGGTAGGAGTTGATTCTTTCTGTCTCTCCTGAGCTCTCTTTCTCCATTCTCTCTCTCTCTCTCTTTCTCTCTCCCTTTCATTTTTCTTCTTTGTCTTAGTTGCAAGTAATAAACAGTCTCATCTTGATATAGGACCACATTTGTGTCTTTATTTCACTCATGGGAATGTTCAAAAGAATCATGTCTCCTTCCTAACTTCCGGATTGAGACACCTTCGCATGCTTGCTTTATTCATATGAAAGGGTATATCACTGGCACTGGGAGAAAAAGGGGGAAAAATGGTTTGTTTTCCTCCTACAAAGACAGGACACAGACAAGAAGAACACCATGAAACACACTAAGGGGCACAGCTGCTAACTGTCTAGTTATCTAGTATTACAGAACACCTGCTAATCGTCTAGCTATCTAGTATCGTAATGAGCCAGGACTGCTTGAAGAGAACTGAGAAGAAAAAACTGAGGCTCAGGAGAGACCTTATTGCTCTCTACAACGCCCTGAAGGGAGGTTGTAGCCAGGTGGGGGTTGGTCTCTTCTGCCAGGTGCCCAGAACCAGAACAAGAGGACACAGTCTCAAGCTGTGCCAGGGGAAGTTTAGGCTGGATGTTAGGAAGAAGTTCTTCATAGAAAGAGAGCTTGGCCATTGCAATGTGCTGCCCAGGGAGGTGGTGGAGTCACCATCCCTGGAGGTGTTCAAGAAGGGACTGGATGTGGCACTTGTTGCCATGGTTGAGTTGATTAGATGGTGTTGGGTGATAGGTTGGACGTGATGATGTCAAAGGTCTTTTCCAACCTGTTTTTGGCACTGGAATATAAGAAGGACAAAATTTCCAGCTATACTGGAAAGAAAGACCAAATTTTCAGATATACTGGAAAGATACCTGAAGTTTTGTCAAGTTTTGGAAATTAATTAGGGTCAACTATATATATGTGTGTATATATATATATCTATATAAGTTTCTGAACCCGTCAGTTGAGATCTTGCCTCTCAAATTTCTAGTTTTTGGGCTGAAATGGAGCTCAGAGTGCTGACATTAAATAATGAAAAAAAATCAGTTTATACCTTTAAGGCCATAGTAGTCCATCGAGGATCTATACAAAATGGCATAAATTCTCCTAAAATATGTCATGGATTGAGCTGTTCCTTGGTGTCTTGAAGAACAAAAGCAGAAACTACTGGGTGCAATGGAAAAGACTGGAAGCTGAAGTACATTGCAATTTCTCCCCTCAAGGAAATGCAAGTATTGGAAGAAATAGGCTGGAAATGCAATGCTTGAGAGAGACAAAATGGGGAACTTTTGCCATGTCCTAATAAAAAGGCACATGAAGGCAGATCTCATCAGTACTGAGATCATACCATGAAAGGTGAAAAGGAGGCTGCCTCCAAAATTTAGAATTTCATTACCTGATACCAGCTGGCTCCAAGGCAAAACCAGGTTATCATTGTGAAATCTAAGAGACCATAGAGTTTTGCTGTATATAAAGAAATGGAAAGCCTAGCCTGTCCCCATCTTTTTGATGTCTGAAGAGGATGTGGAGAATATGAGAATCCAAGACATATGCAAATTTTTGGTGAGTTTAATTTTAAGTTCTTTGGCTTCCACAAGATCTCTCTGGGGTCAGTGGAGAGAAGAAAGCACTTCCTTTAGGTAATTCAAGCTATCACACTCATGATGTGGAAGTGCACTGATTAGAAGGACATCCTAGGGTGATGAAGCTCCTTTGTGAAGTACTTCACTTAATACATAAAGTTATATTGACTGCTTCTGCAGCTCAAATTTTAAACATAATTTATATTAAAGCCTGAAGGAGCCTGAAGTGTTTTTAATTCAGTGAGGAACTCACATAGCATACACATAACACTGAATATTTAACAAGTGTGCAACATTTATTCCATCCTTTAGACTGGCATAAGAATATTCTTATGACCCATAGATTAAAAAACAAGACAAATAAAAATATTTTCTCCTTGCACTACAGCTGCATAATGCCTAAGGGCTTCGAGGCAATGCTTCATGAAGTCTTACCTTTCCAGAGTAAAGCCTCCCAGGTTTGCATAAAAGACTCTGTCCATTGCGATGACTGTGTCTAGTCATTCCTCCTTTCAATCCTAGGCATCCACTTTACACTACCAGAAGGCAGAAATAATTCAGCTTTATTTTTCCAGAAAACCTCTGGGGTTTGCACTCTTTACTGACTTGCCTTGCAGTTTCTCACAAATAAATATGCTAACAAGTCTTTAAAGTCACAAAAACTAAACCAGATATACTGATGAAAGCTTTTCAGAGGAATTATTCTCATGTATTTTTATCTGTTATTAGATCTGTTGATCAAGTTCTAAGAGACACACTAGTCTGCTTTTTACATGAAAATAAGGAGTAAGAGTCAGAGTTAATATCCAGATTCAGGTAATGGGCTGGGTTAACACAGCTCTCTCTCACAAGGGAAGGTAACACAAAGAAAACTCTCTGGACTGAGATAAAGAGTTTACGGAGATCATATCACAGGATCACAGAATCACAGAATTTCAGGGGCTGGAAGGGACCTGGAAAGATCATCCAGTCCAACTCCCCTGCCAGAGCAGGATCACCTACACCAGATTACACAGAAACACATCCAGGCAGGTTTTGACTATCTCCAGAGAGGGAGACTCCACAACACCCCGGGGCAGCCTGTTCCAGTGCTCTGTCACCCTCACAGGGAAAATTTTTTTCCTCATATTTACCTGAAACTTCCTATGCCTATGAAACTTCCACCACTGCCCCTTGTGCTGTCATTGAGCATCACCCAGCAGAGCCTGGCTCCAGCCTCTCAGCACTCACCCTTCACATATTTATAAACATTGGTAAGGTCACCTTTCAGTCTCCTCTTCACTAAACTAAAGAGCCCTCAGCTCCCTCAGTCTCTCCTCATACAGAAGACGTTCTGCTCCCTTAATCATACTCTTGGCTCTGTGATGGACTCTTTCAAGCACTTCTCTGTCCTTCTTGAGCTGAGGAGCTCAGAACTGGACACAAAATTCCAGATGTGGGCTAACCAGCGCAGAGTAGAGGGGGAGGAGAACCTCTCTTGACCTATTGACCACAGCCCTTCTAATTCACCCCAGAATGGAACTGGCCTTCTTGGCCACAAGGGTCATCCTGCCATCCCCTAGGACCTCCAGGTCCTTTTCCCCTTCACTGCTCTCCAGCAGTTACCTTAGCAAAAGTAAAAGCAGCTGTCATCAATAAAATTATTTCCCCACCCAAGCACACAGCTGCCAGCACAGCAGAAAAGACCAACACGCCAAAACTAGAAACTGGAAGCAGCAACTGGAAAATGGAAGCCTTTCATGTTACAATCAGAACTTCAAGCCCCATGATACTTTGCTCCAGCCAGTATTTTCATTTTAAAGCTGGCATGATGGCAGCATGGTATAGAATACTCATCAGAAGATTCAATTCAAATCAACACAAACATATAGAAAAACAAGCACTGCCAATAAGTTTGATCATGTCCGGAAATTAATCTTGAATAGATGTAGTTTCAAGTGGGAAGGTAGAAATTTTACAAAACATGGAACTTATCTGGACCAGAAAGATGACATATGTAAAGAATACCTGTGCGTGTGTGTGCATTTCTTCCCCTTCCCCAAAAGGCAGAGTGCTTGCTATGGCAACACATCCAGTTTCATTGCATATTTGTATTACTGTTGTCACCTCTGCAGTTTGCATAGTTATGCCTTGACTGGTTTTATGATGTTCTTACAGTCTAGTCACAGCAGAAATAGTTTCATTCCTCATAACTGCCAAAATGAAATGTTTAAAGAGCAGAGCTCTCAGTACTTAGCTGATGTTTGCTGTCAGTGCAAAAATCAATACCACAGATGGTCTGAAAATGCAACACAAAGGTCAGGTATACGCTCCATGTAAATATTTAATATTTTTCACTGGATGTTCTCAAAATATTTGATTTAATGTCAAGATGACTTTACTTAATTCCCTAGTCCTTTGGACTACAAAATTTGACTGTATTACAGGTCTTCTCTTTGAATATTCTGACAAGTACCCGTGCTTATGAACACCACTTGGGTAAAACGCTGTATCCATGCAATTTAGCTGTCAGGCACACCCATGTTTTTGAAGCAGCTGCAAAGATGTGGAATTTGCTGGGCTTTAGTATCTAAACAATTGGTAATTCCTTTTTTCCATTCCTCCTTTCCTTCTTTATCAATCCTTTCTGTCTGTGCAGGCTTTAAAAATATGTAATATGTATGATATAAATATACAATATCATAGTATCACAGTATATCAGAGGTTGGAAGGGACTTCCAGAGCATCAGGTCCAACCCCTTTGTCAGAGCAGGATCACCTGGGGTAGTCTGCACAGGAATACATCCAGGTGGGTTTTGAAAGTCTCCAGAGGAGGAGACTCCTCATGTTGAGGTGAAATCTTCCATGGTCACGTTTGAATCTGTTGTTCCTTGTCTTATTATTGTGCACCACTTAAAAGATCCTGGCCTCCTCCACTTGACACCCAACCCTCAGATATTTATACACAGTGATGAGCTCCCCTCTCAGTTTTCTCTTCTCAAGACTAAACAGCCCCAGGGCTCTCAGTCTCTCTTCACAGGGCAGATGCTCTAGTCCCCTAATCATCCTTGTGGCTTTCTGTTGGATTCTCTCCAGCAGTTCACTTTCTTGTTCTGCGGAGCCCAAAACTGGACACAGTAGTGTCCAGGTGTGGTCTCACCAGGGCAAAGTAGAGAGGTAGAAGAAATTCCCTAGACCTGCTGGACACATCCTTCTTGATTCCTCCCAGGATACCATTGGCTCTCTGGGATAAGAATATACTTATATAAGTATACGAGAGAGAAAGCATTATATACATGTATATATAGAAACCATATTTAAATTCAGTTACCGTATGTCAATCATCACGAGAAGAGAACATGCTATTAAAAAATCTTTCCTCATCTCTCTGATTTTAGCCATCTGAGTTATTAGACTGAAAAAAATATCATGCCTGTGGAGGTATTTTTCACATTAGGCAGGTATGTGGACATCACTGTGGACTATTAGGTATCTCATGTGTTGTGGCCTGCTAGGCAGGTGATGTGAAATTCTGGAGACGTTGACCTACAGGACTGAGCTTTTGCTAGCCAGTTATTCTGGGAAGCTAGAAAATATTTCAGTGGATGAAAGAAATAATCTGCATATATGGTGTAATACCCTATTGCGTACTCAGAGTGCTTCTAGATCAGTCACAAGTGATGTCTACTGAAATGCAGTACTTTCCAGTGACATTCAGTACATATTTAGCACAATGCTTAGGACAAATACCTAATGGCTCTGCATAGCTGAGCTCAGGATCTGAGGCACTCAGAACAGATATGACAGTCCTTGATTTCAGGACCTTCACTCTTTTTGCTTTGCTTATATGAGAAATCCCAAAATCCATAGCGTAATGACCAACACTGAAAAGCTTGGAGGTAAGCCCCAAGTTCCCAACACTATTTCAGTAATAATAAAGATAAAACTTTCTCAAAGCTTAGCAGGGATCAATAGCAATAGGGCTTTCAAGCTGTGCAGAAACAAGAAAGAAGTTCCCAGAATACCCGAGAAAAGTCTTGGAGTCAAATATTTTCCAATCCTTGACCATAACCAGATACATATTGGTCAGTTAGAGGGTAGGAGGGCTCTGCAGAGGGACCTCGACTGACTGGACAGATGGGCGGAGTCCAACAGGATGGCATTCAACAAGTCCAAGTGCCAGGGGCTGCACTTTGGCCACAACAACCCCATGCAGAGCTACAGGCTGGGGTCAGAGTGGCTGGAGAGCTGCCAGAGAGGGACCTGGGGGTGCTGATTGACAGCCACCTGAACATGAGCCAGCAGTGTGCCCAGGTGGCCAAGAAGGCCAACGGCATCCTGGCCTGCATTAGGAATGGTGTGGCCAGCAGGAGCAGGGAGGTCATTGTGCCCATGGACTCTGCTTTGGTTAGGCCACACCTTGAGTCCTGTGTCCAGTTCTGGGCCCCTCAGTTTAAGAAGGACATTGAGACACTTGAAGGTATCCAGAGAAGGGCAACAAGGCTGGGGAGAGGCCTTGAGCACAAGCCCTGTGAGGAGAGGCTGAGGGAGCTGGGGTTGCTTAGCCTGGAGAAGAGGAGGCTCAGGGGAGACCTCATTGCTCTCTACAACTACCTGAAGGGTGGTTGTAGCCAGGAAGGGGTTGGTCTCTTCTCTCTAGCAACCAGCACCAGAACAAGGGGACACAGTCTCAAGCTGTGCCAGGGGAAGTTTAGGCTGGAGGTGAGGAGGAAGTTCTTCATGGAGAGTCATTCACCATTGGAATGCGCTGCCCAGGGAGGTGGTGGAGTCACCGTCCCTGGAGGTGTTCAAGAGGGGATTGGATGTGGCACTTGGTGCCATGGTCTAGTCATGGGGTCTGTGGTGACAGGTTGGACTGGATGATCTTCGAGGTCTCTTCCAACCTTAGCAATACTGTGATACTGTCATTTCATAAATCAGTATTTTTTCAAAACGAAACTCTACATCATCTTCAGCCAGCTGTGGTTCATAGGCACATATTTTGGGGTATTTTTCAACAGTGAATTACACACGAAATGTGTTAATAATTCTCTGAAGGACGAAGACAGTTTTCTTAAAGAGCTGGGTAGTTAGATGTTTATTAGGCTGTAACCGTGTCCAATAAAGGCTAATAAACCCTGCTTCTAAGTAGAACTAAACAGCCCTGGGAGAGTTATTCCAACATGGCTATGCTGTTTCAAGGACCTGAGCTAGCTTATCAAAGTTTAGTATGGATATAGCTACAGAATGCTAAAGCACCACCATTAGGCCAAGTTGCTTGTGGACTGCTCAGTTCAAAGAAGCGTAGAACCAATTTTCGCTGAGGCCTACTGATATAATCATTGTTATTATGGTATGTCTTTAAGCTCAGCCATCAAAATAGTCAGTCCCTCAGCACAATGAACCTTGCTAGACCTGTCATACTTTAAATCACGCTGTCATACTTTAAATCATGCTTTCAGCCCTGCTCTTCCTATCAGAAATTTCTCAAGGCAGATTTGCAGTGGCTGTGTGTGCTTCATAATAAAAGGACACATTTCTAAATGCCTTCAGTGTGTTTTGACAACTATTGTATTCATTTAAGCTTAGACAAACAATGCCTACTTGTTGCTTACACAAAAAATGAACAAGAAGCGGCAGAAAAAAATGCCTAAAATGATCTCCCATTTTAGACCAAATTTTAACCACAAAAGTGTTTAATCCTCCCAGAGCAGCATAGCAACAGATTATCCTTGTTTCACAAAAGAAGAACATGCAGCTCATGCCAAGCTGAGCAGAAGAGTCCGTCCTCCCAACTTGTGGATCAGGCACACAGCAATGACCTCTGACATTACAGTCCTCTGAGGAGGAGCATATCTCATACACACGGGCAGACAGACACAGCACTCCAGGAGAGGTCTCACCAAAGCAGAGTGTCAGAATCACCTCATTTGGTCTGCTGGCAACACTGCTTTGGATGCAGCCCAGGATGTGATTTGCCTTCTGGGCTGCAAGCTCACACTGCCTGCTCATGACTGCTTCTTGTCCATCAGCATTCTCAGGTCCTTTTCCTCAGGGCTCCTTTCTATCACCTCCTCCCCCTGGTCTGTATTGATAGTGAGGATTGTTCTGGCTCAGGTGCAGAACCCTGCACTTGCTTTTGTTGAACCTCATGAGGTTCACCTGGGCCACCTCTCCAGCTTGTCCCTCTGGATGACATCTTGGACCTCTGGCATATCAACACCACCACTCACAGCTTGGTGTCATCTGCAAACTTGCCAATGGTGCCCTTGATCCCACTCTCTATATCACTGATAAAAACATTTTAAAAGCCACACTGTGTCTCGTCTCCGTGTCTTGTATCTGGCCCTGAGTAGAAAAGGCCTATTCACGGGCCTGAGCTGTCTTCTAGCCTTGTATGGCTAGGTTGACACCACTGCATGACACAGAGTGCACGACTTTGTCAAGAAACATGATTTCAAGACACAGCAAAACCACACAATACCAGACAAGAAAGTAGGAGATGGATCCAGGAATCTTGGAAGAGTTCCTTAAGAAAGCAATCTATAACTGTAAAGGCAGTGATTTTTTTCTTATTAATTTTTATTACAATTTCCTTAATGTAAATATGAATAGGGCCTAACATTTTGCAGGGGTAAATAAAGTGTAACAGTATCTACATTTAGCCTGAATCTGAGGTTAAATTCTAGCAGCTGCTCTATTACTTGAGAACTCCTCCCTAGCAGAGAAAGGGAGAGAAAACCTGCAGGTTAAAATGAAAATGCATTTAAAGAAACAAGAAATCTGATACCGCTACAAAGCACACTCAGCCCAGCACAGGTGAAGCAATCACACTCAACAGGAAGGCAGTACTAAAGAGCACAAGGAAAAGGAGCAGGGTCAGGTGGAGTCCTAGCAAGAGACACTAGCAAGAGGTTCCCCTCCTGGCATCAAACTTCCCCATTTATACTGAGTGTGATGTTTATGACTCCAAGCTGGAAGCAGGAGTTGATCTGTTAGAGGATTGGAGGGCTCTGCAGAGGGACCTTGACAGGCTGGACAGATGGGCAGAGTCCAAGGGCATGAGATTGAACACATCTAGGTGCTGGGTTCTACACATTGGCCACAACAACCCCATGCAGTGCTACAGGCTGGGGTCAGAGTGACTGGAGAGCAGCCAGGCAGAAAGGGACCTGGGGGTACTGGTTGATAGTAGGCTGAATATGAGTCTGCAGCGTGCCCAGGTGGCCAAGAAGGCCAATAGCATCCTGGCCTGAATCAGGAATAGTGTGGCCAGCAGGAGCAGGGAGCCCTGTATTCAGCACTGGTTAGACCACACCTTGAGTACTGTGTCCAGTTCTGGGCCCCTCAATTCAAGAGAGATGTTGAGTTGCTGGAGCGTGTTCATAGAAGGGCAAGAAAGCTGGGGAGGAGTTTGGAGCACAGCCCTGTGAGGAGAGGTTAAGGGAGCTGGAGTTCCTTAGCCTGGAGAAGAGGAAGCTAAGAGGAGACCTTATTGCTCTCTACAGCTACCTGAAGGGAGATTGTAGCCAGGTGGGGGTTGGTCTCTTCTTCCAGGCAACCAGCACCAGAACAAGAGGACACAGTCTCAAGCTGTGTAGGGGGCAGTTTAGCCTTGATCTTAGAAAGTTCTTCCCAGAAAGAGTAATTGTCCACTGGAACATGCTGCCCAGGGAGGTGGTAGTGGTGTTAACATCCCTGGGAGTGTTTAAGAAAAGCCTGGATGAGGCACTTGGTGCCATGGTTTAGTTGATTAGATGGTGTTGGGTGATAGGCTGGACTTGATGATCCTGGAGGTCTCTTCCAACCTGGCTGATTCAGTGAATCTGTGATTCTGTTTATGGGACATAACACACTTGTGAACTAACTCAGGTCAGCCATCCTAGTTGACTTCAAACTGCTAAAGGCCTGCAGACCACGGTGAGCCTATGATCTGTCACACCCAAAACAGGACACAAGCAACATATTTAAAATGTAGTAAATTATTAAGGAAAACTATATACATGATTCCTCTTACAACAGTTTAATTCAATTTGGAATGAAATTTTAATAACATGAGAGTTGTAAAGACATGGGAGCAAAATAGGACTGCCATTTGGAGGGCAATCTAACTGTTAGGTTGTGCCATGTTTGTAAAAACACAGAGCATTATTTTAAAGAGATACAGAAAACATTGTGGTGGGTTTAGGCTATGCCTTTAAAATTTAATTACAGATTTTGAGCAGAAAAGTAGAAAAATGTAAATAAATCACTGTTGGGGGTAAAAAGGAAAAGAAAAGATTATTCTAAACAAATTTATTTTGGTAAATATCTAGAATAAGACAGGCTGTACCATAACAATTCTCTCTCTTGTCTTCTGATCTCTGCTGTTTTGCTTTGCTTAGGAGAGATTAACCTGCTTGTCATCTGGCCTTGGCTGAGCTGTTTAGTTAAGTCTAACCCACTGCTTTCTCCCCACTCCTTTTCTCTCTTGGGACAGGGAGGTAGGGGGAGGCAGTGGAACGGCTTCCTTGGTCTCTGGCCAGGGGGATTTTGTGTTGTTTGCTAATTGCAAATATCTGTATAATCTTGTAACTCCTGTGTATTGTGTACATATTCATTGCATTCCGTCATGGAGTGTAGTTCTTGATTGTAAATACAGCTTCATTTCTTTCTGGCTGAGTTGGTCTGGCAAAGTTAATGCTGGGGGGGGAACCTTCAACGCACCACAAACCTACAAAGCAAAATTTCTTCTGCATTTGTAAAATGTGCATTTGTAATAAAATAAATTTTAAAAAAGGAGTCAACCAGCCTTAACATTTGACATTTTTAAGAGCAAAACTCCTCACTTCTGTGACAAGGTCTGGATTAAAAATATAACTTTAAATACTTTCCTTTTGAAAACATAATCCCAGGACTCAAAAACCAGACTGAAGAGATATTCTTTTAATAACATAGCTATACCACATACATCTGGCTGCAACCTGTTAACAATTGATGTGTTGAGTCAATCTGCAACGGTCTTGGTTTTCTGTGGTCACAGGAAAAAAAGATCAGCTCAGCTGAGCTATTTAATTTATGAGAAACATTTAACAATTTTCTAAACCAGTGTGTCACTTGAAACTAAAAATCAATATTTCATTTAAAAATTCACATGGCTCAAAGCTATTTCGAAATCTATACAAACCATTTATTAAAAAAGTGAATCTATTATTTAACATATTTCAAAATCCATTGTGTTCACTCCAGAACCTCACACATTGACTTAGAAAATATTTTCTGGGGGAAAAAAAAAAAACCACAACCAACAAAACAAACTAAAACAAAAAAGCTCAACCAAACCTGAGTGTCTTTATAATCACATGTAATTCTGGTGGAAACATTTCTCTTTGAAGTTTTCAGATCTTACAGGGATTCATAATTTTATGACTTAAGCTGATCACTGCCTTTGTTAAGAAATGTGACGATTATTTGCGGCCAGTTTCTCAGCCTGACTGTGGTTTCCATGGTGTCTTATTTTCCTGGTACCTCCTCCTCCAGTAATCCTCAGCCATTTGGCTGCTTTAGCACAACTCACTTTTATATGAGAAGCAAAATCACTAGATAAGTTTTGAAAAAAAGTGATTAGCATTTTAAGGGCATAGCCACTGGGTATGTGCAGAAGCTGAATGTCACAGGACAGTTTCAATTTGGAGGACGTAGGACAACTAATCTGGAGAACTATTGCCGAAACAAGTTGCTCAGACTAGCTCAGTTTGGGATGGAAGCAAATGAAGCTCTATTTACAAGCTGAGTAAAATCTAGAAATATAGAATGCAATGAATATGTGCAAAACATACAATATATTAAATACATATATACACACACACACATTCAGAAACAACACAGAAACTCCTCAGGCCCTCCTGGACAGATCCAGGGGACTGTCCACCTCCTCCCCCACTCCCTCCCTCCTTCCCATTACCTCACACAGTAGTAAAAACAGAGATCCTCTGGCAAGGCCACAGAAAAGAGAGAGAGAGAAGTTACAAGCAGAAGAGACAGAAGAAGAGGAGAGAAAGAACTGTTTATGCCACTACTCTATATCCCCATTAGCAATCCAATTAATTATATAAATCTTACCATTATTTTTCTTTGTATCCAATGGAAATAATTTTACTTTAAGTCTTTACAGTCAGGATCTAGGCTTAAGTTCCCCCTTCAAACTGTAACAACCCAACCCTTCTATATAATTCCATTGTTTGTTAATGCTACCCATCTAATTTAAAACAATAATTACAATAATCATAGTATCAGTCAGGGTTGGAAGGGACCACAAGGATCAGCTAGTTCCAACCCCCCTACCATGGGCAGGGACACCCCACACTAGATCATAATGAGTAACAATGTCCATATTTTCAGTTCGTCTTCCATTCCAGCTATCTGAGATGTAGGTGCTTTAGAAGTTTGAAAACTAGGAAATAAGCAAACAGTTTGTCTCTCTGCAGATGAGATGAAGAAAAGAACAGGGGCCCTCAGGTGTCTCAGGGCTCGTGCTTGTGTACTGTAGATTCCTCATGGATTCATCTTTTGGATGTGATGTTGTACCTGAAACAGAAACTCCTAACACCTTGTGCTATACACTCTGGATTTAAACTCTCTCAGCTAAATTTAGATTTCTTTGTGGAATACACTGAATTTCATCATTCTCTTGCATTACTCAGTAAGTACAACCAGGACCTGAAGCAGAAATCAATTCTTGGGCAGGCTCAGCCTCTCCCGCAGGAGAAAATACCCAAGCAGCTTTCCTTAACAGGTTATTTTCTCGAATAACAGGAACTCTGCCACCTTCTACCTTATTTTGATTATTAATCAATCGAGACAGCTGCACATTTGGAACCAAAGAATATGTGGTGCTTTGGATTAGACCCCTCAACAATCAGGAAATTTACCCCAAGGAGCAAATTTACCACCCTCAGAATTTTGGAAGCAAAAAACGAGACTATATTTACAAAAGTGGGCTATCAGGGGGGCATGCTTTTTCTAACCCCCCTTTTCTGGTTACTGTACCTGTGGAACTGTTTCTTGTTTTTCTTTGCATCCCTTGCCAAGTTCGGTTCTAGCTGCGCCTTGGCCTTCGTGACCTCATCCCTACACAGCTGGCCAATGTCCCTAGCTTCTTCCCAGGATCCCTGTCCCTGCTTCCTTTTCCAGTGTAGTCCCAACTTGCCCTTGAGTTTGACCTGCAGGTCACAGCTCAGTCACGGTGGTCTCTTGCCTTCCTTGCCCAATTTCTTACACGTAGGGACTGAGATCTCTTGTGCTCTATAGACAGCATCCTTAAAAATCTGCCAGCTCTGTTCCACTCCCTTGTTCCTGAGGGACTTTGCTCATGGGGTCCTATTTACTAACTCCTCAAAGAGCTGGAAGTTTGCTTTCCTAAAATGTAGGGTCTTAACTATGCTTCTCATGGGCTTCATACCACTTAGGACCATGAATTGCTACCACATGAACTCTGCAGCCCAGGTTGCCTTCAACTTTGACATCTCTGGTCACTTCACTTGCATCTCTGACCAATAGCTCCAATAACACAGCCCCTTGTGTAGGGCTGTTAATTTCATGTTTTAAAAAGTTGTCATCCAGGCACTCTAGGAACCTCCTGGATTGCCTACAGCCAGCCATGCTACTTTTCCAACAGATGTCAGGGTGGTTAAAATCCCCCAGAAGAATGAGAGCCTGCAGAGGGCAAAACCTCCACCCCTTCTTCCTCCCCTGTCCCTTCTGAACAGCTTGTAGCCATTGGCAGCCACACTCCAATCACAGGACTCATCTCACCAAGTTTCTGTAACTGCCACTTTGTTGTAGCTTTCTTGTAGCAGGATAGCTTCCAACTTCTCCTGCTTGTTGCCCATGCTGTATGCATTGGTATAGAGACACTTCAGCTGGGCTGCTGGCCACATCACTGTGGCATCATCATTACCATGTCCAGTTCTGGGCCTCTCAGTTTAAGAAGGACATCGAGACACTTGAAGGTGTCCAGAGAAGGGCAACAAGGCTGGGGAGAGGCCTTGAGCACAGCCCTATGAGGAGAGGCTGAGGGAGCTGGGGTTGTTCAGCCTGGAGAAGAGGAGGCTCAGGGGAGACATCATTGCTCTCTACAACTACCTGAAAGGTGGTTGTAGCCAGGAAGGGGTTGGCCTCTTCTCTCTAGCAACCAGCACCAGAACAAGAGGACACAGTCTCAAGCTGTGCCAGGGGAGGTTTAGGCTGGAGGTGAGGAGAAAGTTCTTCACCGAGAGAGTCATTCGCCATTGGAATGTGCTGCCCAGGGAGGTGGTGGAGTCACCGTCCCTGGAGGTGTTCAAGAGGGGATTGGATGTGGCACTTGGTGCCATGGTCTAGTCATGAGGTCTGTGGTGACAGGTTGGACTCGATGATCTTCGAGGTCTCTTCCAACCTTGGCGATACTGTGATACTGTGCTACTGTGATACATCACCTTCTTAGAGGGGCACCCCACTGCTCCCCCAAGGCACTTCATGGCAGCTATCCTCCTGTCTCCTATTATTTGAGAGGCCCCTGGCTCACCTCTGCAACACCTTGCCTTTGCTGCAGTGTTCACAGCATGCTTCAGGGAAACAGGTTGAAGGCCCTTACTATCATCCCTTCCAACCCTGGTGTGCCTTCCTGCCGCTTGTCACAGACAATTTTATTGTCACCCCCTCCCACCTCAAGCGAATGACTCCTGCCACCTAGTGCTCATACACTGCAATATGATTTGTTCACCGGCGCTTTGCCCTTGGTGAGAATACTCCCTCTGAACAGAAGAGACAGGTGAAAGAAGGAAGGAATGCTTTCTGCCCCTGGTCTCTATTAAGAGCCATGTTCAAGGAAACAACTGCTTCATCAATTGAATTTAATTAACAACATGTTTGATAATTATAATGGGAAGCACTCAGAAGCAAACCAAATTTAAATGTTTCCCAGGAAGGCTCAAAATTATTTGGCATCTGTGAATGTTCTCACAACAAAAATTATAATATCCATGTCTTTTGTTCAGTTTCTTAGCAACAACTACAAACAACTTGAATGGCTCTGGATAATCTTTCAGCAGCTAAATACTAAGTGCAGAGAGACTCAGCTCCACTGTGCCAGTTATTCACAGCTGTGTGCCACTTAAATCACTGACAGGAACATGACATGCCCATCACTGTGTGACAAGGTGAAAGCACAAACATGAGTTGGGAAGTCTGGCCTCTGTTCTTGGCTACAGCACTGAGGGACTCATTTGCTGTTGGCATTCCACACTTCAGTTTTCCCATCTATAAAATGGGTATAATGAATTATACTTTGCACGACAGCCTTCTGGTAAGCTCAGATCAGCTTCAAATACATCCTGCAAGGTGCTTTTTGTGGCTGCATCTCATGTCTGGACACTTGTGTAAGTCTCTCGGTTACAAATGCTACATTACTTAGAAATAACACTATCCTTACCGAGAGGTAGGCAATGAGATGCTCTCTCATTCTAGAAACCACTGAGACTCATTTTCTAAGTTAACTTCTTAATTTGCAACAGAAGTGAGGTTGTACGTTTCATCTAGAGCAGTATTGCGGGCATTGACCAATGGCTATGAGTCAGGATTCAATGCACTTACACATGGAGTTTGATCCTATGTTCTTTGGTGGGTGGAAGGATTTAGTCCAAAAGCAGGCAAAACCACATGCAATTAATATTGGCATGAAACAATGAACAAGTAAGTGTCATATTTGGATATTTTCCCCTAAGAGATAATATGAATAATTTTATGAGAATTGTGTTTAAAAATCATCAAATGTATGATTGATTGAGGAATTCTCTTCCATGACTTTTAACAAAAGATTAATTTTTAGAACCACTCATAATGAGTGGAGACCCTTGGAAAATGTCTACAGTCAGTGAAATAGCTACTCATGTCACTCATATTTTTTGTCTTATCAATGTGTGTGTTTGTTTTAAAACAAAGATCTCTGGAAGTCAGCTTCTAATCCTGTTCAAAACTTGGCAAGTATCACAGTATCACAGTATCGCCAAGGTTGGAAGAGACCTCAAAGATCATCGAGTCCAACCTGAATTATTAGTTGGACTGCAAGAATTTGAAACTTCTGCCCATTAGCCTTTTCTTTCTTTTTTCCCAGGTTTTCAGGAGGGTTGGAAACATGGCAAAGAGCAGAGTTCAACTGAATAGATAAGGGAGGGCATGCACATGGAAAATTGAGAGGAAGGGGAAGAAGGGAGGCAGAAAGGAGGAGAAGGATGGAGGAGCTATTAAACTGAGCCCTTTTTCTCAGACTTGAAATAGATACATAAAATAATCCAAGTTTCCTAGGAAAACATAAGATCTCTTAGAAAATTGTAATGAAAAAATGTTTTTCTAAGAAAATTATTGGAACAGATGGCAGACTGTGTGCTGTAGTTTGTTCAAAAGTGATAAAAAAGTAAGTATGATGAAATAGACATCATAAAATAAGAAAATAAACAACTTCTATTAGCAGAAAAGGATAATTAGGATACCTAGGGTGCAGAATTATACAAAATAAAGAGAAAGATCAAGTTTATTGAGAATTAATCCAACTAGAATAGAATCCTCTACAGCAATTATAAAGGAGCCAGCCTCTCAGCAAGGCAATTGCAATACACTGTAAGTATTTCAAATACATTGATATTATGCAAAATAAATCACTGAGCAAGTTTTCTTTTTTTCCACATCAAGAACAGGATACATGAGAAGAGATGTTTGAAATACTTTACAGCAATTTAGATGGCAAGGGTTTTTTCCAAGACACATTAAGCAATGTAGATTGAAGGTCTATCTAAAACTGCTGGTCATTGTTGCTTCAATAAATAATAAACCAACACTCCACCAGTGACTTTAGTACACACAAAGCTAATGCACACTTCCTGGACCAGCCGATGCATGACTCTGTGTGACATAGTCAGAACTTTGAGAGAACATACTCTCTGCATCTGAAAAGAAGCAAATGCAAAAGTTATGTAAAACTTGGAAGGATTTAGAAAAGAAGTTGAACCACAGAGAGATCCTAAGAACACTTAAAAAAAAAACCCCAAATATTTTAAGGACTATATCTCATTTTTCAACCTCTTGCCAAAAGGGATAAGAAACATGACCTCCCTGTAAACAGGTGGCTTCACATTTTGTACTTGGGATTTGCTACCACCCTCTGCTCTGCTATTCATGACAATAGTTACTACCAGCAAGAAGGAAACATGTTGGCTACATTAGCCTCTTATGGCAGTGACTGTGACCTTCAAATCCCTTTTCAGGGACCAAGGCCAGGTGAGTCAGATAGTCCCAGCCATGCTTTAATCTCATGTAGATATCTCAACTGAGCTTTTGAAGAAGAGTGACCACCATGTAAAGATATAGTCAAGAATCTACATCATCTCTGGTATGACACAAGAGATTCATTCAGGGAGATGACAACTTGCAGAATCTAGACAGAATATTTGTAAGCAACTTTCACACTGATCCTCTGCTGAAACTCTGTTTTAGGGCATGACTTAGCTTTTTATGCTTTGAGATACACTATGATCTTCATGTGACAGTAAAAAATAGAATCCTTAGGTTTGACCTGTTCAGGTACAACTTAACCCTTTGAAGGGGTTATGTTTTTTCCCCCTATTGTTCTCACTCAAAATACAAATTTCAAAGGGTGACATGTAAAAGAGGAAATGTTCACACAGTAAACTAAGGATATTTTTGTGTACTCAGATGGTACAATGACAGTATATACACTTACAGAGGACATAAAAAAGGAAATATTCAGAGCTTCTTCTTATGAAATAATTTTATTGCTAGCAATGTTTTGCACAGATAGGGCTGGAGTGGAACAAGTAGGTTTTTTTCTCAATCTCTTTACAAATTTAATGTCATAATATAAGCATTGAGAAAGTAAAATCTTTTTCTTCTTGATTGAAACCTAGGGGCCTTTGCTTCTCCCAAACCTGTATTTAAAAACATGGCACACTAGTTATTAATAGAACCAAAATGATAGAACTGTTTCAGCTGGAAAAAGCCTTTATGATCATTGAGTCCAACCATTATTCTACAACTGTCAAGTCCACTCTTTGTTCTTCAACATTTGTTTTTCAACATAGTTGGTGAAGAAGATCTATATCAAACATAGACTATCAAATATTTACTTGAGAACCATCTAGTGTAGATGCAGGTTATTGCTTCTTTCAGGAAACCACTGCAGAGAGGATCATCCTTAGAAGATGATTGTCCAGTTCCACTTTCTGTTCCACTTCTTTCTCTACCAAAACACAATTCTGGGCTTGAGACAATGTCCTGTTAAAAACTATTTATTGTTAACCATGGCCTTGAATTTGATGACATGCTCTTGTGTATTATTGAGGAAGTGCCCTAATAATTCCCAGCCCAGATACCTGTCAAGATCAAGGCAACAGCTGGAGCTTGAAAATAGTTTTCTTCATCAAAGAGGTGCAATCTGCACAGTCATAGTCTGCTTCTTGACAGCTGATGAGAATCAAAGTTCTATTTTCAGCACAATTACTTGTATCTTAGTTATAGGGTTATTTGGCATTCACAGAGATAATGAGTTCAACAATTTCTCACAGATATCATTATAGCTTGCATTACTATGCAGAAGGCATAATTTGATTAACGTTGCCAAAACGTGTATTTTAGAATAGAATGGAATAGAATAGAATAGAATAGAATAGAATAGAATAGAATAGAATAGAATAGAATTAAACAGGTTGGAAAAGACCTCAGAGATCATTGAGTCCAACCTATCACCCAACACCATATAATCAACTAAACCAAGCACCCCATCAGGTCTCTTCCTAAACACCTCCAGTGATGGTGACTCCACCACCTCCCTGGGCAGCACATTCCAACAGCCAATCTCTCTTTCTAGGAAGAACTTCTTCCTAACATCCAGCCTAAACCTCCCTGGTGCAGCTTGAGACTGTGTCCTCTAAACTACATCAGTAGTTACTCTATTCTGCACCTACATCAAACATCTTTAATGGCTCATAAATTATAAATGGTAAAAAACCTTATAAAGTCAGAGCAAGAAATGCAGTTAAGAAGAGCACTACATTAGCAAACAGGAGTAGACAACTGCATGTTAAATGCTTCCTCAGGCAGAGGCTTCAGGGATCCTGTATTTTACAGATTTGTTTATTCTACACTGACTGTACAATTTTCTTCTTTCTTTCAGTTTCAAAGTAACATAAAAAATCTTCTAGGTTTTTTTTTTGGGGGGGGAGTTGTTTGTTTGTTTTAACAGAGAGCAGTAACTATGAACTTCCTTCAAGAGTGCAGGCAGAAATTTAAGGTGAAGATCTCTTTAGGGCAAACCCCAAGAATTTATAGATATGGGTCACATTGATTACTATAGCTTCAGCAGGTTAACTGAATTGTAATTTTAGTGGGATTTTTTGTGTGGTCGTTTTTTTTAATGTTGTTATCAGTGAAAAGTAGTGCATGAGATGTACAAATGTACCACTCAGCAAATAAACAAGCAAAAATTTAGGAGGGTAATAAGTAATGTAAGAGACAGGGTTTTCTTGAGTTTGAGTTGAGTTGTTTTCAGAGATGGATTGCAAATAGTTAGGCTATTCAAAGTGATTAAAAAATTGTGCTCTATCTTCCATCACACATTTTCCTCAGAGCCAGGCTCTGATGCTCAGCGGGGTTCCATGTCCCAAAGTGTGGCAGAATAAAGGTCAAGATTATTGGATGACTGATCAGTCAGCAGCGCACTTTATATGATCTATGTTTAAACCCAGGTTCACTTGCTACGAAGTTCGATCAGAGTGAGCCAGGGCAATGCCACCCATTTCAGGCACTCTGATGCCATACAGGGGATAATATCCTATTTGCTTAGAGTTACCTCCTAAGGGAAAATAAATAAATAAATAAATACATAAATAAGTTATTCTGTTCTTTAAAGCTATGTTCCACATTCTGCAGTCAGACAGGGAACTGGCATAGTCTGTGCAGTGCATAGACACAAAACATTTTCTTGCAGCATAATTTGTATTTGGGAGCAGGGTATCATTTTAATTATTTACTCCAAAATGTTATTAGACACAAGGGAAATACACAACCTCTATGCCCCCCACACAAGGCACTTCACCTGCAAGAGTGAATGAAGAACACTGCATAAGCAGCTGGTGTCTTTTGACTTATCTCTGTAACATTCAAAGAGATTTAGAGATATATTAATGAAAGATACACTAAGACACCTATTGATAAAGCAGTATTTCAAGTAGTCTGTTGAACTGGAAATATGACACATAAGAATGATTATAAAATACTGTTTCCAAAGAGAGATTTAGATTGCTTAAATGAGCAACTCAATGAAAACAAATAATTGTATATTCAGTTTTTCAGGTCAGTCATAACATAACTTCTTAATTTAAGAAATCGACTCCAGTAAAGTTCAATTTAACAAATCAATTTTTCAGCATTCAATTAAGACCCCTACTCCCCCCCTTCATTTGTATAAGACAGTTCCTGCCCTTGAAGCAGTAAGTATTGGAATTCTTTCAAAGTAAAGATAAGCACATAAAATATCACAAGAATGATCTTCCTGATGCTATTTTCTGTGATTAAAGCATGCAAGTCTTGCAGAATTAATTAATTTATGTAAAAAAGCCAAAATGTCTCAAAGCCTGTGAAAGAAATAACAGAAAATTAATCATCAAGAGTTAATTTTGACTGTTACCTGGAGACTGCTAAACAAGCTCGTTTCATGCTTATACTGACAAAGTTGTATGAGACAGTAGTCATTGTAATACGCCTGCAATATGCTTCTGGAAAACATTGTTCTAAGCAGGATGTATTTGTTATTTCCTCTTAATCCATCCAGTCCAAAGAATACTTTTATTTTACTTTTTTTGGTGTCCTCTTGTTTGTTGCTCATGCTGCAGGCATTTGTATAAAGGCATTTGAGTTCTGTCCCTAATGATGCACCTGGAGCCCCCTATGAAGTAGAGTTGCACTTTGACAGGGCTAGTGGCTTTGCTACCAGTGTTGCTACTTCTTTCCTAGGGTCATCTTCATTTGATTTGCTTATATCCCTTTCCCCCTTCATATACAGGTTTAAAGATCAATCAATGAGCCCTGCCAGACTTTTCCCCCTTACAGACATCTGAACTCCTTCTGGTCTCAGACAGCCAAGTGCTGTGTAGATTTCCCCACGGTTAAAAAACCCAAAACTGGGCCATTGACATCACCCTTTTAGCTAAGTGTTAATCTGGTGTGAATTTTTTAACCTTTCAGTATTTTTTCTTGTAATTTAAGGGATTGAGATAAACACAACCTGCACACCTGATCCTTATAGCATCTGCCTCGGTGCTCTGAAGTCCCTTTTGATTGCCTCTGGTCATCTCTCCTCTACCTCATCATTGCCACTCTGCATTATCAGAAGTGGATAATAATCAAAAGGCTTTACCAGGCCCAGGAGCTTCCTAATAATGTCCTTAACCCAGGCCCCAGGGAGGCAGCAGACCTCCCTGTGAGATGGATCAGGTTGGCATACAGGGCCTTCTGTTCCCCTGAGAAGTGAGCCTCCTATAACAATTACCCTCTTTTTTTTTTTTAATATTATTAATAGCTAATATGTCTATTATTATTTTTCTTTTCTAATCAGAACAGAAGCTAATACAGATTTTTCTCCCTATTAATATTATCCTTTGGTAATTTGCAATACTTTCAGTAAATACAGTGTACTCTTTCTCCCTTCCTTTCCAAGGAAGAAACCAAATATCCCTAAAATACATAACAGCCATTAGGCCAACCTGTTTTGTGTGCTCCTGATATTGTTTACTAAAAGTTGTTTAATGTGATCAGGACATTAATCTAAAAATTAAAACCGCATGCAAATTTAGAGATGTACGCAGAGCAAACACAACTAGGTCCATTTGACAGTTAACCAGCAACAAGGTACAAAATGCAATCCAATGTTATCACTGTTACTTGGGGCATGGATTTTAAAACCATTAAGGCATATCTAGATTTAATGAAGCGAAAAGTTTTGCTTGTATTGCTCTGGCTCCCATAAAGGGACAAAAAAGAGAGATTTCTTAGCTGCCAAGGTAATGCCCAGTTCTGGGCCCCTCAGTTTAGGAAGGATGTTAAGACACTTGAAGGTGTCCAGAGAAGGGCAACAAAGCTGGGGAGGGGTCTGGAGCACAGCCCTGTGAGGAGAGGCTGAGGGAGCTGGGTTTGCTTAGCCTGGAGAAGAGGAGGCTCAGGGGAGACCTCATTGCTCTCTACAACTACCTGAAAGGTGGTTGTAGCTAGGAAGGGGTTGGTCTCTTCTCTCTAGCAACCAGCACCAGAACAAGGGGACACAGTCTCAAGCTGCACCAGGGAAGTTTAGGCTGGAGGTGAGGAGAAAGTTCTTCACAGAGAGAGTCATTCGCCATTGGAATGTGCTGCCCAGGGAGGTGGTGGGTCACCATCCCTGGAGGTGTTCAAGAGGGGACTGGACTTGGTGCCATGGTTTAGTCATGAGGTCTGTGGCGACAGGTTGGACTCGATGATCCTTGAGGTCTCTTCCAACCTTGGCAATACTGTGATACTGTGATACTGTGATATATAATAAACATGCTCTTAACAAACAGCACTCTCTCTTTACAAGAATACTAATTCCCAGACACAGTGAAAAACTGACCTATCAAAACAAGGTGATGTGGTTTCTCACCCAAACTTTACATGCAGGTTTTAGATAAGAGGGTCTTCAGTTTACAGCTTCACCATGGGAAAAAAAATAAAAGGACACACCTATCAGCAGTTGATCTTATCAAAGGATAGCATTTTACAATGAAATGACAGATCCACAGATGAAGAAACATATAGCACAGGCATATATTTATTAACATGTTACTTACATAAACATCACACTTCTACAATAGATCTGGAAAATGAAGTTTGGCCAGGGTAACCGCTGATTCTCTGTACATGCACATGTGTCTGCATATAGAATAGAATGGAATTAATCAGGTTGGAAAAGACCTCAGAGATCATCAAGTCCAACCTATCACCCAACACCATCTAATCAACTCAACCATGGCACCAAGCATCCCATCCAGTCTCTTCCTAAACACCTCCAGTGATGGTGACTCTACCCTCTCCCTGGGCAGCACATTGCAATGGCCAATCTATCTTTCTGGGAAGAACTTCTTCCTAATATCCAGCCTAAACCTCCTTTGGTGCAGCTTGAGACTGTGTCCTCTTGTTCTGGTATATTTTTACATATAATTTAAAAACTTTTTCTCAGTGTTTGGCTCTACAGTACCAGCTAAACTGAACCTTTCTCCATAAAATGTGTATGGAACACATGTGAATCAACACATTATCTCCTGATTCTAGGCATGTCCTAAGCAGGTTACTCCTATGAAACAGCACAGGTGTCCTACAAGACACTTCAGATTGATTCCTTTGAATAACAAATCTAAATGTGTCTGTGCAAAATGTAACGTGATTGATTCTCACTAAGTCTCCACATACATTTCTTTGACAAATTAATGCTGGTACAAGAGAGTGCTCTTCGTGTATTTGTTCTTTACACTCTCCCTGGTGCATTCAAGATATGAAAATATGGCTCAAGGGAAATTCTTGATGTACACCTGGGTTAGAGAGAAAACCATATTCCTATATGACCTTTACATTACACTTCAGAAATGCCACTGGGGCCAACAGGATTCTTTGTACAAAACTTCACTGCAAATCATATTCCTCATGAATTTCTCCAGAAACTACCTTCCATTTCTGGTAAGTTTCAATCCACTTATTTTGCATGTTGCCACTTGCATTTCCATTCAGCACAACATCACTCCTCTGACGTCCACAGACCTCAGAATATGAAAAATTCATCCATGACAGAGCATGCTCAACAAAACTTTCATTCTTAGTTCAGAATGCAAGAAGCAGTGATCACAAGCAGTGCACTGCACTGAGATGTTAAGATAGGACAGAGGTAAAAGCTTCTTTACGAGCAACATACTGTAGTTCTGGAAAAGATGCAGAGGTGAAAAATGTCCATCTTGAGATTTTCAATACCTGGAGGGATAAAACCACAGCTGAGCTGATCTATTGTTGTAAAAGTGATGAACAGTTTGGACTAGTTGACCTTCCACCTTCTGTGGTTCTCTAAAACTGCACAATGACAGTACTTTGTATTTATTCACACAGACTAAGCACAAGAATAAACATGACAGGTATTAATTTCTTCCAGTGGTCTTTATTCTTCTGCTGATTGAAAGGAATATTATTAACAAATTTGCAGCTCCTGGAATATTGTCATTTGCAATGAATTCACAGTACAGTAAGAAAAATGACAAGACTACTCTTCTGCACTCCTGAGACAAGCATTGACCTGGACCATGGGAAATAAGAGACTAAGGTCCATTTTCATTGCAGACTTTCTACCTAATTTATAAATATATGAGGTAATGCCCCAGATCTTCAACCTGGAGATGGCTTCTGATTGGCTTCTTCTATTGTCACTCTCTGGTGAGTGAAAATGCAACTTATTTAATATGGATATTGCAGTTTCAAACTTATTTTTAATACAGTCATTTATAGCTACTTCCTTGTCCTATGTCTTGTAGTCCACTGAAATGCACCTGATCTCTATACCAGTCACAATGACAACTGGCTGGAGCATTCTCAAATACCAGCATTAAGTTGGCAAAGAAAGGTATGCGGAAGGGCTGATCTCATAAAGATCTGGTTTGGGTTTGGCTGAGATGGAGTTCATTCTCCTCAGAGCATCTTTCTAGTGCTGTGTTTTGCAGTGCTGCAGCTGAGTGTTGATACACAGCAGTGTTTAGGCTACTGCTGAATGAGCACCCAGGCTTTGCTTTCCCAATATTTCCCCACCCCAAGAGTATGCTGAGGGGTGGGCAAGATCTTGTGAGGGGACACAGCTGGGCCACCTGACTCAAACTGACCAAAGGGGCATTCCATGCCATATGATGTCAGCTCTGATATATATACGCTCAGTGAAAGAAGGAAGTGTGGGGAGATTCATCCATGGCATCTGTCCTCCAGAACAGCCACTACACATAGAACCCTGCTTCCATGAGTAACCAACCACCCCCTGCTGATGGGAAGTAGAGAACGATATCCCTGTTTGGTTTTGCTTCTACACACAGCCTTTGCTTGTACTTCACACTACTGAATTGCTTATATCTTATTACAGGCCTATTGTTAATTTTCCCCTCTCCCCTGTCCATCTAAGAAGGGGAGTGATAGAGCAGTTTTTGTGGGCTTTTGGCTCCCAACCGGGACCAAACCAGCACAAGATGACTTAATCATACTTAGTACATACAGCAAGTACTGAAACGATAATCTTCAGATTAAGTCGAGGAGAATGATTATTTGCCCAGCCAAAGAGCTGAAATCGATTTTTAAATTCACACTTCATGGAACCCACTGAGTAAGCTGCAGAAGAGAACATAGTTTGGAGAAAGATAACAACCAATAGACTGTGGACAGCTGTGACATCAATGGCCTTTCATGCCAGCTCTGGTACTAGTGTTCATTTTCCTGAGGGAATAGTTACTTTCCCAGAGGAAGTCTACAATGATATTAATAAGTTGTTAGTTTAAAGGCTATACTTAGTTGTAAATAGGAATTAGATTTTTTTCTAGGGAATTCAGTCCAGAGGCTGGATGAATTTTCCTAGGAGGCTGAGCAAGTAACAGAGCTAGGCTTATTTCATTTCATTGGTCCTGCAAATTCCTGTACAGTTTAGGAACCAGCACCAGAACAAGAGGACACAGTCTCAAGCTGCACCAGGAGAGGTTTAGGCTGGAGGTTAGGAAGAAATTCTGCCCAGAAAGAGAGAATGGCCCATGCAGGTGGTGGAGTCACTATCACTGGAGGTGTTTAGGAAGAGACTGGATGGGGTGCTTAGTGCTATGGTTGAGTTGATTAGATGGTGTTGGATGATAGGTTGGACTTGATGATCTCTGAGGTCTTTTCCAACCTGGTTAATTCCATTCCATTCCATTCCATTCCATTCCATTCCATTCCATTCCATTCCATTCCAACACAGAGTGTTTTCTCTCTTTTCTTCTCTGGGGCTTCGCCTGCTTCTCTTCTGGGCTTCTCTATGTCCTTTGACCTTGCATGTGCTTGGTTCATCTTCTTTGTTTTGACTAGTGAGGTACAAGGTCGGTAGAGACAGGTTGGCTGCGTGCAGCCTTCTCTGGGCTTTGTGTCCAGAGGGTGGGGCAGAGAACTGAATTATTATAGAAGGAGGTTGTTGTGATGTCGTTTAACTGCAAATATACCCTAAATATACCTTGTATCTGTTTATTGCCTTTTATAATTTGAAGTATTTAGTCCACTTTTGTAAATATAATTTCATTTTGCTCCCAAAGTTCTGAGTTAGTGTGCTAAATCTACTCCGGGGGTAAATTTCCCGTTTGTTGGGGTAACCTAATGCTAGGAATTACAACAGTACTAAAAGATTAAATCAAAACAGTAAATCATGTAAGGTGTGTCTTTCCAATTGCTCCTGGATTTTACAGTTCTAGATGTTGAAATCCAAGCGTTTTCATAACTTCAGTTTGCATAAATATAGCTTTACATCTCTTTTCTGTCATAAGAATGTGTAGGGAAACTGCTCTATTTCCATTTACAACCTTAGCTACTGTCAAGCAAACAAAATTGTTATCCAAAGACGCATATAGCCATCTAGGGAATTCATTAGACCTCTTTAGACCATTGGAAAAAAGATGTCTTTTTCCTCCTTTAAGTATTTCATTATTATTTGTGGCTTCCATTATTTTCTCTTTGCTGTGCAAAAAGATTTAACTTTTTTTCTTTCAAAATGCACGCTGTTCCTCATCACTGGCATTGCTATTTTCTGACACTATATTGTCTGTTAAAGGCACAGTCTTCAACAGTTCCATTTGAAGATGACATCACAACTCAGATGAAGAAGATTAAGGAGCTTGGCTTTTGAAATTTTCAGTTTCTTGTCAATGTTTGCAAATCAGCATTTTACCCCAGTGTCATCAACAGTCACACCTGTTACTTAACTTCTTCTTTTACAGATAACAAATTACCTGAAATTTGAACACAAACCAAAGCTGCAGAAATAACATTGATTTTCAGTCCACGAGATTTAGACTAGAAACAAGGTCATATATTGTATCTGCCTTTTGTTGCTTTACCATCTAACCTCTTGGGGTTTCTTAGGTAATAAGACTTTAAAAGAGAACATTTGTCATAGCCATCTGTAGCCAAGAAAGTGCATTAAAGGCATGCACATTAAATGACATTATGCTCCATTCTATGTGATCTCTCCAGCAGATAATAGATAGCACTGTTTTCCACTATGCTACAGTCTGTACATTTCTCTTGCACACAGGTTTCCTAATACTTCAAACAGTATGAGGAGTCAGGCAAAACAGATTGTGAGATGCATTTGCTGCAAAACTCAGTGTAGCTGAATAAATTTCCAGCGCTATGCAATGTAAGAGTTTTGCAAGAGTTTCAGTTAAAAGAAATTATTTTCCAAATCACTAAGTTGAAAATACAAGATAATTGCTTAATGAGATCCTTCCCTGAAGTGTGGCAAGGAAAGCTATATTGCATTACCTACACATCAGTTCAGTCATGACAAGTAAATCAAGATCAATCAAGTAATTCAAGCCCTCTGAGGAGAGGCTGAGGGAGCTGGGATTGCTTAGCCTGGAGAAGAGGAGGCTCAGGGGAGACCTTCTTGCTCTCTACAACTACCTGAAGGGTCATATACCTGAAGGGTAGTTGTGGCCAGGAATGGGTTGGTCTCTTCTCTCTAGCAACTAGCACCAGAACAAGAGGACACAGTCTCAAGTTGCACCAAGGGAAGTTTAGGCTGGAGGTGAGGAGAAAGTTCTTCCCAGAGAGAGTCATTCGCCATTGGAATGTGCTGTCCAGGGAGGTGGTTGAATTGCTGTCCCTGGAAGTGTTCAAGAGGGAACTGGACGTGGCACTTGGTGCCATGGTCTAGTCATGAGGTCTGTGGTGCCAGGTTGGACTCGATGATCTTTGAGGTCTCTTCCAACCTTCCAATCTTGGCGATACTGTGATACTGTGAAGATCCAGGTTGCTGAAAGAATTGGCACTCAAATACTGTATTGATAAAAAATAACATGTCAGAGAAAATAACTATAAGTATACATCTCTGTGAACTGAAATCTTGATGAAACATATTGCTTGGGTGAAAAAACATTAGCAACATAGTAGGGTTGCACTGTGATAGATAGTTCTGCCTTTTTTTTCCCTGTATTTTGATACAGAAATGCAGGAAGCCATGTATTTAACATGGGTCACATTCTCAGCACAATCCTTCAGTAATAGAATAAATTACAATAATTGTTCTATTTAAATGAATTGAAAGCTTTACATGGAACAGGCACTGCAGAAACTGAACCAGATATAATACGTGTCTACTTTATTTCATTTTTCATATGCTGCAAGATACTTTGTCTAAGAAGACACTAGTATGCATGCTGTCATTACTGTTGGAAATCTGTGTCCTTGTGTCTGCAATTGTCAAAGATGCTATTGCAGGCAGAAAAGAAAAAAAAAATGGCAGGTTCCTGAGAGCAGCTAGTCTAGGAAGGTATTGAAATATGTTGCTCCCATAGGCATCTCTTCAAATGATCTGGTGAATTGTTTGTTTTAATTAACATTTTGACATGAGATGCCATTTTAGTACCTTACTCCAAAGCCCATTTTGATAGAAGTGCTAGTAGACCACAAATGCCTGCCCCTGTTTGCTTACAGTCTAAATATAGAACAACACAGATAATCATATCACAAAGACAGTCACAGACTGTCATATCACTAAGAAAATATTAGCCAGCATAACAGCAACCAGAATAATGTTTATAGAATAATTGCTCTTCAGTGCTAGCTTACCATCTTGGGCTGGTTCTAAGGGCTTCCTTACACTTCTTTTCCTTCAAATTGAGGTCTATACTACTACTTCAGTTCAGCATCATTTATGAAGTTCATTTTGCCCATAAACCCAAACTGAACTTCAGCATTTTGCAACATGAATGCCATCTTTGTTGTGAACTTGGATATACTGGTGGTCTGATGTGTCCTATACAAGAAGAGACATGTTTTCCAATCAGAAAGCAAAGCAGGATTTTATAAGTTATACAAATTCATGATGCATTTTCTGACTTGGAACCATGCATGTGAAAAAGGCACATCTCAGAGCAGTGAGAGTGGAGGCTTCATCTCTCCTTTACAAGGTGGTGAACAGTCACTGCAGTAACTGCACACACCACAGAGACATTTTACAAACCTAAAGCTTATCATCTCAGCGGCTGTTTGTTGTTCTGTTTGTTGTTCAGTTATTGATCAGTTAGCCACCTTTTCCTTGGGTTTTGCTTTTCCTGTTTATATTTGCTGTGATGAGAACAGTGGCATGACTGACCCATAGGACACCAAAGCACCAGCAATTAATCATTTCAACTCCTTCACCCCATGACACATCCATTTGACCCCTAATCATACTTTGGTTCAGGATGACTAAGGACTAACAGGACTTTTGCCCTGTGGTGAATCTGTGTACTGGAAATCTCCTGTCTCACATACCAGAGAGTGAAGGTGCCTTGGAAAATTATTTTAAAAGGTGGATTCAAAGCCCCAGACTGCAAGATAACCAAAATATAAAACAAGACATGAGCTGAATAAATCTGTCTTGTCTATACTGTTGACTAAAAGCCAACTACTTTATAAATATTACCATCAAGATGAGTCCAGTTTGGGCTCTCCCTCAACTGTAGCTGGACTGCAGGAATGCAAAGTATAAGATCCCTTACCTGATGCAAACAGATCTCTTGTTGCCTGATCTGGAGTGACAACTTACACATGACAGACTCTTTGTAAGTGACTGATAGCATGTTGAATTGATTGAACATTTGTGTTCCATGTAGTTACTCAATATTAATTATTATAACCAGACAAAAAATAATAACTCCATTAGACATGAACTATTCAATTGAAGATTAAGCTTAGACCTAGGCTCCATAAGGAGTTTAGGAATCAAGGGGATTCACTCTGAACCTTGTGACTCATCTGGAGGGTCCTTAGTCTTTACATCTCTGGTCTCTGCATGAACCATTCTAACTCAATTATCATTCAATTTTCCTTTGTATGTTTCTTCCAAGCAGTAATTAAGAAGGTTAACCTTGCCACCAAAGTTATTGAACCTTTGTAAACTGCAGTTAAACTTTGTTGAATTCCATTAAATTTATAGAATTCTAGAGAATTATTTTTACCCTAATAAAACATACTGCTGCCTCTTTCTTTTTACTGAGGTGCATTCCAATCATCTGAAACAGAGTTGTAGGACATCAGCATTACAGATGCTGATGTCACCAACAAAACAGGGTGTTTGCGTGATTAGATTCAGCCCTAGCACTAGCAGTCAAGGAGTCAGACTACCTTCAAGACAAGTTCAGCCCAACTTCACATCATGTGCATCTGAAATTAATTGCTACTTTTGGAATTACTTTAATGAGGGCAGAAACAAACCAACTGGACACAGGATTTTTTGTTGTTGTTGTTGTTTTCTTTTTTTTACAAGAAAATTGTAAAAGAAAGAAGAAAGGGAGGAATAATAATAATAAAAAAAGAGATCATGTAGTAAAGATATCAGATAAATCCTTATGAGTACTATAAGACTAAAAATTATTATCAGCCAAAATAAACCATATTTGCAGCATATTCCTGTGAATCTGTACTCTAAGATTTGAAGAAATAAGCTTCATTTATTATTCCAGGCTGACAACAAGCTAACAATGGGAAAGATGTAAACCATCACTTAAAGGAAAAATGTTTCTGATAATTTTACTACCAATTTCCCTACAAAATGCTTTGATGTTCAATAAACGCTGTTGCTTTAAGCAGAGCTTCCCCTAATGATGAGGCACACTGCAGCCTGAAACCTGTATACTGTTAAACTTCACCTCCTACGTACCACCTTTGATAATACTGACAATTCTGGAAAGGTAAGCTTCATATTTGGTTATGCACACATTCATTTCTAGAACACTGTAAAAACTCCAGTACCTGAAGGGGGCCTACAAAAAGGCTGGGGAGAGACTTCTCAGGCTATCAGGTAGTGATAGGACTAGGGGGAATGGAATGAAGCTGGAGGTGGGGAGATAAAGGCTGGACATGAGGAGGAAGTTCTTCCCCATGAGAGTGGTGAAGCCCTGGAATGGGTTGTCCAGGGAGGTGGTTGAGGCCCCATCCCTGGAGGTGTTTAAGGCCAGGCTGGATGAGGCTCTGGCCAGGCTGCTCTAGTGTGGGGTGTCCCTGCCCATGGCAGGGGGGTTGGAACTAGCTGATCCTTGTAGTCCCTTCCAACCCTGACTGATACTATGATACTATGAATAGTGGCATTGTTGTACAGAAATATCTCATGGAATTTGGAAGACTTCACTACTTTCTTCAAAATCACACTGGATGAAGGTACTTCAGCATGTGAAACACTACCTGCCTAAGAAAAAATTGGATTTTATATTTGTTATGACCTGGTCCTCACCTTACCAACTTTGGTCAGCAGGGGCTGGGAAGTAGCTGTTCTAAGTTTCAAATAATTCCCTTGGAGTAAATAAAGGCAAAACGATGCCATACGGCTGATGAACTGCGTTTATTACATTGAACCGAAACAGAGGGAAAATAGCAGTGAAAAGCAGTGGGAAAAATACATATCAAAGAGAAGGGATATCGCCATTTCGCTGGCTGGAAAATGGTGGTGGTGTTGCATGTGAGAAACAAGCTCACTGCTAAATTTTAAATATAAACAGTTTATTATAAAATAAAGGCAATAGGTGCATAGCAGAATCACTAGAGGCACACCATAGCAACATGAGTTGAGCTTACATAGCAACAGGATTACATCAAACTCATACATATTGATGTATCTCCATGAATCCCTTTACATTTCCCAAGCACACTCCCACCCCTGAGTCCCAGTCCCACCCCTCTGCACTTCTGCTGTTCTTGGCGGCGGTTGTGTCAGGGCTGGTGCAGTGGTTGCACCCTTGACCTCTTCACTCCCAGCGATCTCCATGGTTAGACAGTCTCTGACATTTCACTCTCCCCTCAGTTTCTCTCCCAATACACATCCTAGACAACATAGACTACAACCAGCCAATAGGCTTAAGGATTGAACCCCGTGGTCCCCAGCAATACCTGGCACCCACCTTCCCCACGTGATAGCCAAACATGACAATTTCTCACATTGCAGAAACAGTTCCAAGTTCCTTCATGGTGTCAGGGAGCAGGGCCACACCATGTGGTCCTCTTTAATCCACAGGCAGTGCAAAGCAAGGCCATGCCACATGGCTTGTCTGCAAGATGAGGGCAGTGGAGGGACACTGGGGCTGAGCAGAATAGGCAGCAGTGTGCCCTGTGGTTGCCTGCTGTGGAGCCCTGTAGGCAGGCAGGCAGCGGTGGGAACTGAGAATCACGAGGCAGTGCAGAGTAGGCAGTGTAGGAGCAGACCGAAGGGGAGTGGAGCTGAGTGGAGTGGCTTCCTCTGGTGCCCTGCTTTCTCCTGCTTCCCCAGAAGCACCCCAGTTTTCCCCTCAGTCCCCACACGGCAGATCCAGGCAGAGGGCACCACCTCCAGACTGTGTGCACCCCCACCCCTCAGTGGCACTGTTTGAGCCAACAAAAACTACTTGGGGGCTCACAATATTCAGCAAAGAAAGAGAAGAACAGGTACCAGTAGAAAAAAAAGAGGAGAGCGTATCTGTCAAATCAAAGTAGAGATGGAGGCCAGTGCAGAGTTACATATAGTCAGACTGATCAAACAGCAGCTTGGACCACACAGTGCAGGGTGGGAATAGCTGAAAGGAGCAATAGCAGGGAAAGCAGAAGAAATGAAAGACTAACAGCTAGTCTTCAGTGTGTGAATAGAAAGGAAGAAAACAGAGCATACTAAGGAAGAAATGTGTTGCCAAAAAGAAGAGCTATACAGAACACCACTTTGAGGTTTTGGACGAGAAAATGAATTTCAAAGGTCTCTTCCCTTACAGGAAAATATCCAACTTACTATTGGTAATTTCTTCCCATGTAAATGATCTCTTTTGAGAGAATAATCTGTGTTAGTTAGGTATTACAAAATGCAATTGTTGAAACATGTAACTATAACGGGCTGAAAGTCTTGTGTATTTTACCATGATTTTAAATGGGAAGCTAAAACACTAATATGCTGAATGGCTGTGACTTTTAATGGCAATTAAAGAGAGTGGGTAGCCTAAAAGTATCACACAGTTCTATAAAAGTGACTGCAGGAGAGCTGGTGTTAAAAATAAAAATCAGGCTGACCAAACTGCCACTGACTGTACTCTCATTGCACAATACTTGCAGGTTCTTCAAACCATGAAGGAGAGTTAAATGTGAGACAAATTGGTCAACTAAATCATCAAAATGAATTATAAACTTTACTCCAATCTGCTTACATTACTTAGACTGAAATAAAATCACAACTCTATCATCCATTTTTCTACAGTTTTAATTAAGTCCAGAGAGTCTTATGTTGAGTCAGACCCGAATAAATGCATAGTTTTTACTAATAGTTCCTGGTGTGCATTTAGCACTTTGTGGGCCCTATGAAATGCATTCACAGCAGTACTCATTCAAGTGTTTTAATTACTGTAATATCGCCTGTAGCAATAGTCATACAGTAGCATTATGAACTAAACATATAGCCTCAGGAAAAGCCCTTATTATCTGGGCTTTGCATCTTATGTCAAAAGCCCTTGAAGGTTAACATGACATTTGTCCATTATCCTTTTAAAAAAGTGGGGGGGAAATAATGTGCTATACCCCAGGGTAATGGTTTAGTACAAGGGCTACACTCCCTGCTCCCCCAACACAAAAGTGAGCACTTTTTTGAAGGTGTCATGGTATGAATAACAACAGCAGCTTCAACTCAATCCATGACATCCGGATTATAAAGGCTAGAGAGAGGTTAAGTCGTTACGTAAACAAATGTAATTTTGAGGCAAGATTAATGTGGTAGTTTTACCACCCTAAGGACCTGAGTTACCCATGTCTACAAAGATATCACTTGCTCTTAATTAGGTAAATGTCACCTAACTAGTGCAACACTACACCCTGTAATGCTGTCCTAGTTTCACGCAAGGAATACAATGAGAATCCACCTGAAAATTGTGATAGAATCATAGAATTGTCAGGGTTGGAAGGGACCTCAAGGATCATCCAGTTCCAACCCCCTGCCATGGACAGGGACACCTCACACTACAGTACAGGTTGCTCACAGCCATTTCTAACCTGGCTTTAAAAGACTCCAGGGATGAGGCTTCCACCACCTCCCTGGGCAACCTGTTCCAGTCTCTCACCACCCTCAGGGGAAGAGCTTCTTCCTAACATCCAACTGAATCTACCCATTTCTATTTTTTTCCATTCCCCTGTGATACTCTTTTTGATCAAATCGATATGCCAGAAATAAGATAAAATATGAATATGAGTTATTAAATATCAAACATTGTGTTTCTAAGCCCGTTTGATCCAGGTTCATTTGCCCAGTCAATGATAGGTTGATTACATAACATAGGATGCTAATAAACAGGGGAGTAACAGTCTAGGAAAATCAGAACTTGGAATACAAAGGAACAAACTCGTGAACTTGTATACACACAAAACAAACATCAGTGCCACCTCAGGTAGTGAGATGAGCCACCTCAGTAGTGAGATGAGCCACCTCAGGTTCACAGTGGAGCTAATCAACAGGTAACCAAGCTATAAGACTTAGAAATAACCAGGTAAATTAGCATAAGTTACTCACGAACGACAAGCTGTTAGCTAGCAAAAGCTTTGCTGAATGAAATGATGCTCTGAGTTTGCATTTGTAATCCAAAGGGCAGGAATAATCCAAAAGGTGGTATCCAAAATTAGAGGAAGTGAGAGGGAGTGCATGCGGCTGTGGCGGAGATCTATGACTCAAACACTATGCTGCTAGGACGAAAGAAGCTAATTGCCCCGAGGACAGGAACACAAAGTAGGTGCTCAGTTGCTGCCTCGAATCCCATTAACGAACAGGCAGGGAGAAGAGATAAGAGAGATAAAAGAGAGGTGGGCTCTGAAATCTTCCCCTATAAATTCCCTTTTTGCAAACTGAACAGCCCTATGGCACATTAGCTATTCAAATCCAGCCAATCAGTTTAAAATGTATGGCAGCAAACTGCACACACCTTCTCATATAGCCTCTGACACGTGGAGTCACCTCTCTGAAATGTAAGGATCAGGGTCCAGCTTCCACCCCCTCCAGGCAGCCTCAAAGCACCTGTCTATTGGCTCCTCGACCTCAAACCTGGATCCTGCAACTATGAGGGAGGAGAAAGGGCAGTGGCCAAACAGGTTTAGCTGGCTTGTTAATGCCTCTTCTAGAACACCCTAGTCCTATCACTACCTGACACCCTAAAAAGTCCCTCCCTATCTTTTTTGTAGGCCCCCTTAAGGTACTGGATGCATGATCTCTAATATGTTAACAGTTCTGAGGACTTTCAATGCTTACAAAAACTCTCTGAACTTTAAAATGTACAGCCAACCAGTTGTCTGTCTTTGATTGTCTCAATATAGTTGAAGCAGCTTGTCACTGCCAACATTACATTTCTGAGATCTTAACTTCTTTTCTTTAGCTAACCTTTTCTGGAAGCGGCCAAATATGTTCATGCTGAGCTTTTTGTGTAATCTTTTAGTCACACAGGAAGGAGTGCATGTTAGAAAGCAGGGGAAAGTATTCACATATAGAATTTTCAAACAGCTTTTCAAATAAAAGGGGGAAATGCAGATTGATCCAATTTGTTGCTAAAGACTAATCCTAGGATAGAGCCTTGGAGACTGGCTGCCAAACAACTTACCATTTTGTCTGCCTTTATTTTTCTTCCTGTCACCATTCAGCAAAAGGGAGGACTGTTGCTCTGTGGTTGCACCAGTTGCTGCATTTGTAACAGAAATTTCTCTACAAAATCACATTTCCTTTCCAACAGAGAGAAAAACAGCTACTGAAATCAATACCTTCTTTTTTTCCCCCTCTCTTTTTTTTCTCTCTCTATTTTTTTTCCTCTCTTTTGTTGGGTGGGTTTGATTGTTTTGTTTTGAGTAAGAAACACTGTTTCCCTGCTTCTGTTGCATTGCTGTATTTAGCTCTGTGGCTATATAGAAAAGTTTCTCTAAGAGTCAGTATTGATAAATGAGATTCCAAGTTTTCCTGTAAAGGAGAACTTGATAAGAACCATAGTGAACTACTGTGACAGAAAGGGACTAGAGTGCAAGCTTCAAGCAAACAATTTATTTGAGCTATGCTTACAGGTTTAAGCTCAAGGCCCAAGCAAATGATTAAGCTAGTTTCACTCAGAGATCCAATATACCACATGAAGCTGCTTTCTAGTATGACAACCCCTAGTCTGTACTGGTGCCTAGTTTTATTCCTTGCCAGATGCAAGGCATTGTACTTTTCTTTATTGAACTTCATGCAGTTCACCTTCACCCAGCTCTCAGGAGAAAAAAAGGAAAGTGATTTATCCTTTCATTTTTGTGGATTATAAAATCTTGTTAAAAATCCTCACTAAATTGCTGTACTACACTTCTTTTTTTTCCCCATAACTTTTGTCATTCCTAACAAAATCTTCCTGTGGAAGTGCTTCCCAGAGAGGTGGTGAGATAAACCTCCCTGGAGGTGTTGAAAAGTCATGTGGACATAGCACTTCAGGACATGGTTTAATGGCCATGGTGGCATTGGCTTGATGGTTGGACTCAATGATCTTGGAGTTCTTTGCAACCCAAAAATGATTCCATGATTCCATGATTCAATAAGCTGCAAGCAGCAAAAACCTACACACAGATAAGAAACAGATAAATATTTTTCCCATCTAGAACTCTTTTAATAAAACATTATTATTCTTAAAAATAAAAGCTTCCTCTAGTCATGTAGTCTTCGATTATTTTTACCTGTAGTATTTATTACTCTTTTGAATACTCTTTACTTTTACAGTGTTATTTTGGCAGCTGTACGTTTGAGATATTCCTATTTTTCATGTAGGTTCCTTTTATTTTAGTTATAAATACATGCCTGTGGATGTGGTCTACCTGGACACCGTCCCCCGCAGCAAACTGCTGGCTAAGATGTCAGCTCGTGGCTTGGACACCAACATTCTGTACTGGGTTAGGAACTGGCTGGAGGGCCGAGCCCAGAGAGGGGTGGTGAGTGGTGCCACATCCAGCTGGAGGCCAGTCACTAGTGGTGTCCCCCAGGGATCAGTGCTGGGTCCCATCCTCTTCAATATCTTCATTGATGATCTGGATGAGGGGATTGAGACAGTCATCAGCAAATTTGCAGATGACACCAAGTTGGGAGCAGATGTTGATCAGTTAGAGGGCAGAAGGGCTCTGCAGAGGGACCTCGACTGACTGGACAGATGGGCGGAGTCCAACGGGATGGCATTCAACAAGTCCAAGTGCCAGGTGCTGCACTTTGGTCACAACAACCCCATGCAGAGCTACAGGCTGGGGTCAGAGTGGCTGAGAGCTGCCAAACAGAAAGGGACCTGGGGGTGCTGATCGACAGCTGCCTGAACATGAGCCAGCAGTGTGCCCAGGTGGCCAAGAAGGCCAACGGCATCCTGGCCTGCATTGGGAATAGTGTGGCCAGCAGGAGCAGGGAGGTCATTGTGCCCCTGTACTCAGCACTGGTTAGGCCACACCTTGAGTCTTGTGTCCAGTTCTGGGCCCCTCAGTTTAAGAAGGACATCGAGACACTTGAAGGTGTCCAGAGAAGGGCAACAAGGCTGGGAAGAGGCCTTGAGCACAAGCCCTGTGAGGAGAGGCTGAAGGAGCTGGGGTTGTTTAGCCTGGAGAGGAGGAGGCTCAGGGGAGACCTCATTGCTCTCTACAACTACCTGAAAGGTGGTTGTAGCCAGGAAGGGGTTGGTCTCTTCTCTCTAGCAACCAGCACCAGAACAAGGGGACACAGTCTCAAGCTGCACCAGGGGAAGTTTAGGCTGGAGGTGAGGAGAAAGTTCTTCACTGAGAGAGTCATTTGCCATTGGAATGTGCTGCCCAGGGAAGTGGTGGAGTCACCATCCTGGAGGTGTTCAAGAGGGGACTGGACGTGGCACTTGGTGCCATGGTCTAGTCATGAGGTCTGTGGTGCCAGGTTGGACTCGATGATCTTTGAGGTCTCTTCCAACCTTAGTGATACTTTGATACTGTGATTATTGAATTTTAGCATTTGCAGCAGAGGTATAAAATGCAATATGAACACAGGTTGCAACTATTTCCATAAAGAATTAAAATTAAATATATTTATGTATTACATTAAACAGACTTTATCACATCTTCAGCCATGCTTTGTCCTAACATCAGTGCTAAAAATGGTAATGTGATCCATGTGGTCAGTGGAACAGATACATTAAAGCAGTTTTAGCAGATATACAACAAAAGATGTTAAAAGGCCAAACCTGTGAACTGAAAGCTAGGGAGATAGAAACATCAAATATTAAACACTCACCAGTAACTGCCTAGCTTGCTTGGTAGTGCAATAAAAAACAATTATAGATGAAATTTTGAATTGCATTGAAACAGCCTTATTTGTGATTTTATCATTCTGTAACATTCTACCTGAAGACATCTATAGCATACATGCAAATACAAATATTTCATATTTGAAGCTTTCATATTTTAAAAAGTTGAAGGGTCACAACTCAGTGTTTTTAGTCCTTGTATTTGGCAATCCAGTTTCTAAGCAGCAAATCTATACTTCTGATTCTATAACCAGTGATTCTATAGCAATGTGATTCGAGAGTCTGTTAACAGCTCAGTCATGACATGCTGTAAGAGACTGAATCTTGTCGCTCTTGATGTGAATCAACAAAGATAAAATCACCTTTGCTCCTCACCCAGACAATAGCTGCCAAGGGAGGGGATAGTGAGCAGATGCCACTGGATAACTACTCTCTGGAATGTGCACAAACAAGACCATGTCTACCCATCAGCTACCCCATCTCTACCCATCAGATACCCCGGGCAGGGAGGATGGTGAAAAGGACAATGGATTCACCACCTGGACATATACCTAAAAAAACCCTGTGACTAAAAAACTTATAAAAGACCTGAGCAATGCCTGCTCAGGAGAAGGAAAACAGAGAAGAAAGTACAGAGACAGAAAAGGACAGACACAGGAGAAAAGACACCACGTATCTGGAAGAAGAAGACCCAGAGGAACTCTTTCTCCATGTCCTAAGTTTCACCTACTGCAACTCATGGAGCTGAAGAGGCTGCTCCGAGTAGGACTTGGACTTTGGGATCTCTCCCTCCCCTCCTCCAGCAGAGGACAATACAGCCAACAAGGATGACCTCTCTTCCAAAGTGGCAGCACCCTTCCTCCACAGACCCAAACTGTCTTGGAGTGTGGGGTATGGTAATACAATGCCTTTCCTCTTCTCTCCCCCTCCCCCCCCTTTTTTCCTCCCTCTCTTTCTCCCTTCTCCTGTTCTGTCCACTTTATTCTGTTAATAAATAGTTTGGCTCATTTGTGCCTCTAATTTCATAACAGGGCAATCTTCAAATGAACTGAGTGTCTTTCCCTCTCTGGACTGAGACACATGCCCAAGCAACAACACTCAGCTAGAAGTGTCTCATTGCTAAAATCATAAAAACTACCAGAAAATAGGTCAAGAATAATAGGAAAAGTAAAGCAGGGAGCAAGGTCCAATAGCCAACCTATTCATTAGGAAGGAGCTTAAAGCAGGCAAGCTACTCTGTGAGCTTGCCTTGTCCTTCAGGTACTTGCTACTGAGCTCCTGCAGAGACCAAAATACTTCCTCACAGATGAGGTTGAACTGATGGATCCCTCCAAGGCCTGCTCCCCACAAGCAGCAGAAATGCAAAAAACACCCAAGTTCTGCCTGTTGATATGCACACTCAAAATTGCCTTTATGCTCCAGAGGGTGCTTCTCCTGTACAGCAACAAACATAAGCCAATCCATCTCAGCCATCCCCAGCGCTCATTCATTCACTGGGGCTTGCAGAAAGATGGCTTTTATATGAAAGAGAGAGTGCATGATTTAACGCTTGCCTTTAGTAGTTTCATCTGTTAGATTAATGTCCTAGGTTCAAACTGTAATGAAGAATATTGTAATGAAGGAAAAGAAATTCAGGTAAGCATTCCAATTTGTAAGGGATATTCCTTATTAGGACCACAGTCCATGCCACTTTCTTGCATATTGTTTTTCTTTTGGCATACATTCATTATATCAGAAGACATTAGAGCCACCAATAAAGTGCATATTTATTACTTACCTGTCTTTTCTTCCTGTGATTTAAGCCTTGTCATTACAAAGTGTTTATTTTTCAGATCTTTGCACAACTTATCAATCATAGGACATCTTCCTGCATGTCAAATCAAATACTACCCTGACAGCACATGGCCTACCTACTTTATGCTTAAACAATCTTCTGATAATGCTACTAATGCAAGGCACCCAGATCTCACTTAACTATCCTGTTCAGAGGTAATTAAGTAATTCCACATGTTTTGCTTAATTGCATTCCTTAATGTTCTGAGTGATGTTTTGCTCTTTTCCTTTTGTTAAGAATTTAATTTATAGCTTCCAGTGATCCCATCTATCTTTGCAACTTGCTTAGCCTGAAAGATGCTACATTAATTAGTTGTTTTCAAAGTCTTTAAAAAGAAATGTCTGGAGATCAGTAATTCTACATAGGCAATTTAGTATTGCATAAGAGAATTACATATTGTGATCTGTTGCTCTTTTTTATAAACCTCTTTCTGCATTCCCCTGTGCAAAAATATCATCTTCCATGATCACCTTTCATCAAATCTCCCTAGTGAAAATCATTGCAATTATTTTTTTTATGGTAACAAAAGTCTCCCAAGCATTCAACAGCCAACTCCAAACAAACATTAGGATTTTTTTCCTGATAAACTGTTATTCCAAAGCAAGTTTGCAAAGCTGCATATATTATTAGAATAAGCAACTGTGGTGGGTTGAAATTCCACCCTCCAACATTAACTTTGCCAGACCAGCTCATCTGGAAGCAAATGCAAGCTGTATTTACAGGCAAAACTAGAATCTACAATGGAATGCAATGAATATGTACAAAATATACAGGAGTTACAATATTAGGTGTTCAAGGGGAGATTGGACGTGTTCAAGGGGAGATTAGGTGTTCAAGGGGAGATTGGACGTGGCGCTTGGTGCCATGGTCTAGTTGTGGGGTCAGTTGGGACAGGTTGGACTTGATGATCCTTGGGGTCTCTTCCAACCTTGGTTATACTGTGATACTGTGATACTGTGATATTTACAATTAATAAATAGCACAACCCCCCCTGATCAAGGACCAGGGAAAGCTCCTAGCTTCTCCTTTTCTGCACTCCCCAACCCCCCTGTACAAAAGGGAGAAAGGAGCAGAACAAGTTGCTGTTAGACTTAACCAAAACAATGCAGCCAAAGTCAAGCAGAAGCAAGTTAGTATCTCTCCCCAGCGAGGAAGCGAGAAGAGACGAGATGAGAAGAACCAATTGTTTTGGTACAAGCAGTCTTATGGTAGATATCTCTCCAATGGAATTGTTTAGAATTATCTTTATTTTCCTTTTCAGACCCAGCAGTGGTTTATTTGCAGTTTACCACTTCTCTGCTCAAGATCTGTGAAAATTTTTAAAGTCTAAAACTACCACAGCAATTATCATGATTTATTAGTATATGCCATGCTAATGATGAAGGTGTGCCATGCAAAGAAACACAGGGAGATCAACACTGAGATTTTTGTTCATACAATTATTAATGGAGAGAAGAAAAGACTGGCTTTTATCTTTCTCAAAATAAAATGAGAAAACAAATCTCATCCTCCGTTCACCTTTGGTTTCAGCATTTTGTCCTGATTTCCTGCTGCAAATGCTTGTCCACATGCTTTCTTTCAAATACATAATTTCCATACTGAACTCAGTGCCTTTAAGAACATGAGCAAGTCTAAGTTTACAGTGTTATTCACAATGGGCTGACTCCAGTGCAGAAGAATTTCTGAGGTCATCCATTCTCTTCCTGAAGAGAAAATTTTAAGTACTGACTATCCTAAAATCCCTAGAAAAAAAATTGACATCCTGAATCTATTGACATTCATATTGCTATAATTAAAAAGGAGATCTAATAAATCATGGAATAATCCCATTTACGGGAAGTATTTCACAATCATACATTAGAACATGTATATAAAATAGTGATTAGTTGGTTATTGATAATTTTAATAATTAATACCGACTGGACAGATGGGCAGAGTCCAATGGGATGGCATTCAACAAGTCCAAGTGCTGGGTGCTGCAATTTGGCCACAGCAACCCCATGCAGAGCTACAGGCTGGGGTCAGAGTGGCTGAGAGCTGCCAAACAGAGAGGGACCTGGGGGTGCTGATTGACAGCTACCTGAACATGAGCCAGCAGTGTGCCCAGGCAGCCAAGAAGGCCAATGGCATCCTGGCCTGCATTAGGAATAGTGTGGTCAGCAGGAGCAGGGAGGTCATTGTGCCCCTGGACTCAGAACTGGTTAGGCCACACCTTGAGTCCTGTGTCCAGCTCTGGGGCCCTCAGATTAAGAAGGACATTGAGACACTTGAACGTGTCCAGAGAAGGGCAACAAGGCTGGGGAGCACAAGCCCTGTGAGGAGAGGCTGAGGGAGCTGGGATTGTTTAGCCTGCAGAAGAGGAGGCTCAGGGGAGACCTCATTACTGTCTACAACTACCTGAAGGGAGGTTGTAGCCATCTGGGGGTTGGTCTCTTCTCCCAGGCAACCAGCACCAGAACAAGGGGACACAGTTTCAAGCTGCACCAGGGGAAGTTTAGGCTGGAGGTGAGGAGAAAGTTCTTCATGGAGGGAGTCATTTGCCATTGGAATGTGCTGCCCAGGGAGGTGGTGGAGTCACCATCCCTGGAGGTGTTCAAGAGGGGATTGGATGTGGCCCTTGGCGCCATGGTCTAGTCATGGGGTCTGTGGTGACAGGTTGGACACAATGATCTTTGAGGACTCTTCCAACCTTGGCAATACTGTGATACTGTGAAATAATATTGCTATAATTCATATTTCATATTCATAGATTAATAAGCTCTTCATCACATTGGGAAAAGATTTTAGCTTATATATGTGGCTGGGTTTTACTGGTTAAGGGATTGATAACAAAGAATATAGGAACAGCTACTCTGAGCAGTATTTACCTTTGGATGGGTACTTCTGCTTCTGTTCGCTACTTCAGTTACTTAGGCTTTGGTGTAGGGATAATGAGAGAGACATGCTTGGGACTTCTGTTAGCTGCTTCATCTGTTAAGGGCACTTCTTCTGTAAGTGACACTCTGAGACTCTGTAATGCTGGGGATTCTACAACACATCAATAAAGGACTTCTGGGAGGACTTCTGAGATTCTCTGCATTTCTGGAATCTCATTGCTATATGGCAGAGGGTTTTGTGCCTTCATTCATCACCCAGTGGCCCCTTAATGAGGGCTAGAACAACACTCCTGCTTCTCATCACAGAAATGGCACCTACACATTCCCTTCTAATATGCACCTTAAGATAACCCCCATCATGCTCTGCTAGAGTGAATTGACTTGTTTATTTTCTGTTATTCTACTTCAAATTTAAACATACTTTTTCTGGGTGTTTTTTTGGTTGTTGTTGGGTTTGGGTTCTTTTGTTGTTGTTGTTTCAACAGAAAAAAAAGAAATTAACATGGCTGAAAGTATCAGTAGATACAGATTTTGTTTTTCTTTTAGTTGTTTTGATTAACATAATAGTGGAAAATTTGTTATTCACCTCTATGTAAGGGAAAGCTGTAATTAAAAAGAAAATTCAATGGACTCTACTACCAATCCCTTTGGCTAATTATTTGAAACACAAAGGCATGACAGTATGTAAACTACTTCTAGTTATCCAGTGGTAAAAAGGGATTTGCAAATGAACCTCCAGGGGGAAAAAAGTTTATTTGCAAAAAAAAAAGTTACAATTTGGTGTATTTACTTCAGATTTCACAGCTTGGAAGTAGGGTGGCAAGACAGAAATCCTTTATACATTTTTCAAATGGAATTCTAACAGAAAAAGGAAAAAAAAAGAAGGTGGGGGAGGGAAGAAAGAACCCAAAACATAAAAAATAAAATAAAATTAGTACCAATTGCAGGTATTCACCTTCTGCAAAGCAGTTTTATTTCTAATGGAATGGATAAAAAGGCAGTATTAAAATAAACACCTGTAGTTTAAAAACGTTATTTGTAAAAGCATCCTTCAAGTTTAGAAGTTGTTTAGAAGTTGTTTAGAAGTTTATAACCCTCTTTAGGCTAAGTAGTACTGAAGATGTCTACTCCCTTCTTTCTTGAGCCTAGGGGAGACTACGTGAAAGACAGGTAAATGACACTGGAAGTCTCTCTGCAGGCTGTACCATGGTTTGCACCACCTACTCATCTCCCACTTAAACTGGGAGAGAGAATTGAGTGCTGAACACTAGCTATGATGAGGAAAACAATGCAGTGTAGGATGGTAATTTTACCAGTTTGAGTGGAACTGAATAAAAACTTCAGATAAAGGTTAAATATTTTCCAGTCAGTTTCCAGCACATGATGCATAGCCTGCTATGCTCCAGTCCTATTGTTCTATTATTTACCAAACACAGTGATAACAGAACAAAAACAATAGCCCCTTGTAGTTTCTTCATCTTCCTGAACTAATTAATAAGAAAATCATGAGGTGCCTCCCATCTTTGAGAAGTTCAACCACTTTCTTTACCTGGATAAGCAATAGTGCTATTTCACACCTGTTGTGGATCAGAGTGAGAGATTCTGAGCTGGTCTGGGTTTTGCAGTATGGGAGGTGTTGTTATATTATGACACCATTTGAAGATGCAATAAACAGCTTATGCAGTACAGGATATGATGGATTTCTTGGCTTTCAGCTGAATGCGCCCAGGCTTGTCCTGGCACATGGGTCTGTGCCTGGCACATGGCTTTGGAGGAAGGGCCCATGTGCATCCACCAAGCACATGGGAGGGGGTGGCATTTTTCCTGACTCCCTTCATCCTACACTTCTCTGTTTTCCCCCATCCCAGCTTCGCAGGTGGGGAGGGGTTTCAGGTGCACCACCACAAACGTGTGCTGCAATCAAGCAGGCCAAGTGGATAAAGCCTTTATGGTATGGGGGGGTGATGGCTGAAATACAAATACAGGGAGGCCTGGCAAATTGATTACATCACACCAGCACAAACCTGCCAAGGCAAACACTATGTGCTTACAATGGTACAAGCAACCACTGGATGGCTGGAAACATATTCAGTGTCCCGTGCCACTGCTTGAAATACCTTCCTAGGCCTTGAAAAACTAATGCTGTGGTGACACAGAAATGGTTGGGTTTTCAAAACCACCTCATAAACACTTGGGCCAAGGAGCACAACACTGAGTGGGTGTAACACATCCCATACCACACTCCAGCTGCTGGGAAAGTTGAGTGTTAGAACAGCCTGCTAAAAAACCATTCTGAAAGCAATTGTGGGAGGGACCTTCAACAACTGGGATGCACAATGAGCACAAGCTACTTGGCTGGTCAACACCATAAGTTCTACTTACTGGGCTGGCCCTGCCCAATCCAAACTGCCATATGCTGTAGCAGGTGATAAAGTTTCCATGATACACATAAAGAACATCCTAGGGAAGAGGAGTTGGGTTACTCCTGCCCCAAGTAACAGCAAACCCATTCAGAAGATTGCTTTTTCCCAAGGACCAGGGTGCACCTGGTGGGTAATGCAGGAAGATGGAAGTTTATTTTGTGCTGCAGAATAGTCTCACTCTAGGTGAGAATGCACAGTAAATTGTTTATATATTATGATGTTAACTGCTGTTAGCAGAATAGCGTGGAACAAGGGTTGGAGAATGTAGTGGTTCGAAACACATTATATTCTCCACTATCATAATCATGAATTTGTGTCATTTCATGATTTTATGATCATCCTGGACAGGAGATTCTCAGTTTTCTGGGTTTTGAGTGTGCAGGGGTGTTCTTGCTTCTTTTGGGATCCAGATGCTATTTTGCCTTTCCCTTTCTTTCTGATTTATATATATATATATATATATATATATATATATATATATATATATATATGACAGATATATCTGACAGCCATGACAGATTTAATTTAAACAGAGAGTGCTCATTGGAAATGGTTACACAACAGCAAGTACAGTGCTGCTATAATTAACATCAGCCTCTGAATGAAAGATGACATCATTTGTAGCAAAATTACCTCTCATTGCACTTTCCACAGCCCTCAGGTAACCATTTTGATTAAAATCATACAGTGTTGTTGTTTTTAAATTTATGTACACTCACAGGGCTGACTTCTTTCTTTCCCTAATGCATTGACACCTGGCTGTATTACTGAGTTTTACTTGCATTGCTTCCCTTCAAATAAGCTTTTTCTCAACTGGATCAGGGAAGGAAATGAGGAAAGAGATCTCTGTTACACTTAAATATGATGCTTGATATTTAATTCTTCATTTCACACCAAGTGCTTTTAAAATACATAGAGTTTAGATATTCTTGGGTTTAGGTTTGGTTTTGGTTTTTAGCTTACAGTGTTTTTACTCTAGTCTCTCTAAGTTTCTTTTCACTAAACTGAAATGGTGCAAATATGTATCAGTTACATCAGTCAACATTTAACTATAACTGGTCAGCATGTAGGAGGAGAAGAAAAAATCACCATCAGGAGTTCAACCAGTTTCCTCTTACTGCTTCACAGATATTTGATGAAATTGACATTTCCCAAGAGCTAGGGTAAAGACATCAAATAGCAGCATCAGAATCTTTGGGCTCATGGAGCTCAAAGGAAAAAGCAAAACATTCTCATGTTCAGAATAAAAGCCTCACTTTTTATTAACTACCCACAGGACTATCTGCTTACAGTCACCTCTAAAATGATAATAATATCACTTCTTCCTTCTACTGTTTTCATACCAATGTATATGTAGCAACTCTGAGTTTGTATATGGATGTCCACAATGGATTCTACAATGCATTATAGAATCATAGAATCAATAAGGTTGGAAAAGACCTCAAAGATCATTAAGTCCAAACTGTCACCCAACACCTCCTGACTAACTAAGCTATGGCTCCAACTGCCACACCAAATCCACTCTTGAACACCTCCAGAGACAGTGACTCCACCACCTCCCTGGGCAGCACATTCCAATAGCTAACAAGTCTTTCTGTGAAGAACTTTCCCTCACCTCAAGCCTAAATTTCCCCTGGCACAGCTTGAGACTGTGTTCTCTTGTTCTGGTGCTGGTTGCCTGGGAGAAGAGACCAACCCCCACCCGCCTACAACCTCCTTTCAGGGAGTTGTAGACAGTAATGAGGTCTTCTGTGAGCCTCCCCTTCTCCAGGCTAAGCAACCCCAGCTCCCTCAGCCTCTCCTCATAGGGCTTGTGCTTGAGGCTTCTCCCCAGCCTCATTGCCCTTCTCTGGACATGTTCAAGAGTCTCAACGTCCTTCTTAAACTGAGTGGCCCAGAACTGGACACAGGACTCAAAGTGTGGCCTCACCAGTGCTGAGTACAGGGTACAATGACTTCCCTGCTTCTGATGGCCACACTACTCCTGATCCAGGCCAGGATGCCATTGGACTTCTTGACCACCTGGCCACACTGCTGGCTCATGTTCAGCCTACTATCAGTCAGTACCTCCAGGTCCCTTTCTGCCTGGCTGCTCTACTCTGACCCCAGCCTGTAGCTCTGCATGGGGTTGTTGTGGCCAGTGTGTAGAACCTGGCACTTAGATGTGTTAAACCTCATGCCCTTGGACTCTGCCCATCTGTCCAGCCTGGCAAGGTCCCTCTGCAGAGCTTTCCTACCCTCTAACAGATCAACAGCTGCCCCCAGCTTGGTGTCATCTTTTACTGATGATGGACTCAATCCCCTCATCCAAATCATCAAGAAAAATTGAACAGCATGGGGCCCAGCACTGATCCCTGGGGGACACCACTGGTGCCTGGCTGCCAGCTGGATGTGGCACCATTCACCACCACTCTCTGGGCTCGTCCCTCCAGCCAGTTCATAACTCAGCTCATAGTGCTCCTGTCCAAGCCACGAGCTGCCCTTCTTATTTTGACCTATTGCTTTAGAAGTTGGGATTAATACCTTCTGGTACATTTTACCTCTTTCAAATCATTATAAGCAGAATCTGATACATCTTCTGTAATACAGACTAATTTCAACTTTTTATTTTCCAAACCCTTCAAATTGGGAAAAAGTAATTCCAGACAATATACAATCAGGCCTATTAGTGGTAGTATTAAGAGCTAAATATCAAGGAATCAAATCCTTGCACTGATTTTAATTCAAAGTTACTCTTTTTTTACTTCAGTTTATTCACCCCAGTGTGACTGAGCGTATCCCTAGGAGAAGCTTATCAGGTTTGGTACTCATAACCTTTAACTGGCACCCTTCTTATTTATACTTAGCAAACATACTTTATCGTTCCTTTCTTTTTTTCATTGGTAATCTTAATTTAATAGTAAATTGTCCAGAAAGTCTCAACATCTTCTACATGCTTTTGGAGTGCTAGGTTATGGTAAAGTTTATGACCAACAACTGATTATACTGAGTAACAAGCACATGATACTGTTGAAATAATGTTTACAGATTGCAATTTCTAACACAGTTATTGAAATAACTGTGGCCTTAATTATTATGTAACTACCTGAATTATATTTCACTAGATACACTGTTGTGATCCTGCCTTCCACTAATTTAGCCAACTGAAAATCAATGTTCTTCCTAACATCCAGCCTAAACCTTCCCTGGTACAGCTTGAGACTGTGTCCTCTTAGAATAGAATAGAATAGAATAGAATAGAATAGAATAGAATAGAATAGAATAGAATAGAATAGAATCAGCCAGGTTGGAAAAGACCTCAGAGATCATCAAGTCCAACCAATTACCTAATACCTAACACCTCATGACAGCTAAACCATGGCTCCAGGTGCCACATCAAATCCTTTTTCGAACACCTCCAGGACAGTGACTCCACCACCTCCCTGGGCAGCACATTCCAATGGCCAATTATTCTTTCTGTCAAGAATGCACAGCTTGAGACTGTGTCCTCTTGTTCTGGTGCTGGTTGCCTGGGAGAAGAGACCAACCCCCATCTGGTCACAACCTCTTTTCAGGTGGTTGTAGGAAGCAATGAGGTCTCCCCTGAGCCTCCTCTTCTCCAGGCTAAACATTCCTAGCTCCCTTAGCCTCTCCTCACAGGGCTTGTGCTTAAAGCCTCTCCTCAACCTCATTGCCCTCTTGTTCTGGTGCTGGTTGCCTGGGAGAAGAGACCAACCCCCACCTGGCTACAACCTCCCTTCAGGAGTTCTTAGTCTTTTACAGGTTGTTTGTTTTTTGGTTTTTTTTTTTTTCAATAATGGGAAACAGCCTTTGAGTCAAAGATTGGTCATGGCAGCATAGATAAAATAATGTCTAAATCCAATAGACAATGACCAGTTTCTGCCTGAGACTGGTAATTCTGCAATGGCAGACCCAACAGAAGCAAGCACCAAAAACAGGGAAGGAAGAAAGGAGGGACAGAGTAAAGAAGAGAGGAATGGGCCCCAAACTCTGCTCTCAGTTGGTTTTTCTGCTTCTTAGTAAAGAGTAATAGTAACTGGATGAGCTTCTTTTTCTATGCACTTTTGATCTAAACCCAAGTATGTCAGTCTAAATCAAAGCCAGATTAGTTTACCTAGCTTTGAACTGAAATAGCAGAGGTGTCACACCCATCCAGAGGCAACTTTAGTGTTAGCTGGTGGAGGGTTATAAACAGGTGAGACAGAAGATGGCTTTTGCAATCCCTTTTTTACTTTGTTGTTGGAAGCCCTATGAGACTAAGCATGTTACTTGAGCAATGGATATTTGTTTCTCCACAACCAAGAAACAACATGTGAATTGTTTATCTCCCAATGGGATGCATACTCAATATGTTATCAGAACTATAAGGCTGAATCATATAACTGGAAAATAAAGACATGATGTGTGACAAGTTACCCTTCCTCAGACAACCTCCCATGGCCAAAGCTTATTAGCTTTTGTCAGTTGTGCTTGGAAAAATATTTTCACCCTGCCTTTCCCTTTCTTTTATCTTCAACTATAACTACATTATTAATTGCTTAGCTATAACCAAACTAATAATATTACATTATTACTGCATTAATGTTCTTTCTCCAGTTCAGATCTGATTCTGGTGTATTCAAAAAGAATACTGTTCCCAAAATTCAAAATTCAGCTAGTAAATAAAGATACTAAAATGCTTTTTAAAGGAAAGAGAAGTCTGCAACACATTTTAAACACTTTCTCGGTCTATATATAGAGAAAAGAAAAACTAGATGGAAAGGGAGAGCAAAACTGAATATACACAACTCATCAAAACTCAGAACCCAAACCCAAGTATGCATGATTGAATGCTACTTAGATAATTAAAATCATTTTAAATCTAAACAAGAGATTGAATTGCTGGGAGTGGCTAGGGGGATTTTGGGTCATCATCAGTATCAGACAGAGGCACAACTGGAAAACAAAAAACCCAGAGGCAAAAAATGCTGGGATTGTCTGGAAGGGACAAAGCCTCCAATATGCCTTGAACCAGACAGTGGAGCAGGAGTCAGGAAGTTTGGTTTTCCAGGACATTGCCCATGTTGCCCAGGCTTGTCTGAACATGCCCTGGGGTCCAGGTGGGTCAGGTGTGTGTGTGCCTTTGGCCATGTTTGGAGAAAACTCATTCTATAGGTTAAAGAATCAGGTTTCTATATCTTAATCTTTGTTGCCAGTGTCCATCACTGTCTCAGGAAATCTGTAAATGCCAGCCCAAAGGGTGAGCAATGTCCTTGTTTTATTGCAAGAAGCAACAAAAGACAAAGCAGAGATTGCAGCTAAAGAGCCTCTCCACAGCAGGCAAAGCTACAAAAGCTGCCAAGCCTAGAGCTGCGGGGACAAGAGCTGCTCAAAACCTTGAGCACCAAAGCTGCAGCAAATCACAGTCTGCCCGGACAGCCACATCCTCTGCCTGCCTACACCGTGCCGGGGACACATCCTTCACAGAGAAGCCTCTCCCCAGCACAGCAGTGTCCATGTGCAGATGCCGTCGCTGCTTTGTTCAACCAGTGTGAATTCAAATGCACCTCCCTGTTCTTGGGATTAGGTGTGCAGTAACAAAATATACTGGACTAAAGTGATTTGCAGTGAGTAACTCAGCAAATCTGATTTTTTTTGTAGGCATCTGTTGCAAGGTTCTGTTGCCCTAGATGCTCTGTTGGGTGAGTTCTAGACATCTCCCTTGTGGGGAAATCCAGCATGGTGCTGAAGTCTTTCTTTACAGCTTAAATTACTGTTTGCCACTTCTCTTCTCTGCTAATATTGTTTAAATTGTTACATGTTCCTGCTTGTCAGATACCTTTCCACAATCAAGTATTTCAAATCAGTTAAAAGGTTTTATTAATATTTCCTGTGGGATTTTTGATTAATGAAGTTGTTACTGGTTTTATTAATTGTTCCACCTATTGTTAAATATTAATAACCATGACAGGGACATAAGCCACCCTTCTGCAGATGAAGCTGGGAAGTAGGAAAGACATTAGGAAATGCTGAAGCTTTCATTCCAGTATCAGTGCTTTTCAACCCTGGATTAAGCACTTGCGTTCCGGTGACCCTCTTGAACCTCATGAGAGTGACAGGAATTTGGCCTTGAGCACAAGCCCTATGAGGAGAGGCTGAGGGAGCTGGGATTGTTTAGCCTGGAGAAGAGAAGGATCAGAGGTGACCTCATTGCCCTCTACAACTACCTGAAAGGTGGTTGTAGACAGGAGGGGGTTCGTCTCTTCTCCCAGGCAACCAGCACCAGAACAAGGGGACACAGTCTCAAGCTGTGCCAGGGGAGGTTTAGACTCGAGGTGAGGAGGAAGTTCTTCACTGAGCGAGTCATTCGTCATTGGAATGGGCTGCCCAGGGAGGTGGTGGAGTCGCCGTCCCTGGAGGTGTTCAAGGGGAGATTGGACGTGGCGCTTGGTGCCATGGTCTAGTTGTGAGGTCTGTTGGGACAGGTTGGACTTGATGATCCTTGGGGTCTCTTCCAACCTTGGTTATACTGTGATACTGTGATACTGTGAATACAAAGAAACAAGGGAGAAGTTTGAAGTATCATAGTATCATAGTATCAGTCAGGGTTGGAAGGGACCACAAGGATCATCCAGTTCCAACCCCCCTGCCATGGGCAGGGACACCCCCACACTAGATCAGGCTGGCCAGAGCCTCATCCAGCCTGGGCTTAAACACCTCCAGGGACAGGGCCTCAACCACCTCCCTGGATAACCCATTCCAGGGCTTCACCACTCTCATGGTGAAGAACTTCCTCCTCACGTCCAGCCTGAATCTTCCCACCTCCAGCTTCATTCCATTCCCCCTAGTCCTATCACTACCTGAGTAATCTAAAGTAATCTAAGTAACCTAAAGATAAAATAATTGAGATGGAAGAGCAGTATAGATTATGAAAAGAAAGGAGATTCCTCCAGATCTCTTAACCCTGTAGTGGTATGTATTGCAGCAAACATCCACAGTGCCACACAAAGCCTTTGATCCAGTAAAGGATACCTGATGCTACTCATGGTATACTTATCCCTTCTTTTCCCACCCTCCATTTTCCTATTAGTTTCACTTGAGAAGTATGTTTTTCCTGACTTTGCTACATTATGGGTATTGTGGCATAACTGGGGTTTTATACCTCTATTGTCCTAAAAATAGTTCTGAATATTCAGCAATCAATTCTTCTTTTTTTTTTGGTGGGTTTTACAAACATTTGCTCAAACTTCAAGCTCATTATTTTCAGAACTGCCTCACCATCTCATCAGACACTGCAAAGAGTAACTATCAGCAGTAATTAATGCAGGGGGAAAGTACTGAGAGAACTTTTTTCAATATTGCCACTTATTGGCAATACTAAGGGAATGTGAAGAAAATTAATATAAACTGTCCTTAGTTATAAGTAATCTTCCATCTTTTCTGTTGCTATGGATAGGATAGGATAGAATAGAATAGAATAGAATAGAATAGAATAGAATAGAATAGAATAGAATAGAATAGAATAGAATAGAATAGACCAGGTTGGAAGAGACCTTCGAGATCATCAAGTCCAACCTATCACCCAACACCATCTAATCAACTCTAATCATCTAATCAATAAACCATGGCACCAAGTGCCTCATCCAGTCTCTTCCTAAACACCTCCAGGGATTGTGACTCCACCACCTCCCTGGGCAGCACATTCCAACGGCCAATCTCTCTTTCTGGGAAGAACTTCTCCCTAACATCCAGCCTAAACCTCCCCTGGCATGACTTGAGACTGTGTCCTCTTGTTCTGGTGCTGGTTGCCTGGGAGAAGAGACCAACCCCCACGTGGCTACAACCTCCCTTCAGGGAGTTGTAGAGAGCCAGAAGGTCTCCCCTGAGTCTCCTCTTCTCCAGGCTATGCAACCCCAGCTCCCTCATCCTCTCCTCATAAGGCTGTGCTCCAGACCCCTCCCCAGCTTTGTTGCCCTTCTCTGGACACCTTCCAGCAGCTCAACATCTTTCCTAAACTGTGGGGCCCAGAACTGGACACAGGACTCAAGGTGTGGCCCAACCAGTGCTGAGTACAAAGGTACAATGACTTCCCTGCTCCTGCTGACCCTTGGCATTCGTGGCCACCTGAGCACACTGCTGGCTCATGTTCAGCCTACCATCAACCAGCACCCCCAGGTCCCTCTCTGCCTGGCCGCTCTCCAGCCACTCTGAGCCCAGACTGTAGCCCTGCATGGGGTTGTAGTGGCCAATGTGTAGAACCCAGCACTTGGATGTGTTCAATCTCCTGCCCTTGGCCTCTGCCTATCTGTGCAGCCTGGCAAGGTCCCTCTGCAGAGCTCTCCTACCCTCTAACAGATCAATTCCTGCTTCCAGCTTGGTGACATCTGCAAATTTACTGATGATGAACTCAATCCCCTCATCCAGATCATCAATAAATAGTACCACAGAAGCTTTACAGATCCTAGTCTTGATTACTTACAGCTCATGTTATACTATTAATGATTTTTTTTATTCTGATAGACCTATCTGCAGCATTATTGTTATCAGTTTTCTGTCTGTATTTGCTCGTGTTCATCAACTGAATAGACAAAGTTGAGATGAAAAGGAAACTGCATTTTATTGCACCTGTCCTCTTCATCAACTATTCATTATCATAATACTGAAATTAACATATTTATTATATTTCTGTTTATAGATACCACCTAGGATATATAAAATATATTGGAGTATGCTGTGGCATATGGAATAAAGTAATCCTTGCAAAGAACAAATCTTATGAGGAATGGCTGAGAGAAATGCGGTTCAATAGTCTGAGGAAAAGGAGGCTCAGAGGAGACCTTACTACTGTTTATCTATCTGGAAGGAGGTTTATCTATCTGGTAGTGAGGTGAGTGTCAATCTCTAGTAACCTGTGACAAGATTAGAGGAAACAGTCTCATGTTGCACCAGGGGAGGTTTATAATGATATAAAGGAATATCAAGCACTGGGCAGGCTATCCAGGAAAGTAGTTAAGTCACCATCACTGAAGGTATTTAAAAGATGTGTGAAAGTGGTGTTTAGGGTGTGGTGGACGTGGCAGTGCTAGGTTAATGGGTGGACTTGAGGCTCTTTTCCAATTTAAGTGACTCAATGATTTCTGTCAGAAGAAAATTCTCTCGGCCGGTGCTCTCTGCTCAAATAACCGTGTGCTTCTCCTCACAGCACGGAGCTGCATTGGTGAAGCAGTGATTTTCATCCTTTTTTTTCAGCCTGTAGACTTCTAAATATTTTTCAAGAAAATTCTGGAATCTTGATCTGCAAATTTAATGAAACTGACAACTGTGAACATCTCTTACAGATTTCTGTGTTCTGTGGATAAAGACTGAAAACCCCAGACTTAGCCTCTAGAAAAGCAGGCTGGAAAATTCTGACCATTAAAGGTGAATTTTGGTACAAAATTTCCACTGCTGCCACTTTTACAGACCAGTCTAGTCCACAGCACACCCTTTCAGATGTTCACAGAAATGTTAATGTCAGTAAAAAGAAATGTTAAAAGTATTTTCTAATGTCCTACCACAGTAGTCACTGCATACATGTAATTTTGTCACCATAGTTACCAAAACTGAGTTGTGCTACCTCCACAGAATCATGGAAATTGTTAGGGCTGGAAGGGACCTCAAGGATCATCCAGTTCCAAGCCCCCTACCATGGGCATGGATGCCTCACACTACAGCAGGTTGCTCACAGCCACATCCAGCCTGGCCTTAACAGCGTCCAGGGATAAGGCTTCCACCACCTCCCTGGGCAACCTGTGCCAGAGTCTCACCACCCTCATGGGGAAGAACTTCTGCCTAACATCCAGTCTGTTTTTGTTCCATTCCCCCCAGTCCTATCACTCCCTGACACCCTAAAAAGTCCCTCCCCAGCTTTCTTGTAGCCCCCTTCAGATACTGGAAGGCCACAATGAGGTCTCCTCAGAGCCTTCTTTTCTCCAGACTGAACAGCCCCAGCTCTCTGTTTGTCCTCATAGAAAAGGAGCTCCAGCCCTTTGATCATCCTCGTGGCCCTTCTCTGGACACTCCAGCACCTCCAGATCCTTCCTGTAACAGGGGCTCCAGAACCGGATGCAGTACACCAGGTGGGGTCTACCAGAGTAGAGAGGAAGAATCACCTGCCTCAACCTGCTGGCTATTCTGCTCTTGATGTAGCCCAGGATGTGATCAGCTTTCTGGGCTGCAAGTGCTCACTGCTGGCTCCTGTTGCATCTCCCAGCACCCCCAAGGCCTTTTCTTCAGGGCTGCTCTCAAGCCAGTCCCTGCCCAGCCTATATCAGTGCCTGGGATTGCCCTGACACAAATACTGGACCTTGCATTTGGTCCTGTTGAACCTCATGAGGTTGTCATGGGCCCAGTTCTGCAGCCTGTCAAGGTCCCTCTGGATGGATCCCTTCCCTCCAGCTGTCAGCTGCACCACACATCTTGGTGTCATCAGCAACCTTGCTGAGGGTGTACTCAACGCCATTGTCCATGTCATCAACAAAGATGTTGAACAAGACTGGTCCCAGGACTGATCCCTGAGGGATTCCACTTGTCCCTGGCCTCCACTTGGACATGGACCCATTGGCAGCCACCCTATGGGTTCAGCCATCAAGCCAGTTCTGTATCCACTGAATGGTCCTTCCATGGAACCCATCCTGCACCAGCTGAGGTATAATTTTTTGAAACAGCTAGATTTTTATAGTTCTTTTTATGAAAAGCAATTATCTCAACTTGAAGGACTGCTGAATTGTAAAACCAAGCTGGATATAGGTAATAGGCAAAGTGGCTAGCAGCTTAGAGCAAGGTTTCTCAATTTGCACTTTCTGATATTGGCAGAGCATGTAATCAATGTCACTTCAGTGAGCTGGACAGCCACTTGAAATGTTTATCTACAGTGGCAACACACTCAGTATCTCTGCCTGAACTGCAAATAGTTCTTTTAAACTTCAGGGAATCAGAATCTAACAAGAATAATAAGCAGGACTGTAGTAACTCTCCTGTTTTGGGGTGTCATTTGTGTGACAAATGTATGAACCCTGCTGCACAAAGCAATGCCAGAAATGCAGAGAGAGGAGAATCTCAGAAGTCCTTTATTACAGCTTTGCAGAATCCCCAGCACTACAGAGTCTTAGAACGTCCTTATTAGAAGAGGTCCCAGAAGACCTTAACAGCAGCAGTAGTCTGTAACAGAATCCCTAAACCCCCAACTGCTATATTGCCCAAAGCAGCTGTTTAAATACTATTTTTTTATCTTGTATTTAACCATAGAACCCAGCCCCATATACAAGCTAAAAATATTCCCCTATAAAAGGTGCTAACATGTCTGGAGTGCTGGCTTCTGCAGGATGTTTTTCTTGCAATATTGTTGTTCTGTTCTTCACAGCATCAAATTTGACAGCAAGAGAATATTTTGCAATCCTGTGCACTCTTCATGTGTCCCAGAAGCTCTGGCATGCAGAACAGCAGCTGACTCACAGGGCTACTTTAAAGAAAAGGTATCAGACAAACAGACTGAAAATCTTCCTGTGAACCGCCAAGGCCAGCTCATTTAGCCTGTGCAGCCTTCCAGGCTTTTCTCCTTTGGAAAGCCTAAGAGAAGGTAGCTGTACCTAGAAATTCCACTGTGTCCAAGAGGGAAATTACTCATGTCACATGCTGCAAGAGTTCAGACATACAGTGTGACCTTCTGAACAGAATTATGAAGTAATAGCTGAGAATTTGACCAAAAAAGCTACCAAGCTTCCTAAGCAACTTACACCTTTCAACAGGCAGGGCCAGAGCAATATGAGGATGAAGAAACTCCCTAAATCAAACCTGTGTACTGGAAAACGGTCTGTGTGCTTTCAGCCTCACACCTGCCTGGTTTTGATGCTATAAGATGATTCTTCTCTTTTTAGCTCAGAAGAATCAAATAGAAAAAAATGTCATAGAAATGGAACTTTATTCTTTCCTCAATCTAATTTAAAATCCAATAAAGTTCAAAGCAATAGATTTGAGAATACCCCCCATGGAAATCATTTGAAGGCAGTGATAGAACTGTTGAGTGAATTCTTGGCACATGGGGTGTGAATGAGTGTACAGTCTATGAATACAATAGAAAAAGAGAAAAGAAAAAAAATAAAGCAGCAACTAAAGTCAGTGGGTACTAGAAGGAACAGAAAGACAGGTCTGCAGGAAGCTGTATACAGACAGGCCCTTGCACTAAGCCACATGAGTTTCAGTGGAGCTAAAGGTATTCCCATGTGCCACACTAGGAAACTACGTACACATAGATACACAGGTGAAGAAGGATTGGATGAGGCCACTCAAGCAATGTGAAAGCTGTCATTAATGCCTCTGCTAATGAATCTAGCTCACAGTAAAAGCTTATACAGGCATACTGATCATAGGTCTGTCATTCATTTCTCCTGTAACTGTTGAATTTGTTGGCCAATTTTATCTAAGTTTGATATCAGGGTGTGGTGGGTTAACACCCTTTTCTGAGAACAAAAGAACAAAGGAGGGGGGAGGGCTCACTCCCTGCAGGGCATTTTTCTCCTGGGAAGCTGAGTCTGTTCACTCCCCCCTCCCTGCCCAGCTAGGGTATAAAAAGCAGGACATCGTAGCTGTGGGCCCCTGCTTTTCTGGCTCCTGCCTCTGCTGGATGAGAGCTGCTGCAGCTGCCCTCCTGCTCCTCTGCCACGTGGTCGGACCTGATCCTTCTCCCTGCTGCCTCCACGCTTCCTCAGAGAAAGGCTGGGTTTGTAGTATTCTCTTGTTTTTGTCCCCCTCCCATCCATCCTTGTTCCTTGCCCTTGTGAACCTTTTTCCTGTTATTGTTATATATATATATATATATTGCTTAAAGACAACTCTTTACCTCTCTACTTCCAAGCCGACTCCAAATTATTGTTTGGTGGATTTGCTCCTTCCTTTTCTCCCCTCTCTGTTGGGAAGGAGGAGGGGGGGAGTGGGGGAGAGACTCTCAGCCTTGCCCCCACCTGAGCTCTTAACTTCCAGTTAAGGCTCAAACCACTACACAGGGTAGAGAGTCAAAAGTCCTTGCTAGTCTCAGGCATAAAACCAAAGCAAAACAAAACAACCCCATAAAACAAGCAGTCAAGAAGATGCTCCAAAGGAAAGTAGAGGCTCTAGCTCTAACCCTAAACTATTTGACAGTAGAGAATTTTCACAAAAGGTAATTCTGTCATAGACTCTTTGCATGAAAACTTAATGATAAAATAATAATAGTTTTCTATGTAACATGTAAAACACATGCAGACACCTACACCACCATTCTCTTATGGAATTAGTAGCCATGAAATCTTCTTTGGAAATTTTTTGTTTTAAACTCCAGATGCTGTGCTCTTTTGTACGTTATATGAATAACTGGTTTCATTCAGGATGTTCTACAACCAGCACAAATAACACATATATATAAATAGTACAGACACGATTGAAGACGATAAATACCTTCAGATGTATAAATACTATGTTGCATTTTGCTCTTCTACTTCACATGTCTTTACTTCTTACATTAATTTAGCCTGGAGAAGAGGAGACTCAGGGGAGACCTTCTTGCTCTCTACAACTACCATAAGGGAGGTTGTAGCCAGGCAGAGGTTGGTCTCTTCTCCCAGGCAGCCAGCACCAGAACAAGAGGACACAGTCTCAAGCTGCACCAGGGGAGGTTTAGGCTGGAGGTTAGGAGGAAGTTCTACACAGAGAGAGTGATTGCCCATTGGAATGGGCTGCCTGAGGAGGTGGTGGAGTCACCATCACTGGAGGTGTTCAGGAGGAGACTTGATGGGGTGCTTGGTTGCATGGTTTAGTTGATTAAGTAGTGTTGGATGATAGGTCGGACTTGATGATCTTGAAGGTTTCTTCTAACCTAGTTTATTCTATTCTATTGTAATTGTAAGCTTGGTTTAAAATGACAAAAATATTACATGGGATGACAATGAGCTTCACAGCCAGTGTTTAAATACTTCACAAAACGAAGTATGCAAAAACAGGTGAAGAATTTTCATAATCATTCTTGAAATTATAGCGCTGAATTTTACTTTAATTGACGTAATTAAATCTAGTATCTGCTTTTAGAAATACTGTACTTCAGCTAAAAATGGAGCTTAATCTGAAGTTTATAACCCCTGCTGATCCCAATGCTTCTGCATGAAAATCCAATGGCTGCAAAAGCTCAGCACATTTCAGAAGTATCAATGGCTTGTGTTCCTAGAGAAATGCCAGTTTTGAGTTTGTGCCTTTTTCTGTATCTCCCTGCACAGGCATAGACTGCATCTTACATCTTCAGTGGTGGTGGTTTTTCTGTTTTGTTTTGTTTTTTTGTTGTTGTTATTGTTTGTGTTTTGTTGTTGTTCTTGGGTTTTGTTTGTTTTTCCTTTTTGTCTTAAAATGGATATTTGAGAGATTAAAATAATCTGTACAGAGTAATTCCACATGCCTATACACTTGAGTTTACACTGGACTTCATACTTCTGTTTCCTTGCTTGGAAGAACAGCTAAGGGTGTTATCCTCTCCAGAACTGTGTCCAGTTCTGAAGCCCCTGTTACAGGAAGGATCTGGAGGAGATAGAACATGTCCAGAGAAGGGCCATGAGGATGATCAGAGAGCTGGAGCTCCTCTGCTATGAGGACAAGCAGAGAGTTGGGGCTGCTCGATCTGGAGAAGAGAAGGCTCTGAGGAGAAAAAAATGTGGCCTTCCAGTATCTGAAGGAGGCTACAAGAAAGCTGGGAAGGAACTTTTTAGGGTGTCAGAGAGTGATAGGACTGGAGGGAATGGAATGAAATAGAAATGGGTAAATCCAGATTGGATGTAAGAAAGAAGTTCTTCTCCATGAGGGTGGTGAGGCACTAGAACAGGTTGCCCAGGGAGGTGGTGGAGTCACCATCCCTGGAGGCGTTCAAAAACCCTCAACCCTGGAGGTTTTTAAAGCCAGGCTGGATGTGGCTCTGAGCAACCTGCTGTAGTATGAGGTGTCCCTGCCCATGGCAGGGGGCTTGGAACTGGATGATCCTTGAGGTCCCTTCCAACCCTAACAATTCTATGATTCTAAATTATCAGTGTGCACTAAGAAGACATCAAGAAGGGTAGACATTGCAAGAACTCATAGTAGTCATTCTTCTCTTCCCTTGCCTCTGATCTGACCTGACTCTTCTCTTCACTCTTTTCTCTCACTGTCTTACCTTCTCTCTCTGGCACATACAAGGTAATGGCTTCACCTTTAGAATGATTGTACGATCATTGTGATCTGCACAAACTTGTAATCAATAAATTGCCTCTCATTCTAGCCATTTCAATGTCAGGTTGCCTCTCCTCACTCATTAGGTATCACTAAAAAGTCTCCTGCAAAGGCTTCCTCTGAGTTTGGGTTGAGACACAGTGCTCCACTAGATTTCCGTTACGAAGTGATATCCTTGATGAATTAATCAGAGCTCTGCAAAGCTACTCCAGTGTTCCCTAATTGTCAAATGAGACATGTACACTACTGAAATGAATTCACAAATGAACAGATCAAAGTAAATAATAATGTTTATTTAAACTGCTGCTGTGTCACCATAATCAAGAAGCAAAAGACCTGAGTCTACAAACAGCATGAAGAATATATCTTGAATACATGCACTTGAAATTAATCATATGAAAACAATTCATGTGATTAATCACGTGAAAAGAATGATTAGAGGTTGTTGCCAGGTGGGGATTGGTCTCTTCTCCCAGGCAACCAGCACCAGGACAAGAGGACACAGTCTCAAGCTGTGCCAGGGGAAGTTTGGGCTCGAGGTGAGGGGAAAGTTCTTCCCAGAAAGAGAGACTGGCCATTGGAATGTGCTGCCCAGGGAGGTGGTGGAGTCACCATCCCTGGAGATGTTCAAGAGGGGGTTGGATGTGGCACTTGGTGCCATGGTTTAGTAGTCATGAGGTGTTGGGTGACAGGTTGGACTTGATGATCTTTGAGGTCTTTTACAACCTTATTGATTCTATGATTATGTCACAAATAATCTGAAGTTTAGAAAGCTTTCACAATTAATGATAAAAAGATCACAACATTTATAGAGATTTGGTGACTTTAGATTTTTCTTTATTACCAGCTATGGCAGAGAATCCATGATTACTCATGCCTCTTTGCAATGGAGACTGCAGAATTACTCTCTACAACATTTAATCCCTGTAGAACTAGGTCCTATGCTGAACCTTGTTCTCACTAACTGGGAAGGGCTGGTGACCAATAAGAGACTCAGGGACAGCCATGGCTGCAGTGACTACAATTCACTGAAATTTAAGATCCTCAGGGCGTCTAGGAGGATGTATTACAAGCTTACAACTCTGGACTTTAGGCATGCAGACTTTGATGGCTTCAGGGATCTGCTAGCCAAAGTATGGTGGGTGTTACGATTATAGGGTTATTAATGTTTGATAAGCAGAACAATAATAAAAATATTATTAACTCAAAATCCCATGACAAACATCAATAAACTTATTTACAGTTTGTTCAGGTTCGTGTATCCAGTGGGGAATGACCTACATAAAATGTTGGTAATAATAATAGTATGAACAATTGAGGGAAAGGAAGGAAAAAAGACAAAAGTAACTATACTCCTAACACCAAATTCAAAGTTAGAGGGAGAGCGAGGAGCCGCAATTCCTGACTGGTAACAAGGTTGGCCTCCTTTGCTCCCTGATGGAGCAAAGGCAAAAGGAAGAGAAGAAATATGCAATATGCTTTTATCAAGTCAATAACCAGGATCACTTATGAAAGCAGGATTCCATTTGGATATTCTCTGGTCAGTCCAAGACGTGGTGTTGAAAGAGGCAGTACATTTTATAATCCAAACATTATGTTCTTGATATAATTCTGTAGAGCCAAGGACAAATAAAATAGGAACCTTGTCCAAACTGAAAGTGAAACTGAAACCTCGTGGTGATTGTTGGAGGGGGGTGGGGCCATCAACACACCGCCAGCAGGCCAGGAGATGGGCAGGAACCAAGAGGAAAAAGGGGAGGATTTAGCCCCCAAAAAACAGACCACTGGCAGAAAAGCGATTTGAAATTTAGCCAATTACCTTCTGAGCATCAGCAGAGCAGTGAGTGGTCAGGTACCTCCCAAACAGGTTTGTTGACTTTATGCTGCAGGCAAGTCTGGACAAATCTGTGTGCTTGTTTTCTTTTGTTTACCTGCCCCTACTCCTTAGGGGCTCTTAGTGAAAACTGTTTGGGCCTGGTCTTGCCCAACCAGGACAGTGGGACAAAGCCCTAGAGGGAAGGGGGCCCCAGGACTGCTGGTCCATATTCAAGGATCACCTTCTCTGTGCCCAGGAGCAAAGTATACTGACAAAGAGGAAAGCAGGAAAAAATGCTGGGAGACCTGCATGGGTGAGCAAATACTTCCTAGACACACTGCCACAGAAAAAGAAACTGCACAAGGAACTGAAGAAAGGATATCTACAATGGGGGCATGCAAGGAAGCTGCCTGAGCAGTGAGAGACCTGGTAAGAAAGGCTAAAACTCAGTTAGAATTAGCTCTAGTTAGGGAGATCAAGGGGAGTTTCTAAAGTTACATTAATGGAAAAAGGAAGATTAAGGAAGGTGTAGGCCCCCTCAGAAAAGAAACGGGAGAACTGGTGATGAGTGATGGTGCCAGCAGAGGAATTTTGGGTTCTTTGATCAAGGGGCAACTTTTCATAGACTCATAGAATCAATAAGGTTGGAAAATACCTCAGAGATCATCAAGTCCAACCTATTACCTAATAATTAACACCTCATGACAACTAAACCATGGCTCCAAGTGCCACATCCAATCCTTTTCTGAACACCTCCACAGATGGTGACTCCACCACCTCAGAATCACAGTATCACAGAATCACCAAGGTTGGAAGAGACCTCAAAGATCATCAAGTCCAACCTGTCACCACAGACCTCATGACTAAACCATGGCACCAAGTGCCATGTCCAATCCCCTCTTGAACACCTCCAGGGACGGTGACTCCATCACCTCCCTGGGCAGCACATTCCAATGGCTAACAACTCTCAGTGAAGAACTTTCTCCTCACCTCCAGCCTAAATTTCCCCTGGTGCAGCTTGAGACTGTGTCCTCTTGTTCTGGTGCTGGCTGCCTGGGAGAAGAGGCCAACCCCCTCCTGGCTACAACCATCCTTCAAGTAGTTGTAGACACCAACAAGGTCTCCCCTGAGCCTCCTCTTCTGCAGGCTAAACAATCCCAGCTCCCTCAGCCTCTCCTTGTAGGGCTTGTGTTCCCCAGCCTTGTTGCCCTTCTCTGGACACGTTCAAGTGTCTCAATGTCCTTCTTAAATTCAGGGATCCAGAACTGGTCACAGGACTCAAGGTGAGGCCTAACCTGTGCTGAGTACCGGGGCAGAAGGGCTTCCCTGCTCCTGCTGGCCACACTATTTCTGATGCCGGCCAGAATGCCATTGGCATATGTACTGCCCATTGCTCCTGCCTGATCAGGCCTATGTTGCTGCCTTTTATGGCCACAGCCTGGCAGAACTCCTTTTCATTGGGTAACTATGTGCTGGCTTCTGTTTTCTTATTGGCCCAATTGAATCTTGGGCAAGATCCATATACAGGCTGATTCCTAGTCACCTTGCCTTGCTTAAGCCTTGCCTTGCTTGAACCTGCTTGGACCTGTCCGGCTTGAAGTTGCCTCGAGTTGCCCCTGTCCTGCCTTGAGTGCCTGGTCCAGTGCCTGGGACAAAAGCCATGAGCCCTACACACTGCAAGCTAGAGAAGCCATGAACCTTGGAGCCAGAGCCAAGCCTGCTTCCCCTTGCAACTAGAATTTTGCCGTGCCTCAGTTCCCTCTGCACAAAGCAAGCTCCAGTCACAAGAAGCACTGTTAACAGCCTGCCGTCTGCTGAAGCCAGAGCAGCCCCAGGACCGTGTGGCATTCCTGCTGGCAACCCGCTGTGCCTGGCGCATGAGACCAACCCCAAAAGCCTCAACAGCTATATGCAGCAGCATGCCCCACTTGGGTGGAACCAGCTGTGAGTAATTAATTCATTGCCTCTTTGACTTAACAGTTCTTATCAAGCCTCCCCCCACCGTGGGAGCACCATTTTGCTCCCAGGGGTTCTCTCTGTGTTATTTCCTCACAGTTTGCATAAAATTGTTAAAATCATTATATTTGCTTAAATACTGCACATTCCCACTGTAAATATATATTCTAACCATACATCAAACCTATTTAATAATTTTGGGCATTTTTTCATATTAACAAAGGGTTATTAATATTTTTATTTATAGCCATTTGCCATATCATTTATAAATTAAAACAATATTCCCTAACACCTCTCCAGTCAGGAGCCTGAGTTTATGTGACAAATGATGATTGCCAGAATCTCGGAATCTCTCTATTGCCTGAAATAGCTGAATTTTATAGTATTTCTTATCTTGCACATTAACCCACTTAACCAATAGAATTCACCCCTGTACATAAGCTAAAAATAGTTCCCTATAAAGGCACTACAAATGGTTCCCCACAAAAGGCAGGTCCCTGTACCTCCACAGGTCTGGCTTCTGCGGGATGCTTCTTTTGGCATGCACGCAACATTTTGTTTTGTACTTCAAAACCAAGTTCACAGCATGTAGTTCTTCAGTTAGCAATCTTACACCTTCTGCATTAATCTTAGAAGGTTTTGTTGTTTGCAGAACAACAGCTGCCTCTGCGTGCTGTGGATAGCGATGAGAAGGGCTCTAGAGGCATGTGCCAGGCTCCAACGCACCACAGTGATTTCGGTCTTTTTGGAGTTTCTGGGATGACAAGGAGCTTCTTCCAAATGTTTCACCAGCTTCTCAGGATTTTGCACTTGCTCAGGTGTGAAATTCCAAAACACTGGAGGTGATCACTGGGCTAAGCACTTGTGCATACACACACACCCCCTGCCAATCACAATTACCCAGCTTCAGGTCAGATCTCCAGGTGGTGTTCTTGGGAAATACCTGTATCACTCTGGAGATAACTGTATCATAACATGCCAGTAACCAGCACAAGGGCATAGTTTTAAGCCATTTCCCTGAGGTGAGAACACTACAGAGGACACATGGTGTACGAACGTGGAAGTTCTTACAGAATTATGTAATCATAGAATTGTCAGGGTTGGAAGGGACCTCAAGGATCATCCAGTTCCAAGCCCCCTGCCATGGGCAGGGACACCTCACACTACAGCAGGTTGCTCACAGCCACATCCAGCCTGGCTTTAAAAACCTCCAGGGATGAGGCTTCTACCACCTCCCTGGGCAACCTGTGCCAGTGTCTCACCACCCTCATGGAGAAGAACTTCTTCCTAACATCCAATCTGAATCTCCCCAATTCTAGTTTTGCTCCACTCTCCCTAGTCCTATCATTACCTGACACCTTAAAATGTCCCTTCCCAGCTTTCTTGGAGCCCCCTTCCAACACTGGAAGGCCATAATAAGATCTCCTCAGAGCCTTCTCTTCTCCAGACTGAACAGCCCCAACTCCTTCAGTCTGTCCTCATAGGAGAGCTGCTCCAGCCCTCTGATCATCCTTGTGGCCCTTCTCTGGACACCTTGCAGTACCTCCAGATCCTTCCTGTAATAGAGGCTCCAGAACTGGACACAGTGCTCCAGGTGGGGTCTCACCAGAGCAGAGTAGAGGGGGAGAATCACTTCCCTTGACCTGCTGGCTGTGCTTCTCTTGATGAAGACCAGGATTGTGTCTTTCTGGGCTGCAAGTGCACACTGCTAGCCTGTGTTGAGCTTCTCATCCACCAGCACCCCCAACATATATAACATAACCAAAAAAGCAAACAGCTTAAATGCCTTATCACAGTGAACATTCTGAAGCACCTTAAGGTGATAAGCATCACCAGAAAAAAACATATGCAATACAAGTACATAAGGTTTAAGTAACATAACCAGTGCTGGGGCCCTGTACAGCCCCAGGCACTCCTGGAAGGCAAATGCACCATGATAGTGAACACAAAGTGGGAAAGGAATGAAAAAAAGGCCTTGTAACAAGCCTTAATTAAATTTTCTTATTATCTCACTTGTTGCCATCTCAACTGTTTTGTCTCCTGCCTGGATCACTAAATAATCAACTGCTTTGGTTAAGACAGCCCACAGCACATTGGGAAACCAAAAAATATGGACTGTCTTGGGTTAACATAGTCTACTCCCACAAGGTGCCTCACACACAAACAGGAGGGAAAATAACACAAAACCCAGGCAACAGAAGCCTCTCATTTTACAGTATCAACTTCAAGCCCCATGGTATTTGCTCCATCCAGCATTTTCACTTTGAAGCTGGCATGATACCGGCATGGTACTGAATATCCATCAGCACATAACCCATGACAGACTGACAGTTTGCAGATTATTCCTCTTCCTTCATGAGCCTGCTAGACCACTTTCCATGACAGTATGAATCCCAAACACCCAGGGGTACTCAGGAATCACTGTATTGGAAAACAGCATTTAGAAATAAAGAGAAAAAAAAATGTGATTCCAGGCTAATATTATAATGGAATATATATATAAACATTATTATTATATAAATTATATATATTATATATGTATGTTATTATATACATTACATATACATTTATATATATATTATAATGAAATATAACAGTATTAATGATAGCTTCACAGTGAAATATCCCAAACATTTCTTCAACTTCCTTTAGGCCTCTGTTAAGATCTGTAGTCTTCGGCAGTGTAGGATTATGACCACCACACATGACTCACCATGCAAGGTGCTGGTAAAAGGTATAACTACAGGGCAGGTAGATAATATGTGCTCAATGGATTAAATTCATGTTCAATACAAAAATCTCACTTTTGATGCTATTTCCACACTGGCCAAGAAAATGCAAGTACATTTGTGATGGGTTGAGGCCGACCCCCTCCCCACCACGGGCGAAAAACAAGACTGAGACAAAAGGATTGCAAAAGAGTGGTGGAAAGTTTAAATGGAAAGCAGTGAATGTTTACAGAGAGACAGAAGCACAGTCACAAAAGAGATCCCAAAGCACACCCAGCTCTTTCTTCCTGCCCCTCCCCCCCTCCACTGCTAGGCTAATCTCAGCTGGCCAGGTCTGAGATTGCCCATCCCCCCGGCTTTGGGCTGAGGCAGGCCCAAAAGGCCAGGCAACAGCTCCCCCCAGTTAGCAGGTGGCGGCCAGGGAAGAAAAGAGGAAGTGCAGGACCCCCTCTGATGTCTTATAGAGGAGCAGGGCATTATGGGATAAAATACCTGGCTTCCTGTGTCCACCCACTGGGCAGGACTCCTTTGGGACACGGGAAGCGTTTCTGATGTGGGCACAGCAGGGGGCACCTGGCCCAAACTGCTACGGCCTTGGATAGTTCTGGTTATGTATTTGTTTAAAGACAGGACAAAATCAAAACCATTGAATGATATTTTGCAAAATCTAGTATGAATGACACCAACACCTTGCTAAATTTGATGCACACTCTTCAGGAAAAAAATTGCTTAGGCACCAAACGGCTCACCTAGCACACAGTCACAGCAAAATTGTGGTGCCATGGAAATGTTGAGTTCTCAGTGAAAAATACTTCAGTAGGAGGAGGTGCATAGAATCCCTCATTTCCATATTCCTGTAGTAACAAAGAAATGAGTGGTAGGAGCTTGTCCAGACTATGTTGCAGTAAAGACTTGGCCATACATACTTGCCAACAGGTCTTTTATGCTTTGTGAATCCAGGTTGTATGTGCAGCTTCTTCCAGGGGGCAATATTGGCCTAGAAGTGCAGTATGAAAGAACCACTGGAAAACATAGCTGGTGGTGCCTCAGACGAATCTGTAGCTCAGGAACAATACAGTTTTTGAGTCTAATTTCTGCATGTTTCTGCATGTTTCTGCAAATTTCTGCATGTTACCATCTTTATGCCAGGTGGTCTCACCAGACATATGAAAGCATTTAGGAGGCCAGGAAGAAGGAAATGTAAAAGAAAGCCTGCTCCCCTGATCAGCACATTTCTTTCATTCACTTTACCATTTTTCAAAACAGACAGAATTCTGCTTTTTACCAGAATACTTTTGAACAGAATAAAATCATTAACCAATTTCCCAAACTGTTTATCATTTCAGTTGATATTTGTATGAATTCATATGAATATGATATTCATATAATGGGCTGCCCGGGGAGGTGGTGGAGTCACCGTCCCTGGAGGTGTTCAAGAGGGGACTGGATGTGGCACTTGCTGCCATGGTCTAGTCATGAGGTCTGTGGTGACAGGTTGGACTCGATGATCTTCGAGGTCTCTTCCAACCTTAGTGATACTGTGATACTGTGATACGGTGATACTGTGATAATTCATATGAATTATTCACCTTCCAGAAACCAGCATTTCAATCTTTGAAGCTGGGGAATTTCCTTTAGAAAATAGACAATGGTAACTATCTATATATATACTTGTACACACACATGTATTGCAATAGATACACAAATATCAAGGCCCACATGGGAATGCGAAGCTTAAATTTTACCAAAGTTTTCTCTGTTAACCCAAATTAATTCATACTTTTATTTCCTGTTTTTTTTTCTTTTTCTTTTCTTTTGTAATAGTTTGGAAATATAAACTGCTTGTAAAAATGCAGAATATCTAATAAAATAGAAGATCCATTTCTGTTCTGTTCTAAATCATTATTCAGCTGTATTGCTTTGCACATTTGTGATCATTCATTGCCCTCATATTGCTTGTCACGCATTGCAATGGCATATTTGCAACTTAAATGCCATCCACAGGACACAAGGTAGCCCATTTTTGACCCCAAACCCTAAGAACTCTTTAAATTAAGACATCATTCATTATAACACTTCTACATAAACATCATCCAGAAAACACTCATTGCTGTTCACATTTCAACTTATAACAACCAGACAACTACTACCCTGATAATAGAAACCCAGCAAAATAGCGCATCTGAATTCTCACCAGGAATACAGTCAAAATGATTATACACTGTACAATAATACACACAATAGTCTGAGTATATCCAAAGCTACAATTACTGGTTTTTTTCCTAGTTTGAAAGCAAAATTATCTGACTTTTCTCTTCTGCTTAGGTAGTTTATCTTTTCAGAGGCATAATGAGATGATAACACATACAGTAATTTTCTTTTGTGTTTTGTCAAGGATTAGCTTATGAACTCCTAGCAAATTTCTGCTTTTCCTCCTTCTATTTGGATTAATTTTCTTCTTTGTCCTCTTTCCAACAGGTATCTTCAATGACACACTTTGTACAGTAGGTGGTTACATTTCAGGAGAAAGCTAGTTGAATTCTAATGAGGAAGTGGGATCAGAAGAGCTCATTTCGGGTGATAAAACATAGAATCATAGAATTGTTAGGATTGGAAGGTACCTCAAGGATCATCCAGTTCCAACCCCCTAGCCATGGGCAGGGACACCTCACACTACAGCAGGTTGCTCAGAGCCACATCCAGACTGCCCTTAAAAGCCTCCAGGGCTGCGGATTCCACCACCTCCCTGGGCAACCTGTGCCAGTGTCTCACCACCTTCATGGGGCAGAACTTCTTAACATCCAACCTGAATCTACCCCTTCTAGTTTTCCTCCATTCATCCCAGTCCTATCATTACCTGACACCCTAAAAAGTCTCTCCCCAGCTTTCTTGTAGACCCCCTTTAGACACTGGAAGGCCATAAGAAGGTCTCTTTGGAACCTTCTCCAGACTGAACAGCCCCAACTCTCTCAGTCTGTCTCCATAGCAGAGGAGCTTCAGCCCTCTGCTCAACCTCATGGCCCTTCTCTGGACACACTCCAGTACCTCCAGATCCTTCCTGTAATAGGAGCTCCAGAACTGGACACAGTACTCCAGGTGGGGTCTCACCAGAGCAGAACAGAGGGAGAGAATCACCTCCCTTGACCTGCTGGCCATGCTTCTCTTGATGCAGCCCAGGATGTAATTGGCTTTGTGGGCTGCAAGTGCTCACTGTTGGCTCCTGTTGAGCTTCTCATCCACCAGCACCCCCAAGGCCTTTTCTTCAGGGCTGGGTTCACTTTCAAGATAACAATCCTGATGTTAAAATGAATTATTTGAGTTTCACATTTCTATGAACATCAGAAAAACATTGAATTCATGTGGTTTGGACATACGAATTACAACAGCTGACATGGACCAGCACTGCCTGTGATAATATTGGCCTACATAAAGATGCCATTGGAATGGGCTGCTCAGGGAGGTGGTGGAGTCACTGTCCCTGGAGGTGTCAAAAGGGATTGGACGTGGCACTTGGTTTAGTAGTCATGAGGTGTTGGGTGACAGGTTGGACTTGATGATCTCTGAGGTCTTTTCCAGCCCTATTGATTCTATGATTATATGCTTCCTCTTCCTTCTGTGAAACCCAGTGTAGAATAGAATAGAATTAACCAGGTTGGAAAAGACCTTTGAGATCATCAAGTCCAACCTATCACCCAACACCATCTAATCAACTAGACCATGGCACCAAGCATCCCATCCAGTCTCTTCCTAAACACCTCCAGTGGTGGTGACTCCACCACCTCCCTGGGCAGCACATTACAATGCCAATCACTTCTTCTGTGAAGAACTTCTTCCTAACATCCACCCTAAACTTCCCCAGACACAGCTTGAGACTGTGTCCTCTTGTTGAGGTATTGGATGCCTAGGAGTTATAGACAGCAAGAAGGTCTCCCCTGAGCCTCCTCTTCTCCAAAGTAACACCAGCTCCCTCAGCCTCTTCTCATAGGGCTGTGCTCCAAACCCCTCACCAGCTTTGTTGTATGTGGAACAACAACATGAATTCCAGTTCTGGTAATCTTTTTTTTTCCCTAATCCTAATTATTTTAAATGCATTTATGCAACTACTAATATATTCTAAGCCAATGGGAACGTTCTTAGGGAATTAATATGCACACACCCATTCAGAGGCAGTGGTTTTTATCTGTTCAGTCTAGAATGTTTACTGAATCAGGATGCCAGATTTAGATAAAAGTACTGAGCTTATTTTGACAGCTAATTTCTGCTAAAAAGGAAGGCTTTGTCTCTTCCCATCTCCTCCCATGCATTTTAACTCCTTTAGCCATTCTTCTGACGCCTCAACTATAGTCACAGAAAACTATTTGCTCTCCTACTCTCACCCACTGAGTTTTCTCCCCTCTTGGTGAGTTGAACTGGCATGCACATTAAGTACTCCAGAAGTATAAAAGAGCCATGAAAAAAAAGGGGGGAAAGCAAGAAGATTGTTTGCTTGTGATCAAGAAGGGAAGGATAGGGTGTACCACCACAAGGTACCACTTGTTTTGCAGGTAAGCTTTTATACTTGGTTTTCTTGTCTCTCCAGCATACATATATGTATATAAAAGATACACAGATCTGCTTTAAGCCAATGGAAATTGCAACTATCTGATGCATCTAATATTAAGTTACTTTCATGAGATACCTACCTGTGGTCTTAGGCAGCTGTGAGTAACATCTTCACATCTGCATTCCAATGTTATTAAAGTACTGCCAAAATACTCCAGTGCATGATGTTCCCTACAATAACTATCATTCTTGACATCTGCAGAGGATGAGAAAATGCTCCAAACAAACAAGCTTTTGATACATGCAAACAAGCTTTTAAGAATTCACTATGTCACTTGAAATGACCTTTGAAAATTAAAGAACTGGTTATCAACACTTAAAGTTTCATCCCTCTCACTGCATCCAGCAGGTTTATTGCCCCTCTCCCCTTTTTTCTTTAAATTTTGCTTAAATTAATTTGCTACTTATAATTAAAAGAATTAACTCTTTAGTGTAGAAAGATACGTACAATTCAGCTGGTTAGGAAACATGTCATCAAAGAGTGTCTTTTTTCACAGAACCACAGAACATTAGGGGTTGGAAGAGGCCTCAAAAGATCATCCAGAGCAGCCTTCCTGCCAGGGCTGGATCACCTAGAGTAGGTCACACAGGAATACATTCATGTGAGCTTCGAATGCCTACAGAAAAGGAGACTCCACTATCTCTCTGGGTAGCCAATTCCAGTGTTTTGTCACCCTCACAGTGAAAATAGTTTTTCCTTATGTTCACATGGAACCTTCTATGCTCCAGCTTGCACCCATTGCCCCTTGTCCTACCATTGGGTATCTCTGAGAAGAGCCTGACACTCGCCCTTCACATATTTATAAATATGGATGAGGTCACCTCTCAGTCTCCTCCAAGCTAAAGAGACCCAGGTGCCTCAGCCTTTACTCATAAGGGAGATGTTCCATTCCCTTAATCATATTTGTGGCTCTGAACTGGACTTTTTCAAGCACTTTCCTGTCCTTCTTGAACTGAGGAGCCCACAGCTGGACAAAATATTCCAAATGTGGCCTCACCAGCACACAGTAGAGGGTGAGGAGAATCTCTTTTGACCTACTAATCAGTCTCCTCATGCTATACCATTGGCCTTCTTGGCTACTAGGGCACATTGCTGGCTCATGGTCATCCATCTATCCACCAGGACCCCCAAGTGCCTCTCCTCTGTGCTGCTCCCTAACAGGTCAGTTCCCAACCTATGCTGGTCCATGGGGTTGCTCTTTCCCAGAGGCAAGACTCTACATTTGCCCTTGCTGTATTTAATTAAATGTCTTCATGCCCAACTCTGCAGCCTGTCCAGCCCCTGCTGGATGACAGAGCAGCCTTCAGATGTGTCAGACAGGCCTCCAGTTTTGTGTCATCAACAAACTTGTTTCCTTCCAATTCTGAGACCCAGATAGTTGCAGTATGACCCTATACCATGAATATGTCAGTATAATACACAAAAATGAAGAAATATTTTCCTATTAACATTGATAAAGATGTTTCATAGCAGCTCTACCTCAGATATTAATTTTCATATTCACACCACTGGGGTTTTTTATACTCTCTAAGACAAAGAAATACATTGGCCATTGAGAATGGGTATGCTGAGGCTTCTTAGCTTTATCATACAATCCATAAATCTTCTAACTCTAAATGCACCCAGTTACTACAGAATAATTTCACACCAGGCCCTCTGCAGCAGTAAATCAATATAGCTCTACTGAAATCAATGGTGTTAGCATGATTTGCAGTAGCTCGAGATCTGCCCTTCCGATTGCAGTCAGTGATATGAGACTCGAGAGGGTTATTACAGTAATATCCAGCAATATATTTAGCAGTAAATTACAGTTCTTTAAACAGAGTCCAAGGAAACAACGCACAAGCACTGCACTATGGCACTTCGTAGTGGAAGACGCAGGGGCTGGCAGCTCTTCATGCAGACTCTAGCTCCTGAGGATAGGCACCAAGACAGCTATCAGACCTAACCTGGATGACTGTTTCCTGATACAGCTTGTTAAGTGAGGTAGGCCCTACACTCCTCCTGTCCTCCCACTGGTATGGACATCCATGAATGCTTGCTGATTTCCCCTCATTGTAAGTGAACCTAGCTCATTTGTAGCAGACACCCAACAGAGGAGTCCCATCACCAGCCAAAGTGCTGCGCTTCCTACATCTGTCTTCTTCAGAGGTGAAGAGGGTCTGCCAACGTCTTTCCTCAACAGTCTCTGCAGGTGAATCATAGAACCATAAAACCAATAAGGTTGGAAAAGACCTCAGAGATCATCGAGTCCAACCTGTCACCCAACACCTCATGACAACTAAACCATGGCTTCAAGTGCCACGTCCAATCCCCTCTTGAACACCTCCAGGGATGGTGACTCCACGTGACAGTTTCAGGCTGTGCCTTTAAGAAAGGGACAGTTACTGGAACACTCTGGCTAAACGTTTTGGTATAATAACGAAAACAAAGATATTCTAAATGAACTTCATTGGTAGATTGGTAGAATGCAACTTTAAATTTTTAGCTTTAGTTTAGTTTGAATCTCAGTCAGTTCAATCTGTTTCAGTCCCTCTGAAGAGCTGCTGTCTTTCCTCTGTCCTGGAAGGAGTTGACCTTGAACTAACTGAGCTAACCAGATAAGAAGCTAATTCTTGCATACACTTTGAGCTAACAGAATTTCCTCCTTAATAATTACCTTTTCTCTCTCTAACCCTTTTTGGGAAAAAAGGGAGGAAGGGGTAGAAGGGAGTATAGTTGGGGGGACCCCTCCTTCCCAGAGGAGAGAAAGGTCTTCTGTGTTACATTCTTTGCTGTACAATTCTGTATATATTGTATATTGTGTACATATCCATCTGCATTTCATCCTGCTTGTAAATATAGCTTTATTCATTCCTGCTTCTCCGACTGAGTTAGCCGTGGTTTCTTTGTATGTGGGGGGAGAACTGAACCTCTCACCACCACACTCTACCACCTCCCCTGGGCAGCACACTTCAATGGCCAACAACTCTCTTGGTGAAGAACTTTCTCCTCACCTCCAGCCTAAACCTCCCCTGGCACAACTTGAGACTGTGTCCTCTTGTTCTGTTGCTGGTTGCTTGGGAGAAGAAACCAACCCCCACCTGGCTACAACCTCCCTTCAGGGAGTTGTAGACAGCAATGAGGTCTCCCCTAAGCCTCCTCTTCTCCAGGCTAAGCAACCCCAGCTCCCTCAGCCTCTCCTCACAGGGCTGTGCTCCAGTCCCCTCCCCAGCTTTGTTGCCTTTCTATGGACACCTTCCAGCAACTCAACATCTTTCCTAAACTAAGGGGCCCAGAACTGGACACAGGACTCAAGGCGTGGCTCAACCACTGCTGAGTACAGGGGCACAATGACTTCCCTGCTTCTGCTGGCCACACTATTCCTGATCCAGGCCAGGATGCCCTTGGCCTTCTTGGCTGCCTGGGCACACTGCTGGCTCATGTTCAGCCTACTATCAACTGGCACCCCTAGGTCCCTCTCTGCCTGGCTGCTCTCCAGCCACTCTGACCCCCAGCCTGTAGCTCTGCATGAGGTTGTTGTGACCAAAGTGCAGCACCCGGCACTTGGACTTGTTGAATGCCATCCCATTGGACTCTGCCCATCTGTCCAGCCTGGCAAGGTCCCTCTGGAGAACTTCTGCTCTGATTATTGTTTCAGAAAATCCTTAACTTCAGTACTTCAGGTGCCTGGGCAAGTCCAGAACATAAGTTGATAAATTTCTATTACATGTTTGTTGGTTAACTCATAAGTCTCACAAGACTTCTGAATTTACATTGGTTCACCCTTAAAACCAGTGTAGAAGTGAAATAATTTAAGACTCAAGGCCACTATGTTATGCAAACACACTTGTAATTTAATGACATTTCTGCTTTTGCAGACTTCTTAACTAGCTGCTACTGGCAGAGTATACCCTGACAAACTAGATATACTGATTAATACAATTGAGATTGCTCATTATTCATACAGCTTTATTCCTTTGAGGCACTTAGAAGCCGAATATATTAAGGCAAGTGTTTTTCTTAGCAGTTTTGCTAAATCCCTTTAAAGTGGCTGTATGTTTGTTTTGTTGATCAGGCCACATCCTCCTTGTGGCTGATTAAATTACCAGAGCACATCTTGAAAACTCCAGTTTAAGAAGGGTTTAAATTATACTGAAATAGAGAGCTAAGCTACCAAATGTACCCACAGTGCTGGAAAGATAACTCCTGATGAGTTGAGGACATAAGCAAGGCAAAATATGAAAGGAAAGATAACATTTTTTCTATGGCAGGAAAAAGAAAAAAACCCACATTGTCTGTCAGGTCATGAAAACTTTATTTGTAGAACTTGTCAATGTGTGATGCAAAAAAAAGAAGAAAATCTTTATAAGTCCTTTTCATAGAATGGTCCAGGCTGGAAAGGACTTTCAAAGATCATCCAGTCCAACCCTCCCCCACAGTCAGCAGGGGCATCCTCAACTAGACCAAGCCATCCAGAGCCCTGTTGAGCCTCACTGTGAGTATCTCCAGGGGTGGGGCCACAACCACCTCCCTGGGCAAATGCTTCTAGTGTTTCACCACCCGCATAGTAAAGAACTTGTTCCTAACATCCAATCTAAATCTGCTCTTTTCCAGATTGAAGCCATTGCCCCTCATCCTATCACCACAGGCTTTTGCAAACAGTCTCTTTCCATCCTTCCTGAAGGCCTCCTTCGGATGCCAGAAGGCTGCTATTAGGTCTTCCCTGAGCCTCCTCCAGGCTGAACACCCCATCTCCCTCAGCCTGTCCTTGTAGCAGAGGTGCTCCAATCCCCTGATCATTTTCATGGCCCTCCTCTGAAACCCTTCCATCTGGTCCATGATCTTCCTACATTGAGGACTATAGACATGGATGCACTACTCCAGATGAGGTCTCACCAGAGCAAATCATCTCTCTGGATCTGCTGGCAACACTGCTTTTGATGCAGCCCAGAATGTGATTTGCCTTCTGGCCTACAAGCTCACACTGTCTGTTCATGTCCGGCTTCTCAACTATCAGGACCCCCAAGTCCTTTCCCCAGGGCTGCTTTCTATCACATCCTCCCCAGTCTGTATGATAGTGAGGATTGTTCCCCCACAGTGCAGAACCCTGCACTTGCTCTTGTTGGACTTCCTGAGGTCACCTGAGTTCACCTTGTCCAGGTCCCTCTGGATGCCATCCTGTCCCTTTGGCATATCAACACCACCACTCAGCTTGGTGTCACTTGCAAATTTGGTGAATGTGCACTTGATTTCACTCTCTGTATCACTGATAAAAATATTAAACAACACAGGTCTCAGTACAGACCCCTGAGGGTCTTATTTGCCTTTGAATGGAAATGAACAACATAAAGGTAACAGGAACAATTATTTGAGAATAGTTTGAGCTCAGGTGAATGCAGTGTTTTTGTAAGCCAACATTTAATACTCAATAAGCTTACAGGTGACTTTTGACTTTTTTTTTTTTAAACGTTTTGACTGCTTAGAATTTGTAGTAAAACACAAGATTGTTTCCTCCCTTGTTGATGAGCCTTTGTAAGAGGCTAAATCTTATCTCTCTTGATGAAATCAACAAAGATCAAATCAACTTTGCTCCTCACCCAGACAATAGCTGCCAAGGGAGGGGATGGTGTAAAAGACATCACTAGGTAGCCCGGAGGCAGCAGACCTGGAGGAACGCCTCTCTCTCTCCGCACCCTAAGTTCTGCCTGCTGCAACTCATGGAACTGAAGACACATTTTGGAGGCTGCTCAGATAGGGACTTGGACTTTGGGATCTCTCCCTCCCCTCCTCCAGATAGGACAACACAATCCAATGAGGATGACATCTCCTTCAGGCCAAAGCAGCAGCAGCCTTCCTCCACAGAACCAAACCATCTTGGGGGACAGGGGGTGTGGTAATATAATTTTTTTTCACCTTCTCTTTATGTATTTTTGGCCACTCTCTCACCCTTCTTCTGTTCCATCTACTTTATTCTGTTAATGAATAGCTTGGCTGTTGATATTTTGGCTTCATGTGTGCCTCTAATTTCATAATACAGCAGTATTCAAAAGAACTGAGGCTCTTTCCCTCTCTGAACCAAGACAGCTTTCCATATCTCTTGCCACACAATTTGACAACATTAGGGATTAGAGAAGATGTTTAATTATTTCCCAGGCTGTTTAATGTTTGCAAAGGTTGCTTAGAGCTGTGGATGGAAAGAGAATTGTCACTTAATTATAGTATTTAAAGAAAAAAAGATTGTTATTCTTTGAATGGTATGTATGCCAGATAACATACTACCCTTAGGGGCAACATCTTCAGAAATCACTGAAAGATATTTTTCTACCAGTTCACTGCATTAGTACAAGTGCTGCACTGAGGGTCTGTACACGGTTAATACATTTTTTTAGCATAAATAATTTGGACTGGCAAAAATACATGAGCAAATGAATTTGCACTCTAAAAGTACCATTGGAAAATTTAGTAGTATTGCCTTAATAGATGAAGAAGAAATTGGGTATTACAGTATCACAGTATCGCCAGGGTTGGAAGGGACCTCAAAGATCATCGAGTCCAACCTCTCACCACAGACCCCATGACTAGAACATGGCACCAAGTGCCACATCCATTCCCCTCTTGAACACCTCCAGGGACAGCGACTCCACCACCTCCCTGGGCAGCACATTCCAATGGCAAATGACTCTCTCAGTGAAGAACTTTCTCCTCGCCTCGAGCCTAAACTTCCCCTGGTGCAGCTTAAGACTGCATACTCTTGTTCTGGTGCTGGTTGCCTGGGAGAAGAGACCAACCCCTTCCAGGCTACAACCACCTTTCAGGTAGTTGTAGAGAGCAATGAGGTCTCCCCTGAGCCTCCTCTTCTCCAGGCTAAACAACCCCAGCTCACTCAGTCTCTCCTCACAGGGCTGTGCTCAATGCCTCTCCCCAGCCTTGTTGCCCTTCTCTGGACACCTTCAAGTGTCTCGATGTCCTTCCTAAACTGAGGGGCCCAGAACTGGACACAGGACTCAAGGTGTGGCCTAACCAATGAAGAGTACAGGGGTACAATGACCTCCCTGCTCCTGCTGGCCACACTATTCCTAATGCAGGCCAGGATGCCATTGGCCTTCTTGGCCACCTGGGCACACTGCTGGCTCATATTCAGGCAGCTGTCAATCAGCACCCCCAGGTCCCTCTGTTTGGCAGCTCTCCAGCCACTCTGACCCCAGCCTGTAGCTCTGCATGGGGTTGTTGTGACCAAAGTGCAGCACCTGGCACTTGGACTTGTTGAATGCCATCCCATTGGACTCTGCCCATCTGTCCAGTCGGTCGAGGTCCCTCTGCAGAGCCCTTCTGCCCTCTAACTGACCAACATCCAATTCTTACGATTTCTTACACTGATTCAGATCCAAAGTCCCAGCTACATTCTTTGGTGGCATTTTGAAGAAGGCATTGACAGAAATTCACTTTCAACACTGAAGAAACAGGGACATAAAGGAATACCTTTTTAATGTATTACAAATTGCTAAGATGCATTGTTTTCTTTAGACAAAGATATGTAAACATGTAAAGTCATAAACTGAAACATTCAGGTAAATTATTTGTAACAGAACTAGATAAATCTTGTAATTCTAGTACTAGACTACACTGTGCAAAATCTGCCCTAATAGACCTTTTTTAAACACTACCTAGATCACATAGAATAGAATAGAATAGAATAGAATAGAATAGAATAGAATAGAATAGAATAGAATAGAATAGACCAAGTTGGAAGAGACCTTCAAGATCATTGTGTCCAACCCATCATCCAACACTATCGAATCAACTAAACCATGGCACCAAGCACCCCATCAAGTCTCCTCCTAAATACCTCCTCAGTACCAGTGCACTAAAGATAGTGACTTTCAGGTCTTCTTTAGTACAGCTCTACTAGATGTCCCTAGCCATAAATTAGTATCCAACTTTAACTGAAGTGATTGGTTAATAATGATAAAATCCCCTGAATCTATTTATACAAAAAGTGTCATGAAATAAAAGACAAGCAATGAGAAGACAAAGTTTAAGTGAATGGAATTAACTCCTGAAAAAGTAGAGTACAGTGAGCTTGGCCTCTACATCACAGTACATTAGAGATTGGGAGGGACCTACAGAGATCATCCAGTCCAACCCCCTGCCAGAGCAGGATCATGCAGAGTAGTCTGCACAGGAATTCATCCAGGCAGGGTTTGAAAGTCTCCAGAGAAGGAGACTCCACAATCTCTCTGAGCAGCCTGCTCCAGTGCTCCGTCATCTACACTGTAAAGAAGTTTCTCCTCGTGTTGAGGTGAAATCTTCCATGGTCAAGTTTGAATCTGTTGTTCCTTATCTCATTATTGTGCACCAGTGAAAAGAGATTGGCCCCCTCCACTCGACACCCACCCCTCAGATACTGATAGACATTGATCAGATCCCTTCACAGTCTTCTCTTCTGAAGACTAAACAGCCCCAGGGTTCATGAGCCAGCAGTATGCCCAGGCGGCCAAGAAGACCAAGGGCATCCTGGCCTGGATCAGGAATAGTGTGGCCAACAGGAGCAGGGAAGTCTTTCTGCCCCTGTACTCAGCACTGGTTAGGCCACACCTGGAGTCCTGTGTCTAGTTCTGGCCCCCCCAGTTTAGGAAAGATGAGTAGCTGGAAGGTGTCCAGAGAAGGGCAACAAAGCTGGGGAGGGGACTGGAGCACAGCCCTGTGAGGAGAGGCTGAGGGAGCTGGGGTTGCTTAGCCTGGAGAAGAGGAGGCTCAGGGGAGACCTCATTGCTGTCTACAACTCCCTGAAGGGAGGTTGTAGCTAGGTGGGGGTTGGTTTCTTCTTCCAGGCAACCAGCATCAGAACAAGAGGACACAGTCTCAAGCCTCACAGCCTCTCACACAAAGTCTCACAGCCTCTTCCTGAACAGCCTCTTCCTGAACAACTCCAAGGAAGGTGACTCAACCACCTCCACGGGCAGCCGATTCCAATGGGCAATCACTCTCTCTGTGTAGAACTTCTTCCTAACATCCAGTCTAAACCTGCCCTGGCGCAGCCTGAGACCGTATCCTCTTGTTCTGGTATTGGCTGCCTGGGAAAAGAGACCAACCTCTGCCTATCTACAACCTCCCTTCATGGAGTTGTAGAGAGCAAGAAGGTCACCCCTGAGTCTCCTCTTCTCCAGGCTAAGCAACCCCAGCTCCCTCAGCCTCTCCTTATAGGGCTTGTTTTCCAAACCCCTCACCAACCTTGTTGCCCTTCTCTGGACACGTTCCAGCAAGTCAACATCCTTCCTAAACTGAGGGGCCCAGAACTGGACACAGGACGTGAGGTGTGGCCTAACCAGTGCAGTGTACAGGGGCAGAATGACCTCCCTGCTCCTGCTGGCCACACTGTTCCTAATGCAGGCTGTCCACCAGCACTCCAAGATCTTTCTCTGTGAAGCTGCTTTCCAACAGGTCAGGCCCTAACCTATTCCGGTGCCTGCTGTTATTCCTCCCCAGATGCAGGACCCTGCATTTGTCCTTATTGAACTTCATGAGGTTTGCCTGCATCCAGCTCTCAGCCTGTCCAGCTCTCGTTGGATGGCTGCACAGCCTGAGGGGTGTCAGCCACCCCCCATTTTTCTATCATCAGGAACTTGCTGAGGGTACTCTCAATCCCCTTGTCCCGGTTGTTGATAAAGGTGCTGACCAAAACTGGGCCCAGTACTGATCCCTGGGGAACACCACTGGCCACATGCCTCCAAGTTGACTCTGTGCCACTGATGACAGCCCTCTGAACTCTGCTGTTGAGCCAGTTTGCAATCCACCTCATGGAACCACCATCTATGCCACATCTCCTGAGCTTTTCTATGAGGGTGCTATGGGAGACAGTATCAAGAGCCTTACTGAAGTCAAGGTGTATGACACCCACTGCCTTCATCTACCCATTTGGTCATGGTTTCGTAGAAGGCTATCAGATTAGTCAGACTGGATCTCCCCTTGGTAAATCCATGTTGGCTACTCCTGACAATCTTCTTGTCTTCCATGTGGTTAGAGATGACCTCCAGGATGAACTGCTCTGTCATCTTTCCAGGGATGGAGCTGAGGCTGACTGATCTGTAGTTGCCTGGGTCCTCCTTCTTGCCTTTTTTGAAGACTGGGCTTGTGGCAAACACTTTCTTTTCAGTAAGAAATAATGTTGACATGTATTTCAGCATGAAAAACTTCATCAGTGCAAGATGGAATGCAGTCGGGCATAAGCAGCATAAATTTTATTTAAAGGTTAAGGCACCCTAGATACTATTGTTCATACACAGACAAACAGAAAACATTCTAGGTTAAACTTCAGTAGTGGGGTTTAATTCAAAGAAGTCCATCTTAGAAGTTCACAGCCATGCATGATCTTGCTTCTATTCTATTTTATTTATATCATCAGCTATGGAGTCTTAACAACAGTTGTCCATTTTAACGCCAAATTAAACTGTATTCTATCATATGCTGCTGCTCAAAGGGCACCAGAACTTGGCTCTGGTCTTCTTAATTTATTATACTGATTTTGCATTACCAAAATTTAATACAGGCTACAAGATATACTGACTTCATTAACCTGACAGAATAATACAAGTTGAGAAATTCATGCATGCACAGCATTAGGAGAGAATGATATTTCCATTAGTCATGGTGTCATGGTAGGGCCAAACAGCCCCAGCACAAACCCAGGCAGACACTAAGGTGGCCAGACATGGTCCCCTCCTTCCCCCTCCTTCCTGCAGAAAACCAGGGTAACGCAGGAAGATGAACAAGGGAGACAGGGCCATGCATGTCTGGTAAACAACCCTGTACCTATGGTAAGGGCATGTGACTTACCACAGCCTGGCAGAACCCCTTCCCATTGGGTAGTCACATGCTGGTTTCAATGCCCCTATTGGCAGCCAATCTTGGGCAAGATCTATATACAGGCTGATTTCTAGTCGCCTGTGCCTTGCTCAGCTTTGCTCAGCCTTGCTCAAGCCTTGCTCAGCCTTGCGTGCTTGAGCCTGTTTGGACCTTGTCTGGCTTAAACTGCCTCGAGTTGCATAGCCTCAAGTGCCTGGTCCAGTGCCTGGGATAAAGCCATAAGCATAGATACCACAAGCTATGAGAGGAACCACAAGCTTAGGAGTCAAGTGCGAAGACTGCTTCCCCTTGCCACTAGGATTTTGCTGTGCCTCAATTCACTCAGGACAAAGCAAGCACCCATCATGAGAAGCAGCATTAACAGCAGCCCACCGTCTGATGAAGCCAGACCAGCCATCGACGACCGGGTGGCATTCAAGCCGGCAACCTGCCGTGCCTGGCACATGAGCACCCCAAAGCCTCTAATACACAGCAGCAGCAGCACTCCCTACCTAGGTAAAACCAGCTGTGAGTAACTGATTCACTGCCTCTTTGGCATAACAGTTCTCATTGAGTCTCCAACCCACAGTGTCGAGAGCCATTTCACTCCCAGGGTGTTCTCCTTCTGTTATATTCCTCCTGGTTTGCATAAAACAGTTGAATTGTTACAGTCCCCCAGATCCTGCACAAGAATCCACTGCAGGTGGATTCTAACCATATATCCAACCTGCTGATTATGTTTGGCAATTTTCATATTAATAAAGGTTATTAATATTTGATTAATGTTGCTATATAATGTATAAAAATATATACATATTAAAAACACTATATATATTTATATACACACACACAGCCCTTTCCTAACACATGGCCATACTTATTTGTTCAGTTCAAGCTACCAACTGAACACTCTTTCTGAACTATCACTGATCTTACAGGAATACAATTATTTTTGATGCTGTGTGTTCCTCCTTGGAACAGAGGTGCTTCTGTTTGGTGAAGTAGTCTTCATTACTGTCTTGATCCAGAAGCTGGGAAGGGGATGCAGTTCTTTTGAACACTCCCACGAGTGAAATTAAGACACAAATTAGGTCACATATCAAAACAAGACTATTTATTACTTACAAACAAACAGAGAAAGAAGGAAAAGAAGAGAGGAAGAGAAAGAAAATGGAGAAAGAGAGAACAGAGGACATCAAAAGACAGTTAGCACCCCTGGGTTCTTCAGGGTGGGGAGAGATGTTCCTGAGCTGCTGAAGATGATGTTCTGCTGTCACTCCAGCTGATGTTCCTCCAGCTTGTGACATCCTTGGCCAGCTCTCATGGTGGGCAGTTTGATAAAATATTGGGGTTTGCTGTTTTGATTTCTTTGTTTCTTTTCCTTCCAGGTTTCTCCTTAAATTTTCAGTTTCTCAGTTAGAAACAATATGATACCAAGATTCTCTTGGAGACTTTCCTGGTTTTTATGTTACTAGAGCTTCCATTGTTTGAAATTTTCCATTATGTGATAATGTAGTTCAATGGCTTTCAAATCACAGTATCACAGTATCACCAAGGTTGGAAGAGACCTCACCACAGACCTCATGACTAGACCATGGCACCAAGCACCCTGTCAAGTCTCCTACTGAACACCTCCAGGGATGGTGACTCCACCACCTCCCTGGGCAGCACATTCCAATGGCAAATGACTCTCTCAGTGAAGAACTTTCTCCTCACCTCCAGCCTAAACTTCCCCTGGCACAGCTTGAGACTGTGTCCCCTTGTTCTGGTGCTGGTTGCTAGAGAGAAGAGGCCAACCCCTTCCTGGCTACAACCACATTTCAGGTAGTTGTAAAGAGCAATGAGGTTGCCCCTGAGCCTCCTCTTCTCCAGGCTAAACAACCCCAGCTCCCTCAGTCTCTCCTCACAGGGCTGTGCTCAAGGCCTCTCCCCAGCCTTGTTGCCCTTCTCTGGACATGTTCAAGTGTCTCGATGTCCTTCTTAAACTGAGGGGCCCAGAACTGGAGACAGGACTCAAGGTGTGGCCTAACCAAAGTAGAGTACAGGGGCACAATGTCCTCCCTACTCCTGCTGGCCACACCATTCTTAATGCAGGCCAGGATGCCGTTGGCCTTCTTGGCCACCTGGGCACACTGCTGGCGGTGCTATTATTACATTATTAAATGGTGATATTATTCTGGTTTTTTATATTTAAATAGATTTTTTTCCCCTAAATCACAGAAAAAGATTGCAAAATAGGTGGACCTTCATAATTTATTTGCATGCACAGGATTGATAGGATTTCACAGTATGACAGTTATAGGTGCTTGCTATATGTTATGCATGAAACAATAAACCGAATAAATGCATTTTACTTACTAATTACAATGGTGACATTTTCAAAATCACTTCAGACTGACAGCGTTGCAGTTACTAATCCACTTGTCAAGTGAAAAAACAGTGACTCACTTTCCAAGGTCTCAGGCATATCAGAGGGTATTTACACATGCAGCTTGATCTGCCTTTCCAGCATCCAGTGCAGAATGACAGGCATGCTGTTGGCCTACATTTTCACTTCTGACATCCCCCAAATGCCAGAGAACTCAGATCTTGCTATTTCCCTTTTGATTTTGACAGACAAAAAGCATCTAGGAGGAGAATATGTACACAGATCTAGCTGGGACAGAATGGAGAATATTAACTTAATATGGCCTAAACATCTTAGTTTCATAGTTCATAGTTTCAGTTAGGGTTGGAAGGGAGAACAAGGATCATCTAGTTCCAACCCCCTGCCATGGGCAGGGACACTCTACACTAGATCAGGCTGGTGTAGAGTGTCCCTGCCCATGGCAGGGGGGTTGGAACTAGATGATCCTTGTGGTCCCTGTGATCTCTGTATACTAACCTGGACAGTATCTTCCAGTGGACATTCTTACTTGCTTGTTTCATCTAATTACAACAGGGTATGTTTATTCCACTTCTTCATCTAGCCCTGACTCATGCACTTTCCTCTTTAAGCTTGCAAGGGCATTTTATCTTCTTTCCCTGGCACCATAGGTTTTCTCCACTCATTCCCATTTTGCACCACAGATTACTCATCTTGAACAAAGCTGTTGTCTTTAGATGTTTATGACTGGATCTCCCTCAGGTCTTCCAAGGTGCCCCTATAACATCTACATACACACTCTTAGAAAACTTCAGTGTGGTTCACCCCCTCCCTGTTGTCTTTCCTAACAAGCAATAGCCACCTGTTCCCATCAGTTATTCAAATATTCTTTTAAAATCATAGATTTTAGCTTTTTCACCCCACAACTGGCACTCAGCTGCTTCTAACATATTATTTAGTTCCTATCCACCCACTCCAAATAATTTCTTGTCCTTCCCTGTGTTTTAAAACAGTTTTCCTTTCGGAGACAACATTATATGAACAGTTCCTCAACACTATTATAATTCTGTCTAAATTTCCTCAGGTCAGTTCCACCATCACTGAAAGCAGAATTATTATGCTGCTTACAGAGGGTTTTTTTAATTTCTTCATCGCTGTTCGTTCACAAGACAGCCATGCAGATAGGCTGGAGTCTGGCAATTCATTTCAGAAGCAAGTTCAAACAGGAAAATTGATAGGTCTTTTACCTTAGATGATATCTTTGGTACAAAACAAAATAGCAGGTTATGAACTAAAGTGTTGCAATCTCCTTGTCTTGATGGTGGTACTATAAATTTTCAAGTATTTTCAAGTGTGTTTATGTATGCATGAGACAGGGAATGGAGAGAGAGAGACAGACATGAGGAGAGAGACTGGAGGCATCTAGATTAAAAAAAGAAAAAAATTATGCCCAAAGAGGTAAGCAATGGAAAAAAAAAATCAGTTATTTGAAATCACTCTTTTATCTATGTTGTGATAACAGCCTGGCGTTATCAGGATCGGCAGTCATTTCCAATACAACCCCACAATATACAAAGAGATTTTTAACATATTGCTCAGTGAGTGTGTGAGTACAGCAGTTGGCAGATGCATGTAAGGTAATGCATCATTTCCAAGTAATCTTTTAGCCTTTCACCCCAAAGTTACCTTATTCAGGAAAAGAACCTCTCTCATGGCTTGGAGTCTGTGGCGTTAAGCTTCACCAGTTCAGATGAAGAAGTGTTTTGATAGGGGCTGAATTAACAAGATGGGCATTTATAAAAATCGAGTTATCTTTATTTTTCCCAAAACCCTGCCCCAAAATTAGGTATAAAACTTATTACATTATTAACAGGTTCTATTTGGTCACAAATTCTGCCAGGGTGTTTATGGGCAACTTTAGTACAATTCAGAGAATTCAGAAAATGGAAAAGGCTAAGCCACAACATAGCTTCACCCCACTTTAGAGGACACAGTCTCAAGCTGTGCCAGGGGAGGTTTAGACTGGATGTTAGGAAGAAGTTCTATACAGAGAGAGTGATTGCCCACTGGAATGGACTGCCCAGGGAGGTGGTGGAGTCACCATCATTGGAGGTGTTCAGGAGGAGACCTGATGGGGTGCTTTGGTGCCATGGTTTAGTTGTTTAGGTGGGTTGGATTGGTTGAAGGGTTGGACGCGATGATCTTGAAGGTCTCTTCCAACCTGGTTTATTGTATTGTATTATAATCAGAGGCAAGCCAGGACCTTGGGGAAGCTGATGAGAACTCCAGGTTGTACTCACGAGGACACAGCAGGAATTTGGCGACGGCCCCTAGGGTCTCTCTTTGGTGGCAGGCTCCAGAAACTGCAGGTTTTATAACCCAGTTTGTGGATATTGCTGCACTAATCCAAAGGAACAGGACCAGCCAGAAACAAAGTGTCCATAGAGATGGCTGCTGTGGAGGGAAACTCATGAGCATCAGCGCTGCAAGACAGCTGCAGGTTTCACAGGCAGGGTCACTCCATGGCAGGCAGGGAGCTCCTCAGCTAGACAGGGTCCGGGGAGAAGCCAGGCCCGAGTAGAGCGAGCAAGGTGAAGGTGGGAGCCAGAGCAGGAGCGACAGTGAGGGCAGGAGCAAGATGATGGCAAGAGCCTGGAACACCCTCTGGTCACTCTATTTAAGATGTTTCTAGACAATGTGTCCAAGGCCAATATATAATGGGCACAAAGCACCCTGCTTAATCATAGCTCCCACACCCAGTGAACTTCCCCCCATGGGGAAGGAACACTGACCTGGGCACTAATTACTTGTCCCAGGTGAAAGGGAAGGCAATTTTGCACTTTGGAAGGCAATTTGGTGCTTTGTCTTTCCCCATTCAAACCATCCACTGATGGAGATGGGGGAAGGGGCATTTGGAGCACCCCATGACAAGAAGGCAGAATTTTTGTCTTACAGTAATTTTCATGGGTATGATCACTCATTAATCCTATCAGGTTATCAGTATAGAAGCAGAACTTACATTTTTCCTGTCTTAATTTAGACATTTCTTACTGTGCTAGTATTTCATCTCTAAAACTTCTTGTGACCGTTTGTCACGAGCCCACTGGTATGTTGCATTTCTGCCTTGATGTCCGGATGAATCGTGAGCCCACCGAGCTAAGAATATCTCACCTCGGTGTTTCCAGTCGAGATCAAGATCAGAGATGCAACATTCCAGTGGGCTTGTGACACTTCTCAAACTGTGATTAAAAAAAAAAAAGAGAGAGAAATAACAAATTTAAGACTAGTATCACAGTATCACAAAGCTTGGAAGAGACCTCGAAGATCATTGAGTCCAACCTGTCACCACAGACCTCATGACTAGACCATGGCACCAAGTGCCACATCCAATCCCCTCTTGAACACCTCCAGGGATGGTGACTCCACCACCTCCCCGGGCAGCCCATTCCAAGGCAAATGACTCTCTCGGTGAAGAACTTTCTCCTCACCACCAGCCTAGTTCCCCTGGCACAGCTTGAGACTGTGTCCCCTGGTTCTGGTGCTGGTTGCTAGAGAGAAGAGACCAACCCCTTCCTGGCTACAACCACCTTTCAGGTAGTTGTAGAGAGCAATGAGGTCTCCCCTGAGCCTCCTCTTTTGCAGGCTAAACAATCCCAGCTCCCTCAGTCTCTCCTCATAGGGCTGTGCTCAAGGCCTCTCCCCAGCCTTGTTGCCCTTCTCTGGACACCTTCAAGTGTCTCAATGTCCTTCTTACACTGAGGGGCCCAGAACTGGACACAGGACTCAAGGTGTGTCCTAACCAATGCAGAGTCCAGGGGCACAATGTCCTCCCTGCTCCTGCTGGCCACACCATTCCTAATGCAGGCCAGGATGCTGTTGGCCTTCTTGGCCACCTGGGCACACTGCTGGCTCATGTTTAGGTGACTGTTGATCAGCACCCCCAGGTCCCTCTCTGTTTGGCAGCTCTCCAGCCACTCCGACCCCCAGCCTGTAGCTCTGCCTGGGGTTGCTGTGGCCAAAGTGCAGCCCCTGGCACTTGGACTTGTTGAATGCCATCCTGTTGGCCTCTGCCCATCTGTCCAGTCGGTCGAGGTCCCTCTGCAGGGCCCTTCTGCCCTCTAACTGACCAACATCTGTAATTTAGTAATTTAGCAATACAAGAAAACCTGCTTCATCTAGTGTCACTTCCTTTGACTAACAATAATTTCATGATGTTGCTACAAGCTTTGTGGAATTTCTTTCCAACCCACTATCTTCTATACACCTGAAACCTAGACACATTTTGTTTTTTTCCAAGAAAGTGAAAGTTCAGACTTGGCATTGGGATAAAATTTATCATGATTTCAGTAAAATAAGTAACAATATGAAAAACCCTAAAAATCAAAAGCTTGTCTACTTTGAATGAATACTGAAAGATCACATTAGTACAGAAAACTGTCCCTACTGTTCCCACCTCAAGTTTATCCTCTCCCTTCACACTTTCTAGTCCTTCCAACATGCACTGCTAACTACAGAATTATAGTAAATAAATTTTTCTGATAGTCACTTTCTGAGAACCCAAATTTTACTATGGCTTCTTTGAAGTTCTATTCTTAAATTGATAAAATGGTATAATTCAAATATTTCAATAGAAGTTTTTTCCTTGGTTATATTTTAGTCTCATGTATGCAGCATGCCATACAACCAAGTTTATTAAACACTTTTACAGTTTATTACTGTAAAACAATCAAACAGTGAACAAGAACCTATACATTCTATTAGTTGCAACAAATTAGATGAAGTTTACAAGTCAGTTATGCCTAAGTAATTATGTAAGAAGCTGTCCTTTTCTTGGTGTTAATTACCACCACCCAGCTGAGATGCCACATATGAGTCATGAATACTCCTGTGATTTAAATCTAGTTAGGTTAAAAGTTACCTAAATTAGTTTCATAGTTTAGTTTCATAGTTTCAGTAGGGTTGGAAGGGACACAAGGATCATCAGTTCCAACCCCCCTGCCATGGGCAGGGACACTCTACCCTAGATCAGGCTGGACAGAGCCTCGTCCAGCCTGGTCTTAAACACCGCAAGGGACGGGGCCTCAACCTCCCTGGACAACCATTCCAGGGCTTCACCACTCTCACGGTGAAGAACCTCCTCCTCACATCTAGCCTGAATCCCCACCTCAGCTTCATCCCATTCCCCCTAGTCCTATCACTCCCTGATAGTCTGAAAAGTCCCTCCCCAGCCTTCTTGTAGGCCCCTTCAGATACTGGAAGGCCACAATGAGGTCACCTCGGAGCCTTCTCTTCTCCAGGCTGAACAGCCCCAACTCCTTCAGTTGTCCTCACAGGAGAGGTGCTCCAGCCCTCTGATCATCTCGTGGCCCTTCTCTGGACACGCTCCAGCACCTCCAGATCCCTCTTGTAATAGGGGCTCCAGAACTGGACGCAGTACTCCAGGTGGGGTCTCACCAGAGCTGAGTAGAGGGGGAGAATCACCTCCCTTGACCTGCTGGCCACACTTCTCCTGATGCAGCCAGGATTGATTGGCTTTCCGGGCTGCAAGTGCACATTGAGAGCTCATGTTGAGCTTCTCGTCCACCAGCACCCCAAGTCTCTCTCCTCCGGGCTGCTCCCCAGCCAGTCACTGCCCAGCCTGTATTTGTGCCTGGGATTGCCTCGACCCAGATGCAGGACCCTGCACTTGGTCTTGTTGAAGCTCATGAGGTTGGCCTGTGCCCACCTCTCCAGCCTGTCAAGGTCCCTCTGGATGGCATCCCTTCCCTCCAGCGTGTCTGCTGCACCACACAGCTTGGTGTCATCAGCAAACTTGCTGAGGGTGCACTCAATTCCACTGTCCATGTCACCCACAAAGATGTTAAACAAGACTGGTCCCAGGACTGATCCTGAGGGACTTGCTTGTCCCTGGCCTCCACTGGGACATGGACCCATGACAGCCACTCTTTGGGTGCGGCCATCAAGCCAGTTCCTTATCCATCTGGTGGTCCATCCATCAAACCCGTGTGTCACCAGCTTGGAGACCAGGATGTGGTGTGGGACAGTGTCAAAGGCTTTGCTCAGGTCAGGTAAACGACATCAGTTGCTCGCCCCTCATCTATTAATGCTGTCACCTGTTCATAGAAGGCCACCAGGTTTGTCAGGCAGGATTTGCCCTTGGCAAAGCCATGCTGACTGCTCCCAATCACTCTTCATACTCTTCTGAGTCAGTAGTGCCTCCAGGAGGATCTGCTCCATGATCTTTCCGGGCACAGAGGTGAGACTGACCGGCCTGTAGTTCCCTGGTTCCTCCTTCTTACCCTTTTTGAAAATGGGAGCAATATTGGCCCTTTTCCAATCACCATTTAAATTCACCATTTAAAGTGGTTTTAAACTCTTGAATGAGTTTAATCTCACCAGCTTCAAAGTATAACAGTGCAAAGGCACTTGTGAAGTCAGGATAGAGAGTCACTGCTAATTAAGTAAGGAAAAATCATTCAGTTCTTAGGTAATTGCAATAGCCCGATGTATCCCACAATGTACCATCATGCCAACTCTACTACAACACCAACATAAATGCTACTTGAAGACTGGCCTTCATAAATGCAGTGATTTTCTGCCTACAATGTACATACATTAACACGGGAGCCATTCAATTCTCCAAGAACTTTGGAGCACACCCAAATATTAGGGCAAATATGGTTTGAGATTTGAGAAACATGAAATACTGAGTCCATTATCTCTCCAATGGAATTGTTTAGAATTATCATTATTTTCCCAATAGTGATTTATTTCCATTCTACCACTTTCTGTTCAAGATGTGTGGAAAGTCTTTAAAGGCATAGCCTAAAAGTACCACAGGGATCTTTAACAAGGACTATTTAACCTCATAACTGCAACAGGAATCATCTATCTTATGCGACATCTCAGATGCTCTCAGTTATGCAGTGTTTATTCAGTGGTAATAACCCTAATGAAAGACATCCAAGACTGGAAGTAGCAAATAAGTCAAGCAGGGGTTTGGTGCAGTGCATGAGCAGGCTATATTTATTAGTATTTTAAATATGCAAAAATCTCCTGAATCAAGCACCTTCTGGTTCAGTTTCTGTAGTGCAGAATGGAGTGATATTGAGAACTTCCAGCTAGCTCCCTATGGAGCTAAGTGTGGAGAATTGCATACCTGAATCACAGCAAGTATACACTTTAATTAGCCCTTCACTCATAAGTGCAGCCCTCAAATTAATGTGGCTCTACAGATTGTGTAGAAATGTGTGAATGAGCGAGCATCTCTTCCCAGTGTGGTGATGATCTGCAGGCTCATCTACTTGGTGGCTCAACATCAGCTAGAGGACTTGCAATGTAGTGTTACAGGTTGAAGGAGAAACTTCAGCTGTTGAGGTATAGCCTCAACCGGTCACAACAGCCTAGATCTGACTGCAAAGGATGAAAGTAAAATTATTACCATTGGATACAAAAGGAAAATAATGCTAAGGTCTACATATTCACTGGCTTGCTAATGGGACATAGAGCAGAGGCACAAACAGTTTGCTCTCTTCTTCTGTTGCTTCTGTTTGCAGCTTCTCTTTCTCTTCTTGTGGCCTTGCCAGGGGATCTTTGTATTGATTACTGTGTGAGGTAATGAGAAAGAGGGAGGGGGTGTGGGGAGGAGGTGAATGGTTCCCCTGGAGCCATCCAGAGGGGCCAGAGGAGTTTCTGTGTTATTTATAAATTGTAAATATATATATATAAATAGTACATATATATTGTATATTTTGTACATATTAATTGCATTTCATGTTTCCAAATTGCAGTTTGCTTGCAAATAGAGCTTCATTTGCTTCCATCCCAAGCTGAGCTAAGTCTGGCAATTTTATGTTCGGGGGTAATTGTCTCAAATTAACTGAGGGGCAATTTCAACCCACCACATGTGGCATGAGATGAGTGTGCTGTGTAGACATGCTAGCACACCAGTCCTAGAGAAAAGAAACTTCTGCATTAAAAAAGACAATAACAAAAAGCTTCAAGGGAAAACATAATATACAATATAAATGGAAAGCCAGATATCTTTTTTTTCCCAGCAGGATTTATTTTCGTTTTAGGTGGTTTCACAATGTGCAGTTCTAGTGACTTTCCAGTCTATAAAGAGGAAAATAAGCTCTTGAGTAGATGATCTTGAATAAAATTTTTGTTGCTGAACAATGCTGAACTTTGGGGAGTTGAATTTTATAGTTACCTCCTAGCAAGCCTTGTGGGGGTTTAAAATAATTACTGGATGAGGGCATTGAGTCCACCATGAGTAAATTTGCTTTCACCAAGCTGGGGGCAAGAGTTGATCTGCTGGAGGGCAGAGAGGTTTTGCAGAGGGACCTCGACAGGCTGGACAGATGGGCAGAGTCCAAAGGCAGGAGATTGAACACATCCAAGTGCCCGGGTTCTGCACATTGGCCACAACAACCCCATGCAGTGCTACAGGCTGGGGTCAGAGTGGTTGGAGAGCGGCCAGGCAGAGAGGGACCTGGGGGTGCTGGTTGATGGGAGGCTGAACATGAGCCTGCAGGGTGCCCAGGCAGCCAAGGCGGCCAATGGCATCCTGGCCTGCATCAGGAACAGTGTGGCCAGCAGGAACAGGGAGGTCATTCTGCCCCTGTACACTGCACTGGTTAGGCCACACCTTGAGTCCTGTGTCCAGTTCTGGGCCCCTCAGTTTAGGAAGGATGTGGACTTGCTGGAACATGTCCAGATAAGGGCAATGAAGTTGGTGGGGGTTTTGGAACACAAGCCCTATGAGGAGAGGCTGAGGGGGCTGGGGTTGCTTAGCCTGGAGAGGAGGAGCCTCAGGGGTGACCTTCTTGCTCTCTACAACTACCTGAAGGGAGGTTGTAGTAGACAGGCAGAGGTTGGTCTCTTCTCCCAGGCAGCCAGCACCAGAACAAGAGGACACAGTCTCAGGCTGTGCCAGGGGAGGTTTAGGCTGGATGTTAGGAAATTCTACAGAGAGAGAGAGAGAGACTGGCCATTGGGATGGGCTGCCCGTGGAGGAGGTGGAGTCACCATCATTGGAGGTGTTCAGGAGGAGACTTGCTGGGGTGCTTGGTGCCATGGTTTAGTTGTTTAGGTGGGTTGGATTGGTTGATGGGTTGGACACGATGATCTTGAAGGTCTCTTCCAACCCTGTCTATTCTATTCTATTCTATTCTATTCTATTCTATTCTATTCTATTCTATTTAGATTCCATTTCTACCTAAGCCTCTTCAAAATTATACTTTTCTAATGAAAATTCACAGAGAAATCAAGATGTCACTCTGAGACATTTCTCCAAAGGAGAGTGTAGTGCCTGTGCAAATGAGAAAACTCTTGAAAGTGACATCTGTGGGGGTAAACAAGATTAAAAAAAGTATGCTCAGAGATGCAATAGAAAAGATAATCTTGCTGAAAAATTTTGTAAGTTATCTTTAATTTGCTCCAGGATATTGGGGAAAAAAATGTGGAGACAGTGATTTTTTTCTCTATGATAATTAATGGAAATGTACTCGAGCTGAGGTCTCATGAGAAGATATACTTGAAGAAAAAGTAAAGGCAAGAATATTCTAAGGTCAAACAGAATTCCTCTAACATTTCAAAGAGGTTAACTTCCTCATGCAGACAGACAATATTTAAGTGTAGGTACAGCTGGTACTGATCAGTAAACAATAGTACATTGATTTGTTTCTTTTAACATGTGCAGCAGAGGGTACATATTACAAAGCAGACTAGCTTGAAGCAACTGACCAGTTCCAAATTCATTACCAACAAACCATACATTTAAGAAGCACTGTACTTTCCCAATATCATGAAAGGGCCAGCTGTGAATCATCATTATATGGTTTTTTTTTGTTTTAAACTTACCTTTCTATCTCCCTTTTTGTAGAAGAATGTAAGAGGTAACACTTTCTTTCACAGACAAGGGAGTAACAAAGCTGGCCAACTTCAAAAGATGGCTTTGGAGGAATTTCAGCAAAGTATCTAATACTCCAAAGCCTGCAGGCATCAAAATCCCCTGGCATGTGATGTCTGACCTACTGCATCTTTCTGAGTATCCCAAGAAGGGTCTTAGCAGTGGGAATCTGAGAACCAGGATCATTCACAAGCTGCATCAAGACCTACCTGGACACTTCTGAAGTTCTCAGATCTACAGTACACTTATTTTTTGCCAGATCCACTAATCTACACAGCAAAAAGGCTGAATGAAGGATCCTCACTGGAATAATCAGTCTCTTTTATAGACAGTTTCAGACTATGCACAAGATATAATACAAAATATGCTTGGGGTTATGTTTTTTATCACCCAACACAACAGCATGCTTAGCTGATGGGGTTAGAGTAATCTGGAGAAGAGTAAAGAGCATGTTTATGAAGGAAAGAGTTAATGAGCCTGCATGAAAAAGATTGAATGGTGCATGGAAAATCAGTTTGAGAAAGGAAAAGCCACAGAGTGAGGACAGACAAAGCAAGCAGCGTTAGCACTCCACTCTTCATAGGCTTGCTAGTTAGAAAGAGTGGGCTGGATGGCAAGTGACAAACAAGACATAGCAACTAGCTTTGTTCCTATAGGTCAGACAAGTTTCATTAGTACTTCACTCAGGCAGGATTGATTAGCTGTTCTAAGCATTATGGTTCCATTATTTATTTCTCTGTGAAACATTACCCATAGTGATTTGTTGATATGGGGAGCATTTGACAGGTCAGGGGGGAATAAAGAAAGACTTGCAAATCCTGGAATAACAAGATCAGCATCATCTGAAAGAGAAGCCCAGAACTACTGCACATGCCTTTTCCCATGTTAATCCACAATACCCAACTGGGCAAATACTATCAAATCTGTGTTTCTGTCAAAGGCAGTGTGTAAAACATGAAAATGGAGTAAAACACAGACAACTGAAAACCCTATTGATAAAATAGCAATTTCATAAAACCAGAAGATTATAGAAATGAATACTGTAAACACCAGGTACCTATACAAATACCACAACACACCATGACTTTTGATTGAAAAAGATTGGAAAATATTGACTGCAAACTGCAAGGCAACTGCATCAACACCGTGCTCTGGTCTTTAGAAGAGAAAAGAGGGCTCCCAGAGACAGAAAGACTGAGAGAGACAGGGGGAGAGGAAACCCAACATGTCTCGGTGTCTCTTGCGAGGGTGCCTGAGAGGGCAGCATGGCTGGGGGCGTTCCTGGAGAAGCCACAGGAGATTTAAACCCAGCAGCACCAGCAGAGGCTCTCAGACTGTGAGCTGCAAGGCAGCAGCCTTTTTGCAGCAGCATTCTTGCTCGATGGAACCCAGCAAGTGGGACATGAGAGGGAGGGGCCTGGTCAGACAGCTGGGAGCAAGTGGCCATTGGTACAGGCAGGCTAATAGGCACAGGGAGAGCAAATAGTGACTGAGTGTATCCCAGAGGCTCTTTTTGAATCAACTCAGTAGTTGGCACGAGTGGGTTGTGTGGGCAGGACACAAGGTGCTGCAGTTTTACCTAAGGAATGATGGTGGCTACTTGGAGGAGCAAGACTGTGTTCCCTGCAGCCACCAAAATGGATATTGGCATCCAGGCCACAGGTTGTGAGGAATGCCACAGCCTTTCACAGGCAACAGGGAGCAACACTGACTATGGGTGTGTGTGGTGTGAGCAGGTTTTTGACCTTCTCAGCCAGGTGGCACAGCTCCAGGATGAAATGATGGAGCTCAGGGAAGAGGTGAGTAGGTTGAGAAACATCAGAGAGAGCAAGAGGGAAATTGATTACTGCCAGAAACTGATCTCCACAAAAGCAGAATAGGAGTTAACTCTTAGTGGAGCAGAGGATTCAATATTCTCTCATCAGCAAGCCCCCAGTCTTCCTGCAGTAACTCACATGTGCGGGGTCCATGGGAACAGGTTGCTGCCTGATGAAACAAATGATACAAATGGAGCAAACATGTTCCTTTAAGAAGCACACCACCCACAGTGCCCTGGCAGAACAGGTATGAGGCTCTGCAGGAGGAACTGGTTGTGAGCCAGAATGGGGGCTCATGAAGCCCAGAAGTACCACGAAGGCTGACTTGCCTCAGGCCAGCCATAATAACTGACCCTGAAAAGAAAAATGGAAGGGTCATTGTTATACGTGAATCCCTGCTGAAGGAAACAGAGGGCCTGATATGGAGACTGAACCCACTCCATAGAGACCTCTGCTGGCTCCCTGGTGCCCAGGTAAAGGATGTTGTAGGTAAATTTCCCACCCTTGTGAGTCCTTCAGACTATTACCCACTTCTGTTTTTTCAGGTAGGTAGTGATGATGCAGCAGTGAGAGGCTCACAATCAGTTAAAAGAGACTTCAGGACCTTGGGGCAACTGCTAAAGGGATAAGGAACTCAAGTTGTGTTCTCCTCCCTCAGCGATGGATGAAGGAACACTTAGGAACAGCCAAGAGGTCAATGCATGGCTCCAGGACTGGTGTCATCAACAGGGGCATGGATTTTATGATCACAACTCAGTTTACAGGGCACCAGAGCTGTGAGAGGTGGCCCAGGTGAATCTCATGAGTTTCAATAAGAGCAAGTGCAAGGCTCTGCACCTGGCCCAGAACAATTCTCACTATCAGTACAGACTACGGGATGAGGTGACAGAAAGCAGCCCTGTGAAAAAGGACTTGGGGGTGCTGATGAACAAGAAGCTGCACATGAGCAGACTGTGTGCTTGCAGCATAGGCCAATAACATAAAATCACAGAATCATAGAATCAATATGGTTGGAAAAGACCTCAAAGAACATCAAGTCCAACCTGTCACCCAACACCTCATGACTAACTAAACCATAGATCTAAGTGCCACATCCAATTACCTCTTGAACACCTGCAGGGATGGTGAGTCCACCACCTCCCTGGGCAGCACATTCCAACGGCTAACAACTCTCTCTGTGAAGAACTTTCTCCTCACCTCCAGCCTAAACCTCCCCTGGTGCAGCTTGAGACTGTGTCCTCTTGTTCTGGTGCTGGTTGCCTGGAAGAAGAGACCAACCCCCACCTGTCTACAACCCCCCTTCAGGTAGTTGTAGAGAGCCAGAAGGTCTCCCCTGAGCCTCCTCTTCTCCAGGCTAAAGAGCCCCAGCTCCCTCAGCCTCTCTGCTCTCCCCCGAGCCAGTCCAGAGGTGCATATAGAACAGGAGACTGCTCTAATACTCTCCCGACTAGGCACAGTAGCTGCTATGCTGGGGGGTTAATTGAAGTCTTAACAATCTTAGTAGGTGATATGATGCCCTTATAAACTACAAAAAGTGAACAAAAATAACACACCCACACTGTTGATGGTAGTGGAAGTCACAGATCACAGCAATACCTATGAATGTGTGGATACAAAGGTTTTGTTTCTCTTTTACTAGATAAATCACACGGGAAGGTGGGCTTACATTTTCTATTTGCTGTTACAGAGTTCATGTATTTGCTTATTCTGTTACCTATTGGTTGCAAATGTATCATAGTATCAGTCAGGGTTGGAAGGGACCACAAGGATCATCTAGTTCCAGGCCCCCCTGCCATGGGCAGGGACACCCCACACTAGATCAGGCTGGCCACAGCCTCATCCAGCCTGGGCTTAAACACCTCCAGGGACAGGGCCTCAACCACCTTCCTGCACAACCCATTCCAGGGCTTCACCACTCTCATGGGGAAGAACTTCCTCCTCACATCTAGTCGGAATCTTCCCCACCTCCAGCTTCATTCCATTCCCCCCTAGTCCTATCACTACCTGAGATCCTGAGAAGTCCCTCCCCAGCCTTCTTGTAGCCCCCTTCAGATACTGGAAGGCCACAATGAGGTCACCTGGGAGCCTTCTCTTCTCCAGACTGAACAGCCCCAACTCCTTCAGTCTGTCCTCACAGAAGAGGTGCTCCAGCCCTCTGCTCATCCTCGTGGCCCTTCTCTGGACACCTTCCAGCACCTCCAGATCCCTCTTGTAATAGGGGCTCCAGAACTGGAGTCAGTACCGCAGATGGGGTCTCACCAGGGCTGAGTAGAGGGGGAGAATCACCTCCCTTGACCTGCTGGCCACAATTCTCCTGATGTAACCAACATCCAAAATTTTTATTTATTTCTATAAAGATTTCCAGGAAAAAAAACAAATAAAATAAAGAAGTAAAGAGACAACATGGTCCTAGAACCCCAGCTGACATAAACAGATATACCTCTCTATATCACTTAATGTAAATTTGGGTAATTTATAACAGGGGAATTCATTCTGTAACACACATTAAATTTAAAGTGAATAGGTATGCCATGTAAAGTCTAAAACCTTATTAAGACCATGTCCACACATCATACAGAGCAGTTCTGTAGGAGAGAAACTTTCATTAGTAAGAAGTCATTCTCCTTATGGACGATTCTTTAAATTATTGATATATATGTATATGTGACCGGTTTAGGCTGTGCCTTTAAGAAAGGGACAGTTGCTGGAACACTCTGGCTGAATGTTTTGATATTAAAATGAAAACAAGATATTCTAAATTAATTTCATTGGTATATTGGTAGAATGCAACTTTAAGTTTTAGTTCTGTTTGAATCTCAGTTCAGTTCTGTCTGTTCCTGTCTGCCTGTCTGTTTTCAGTCTCTCTCTGAGCAGCATCTGCTGGACAGAGCTAACCTTGAACTAACAGATAAGAATAATTCTTGCATACGCTTTGAGCTAACAGGATTTTCCTCCTTAATAATTACCTTTTCTCTCTCTCTAACCCTTTTTGGGAAAAAAAGGGAGGTAGGAGGAGAGAGGGGGTACAGGGGGGGGACCCTCCTGGCTGGAGGAGGGAAAGCTTTGTTCTGTATGTGGTGGGGTGAGAAAGTTACACACACACACACACAAAAAGAAACCACAGCTAACTCAGCCGGAGAAGCAGATGAAAGCTAAACCGGTCACACTGTATTACATTCTTTGCTGTACATTTCTATATATATTGTAAATACTGTATATTGTGTACATATCCATCTGCATTTCATTCTGCTTGTAAATATAGCTTATATTCATCTGCTTCTCTGACTGAGTTAGCCATGGTTTCTTTGTGTGTGGGGGAGAACTTCCTCTCACCACCACAATATATACATGTAGCCATGACTTAATCATAAAGTAATTTGTTCTAAGATAAATTAAACCTAAGATAAATGAAATCTTAGCCTTGCTAGAGTTAGAGGAAGTTTCTTCATGGACTTTGACAGTACAGACTTTAACCTGCAGTCGAAAATGGTGATGTCTCAATATATACGGATTACAACAGTAATATAGAGAAAATAATGTAACACAGTTTTAAGACCCAGTTCATACTCATTCCCTTAAAGGAAATGTACATCCATATGTTACATTAAAAAGTAACTGATCACTGATCTACAGCATTTACTGTGTTTTGAGGGCGCTTGGTTGCATGGTTTAGTTGATTAGGTGGTGTTGGATGATAGGTTGGGCACAATGATCTTGGTCTCTTCCAACGTGGTTTATTCTATTCCTATTCTATTCCTATTCTATTCTATAATTAGTTTTAGACCTATTAACTTGAGCTAGATGATTTTATTTTTTCCTATGTGTTTTAGAGGTATTGGCATTTTATTCATATTTATAACAGAACACTAGAACAAAAAAATGCTTTTAATCATGCCAATACATCATAATTGTTTCCTGATTGACAAGATGTCTGTTTACAATTTACACTGCATTTTGATAATTTATGAAAGATCCTTTAAAAGTTATTTTTTTTCATCTTCCAGGATGTGAGGTAATACTAACCCCACTTTACAGGTTTCTACTGGCAGTGAAGTCCTAACTGGCTCTAATATGTCCTGTTGTTTGACATTGTGGTGTTTTGCATTGATTGGTTGGAGTTTTTTTGCTGATGTTTTTCTCCACAGAACTACTGCTACTTTTTTTTCCCGCTCAGTGTTCAGTCAAAGGAACACAAGAATACTAGCAAATTGGATTATTAGCAAAGCAGGAAGAATACCTTATTTCATTACAGTAAGTACTATTTTCTTAATACATTCTTTCAGAAACTAAGAATTAGATTTGTAGAGAAGGCAGAAGTTACTGACCTCTCTGATTCTATTCCTATGATTCAAATGCCAGAAATGACTGCCAAAATACTATTGAGTACAAAGTTGAATAAATAAAAAAGAGCATCAAGACAGCAATGCCAAGGAAACACCAACAAAGTAATTGAAAATAACTGATACAAGAAAACCAAACTTCACCTCTATTCTCCAAGTACCTACTTATGTTCATTTCTATTTGCATTTGATAGAGTAAATTAGCGTCCACGTACTTACAGTCATTTTAGTGAAACAGATTTCACAGTCAGGTTTCAGTCTAAAAAAGTATTCAAGAGTTTTGAGTCTCAACAAAACCAATGCTGGTTTTCATACACCTGAAAATCGTGTTTAAGCTTTTTTCTGGATGAGTATATAGTTTATACCCTTCTAGAGGCTGAAAATAGGTATCCAAAAGGCAGGTAAAAATGTCAATAATTGGAGCTGTCTTGCTGTTTTCTTGATATGTTTCTGCTCTTAGATACACAGAAAAACTTGTTAAATTAAGCCAAGACAAAATTTTCCATACCCAGATATCTGCCTCAATTCTCTCTGCTATCATAGCATATCCACATAATGACTATAACTCAAGGTAAAACCCAGTAGTGTTGTCTCTGTGTGTTTGCTTGTTTTTCCCTCCCTGTCTCAATGCATTGATTTCCAAGTAAAAGAAAAGCAATATACAAAAGGGTGGTGAACAGAAAAATATCACTTTCGAATATTAACTCAGTCTTCAGTTTCCCTGGGCAACATCATGGCACATTGCAGAAGATAATCCAGATAAAAACATATTTATTTTGTGCTGTCCAGTTCTCAGAATGAGTTAGTTCACTAAGTGGTGGCACTTCATGCTCTTCAAGGCACATTTCAGTTTAGCATGGACACTCATCCTCCTCTCAAAGACACACATGCCCCTACAAATGTCTGTCCTAACTATCAACCACTGACACTTTATATTTTCACAAGCACATTGCAAAATTTTGACTCTGTAATTGGACCTTAAAGTCAATCAGAGCTGTAAAGTAAGCTTATCTATATCTTGGTCCTGGTTTAAGACCAGGCACACAAATGGATTTCAAAAGTGATGGAAAGTTGAAATGGAAAGCAGTATGTGTTTTACAGGAGCTACAAAGCAGTGACAAAAGTATCCCAAAGCATCCCCTTACAGCATACCCAAAAGCTTCCCAACACTTCCCTTCTCCCCACCTGAGGGCATACCCAAAAACCCCCAGGGCTCTTTCTTCTCCACCACTGCTTGGCTAGACTCAGGCTGGCCAGGTCTGAGACTGCCACCCCCCTTCTCCTCCTGGCATTAGGCCTAGCCAGGCCTAAGAGGCCTTGAGATACTCCCCCAGCATTACCTGATAGGGAGCATCTCCCACAGGAGCAGAGAGGGAAGAAAGAGAAAGACAAAGACTTTACAGATGGATTTATAGGGTGCAGGATATTATGGGTATGAAATATGATGCTTCCTGTATCCACCTTTTTGGAGGGACCCAGTCTCAACTGCCACAATCTTCTTGTAGTTATCTCTGTGGATAACCAAGAAGCTGTCAATGCTCATTCACAAAATGTAGAGCAAGTCTCCCCCACCAAAACTTTCCCTGAGCCTCCATGAAGAGGTCAAGAGTTTTCCACAGAATGAACTAACAAAGTGTAACAGCCTTCATTTCATAGAAGAATCAAGAAATAGGGCATGTAACTTTTAAACTTATGCACATGCTAAACATTATTCAATGTTTCACGGCTGGAGAGTTTGAAAACACATTTGGCTTCCCATTATGAAGTATAAGCAAAAAAACCTATCAATTCCCCTCATCTCTGTATAAAATGACAGTGCCTTTATAGGAGTTTATGTAGGACATAGCTTAAAATTTGTGAGAATAAGAACTTGAAAAAACAGATTTTCTTCAAGATGGTAAGGTTTTACTGCTAACAACCAATAAAAGATGGGCAAAATCCACATAAAAATATACCCTTTTTATAAATTTCTGACTAATTCTGAAAAAGCAGCAAGCTGTAAAACCACCATGAAAAGAAGGAGAGATATAAATATCCCCTAAAACACATTAGCATGCTACTGAAAAGACAGGACTCCTCTTTCCCAAATTCAACAGCTCTTCTCCATCACTTGTGCATACTAACCCATCCTCAGAGCTGTAGCCTCTTTATCCCATTGTGCTAGTTTTAGGCTATGCCTTTAGAAATTTTTCACAGATCCTGAACAGAAAGTAATAAAAGGTAAATAAATCACTATTTGGCATAAAAAGGAAAATAATGACATTTCTAAACAATCCCATTGAAAGATAAAGAATAGGTTAGGATAGGATAGGATAGGATAGGATAGGATAGGATAGGATAGGATAGAATAGAATAGAATAGAATAGAATAGAATAGAATAGAATAGAATAGAATAGAATAGAATAGACCAGACCAGGTTGGAAGAGACCTTTGAGATCATAGAGTCCAACCTATCATCCAACACCATCTAATCAACTAAACCATGGCATCAAGTGCCTCATCCAGGCTCTACCTAAACGCTTCCAGTGATGGTGACTCCACCACCTCCCTGGGCAGCACATTCCAATGGCCAATTACTGTGAAGAACATCTTTCTAACATCCAGCCTAAACCTTCCCTGGCACCGCTTGAGACTGTGTCCTCCTGTTCTGGTGCTGGTTGCCTGGGAAAAGAGACCAACCCCCACCTGGCTACAACCTCCATTCTGGTAGTTGTGGAGAGGAATAAGGTGTGCCCTGAGTCTCCTCTTCTCCAGGCTAAGCAACCCCAGCTCACTCAGCCTCTCCTCACAGGGCTTGTGCTTCAATGTAAAAAATTTCACCCTCCTCTCTTCTCACTTCTTCGGGCTGGGAGATACTAACTGGCTTTACTGACCTTGGCTGCATGACTTTTGTTGTGACTGGTATTAATTTCTCTTCTCTGTCTCTTGTCCTTTTCATGTACAGGGGAGTAAGGGGGAGCAGGAAGAGAGAAGATATTGGCTTCCCCTGGTCTTTGACCAGGGGAATCCTAGTGCTGTTCATTAATTGTAAATACCTGTTAAAATTTAATGTTGGAGGGGGAATTTTTGGCTCACCTAGATCAGTTGGTAGAGAATGATACTCTTAATCTCAGGGTCGTGGGTTCAGGTGCCATGTTGAGCACCGATTAATTTTGTAATGTGGTGGGTTGAAAATTCCCCCCAACATTAAATTTACCAGACCAGCTCAGCTGGAATCAAATGAAAGCTGTGTTTACAAACAAAGCTACAATCTACAGTGAAATGCAAGGAATATTTACAAAATATACAGGATTTACAATATTTACAGGTATTTACAACTAATGAACAGCACAAGGGCCCCCTATTACCCCCCTGTATGAAAAAGGGACAAGAGACAGAGAAGAGAAGCTAATACCAGTCACAACAAAATCAGTACAGGCAAGATCAGTAAAGCCAATTAGTATCTCCCAGCCTGAGGAAGCAAGAAGAGAGAGAATTTGTTTCCATTGCTAGCTTAAGGCCCTTATCTTTCTAGCAGGATTCTTTAGAAGTATCATTATTTTCCTTTTCACACCCAATAGTGATTTAGTTACATTTTGCTACTTTCTGTTCAAGATCTGTGAAAAAATTCTAAAAGCATAGCCTAAAACTACCACACCCATACAGCATCATATCAGGAGACATGTCAAGGTTTTCCCTTAAGAAGCCAGAGCCTTTCTCAATGTAAGTTTAGAAGTCACCAATGAACTGGTACTGGCATTCAAACTCCAGACCCACAAGGAACAGGGTCAGTTCACAACTTCTGGGGTCCATGTGTTCCATCTACTACAGAAGGCCCGAGGAGGCTCAGGGGTGACCTCATTGCTCTCTGCAACTACCTGAAGGGTGGTTGTAACCAGGAAGGGGTTGGCCTCTTCTCTCTAGCAACCAGCACCAGAAAAAGAGGACACAGTCTCAAGCTGCACCAGGGGAAGTTTAGGCTCGAGGTGAGGAGAAGGTTCTTCACTGAGAGAGTCTGCTGCCCGGGGAAGTGGTGGAGTCACCATCCCTGGAGGTGTTCAAGAGGGGATTGGATGTGGCACTTGGTGCCCACAGTCCCAGTCATGGGGTCTGTGGTGACAGGTTGGACTCGATGATCTTTGAGGTCTCTTCCAACCTTAGTGATACTGTGATATCAAGAACTTGGGACCGTGCCTATGAGACCTGGGAAGCATGAGTGATGATATCTATGCTTTCCCCTTACTTCTTAACTCTCTTTCTCTCAGAAAGGGTTCACAAGGGGTAAGGAGCAAGGATGGATGGGGAAAAAAAAAAAAAGACAAAACCAGTCCTTTGCAGAGGTGTGGAAGTAGCAGGGAGGACCACGTGGCAGAGAAGCAGGAAGCCAGCAGCAGTCCTCATCCAGGCAAAGGGAGGGGCCAAGAGAGAGCAATGGCTGTAGTGTCCTCCTTTTTATACCCTTGCTGGGCAGGGAGGGGGAGTGGAACAGACTAGCTCAGTTTCCCAGGGGGAAAATGCCCTGCAGGGAGAGCATGCCCGCATCCCCCCACCCCTCATCCCCTGCTTTCAATGGTAAAGGTTAGGCAGACAGAACCACTGATAAGAGGGATGGCATGGGAGGACTCCTGTTTCTTGAAGGAGGGCTTCTACTTCTGCTTTGTGAGTTCCTGGCCAGGTTTGATTACTTTCGGAGAAGGGGAGGACACCAATGTTAATGTTCCTGAAAACAGTTTGCCTTAGCTACACCTATCCTCAGACACCTGATGAGTAGGTATACCTTTGTAACTTAGATAATGCCTTGTGCAGGTGACTTTTATGTGAGATACTGAAATGATTCCCCTTGCATCTGGCATGCTGTAAGAAAGACAGATCTCTTCATAACTCCATGCAAGTTGTGGGGTCCTTTCCACAGGTCACATTAATATTCTGGTTCTCTGTTCTTCAGTATGATTCACAGTAGTTCTCCACCCTCATTATCTGGTTTCCTCAGTATCATGAAATCTGTGTCATCCAATTGTGCTCATTTGCATGTGTTCAAATGTTCAAGATTTTCAGGTCTTTTCTTATCTGTTGTTAACCTGTATTTTAAAACAGTATTTTATCTTAGCTCCTTTCCCTTTCTCACCATTAAAGATGGCTTTTAAAACCAAAACCAAACAAGAAACCCAAACAAAAAAAAACCATACAAACAAACCAAACAAAATCACCAACAAAACTAAAACAGCAAAAAATGAAAAAAATAAATAAATCTGTGTTGTCATTTTAGCGTTGGAGATACTGAATCATCAGTCACCAAATCATTCCTGGATCAGTACCTATTATGAAAACTGAGAGAATCTTACCTGATTTGCATTTTCAATGTTGCAACAGATTTAATATATATAAACCACCTTAAAGTCCAGGATTTCCCTTTGTTTATATTACAATATTAAATCATTCATTACCTCACAAATTTAAAGCATAAACTTCATAGTCTGTTAGTTTACTGTATGGTAGCTTACCACGATTGAGATATGGGACAAAGCTTGATGCAAGCAAAGTGTCTACTTTATTGCGCAAAGTCTTTTCTTTCTGTAGGCTAACATAATCAAAAGCAACTCGGGATTGGTAATTAGATGTGTCCGTGCGACAGGTACAGATTCGTGATTGGCTGCCGAGAAAATGCCAGGGAACGCACATCCCTTAGCAAGGCTCAGACAGGTGCTAGAAAAAAGACAAACGATCACACATCTCTTATCTAAGTTCAGAGAGAAGACAAAAGATTCTACTGCAATGTTTACCAGCTCTTATTCTCAGCTCGTTGTGTGGCTTCCCTAAGTCACAATGGTTGATGGTAATCAGCTAAATGCTTTTTTCTCTCCACACAGCTGCAGTTTGTTCCCAGGGTTTGTGGCCTACAAGAGCAAAAACATTTCCTTCTATCAGCTGAGCATTGCTTGAGGTTCTACTCCCTGAATTCAGTCCGTCAGTAGCTCTCTAACATTTAATGAGGTTTGACATTAAACAAACAAGGCTACTTTTCCAGTTTGTTAATTTATGCATTCATTCAAAAATAACGTTTTGAATGACTCTAATGCATCAAATAGACTTTTCCATTTCCCTCTCGTCATACAATGAGGTCGGAGCTCCATTAAAGAACAGTGGTAGCTCGTTATTTAAAATCACTACTTGGTAAAGTATCCCGATAAGTATATTAAGTCTCTTCCTATAGAAATAAGATTTTTTTCCTAATGATTTCTCAATTAAACCCAATGAGAATCCACAGTAAACAGAATGAAAGGCTTTCACGGACAGCAAGATTTGAGGGTTGTGTTTATTTTAATGTAAGACATTTTGCAAATATCTTCTTCAATAGGGCTAGATAGAAAATATTCCTGACAATTCCACTTGCATGTCTATGAGAACTGCAGTGGTCACATATTACTTTGGATTATTTTGAAGCAACATTCAGAAAAGAAAACCAAAATCTATTTGAAGCGTAGTGATGAAATCAGGGTGTACACAGTAAATTTTTTTTCTCCTAAAAACAATTCAGAAAGATGATTACTGGCTGCATGTAAAAGGCATTGGTGAAATGCTGCTAGAAAACATTCCCATTACAAAAAGATCTCTGTGCCAGCCCTCCAAGTAGACTGTTACATGCTGTAGGTAACTGAAAGTAAAATAACGTGATTCACAGAAGGTCTAATGCTTCTATGTTTTATCTGAACACTTAGGGTTTCAGAATACCCATAACATTGTGTCTGCAGTATATGATCAAACAACACTTTCTCATTTGGTCATCTATGTATTTTAAAAATAATTCATCACAACTAGGTTTTGAATAATTTATGGATCCAGAGCAGAACTCTAATCAGACTTAGCTGCTGCAGTTCACAGACAAGGGTATTTGTTTCAGTTGTATAAAAAGTTCAGTTTACATTAATACACCATGCTAAAATGACAGGGAAAATACTCATGTCTCTTCTCTAGTATCATAGTATCAGTCAGGGTTGGAAGGGACCACAAGGATCAGCTAGTTCCAACCCCCCTGCCATGGGCAGGGACACCCTACACTAGATCAGGCTGGCCAGAGCCTCATCCAGCCTGGGCTTAAACACTTCCAGGGACGGGGCCTCAACCACCTTGCTGGACAACCCATTCCAGGGCTTCACCACTCTCATGGGGAAGAACTTCCTCCTCTAGGGATGTAACAGCAACTGGATGTAGTTAAGTTCTTCAACAGGAACAGACATTAAGACACACAGCTGGAAATGGAGAGATTCCAGATCAGTTTCCAGGCAATGGAAAACCCCAGTTACTTTAAGAAAACAGAAGCCACTATACAAGTTGAATGGACAGGAATGCCATACAAAATTTCCCTCCCATTCTGTCCTGGACAAAACGCTGACACACCCCACGCACATCTTCTTCCAGAACTATGAAGGACTGAATTACAGTGAATTGGGGACCACACTGAAAAATTAGTTATTTTAAAACCAAAATTAGTGGCAAAATACTGTTGGTTAGGGTTTTCTTTTAATTTGAAAATTAGCTTTGATTAGCAATTTTGTTAAATTATTTCCCTATCATGTCAGATACAACAGAAATAACTTTCATTTACCACAAGAACAATGGAGAACAGCTTTTAGTACCCTCATGAATAGTAGATATTACTGAAAGTCTGATATTTCAAGAAAGCAAAAAAATTACACTTCCAGCAGCTTGAGAATAAAGGAAAATATCTGATCCTATTTTTGTGTTCACTAAGGCTTCATCTCTATATAATTGCAGAGGGTAATTAGTTTAATATTATTATATACCACATCCTTTATAAGTTTAGGCCATGGATTTACAAAAGCAACAAAACCCATTACCCCACACACTTGTACAAAGTAATATACAAAAATTCTAAGCAACACTAGAGTTTTTAATAAACTTTCAACCACATCTGGTCTAGACAGTGAGTATGTCTCACTCAGCACCAGAAAGAAGGACAGGATGCCAAGTGTTGAAATTGTGTTATACAGATCAGTGACAACCATGACACTCCTGCGTAAGCTTTTTCAAAGTCAGGGAAGTATAATGCTTTCCTTGATGTGGAACTTGCTGTCACTGCCAGTATGTATCTTGCTTCCCAGAGTGGTAAAATGGCTGCTTCTAGCATTTCTCAGTCTCCTTTTACTGCTACAGATCAAATCACAGAATCACAGAATGTTAGGGGCTGAAAGGGACCTCGAGAGACCATCCAGTCCAGCCCCCCTGCCAGAGCAGGATCACCTATACTAGGTCACACAGGAACTCATCCAGGCAGGTCTTGAATATCTCAAGAGAGGGAGACTCCACAACTCCCCTGGGCAGCCTTTCAGTGTTCTGTCACCCTCACAGGGAAATAATTCTTCCTCCTGTTTCCATGGAACTTCCTGTGCCTCAACTTCCACCCATCGCCTCTTGTGCTGTCATTGGGCATCACTGAGCAGAGCCTTGCTCCATCCTCTTGCACTCACCTGTTATATCTTTATCATCATGAATGAGATCACCCTTCAGGCTCCTCTTCTCCTCCTCTTCTCCAAGCTACAGAGCCCTCAGCTCCTTCAGGCTCTCCTCATAAGAAAGATGTTCCACTCCTTTATCATTTTCGTGGTTCTGTGCTGGACTCTCTCAAGCAGTTCCCTGAGGTCCTTCTTGAACTGAGGGGCTTTTAATAATGAAAAAAATATTTATTTTTTTCTTTATTGTCTGCCAGACAATGAATCTTTCCTTGTATATCAGGGATAATTTTAATTACAGAGTGCAAGGTTCTTAGCTAAAGCCTGTTCCTGCAATTGTATTGTCTCATTTTGCCATGAAATTGGTGTTACCCTTCCTCATGGTTGTGGTAGATAACACCACCAATACTGTTTTTTTCATAAACTTCACAGTAAACCATGGGGGTGCTTATGTTACCCAAATAGAATCTCTCATATCCTGAAAATTCTAATAATTTTTGGTAGAATATCCTCAAAACCTCCAAATTTACTTCTAAGTATTTATGTGCTCTGTAAAATGATTGACTTTTTCATTTTGTGTGCACAGTACCTCACAATAAAAGTATTCTAGGTCTACACAGTTCAAAGGATTTAAAACTCACTCAGCTCTTGTCTGAGGAAGAGATCTATTTGTCTTCTAATATATTCCAGGATTCTTGTGGCGGTTTAGGCTGGGTGCCTCCTGTTCCTGCCACATCAGCTACACTTCCTGAGTCCCGAGGGTCCAGCCCCAGTAGGTGGACACAGGAATCTGTGTGTTTCATACCCATAGTGTCCTGCACCCTATAAATCCATCTGCAAAGTCTTCCTCTGCCTCTTTCTTGCCTCTCTGCTCCCATGGGAGATGCTCCCTATTGGGTAACAGTGGGGGAGTATCTCAAGGCCTCTTAGGCCTGGCTAGGCTTAATGCCAGGAGGAGAAGGGGGAGGGGCAGTCTCAGACCTGGCTAGCTGAGACCAGCCTAGCAGGGAGGGGGAAGAAAGAGCCCCGGGGGTTTTGGGTGTACCCTGAGGTAGGGAAAAGGGAAGTGTTGGGAGGCTTTGGATGTGCTTTGGGACTCTTTGTCACTATGCTTGGTAGTTTCAGTAAAACACTAATGGCTTTTCCAGTTAAACTTTCCATCACTTCACAATCCATTTGTGTGATGAGTGTCACTCTTTTGCCCCTGTCATGGGCAAGAGAGGATCTGCCTGGCCTCAAACCAGGACAATTCTGAAGGAACAAAACAAACAAAAAACAAAACGAGCAAAAACGTGCAAATTGCACAACTGTAAAACTCTAATAAGTTATTTACACTCAGCTGTGAGAGTTTTTTCCCAGCTAAACTGAACTGCAGCCAGTAGTTAATTGTTCTTTAACTGACTTTCTTTTGCAGAAATGAACTATACTAGAAGATCTTTATCATATATCCTTTACTTAGAAGATATTTGAATACATTTATCAAGTTTGTGTTTTTTTACAGTCAAACTAACAATGTTAAAGTGCTATAAGATGCAGTGATAGCAGAAGCAGTTTATTGTCTTCTACCTGTAAGATTTGGTGGAAATGGTAAAAGATTTGTTATAGTTGAATACTCTTAGAAAATGTATTTTCCCATTTGTGCCTGTCAAGTCAGACCTCAGCCTCTTCACAGACTGCATTAGAAGAGAAATGAATTGAAAACTGAAAATGATCACAACTGAACTCATCTCCTAACAGGTTTGTAAACTTTAGTGGTCTTTGTCATTAGTGGGTTTTGTTTGATTTTATGGTTTTGAAGAATCACAATTGGATAATGACTAATTTTGTCTTTCCACAAGGTTTTGTAACTCCATTCATCCTTCATGTTTCTCTTGACTGAAAGCAAGCTACAGGTAGTGAAATATCACTTGCTGTATTTCTTAAGGTATTTATAGCCCTCTAGTTATGCCAAAGATCAGTTTAGTGAAGTTCGTATTTAGTAAAACACACTATTTAGTGAAACACAAAAATCAACACTATGTATTTCTGGTGAAATGAGGGCCTCAGAATAAAAAAAAACCAACAATGACAAACTATAAAATATGTTGTTGCTTCTTGCCCTGTTTCTATAACAATTCTGTTGCATGAACACACTTTAGCTCTAAGCAGAAACTGTGGCAGAGGCACCTTGAGACATCAGCTCTTCATGTCTCTGGAGCTTTTTTCTCATTATCTGGAAAATCATCAGTGTCATAAAACATTTTATACTTTGGCAGCATTAACTCAGCATTAACCTTGCTAAATGCTGTGATTCTTGAATGGAGCATTCCTTAAGGATTATTTATTTCTGAAGGTCAATGGAATCATAGAATCAGTCATAAAATTATTTGAGTTGGAAGGGACCTTCAAAGGTCATCCAGTCCAAGCCCCCTGCAGTGAGCACTAGGTCAGGTTGCTCAGAGTTCTGTTGAGCCTGACCTTGAATATTTCCAGGGATGGGGCCTCTGCTACTTCCCTGGACAACCTGTTCCAGTGTCCCACCACCCTCATGGTAAAGAACTTGTTCCTAACATCCAATCTACTCTCCTCTAATTTCAAACCCTTGCCCCTTGTCCTATCACTACAGGCCTTTGTAAACAGTCCCTCTCCTCCTTGTAGGCCCCATTCAGATACTGGAAGGTTGCTATTACATCTTCCCAGAGCCTTCTCTTTCCCAGTCTGATCAAGCCCAGCTCCCTCAGGCTATCTCATAGGAGAGGCTGTAAGCAGCTATAAAGCCTGACAGGTGAAGGGGGAAAGTGCGCAGGCCGCTGGGGAAACGCTGCAGAGGTGAAAGGTGATTGTCAGTTGGCAGGTGTCACTTGTGTGCCACAGACTCTCTGCCGCAATGGAAGTTCATAACCAGTTCAGTGCTAAAGTTGCCCAGGTGGTCTAGCACAGGTGTGGCACACATGAAGTGATGATTTAAGGGGCCCAGCTAATGGCCAAAAAATTAGCCCATTGACAGGGGATGGAGTTAGAAATGGACACAAGATGGCAGATACACCTCCACCCACAATGTTTACATCTCAGCACTCCTGAATCCAAATAATTATTTTGAAAGCAAGTCCTTTTTGTTAAATACCTCAAACAGACAATTAGAGTCTTTGCACTTTGATGCTCATAAACTAGAAGGTACACTCAAGTTGGATATGTGGAAATGACATCAAAGCTTTTCCACAAGCACTAAATGAGTTTTTATACAAATGTATCTGCCTTCTGAATCATTCCACTCCCTTCTTAGCAGCCTATTTAAATCAAAGCAAAGCTCTTTTTATTTTTCAAATATACTAGAAATCTTATTCTTGCCATCCCTACTTGCTGCAGTTTACCACTGATATTCATTTGTCATCAGTTTTCTGCACTTCATAACTCATAATTTATAACCACCTCTGTGAAACTCAGTTTTTTATAACATACTAGATACTTCATATGAGTGAAACACTTTTATTCCTTTACCATTTCCAGTGAGGGCATTAAAGCTTTATTTTGAGTGTCTCAGAATGCATTGCAGACAAGCAGAAATACAGCAATATATAATTCAGGTCATTCTAAGTGAATTCAAACAAATTCTTCATATACAATATAGTTCCTTTTGGAATTTAACATTCAAGGCATTACTCTAGGTTTAAGCAGTACTTTTTGTACTGCACACTTAATTTTCCTCCCTGTTTCTGCACAGGAACAATGACAGAAAATTAGGAAAAAATGAAAATAAATTTTAAAAATCACTCCAACAATAGCCAGTGAGGAGTCTTCTGCACAAAACAGTGATGGGAACCACTTCATCTCACAAGATTTGAAGATGTATTAGAATAGAATTAACCAGGTTGGAAAAGACCTTTAAGATCACCAAGTCCAACCTATCATCCAACACCATCTAACCAACTAAACCATGGCACCAAGTGCCTCATCCAGTCTCTGCTTAAACACCTCCAGGGATGGTGACTTCACCACCTCCGTGGGCAGCACATTCCAAGAGCCAATCACACTTTCTGTGGAGGACTTCTTCCTAACATCCAGCCTAAACCTCCCCTGGTGCAGCCTGAGACTGTGTCCTCTTGTTCTGATGCTGGTTGCCTGGAAGAAGAAACCAACTCCCACCTGGCTACAACCTCCCTTCAGGGAGTTGTAGAGAGTAATAAGGTCACCCCTCAGTCTCCTCTTCTCCAGGCTAAGCAACCACAGCTCCCTCAGCCTCTCCTCACAGGGCTGTGCTCCAAACCTCTCCCCAGCCTCGTTGCCCTTCTCTGGACACCTTCCAGCAAGTCAACATCCTTCCTAAACTGAGGGGCCCAGAACTGGACACAGGACTCAAGGTGTGGCCTAACCAGTGCTGAGTACAGGGCAGAATGACCTCCCTGCTCCTGCTGGCCACACTATTGCTGATCCAGGCCAGGATGCCACTGGCCTTCTTGGCCACCTGGGCACACTGCTGGCCCATGTAGAGCCTACTATCAACCAGTACCCCCAGGTCCCTTTCTACCTGGCTGTCTTCCAGCCAATCTGTTGTTGTGATTGCTGGTGAGGCTTGACTCTCACTGGCCTGGCTTATTGATCAAAGCAAATGCTGATGGCTTGCTGTGATAGACTCAGCCTCTGATTCACATATGTTTATCTCTGGAATTCTCTTCCTAGTTCTGGCCTCTAATGGGCAGATCAATCTGAATACTTTTTTTTCAAGGCCAGAGAATGATCTAAACTCAAAGATTCATAATAAATACTTCCATTAACACACAAAATGATTGAGTGGGGCCTTCTCCTTTCCACATTAAGTTCTCTGTATTTCTGATTATTTTTTTTTTACCAGTGGAATTGGGCACAAGGGAAAGGAAATCTTTTCTGTTTCATAGTATCTATTTATATTTTTTTTCTCTGTTAAATATTTATTATTTTTTGGGCAGAAAATCCTTAAATATCAATAAAGCTCCTAATGTAACAGTTCTGATGAAAACTGCATTGCCTTAAAAGGGAAGATATTTACTCTTGAGACTAACTTGCTGACTGTGTCAGCTGCTCAAACACTTCACTGACTATAAAGCATAGATAGTATTCCACTTGGGAACCTTTCCTGCATCTTCCCTGCAGTATAGCATTTTCTAGATCTGAAAATCACTAAGCCTTGAACTATAGATGTTGGAGAGTTGTTTGAAAACAGTAACATAAAAAATGAATGGACAATATATCTAATTCTTCCCACACACCACCTACTAAACATGACAGACTTCAAATTACCTATTTTTAATGAAATTAAATAAAGACATCAACCAGTGGCCAGCAGGTAGCCCTTTCTATATAAGCTTAGAGAAGGGCCACAAGGGTGATCAGAGGGCTGGAGCACCTGTCATATGACATGCGCGAACCTACCAGGGGTAAGGCTCTGCTTGACCTCCTCTTCACCAACAGGGAAGGGCTGGTGGGGGATGTGGCGGTCAGAGGGTGTTCAGGCACCAGTGACCACGAGATAATTGAATTTTCTGTATTCAGCCAAGCTAAGAGGGGCAGCAAGAAGACCTCTACTCTGGACTTCCGGAGGGCAGACTTCAGGCTACTCAAGGAACTAACTCAGAAGGTTCCTTGGGATACAGCCCTTAAAGGGGTCCAGGAGAGCTGGACCTACTTCAAGGAAGAACTCTTGAAGGCGCAGGAACAGGCTGTGCCAGTGTGCCGGAAGATGAGCCCCGGGGCAGACGGCCAGCCTGGATGGGTAATGAACTTCTAAAAGAACTAAGGGAAAAAAAGAGGGTGTATCATCTTTGGATGAAAGGGGAGGCAACCCATGGGATGTTTAGGGAAGTTGCTAGGTCTTGTAGGAAAAAAATTAGGGAGGCAAAAGCACATTTGGAGCTCAGACTGGCCTCTGCTGTGAAGGACAACAAAAAGTCCTTCTATAAATATATTAACAGCAAGAGGAAGGGCAAGGACAACCTCCACTCCTTGGTGGGCACAGAGGGGAATGTTGTAACAAAGGATGAAGAAAAGGCAGAGGTGCTTAACACCTTCTTTGCCTCAATTTTTACTAGCAGGACAGAAGGTCTTCCAGACAGCTGGCCTGCAGAGCTGGCAGAAGGAGCCAGGGAGCAGCATAGTTCTCCTCTGTTCCAGGATGGGATTGTTAGGGATCTTCTCAGCCACTTGAACCCCCACAAGTCCATGAGACCAGATGGGATCCATCCTAGGGTGCTGAGAGAGCTGGCAGATGAGCTGGCCAGGCTGGTCTCCATCATTTTTCAGCAGTCCTGGCTCACTGGAGAGGTCCCAGAAGACTGGAAGCTGGCCAACGTGGTGCCCGTCCACAAGAAGGGCCGGTTGGACGAGCCAGGGAATTATAGGCCTGTCAGCCTGACCTCAGTGCCAGGCAAGATTATGGAACAGGTCATCTTTGAGTGCAATCACACAGCACTTACAGGATGGCCAAGGGATCAGGCCTAGCCAGCATGGATTTAGGAAGGGCAGGTCCTGCCCTGACCAACCTGATCTCCTTCTATGATCAGGTGACCCACCTGGTGGATGTGGGGAGGCCTGTGGATGTGGTCTACCTGGACCTCAGCAAGGCCTTTGACACCGTCCCCCACAGCAAACTCCTGGCCAAGCTGTCAGCCCATGGCTTGGATGGGAGCACACTGCGTTGGGTTAGGAACTGGCTGGAGGGCTGGGCCCAGAGAGTGGTGGTGAATGGTGCCACAACCAGCTGGCAGCCAGTCACTAGTGGTGTGCCCCAGGGATCAGTGCTGGGCCCCATGCTCTTCAACATCTTTATTGATGATCTGGATGAGGGCATCGAGTCCATCATCAGTAAATTTGCGGACGACACCAAGCTGGGGGCAGGAGTTGATCTGCTGGAGGGCAGAGAGGCTTTGCAGAGGGACCTCGACAGGCTGGACAGATGGGCAGAGGCCAAGGGCATGAGATTGAACACATCCAAGTGCCAGGTTCTGCACATTGGCCACAGCAACCCCAGGCAGTGCTACAGGCTGGGGTCAGAGTGGCTGAAGAGCGGCCAGGCAGAGAGGGACCTGGGGGTGCTGGTTGATGGGAGGCTGAACATGAGCCTGCAGGGGTGTCCAGGCAGCCAAGAAGGCCAATGGCATCCTGGCCTGCATCAGGAACAGTGTGGCCAGCAGGAGCAGGGAGGTCATTCTGCCCCTGTACACTGCACTGGTTAGGCCGCACCTTGAGTACTGTGTCCAGTTCTGGGCCCCTCAGTTTAAGAAAGATGTTGTCTTACTGGAGCGTGTCCAGAGAAGGGCAACAAAGTTGGTGAGGGGTTTGGAAGACAAGCCCTATGAGGAGAGGCTGAGGGAGCTGGGGTTGCTTAGCCTGGAGAAGAGGAGACTGAGGGGTGACCTTATTGCTCTCTACAACTACTGAAGGGAGGTTGTAGCCAGGCGGAGGTTGGTCTCTTTCCCAGGCAGCCAGTACCAGAACAAGAGGACACAGTCTCAGGCTGCGCCAGGGCAGGTTTAGACTTGAAGTTAGGAAGAAGTTCTATACTGAGAGAGTGATTGCCCACTGGAATCAGCTGCCTGTGGAAGTGGTGGAGTCACCTTCATTGGAGGTATTCAAGAAGAGGCTTGATGGGGTGCTTGGTGCCAGGGTTTAGGTTTTTTTAGTTGTTTAGGTGGTTGTATTGTACGTATGTACTGTATTGTACTCTTTTGTACTGTATTGTACTGTATGGTACTGTATTGTATTTTAGGTGGGTTGGATTGGTTGATGGGTTGGACGTGATGATCTTGAAGGTCTCTTCCAACCTGGTGTATTGTATTGTATTGTATTGTATTGTATTGTATTGAGACCTTCTTGTGGCCTTCCAGTATCTGAAGGGGGCTACAAGAAAGCTTGGGAGGGACTTTTGAGGGTGTCAGGCAATGACAGGACTAGGGGGAGTGGAACAAAACCAGAAATGGGTAGGTTCAGATTGGATGTTAGGAAGAAGTTCTTCCCAGGAGGGTGGTGAGAGACTGGCACAGGTTGCCCAGGGAGGTGGTGGAGGTCTCATCCCTTGAGGTTTTTGCAGCCAGGCTAGATGTGGCTGTGAGCAACCTGCTCTAGTGTGAGGTGTCCCTGCTCATGGCAGGGGGGTTGGAACTAGATGATCCTTGAGCTCTCTTCCAACCCTGACAATTCTATGATTCTATTTTGACAGAATCTAATACATTGTTTTTTTGTAGATAAAGCATATTAAGAATAATTTGTGTTAAAAGAAATTTTAAAAAGGCAAAAAGGCAAAAAGTTTTGCAAAACATGTCTTGGTATTGCAAGCAAAAAACAAGATACATCATCTAATAATCTTTCTTTCAAAATGCAGAGAAGCTGTAAGGTTAGAACAGATTATGTTTCTGTAACACTCTTCTTTTGAAGTTGGACTAGAAGAGACATCAAAGCTCAGAACAATTCCATGGGTATTTTAAGGACCATTCTCTTCTTATGAGTTATTCAAAAGATTAGGTCAAATTTTATTTAAAAGAAAAGTTTTGTAGTATCATTTGATACTAAGAGAAGAGAAACTTGTAAGTAAAGAATAATAAGAAGAAATTAGACATGGGTAAGTGTAGTGGTTTGGTGCAAGGGCTGACCTGCCTGCTCCCCCAACACAAAAGTGAGGGGAAGAGAAACACACACAACTCAGGGCTGAGGTAAAGAGATAAGAGTTCAATGTAACATCAGATATCCTAAGCACAATGTGTAATTACTTTTGCTAATAATCTAATTAATCTAATAATACAATGATGCATGATTACCTTAGCTTAGCCTATTTGCAGAAGCAGCACAGTAAAATACAACAGTGAAAAAAACACACACAAAACCCCCACCCAGCATAAAATAGAAAACCAAAATAGCAGCTACCCCACTCCCACTCTCCCTGCTCCATGTCTGCAGAAAAAGAGACCACACCCAAAAAGCTGGAACCCAGAAGCAGCAAGTGGAACTAGAAGCCTCCTATGCTGCAACATGAACTTCAAGCCCCAGAATACTTTGCTCCAGGCAGCACTTTCATTTCTGAAGCTGGCATGACTGCAGCATGGTATAAATGACAGCAGCAGGTTCAACTCAATCCATTACATTCTCTACCCCTTATTCTATACCATCTGCATCATGCCCAGCAGCAATCAACATCAAACAATAGACATCATAGGTCAGTCACTGTCCACTCTCACTCAAAGTGAGATTGCTTTGCAGTACACAGGAGACTGCTCACTGCAGATGCTCTGGAGCTCTACTGCATTCTAGTTCAGTCTGGATCAGTCCATGATCAATCCAAATGGTGAAGCTATGTTTCCACCCCATGGGCAGTTGAGTCCAGTGACTCCTTCCAACCCTCCAAGTAAAAGCAAACTGTGGTTTCATTCCAGTGCTCAGCTTCCAGTGCATGCAGGAGTGGAGATCCCTCTGTCACACCAGAAATGCAGATGGGTTCCACCTCTTCAACCTGCCAAGCCATTGGTTCCATATAGACTAATAAACCGAGTTGTGCCTCTCCACCACCTGCTTTGAGGCAGGGTCCCTCTGACTGGAATCACCTGCCTTTTGTAAAGTTGCTTTGTGAGTCCTTTCAGAAGAATGAGAAGCAGTATCAGCTTGTCTGCTCTTCTTGGGTGATTTTCCACTGGGAACTGAGGCAGCATCCTTCAGGTGAGAATGCCTGTAATTCACATCCTTGTGAAGCTAGGACTGAAGCGAGTTTTCCATCCCATTTCCTCGTGGCCTCCCTGTGGTCACACAAGCAAAACCACAACATATGCTGTTGTGTGTACCTGTCAGATTTTCTCCCTCAGACAGGGGAGCATCTGTTCCTCATGCCTGAAACACAGGTCGGGACAGAGGAGGAGAAATATTTCCTTCCCCCCCTGAGTCCTTTGCTAGTTCCATCCACTGACCACGGCCATTGTCCAAAGCTCAATAAGCTTAAGAGCTGAGTGAGCAAACAGCAGACAGCTTTCTCTTTCTCTTGTTCCCTGGTTCATCCTTATCTTTTGCAAACTGCTTTATGCTTCTTTTTCCTTGAACCACCACAAACACTCACAGGAACCCAGTACATCAGTCTCTGGACAGGAAATACAGCATGCTACAGAAAAGGAAAAAAAAAAAACACCAACCAAGAAAAAAACAAAACAACACACATGAAACTTTCTTAACAAGCTTCAAGCTGTGACAGAATCCTCTTCTCATTTATCTTAACCCTCGCTAGAGAGCAGCCCCCCCGAGAAGGACCTGGGAGTCCTGGTGGACAAGTTCTGCATGGGTCAGCAATGTGCCCTCATGGCCAAGAAAGCCAATGGGATCCTGGGGTGCATTCAGAGGAGTGTTTCCAGCAGATCAAGAGAGGTTCTCCTCCCCCTCTACTCTGTCCTGGTCTCACCTGGAATATTGCATCCACTTTTGGGCTCCCCAGTTCAAGAGGGACAAGGATCTACTCAAGAGATTCCAACTGAGGACTACAAGGATGGTTAAGGATGGTTAAGTGACTGGAGCATGTGCCCTATGAGGAGAGGCTGAGGGCCCTGGGCCTGTTTAGTCAGGAGAAGAGAAGACTGAGAGGGGATTAAATAAATGTTTATAAGTTAGATAGTCAGCTAATGTCAGGTCGCAAAACATCATTACTAAATATTTTTTGGTTTTATGTCTTTGAAAACAACAACCCTTTGCATGACAGTTGTGGTGGGTTGAAAATCCCCCTAGCATTAAATTGCCATACCAGCCCAGCTGGAAACAAATGAAGCTGTATTTACAAGCAAAACTACTATCTACAATGAAATGCAATGAACATGTACAAAATACACAGGATTTATCAGCATTTCTAGGTATTTATAAACAGCACAAGAACCCCTGGGAGCTGATAATAGCTTCCAACTCCCTGCCCCTATCTTTATCCCCCTGGACACAAAGGGACAAGAGAAAAGAGCAGAGAGTTATTTTGTTAGGATACTCATCCAAAACAAAGAACACAGCCAAGATCAAGCAGAAGCAAGTTAGTGTCTCGCTGAGTGAGGAAGCCGAAAGAAACAAAGAAAGTTTATGCATCTAAGTTTTATGTCTGTTATCTATCCAATGGGATTGTTTGGAACTTATCATTATTCCCTTTTTACACCCAGTGGTGATTTATTTACAATCTGCCACTTTCTCTTCAAGATCTGTGGAAAATTTTAAAGATAAAGCCTAAAACTAACACAACAATGTAACTGGAATTCCCTGGGGGCACACAGTAGCTCTGTTAATAATTTCCTGTCATATCTGAAATCAAAGCAATGCTAATCTATCAATGCACAGGAAGAATAATCTGTTACAAGCATCAAAGAGAAAACACTCTTTTGTGTTGTTCTATTCCTTTCCTATTTCTTTGATTTAGTGAAGACTTTGGCAGAAGTGATATTATTTATTAGAATTCAATAATAAATTAGGAATAGAATAGAATAGAATAGAATAGAATAGAATAGAATAGAATAGAATAGAATAGAATCAAACAGGTTGGAAAAGACCTCTGAGATCATCAAGTCCAACCTATCACCCAACACCACCTAATAAGTAAACCATGTCACCAAGTGTCTCATCCAGTCTCTTCCTATGGCCAACAATTCTTTCTGTGAAGAACTTTCTCCTCACCTTGAGCCTAAACATCCCCTGGTGCACCTTGAGACTCTATCGTCTTGTTCTGGTGCTGGTTGCCTGAGAGAAGAGACCAACCCCCACCTGGCTACAACCTCCCTTCAAGGAGTTGTAGAGAGCAATAAGGTCTCCCCTCAATCTCCTCTTCTCCAGGCTAAGGAACTCCAGCTCCCTCAGCTTCTCCTCACAGGGCTGTGCTCCAAACCTCTCCCCATCTTTGTTGCCCTTCTCTGGACACCTTCCAGCAAGTCGACATCTTTCCTAACCTCAGGAGCCTAAAACTGGACACAGGACTCAAGGTGTGGCCTAACCAATGCTGAGTACAGGGGCAGAATGACCTCCTTGCTCCTGCTGGCCACACTGTTCCTGATCCAGGCCAGGATGCCATTGGCCTTCTTGGCTGCCTGGGCACACTGCTGGCTCATGTTCAGCCTACTATCAACCAGCACCCCCAGGTCCCTCTCTGCCTGGCCGCTCTCCAGCCACTCTGCCCCCAGCCTGTAGCACTGCATGGGGTTGCTGTGGCCAATGTGTAGAACCTGGCACTTGGATGTGTTCAATCTCCTGCCCTTGGACTCTGCCCATCTGTCCAGCCTGGCAAGGTCCCTCTGCAGAGCTCTCCTACCCTCTAACAGATCAACAGCTGCCCCCAGCTTGGTGTCACCTGCAAACTTACTGATGATGGACTCTATCCTCTCATCCAGATCATCAATAAAGATATTGAACAGGATGGGGCCCTGCACTGATCCCTGGGGGACACCACTAGTGACTGGCTGCCAGCTGGCTGTGGCACCATTCACCACCACTCTCTGGGCTCAGCCTCCAGCCAGTTCCTAACCCATCTCAGAGTGCTGCTGTCCAAGCCAGGGGCTGACAGCTTGGCCAGGAGTTTGCTGTGGGTGACGGTGTCAAAGGCCTTGCTGATGTCCAGGAAGACTAAATGCACAGCCTGCCCCACATCCACTTATGCAGCTGAAGTCTGAAAACCCAGCCAGAGTGATTTGCATAACAGAACACTTACAATGGCAGCACTTGTTTTTCAACAAGGTCAAAAATCTACATCAGTTGCATACCAAGTCTGGTTGGTGATGAACTGGGACGATATTATACTGTCATGGCAGAAATATTTCATTATCAGAGAAAAAACAGATCATTGTACCTGCAAAAGTGATGAAAAATACGTATTGAGGATGAAAAATAGCAGCAATAGTGCTCTACTGACTTTTCTCATGTCCTCTAAGGCATTTTACATTGCAGTTCAACAGGGAAAGATATCCACTAAATATTATCTTTATTGCAGAATCACAGAATTACAACATTTCAGGGGCTGTAAGGGTCCTGGAAATATCAACTAGTCCAACCCCCCTGCCAGAGCAAGCGCACCTACAGGTTACACAGGAACACATCCAGGTGAGTTTTGAGTATCTATCTCCATAGAAGGAGACTCCACAACTTCCCTGGGCAGCCTGCTCCAGTGCTCTCTCACCCTCACAGGGGAAAAAATTTAAATCATATTTACATGAGATTTCCTCTGCCTCAACTTCCACCATTGCCCCTTGTGCTGTCACTGGGCAGCACCGAGCAGAGCCTGGCTCCAGCCTCTCGAGACTCACCCTTTACATATTTATAAACATTGATGAGGTCACCTCTCAGTCTCCTCTTCTCCAAGCTAAAGAGCCCTCAGCTCCCTTAGTCTCTGCTTGCATGGAAGATTTCCCATTCCCCTAATCATCCTCGTGGCTCTGTGCTGGACTCTTTCAAGCACTTCTCTGTGCTTCTTGAACTGGATGCAATGCTCTAGATGTGGCCTCTCCAGGGCAGGTTAGAGGGGGAGGAGAATCTCTTTCACTGTATTAGCCACACCCCTTCAGATACACCCCAGGATGCCATTGGCCTTCTTGGCCACAAGGGCACATTGCTGGCTCGTGGTCATCCTATTGTCCATCAGGACTTCCAGGTCCTTTTCCCCAGAGCTGCTGTCTGACTGATCAGCCCCCACCCTATACTGGTACATGAAGCTGTTCTTACTCAGATGCAAGAATCTACACTTGTCCTTGTTGGATTTCATTAAATTTCTCCTCACCCAACTCTCCAGCCTATGGGAGCACATCCTCCAGGTGTGTCAACCAGGCCTCCCAGTGCTGATAGCGTACTCTCTTGCCTCATCCAGCTCATTGATGAATATATTGAATAGCACTGGTCCCAGTACCAACCCCTGGGGAACTCCACCAGATGCATGCCACCAACTAGACTCTGTCCCACTGACCACAGCTCTCTCACTTCTTTCCTTGAACCAGTTCACATCCACCTAACTATCCACCACCCAGACAACACTTCCTCAGTTTAGCTGCAAGGATGCTATGGGAGATGGTGTCAAACACCTTTCTGAGGTCAAGATAAAGCACATCCGCTGCACAGCCATCATATATTCACCTGGTTATGCCCTCATAAAAGGCAATCAGGTTGGCTAAGCATGACTTCTACTCTGAAAACCCATAATGACTGCTCCAAATGACCTTTTTATTCTTGATATGCCTAGAGACAGTGCCAAAGATAAGTTGCTCCATCACCATTCCAGGGATGGAGGTGAGGCTGACCAGTCTATAGCTACCCAGATCCTCCTTCTTGCCATTTCTGAAGACTGGAGTGACATTTATTTTCCTCCAGTCCTCAGGCACATCTCCTGTTTCCCATCACATACCAAAAGTGATGGAGAGTAGCCTAGCAACGACTTCTGCCAGCTCCCTCAGCACCTGTGGGTACATCCCTTTGGGACTCATGGGTTTATGGATTTCCAGACTGCTTAACTGATCCCTAATCAAGTCCTCATCATCCAGGACAAAGTACTCCTTTATCCTGATTGCTCTGGGACCTCAGAGGTCTGGGGATCCTTAGGACAGTCTTCAGCTGTGCAATCAGAGACTATTTTCAAGCTTGCAATATTATGAATATTTAGGTGTATGTTGACAGGTCTTAAAAGATTCTACATTATTCATTACACTAGTAACTTTTAATCAAAGAACTCACAAAGGAAGTAGGGCAAAGCTGGTCCAGTCAACCTGATGCTGATTAGCCCACAGATGTGGTATCATGAACTTTATCAAGAGGTTTTGTTCAGACTTGAGAGCAAAATTATTCTTGGCATCAAACCATGTGTATCCTCTTTTTCCTGTTCAAAGCACAAGCTAGCAACTGTGATTAGAAAATGAAATGCAAATACTTCTGAAGAAGCAAGATGAGTGGAGCAATTTCATGATTTCTCATTGATATGAACAGGTCTGCACATAACAGTGCAGTTACCATGGATTAGAGGAGAGGAGCTAAGGACCAGCGTGGAATTTTTGCCAGGCGAAAAAATCTGCTTAGGCAATTTCATTATACATAAGCATAGACACCTTCAGACCAGAATTGTTTGTCTCAGCCCCAGAAGGAAAAATTCTAACATGATATACAACTGCAGGCAAAAATGAAATAAAATAAGATTCCATACTTGGATCTATCAAGCTAATGGGCACCTTGAAGATACTGGCTGTATAAAAATACAGTTGAAATGATAATCATATTAATCAGAATAACTTTTTCAAATCACAGGATTATTTAAAAGGCAATGCATACAAGAATATTATTAAATTTTCTCATGACAGTTCTTAAAAAGAAATCCTTTCAACAATATTTGGGAAAGGTATTGATCACTGGCTGAAGCAAAGCTTCTGTATTTCTCTGGCTGTAATTTCACAGGTTTCAGACATTACTATGACCATTTATCCATTTGCCATTGTTTCCCTTTCAGGTTACCATGCTACCTTAATAACCTTGCATAAATAGAATAGAATAAACCAGGTTGGAAGAGACCTTCAAGATCAGCGTGTCCAACCCATCATCCAACACTACCTAATCAACTAAACCATGCAACCAAGCCCCCCATCAAGTCTTCTCCTGAACACCTCCAATGATGGTGACTCCACAACCTCCTCAGGCAGCCCATTCCAATGGGCAATCACTCTCTCTGTAGAACTTCTTCCTAACCTCCAGCCTAAACCTCCCCTCGCGCAGCTTGAGACTGTGTCCTCTTGAAGTGATGATGGCTGCCTGGGAGAAGAGACCAACCTCTGCCTGTCTACAACCTCCCTTCAGGGAGTTGTAGAGAGCAATGAGGTCTCCCCTGAGTCTCCTCCTCTCCAGGCTAAGCAACCCCAGCTCCCTTAGCCTCTCCTTGTAGGGCTTGTGTTCCAAACCCCTCACCAACTTTGTTGCCCTTCTCTGGACATGTTCCAGCAAGTCAACCTCCTTCCTAAACTGAGGGGCCCAGAACTGGACACAGGACTCAAGGTGCGCCTAACCAGTGCAGTGTACAGGGGCAGAATGACCTCCCTGCTCCTGCTGGCCACACTGTTCCTGATGCAGGCCAGGATGCCATTGGCCTTCTTGGCTGCCTGGGCACACTGCAGGCTCATGTTCAGCCTACAATCAACCAGCACCCCCAGGTCCCTCTCTGCCTGGCTGCTCTCCAGCCACTCTGACCCCAGCCTGTAGCACTGCATGGGGTTGCTGTGGCCAATGTGCAGAACCTGGCACCTGTATGTGTTCAATCTCATGCCCTTGGATTGTGCCCATCTGCCCAGCCTGTCGAGGTCCCCTGCAAAGCCTCTCTACCTTCCACAAGATCAACATCATCCAGCAGATCAACCTCAACAAATCCCTCATTGACCCATCCACCAACTGAGCTGGCAGACACTTCTAATAATGTTAACATGAAAGAAGCATGCATGCAGGCATCTTAGCATATCAAGTCTTAAAGCAGGCAGTAACCCACAAACACTCAGCTACAACCACAACTCTATAAATTGTGTTCTTTTTTACTTTGTTGAATATTCTCCAAGATAACAAGGGTTACATGTTTGTGTATGAGCCCAAAAGGGCTATTTCAGGATGAAAACTTTAACATGAGCTCTCCTTCACCACATGGCATTTACCCTCACAGACTGACTGCCTAGAAATGTAGATGGTCTGTGCAAAGCCAATTCATATCACAGTTAAAGTGCTATACAGAACCCAAAGGGATATGTCATAACATTACCCATAATCAACAGTCAGAAGCATAATACATTCATTGTAATGTTTTATGGAAGAATTGACTGGGAAGATACCCAGGGAACACTATATATGATAATGGAAGAATGAGCATTTCAGTGCAATGCTTAGTGTATGGGTTCAAAGCACCACTGCACAGGGCCCTTTTGCATCCTTTTCATTTCAAGAAAATGCAGGGTTTAAACAATGTTCTGGGTTTAATCCCAAGTAGATGAGTCTATGAACCATAACAAAGCATGAATATTTTACATAAATATTTCAAAGCATAGACAGCAATACAGACTTTAGGTATTAATCTCACACTGTGTATTGCCAGGGCCTCTACGGTCTCTTAGTTTCTTTTTTTATTTTTTAACCAAAAATTAATCCACTTTGTAAAATCTTAGTTTATTTAGTCAGTGAACTCTCCTCCTAATTTAAGTATAATTTCCTCTAGTTAGACATGTATTTCCTGCAGATATATCTAGGAATCATCTGTATGCTTTAGTAAATAGCACTGAGGGTTGTCTCATATCTCAAGAGATGAATCAGAAGAGGCTAAATCTCTACAAATGGAGAGAGTTGCTCTTCCGTAGAAGCAACACAGAAAATCCAGTCAGTAATGATGATGTGTTCTATTCTGCAATAAAACAGAACAAGAGGACACAGTCTCAAGCTGTGCCAGGGGAAGTTTAGGCTTGAGGTGAGGAGAAGGTTCTTCACTGAGAGAGTCGTTCGCCATTGGAATCTGCTGCCCGGGGAAGTGGTGGAGTCACCATCCCTGGAGGCGTTCAAGAGGGGATTGGACGTGGCACTTGGTGCCATGGTCTAGTCATGAGGTCTGTGGTGACAGGTTGGACTCGATGATCTTTGAGGTCTCTTCCAACCTTGATGATTCTGTGATTCTGTGTGATTCTGTGAAAACAGCCTTGTCTCTCCTCCCAGGCATGGTAAGACCACTGAAAAACAGATTGGAAATGTCATGCATACCATCTTTGAAACTGTAACTTGTGGACACTGCTGTCATCTTTCTTACTTTTCATTCACTCAGGAAAAAATAGGAGAAATGAAAAGCTGTTAAACAATTAGTTCATAACAGAAACAGGCATTTATGATATCTCATTAAATCATTATGTGATCTGCCAACTTGAAGCGTAGATGTCATTTTGATGCCATAGATGTCATCTATGCATTGACAAGGCAATGTCAGCACAGACTGAAGTGAAAATATTTGAAATAACAATTTTAAAATATCAAAATACAATTAAAATAAAATAATCTTTAGTTTCAGAGGGTTTTTTCCCAGGAGGTAGCCATCACCAGTAGTTCACATTACATCACAGGTCTTATCAAAGATAAAACTGAGCTTGGGGCCCACAAATCAGTGACAAGATGATTTGGTAAATCTTGAGAGGTAGCAATAAGCAAAAGGAAAACCTTAGCCATCACCACATAGTTATTTCATCCAGACACCCTGAAATGTAGCTGTTCTCAACACTTCGTCAAGAAACAGATAATGCTGTTGTTTAAGAAGCATTTACTAAAACACTTAGGCATCCCAGTGCATGAATGTCAATCTTTCATCCTTGTATTTTATTTTGTCTCCTTCTAATAGATAACTCACTCTTGCTAGTAGTGAATCTTGGTGTGTGTTCCCCCCAGTATCACTTCTGAACTCTAATATTGTTTCATTCACACAACACTTTGTACATTTCTTGAATCATAGAATTCACTGGATTGGAAGAGACCCTCAAAGGTCATCTTGTTCAACCCTCCTGCAGTGGCTTTCAACTAGACCAGCTTGACCTACTCAGTTTGCAGATCCTCTACTAATCACCAACCCAGTGTCTTGGGACAAATGTTTATCCCAGTTCTTAAAGCTTCCACCCCCCATAGCTGTCAAGGAGGTCTTCTGCAAACTGTTGTATCCTACAATCTTTCCTGAAGCAGGTGCATAGTAGGTAGTATGGAAAATCCACTTGATACTGTGCTCATTGGCCCAATTGCTCACAGAGTTGCTCTTGAAATGGGGTCCGTTGTCTAATTCAGTTCTCTCTGGAGTACCATGTCTCCACAGAATTTTCTTTTCCAGGCCTAAAATGGTATAATGTGCAGTAGCCTTTGCAACAGGGTGTGTTTCCAACCATCCTGCACTTGCCTCTACCACTGCAAGCACAAACTGCTTACCAGTCTGAGTCCAAGGTAGAGTGATGTAACCAGTCTGCCATGCTTCAATATATTTGTACTTTGACCATCATCCCCCATACCACAAAGGTTTCAGTCATTTAGCCTGCTGTATAGTAGCACAAACATTGCAGTCATGGATAACCTGTGTGATAGCGTCCAGGGATCTATCAACTGATCTGCCACAAGCCCACTGGTAGGTTACACCTCTACTTGATATCTAGATGAATCATGGGCCCACTAAGCTAAGAATAGTTCACCTGGATGTTTCCAGTCTAAGTCCTGATCACAGTTTATGTACACTTTCGAGACTTTAGAAGCTAAATCTGCCTGATGGTTGTGTTGGTGTTCCTCAGTAGCTTTACTCTTAGGCACATGTGTGTCAATGTGTCACACTTTCACTGGAATTTTCTCAAGATGAGTAGCAATATCTTGCCACGGGTCAGCAGCCCAAATAGGCTTTCCTTTTCTCTGGCATCCACTCTTTTTCCAGTCTTTTAGCCATCCCCATAAGGCATTGGCTACCATCCATGAATCATTGTAGAGATAAAGCATAGGCCACCTCTCAGGTTCATCTACATCCAGGGATAGTTGAATAGCCTTTACCTCAGCAAATTAGCTGGATTGACCTTCTTCATCTTTTGCTTCTGCAACTCCTAGTGTAGGACTCCACACAGCAGCCTTCATCTCCTTGTTTCCTACAAAACAATAGAAACCATCTGTGAACAAAGCATAGTTCATGTCAGTATCAGAAAGATCTTAATATGGAGGAGCTTCCTCAGCAAGAGTTACTCTCTCCCCTAGAGGTCTTCCAGTGTGTGATCACGTCCACTATGCCAGGTCATTCATGACTTCCCATTTGAGTTATCAGAGCTATCCACTTAGACCAGGTAGTGTTCGTTTCAGGGTGCAGGTGAACCTTTTCCCTTGAACATCCAGGTGAGAACTGGTAATCTGGGAGCTAAAAGGCAGTGACTCAGTTTCAAACACTTCAGAAGTGGCTCACGCTGTTTCATAGGCAGCTAATATTTGTTTTTCTGCTGGGGTTTAATTTGCTTCTGAGCCTCTGTGTCTCAAACTCCAGAAACCAAGTGGGCAGCCTTGGATCTCTCCTGGAGTTCTCTGCCAAAGACCCCAACTTGGACAATTCTCAGTAGCAGCTGTACACAGGGATGCAACATATAGATGGGCTTGAAATCAAGGGATGGACCATGGACACTATTGCACAGATTAACCATAAATATGAAATGTGTGCTGCAATCAAACAGGCCAAGTGGGTAAAGCATCTGTGGTATGGGGCAATGGCTGATATACAAATATGGGAAAGCCTGGCAGACTGATTAGATCACACTCCCACAAACCCACCAAGGCAAATGCTATGTGCTTACAATCGTAGAAGCAACCCCTGGATGGATGAAAACATGTGCAGTGCCCCACGATTCTGCTCGGAACACCATCCTGGGACTTTAAAACAAGTCCTGTGGTGACATGGCACCCCAGAAAGTCAAAGTTCAAACAGCCTTATGGACACTTGGGACAAAGAACATGGCATTGAGTGAGTGAGTATATCACATCCCCCCGTCACCACCAACTGCTGGGAAGGTCAAAATATACATCATTTTCCTCCGTCCCAGCTCACCGGTGAGGTCCCAGATGCTGGAAAATGGCCAATGTGGTCCCCATCCACAAGAAGGGTCGGATTGAGGAACCTGGAAACTCCAGGCCGGCAGCTGACCTCAGTGCCAAGGGAAAATGATGGAACAGATTATCTTGGGGGCAATAACTGTGCACTGCAGATGGCCAGGGTCAGGTCCAGCCAACATGGATTTAGGAAGGGCAGGTCCTGCCTCTCAACTGATCTCCTTCTATGCCAGGTGACTGCCTGGTGGATGTGGGGAGGCCTGTGGATGTGGTCTACCTGGACTTCACGAAGGCCTTTGACACTGTCCCCCACAGCAAACTGCTGGCTAAGCTGTCAGCTCGTGGCTGGACAGCAGCACTCTGAGGGGTTAGGAACTGCTGGAGGCTGAGCCCAGAGAGTGGTGGTGAATGGTGCCACCTCCAGCTGGAGGCCAGTCACCAGTGGTATCCACCAGGGATCAGAGCTGGGCTGTCCTCTTCATGTCTTCATTGTCTTCATTGACGATCTGGATGAGGTGATTCAGACAGTCATCAGCAAATTTGCAGATGACACCAAGTTGGGAGCAGATGTTGATCAGTTAGAGGGCAGAAGGCTCTGCAGAGGGACCTCGACCGACTGGACAGATGGGCAGAGGCAACAGGATGGCATTCAAACAAGTCCAAGTGCCAGGGGCTGCACTTTAGCCACAACAACCCCATGCAGAGTACAGGCTGGGGGTCGGAGTGGCGGAGAGCTGCCAAAAAGAGAGGGACCTAAGGGTGCTGATCGACAGCCACCTGAACATGAGCAGCAGTGTGCCCGGTGGCTCAGAAGGCCAATGGATCCTGGCCTGCATTGGGAATAGTGTGGCAGGGAGCAGGGAGGTCCATTGTGCCCTGTACTCAGCACTGGTTAGGCCCACACCTGGATCTGTGTCCAGTTCTGGGCCCCTCAGTTTAAGAAGGACATCGAGACACTTGAACGTGTCCAGAGAAGGGCAACAAGGCTGGGGAGAGGCCTTGAGCCAGCCCTGTGAGGAGAGGCTGAGGAGCTGGGGTTGTTTAGCCTGGAGAGGAGGAGGCTCAGGGAGACCTCATTGCTCTCTAAACTACCTGAAAGGTGGTTGTAGCCAGGAAGGGGTTGGTCGCTTCTCTCTAGCAACCAGCACCAGAACAAGGGGACACAGTCTCAAGCTGCACCAGGGGATGTTAGGCTGGAGGTGAGGAGAAAGTTCTTCACTGAGAGAGTCATTCGCTATTGAATGTGCTGCCCAGGGAGGTGGTGGAGGGGCACCGTCCCGGAGGTTCAGAGGGGATTGGATGTGGCACTTGGTGCCATGGTCTAGTCATGGGGTCTGTGGTGACAGGTTGGACTCGATGATCTTTGAGGTCTCTTCCAACCTTAGTGATACTGTGATAGAGTGGCCTACTAAAAACCACCCTGAAAGCAATGGGAGGAGAGACCTTTAAAAACTGGGATGCACATCCAGCACAAGCTACTTGGCCAGTTAACAGCAGGGGATCTACTAGTCAAGTGGGCCCTGCCCAATCCAAACGGCCACACAATGTAGGAGGAGATAGAGCTCCCATAGTACACAAGAAGAATATCCTAGGGAAAAGGTTCTGGGTCATTTCTGCTTCAGATAAAGGCAAACCCATACACAGGATAGAGAAGTCTGTTGTATACCTCAAGGTGACCTCAGTTTGGATGATAATAGTTAATTATGAATATTGTATGGTGTTATTTGCCGCTGAGCATGATGCAGATGGTATAGAGTAAGGGGTGGATAATGTATTGATTTTATCTGGTTGGGCCCAATAGAAGAGGTGGGTAGGAGGGGTACCCTACACCCCTGCAGTGGCACAGAGCAAGGCAGATTGTTATTCTGTGTCATGCTAACATCATGCTCACTGCATGACAGGAAGGGGTTAGCCAGGGCTTATGGAACTTAAGGTATATTTTGTAGCAGGTGTTCCTGTTTTCTTTCATATGATCTGATATTCCTTCAGTAGGAATAGTAGTAACTTGTCTATACCTCAACTAAAAGCTCTGCCTCCTGGGTTCTTTTCCTCATTGCACACCCAGAGGGGAGAGGGGGGAAGGAGAAACCCTTCCATCCGAGAGTGGACTGCTGGGGCTCAACTGCCAGCTGAGTTAAAACCAGGAAACCAGTTTCCAACTGGTTCCTGAAGTACATGGAAATTCTGGGTACAAATATCAGATAAGTCTTGTGGCCAATAATTTTGTAGAATAGAATAGAAAGAATGGAATGGAGTGGATAATGGATAGAATAGAATAGATAGAATAGAATAGGATAGGATAGAATAGAATAGAATAGAATAGAATAGAATAGAATAGAATAGAATAGAATAGAATAGACCAAGGTGGAAAAGACCTTTGAGATCATCAAGTCCGAGCTGTCACCCAACACCATTTAATCAACTAAACCATGGCACCAAGTGCCTCATCCTGTCTCTTCCTAAACACCTCCAGTGATGGTGATTCCACCATCCCTGGGAAAATAAACCCAGTGTAACACAGTACATCAAAATGGTACTTTTGAATACTTCAACCAGGATAAATCAGTCAGTGCTACTAAAATCTGGAATTACTTCAGATCAAAACAAAGTTAAAAAAGACCATTTGCTGGCTGAATGAAGATATGCTTCACATAAGAAAGTTTGGGGATATACTGAAAACTCATGCTATATCTCAAGGAATGCCAAATATGTAGAGGTGTATCTGCTTTATTGCTAAGTGTGGATTTCAAACTTAAATCAGTTTAATATGCACTTGCAATGTGCACTTGCAGCCCGGAAAGCCAATCAGATCCTGGGCTGCATAAGGAGAAGTGTGGCCAGCAGGTCAAGGGAGGTGATTCTGCCCCTACTCAGCTGGTGAGACCCCACCTGGAGTACTGCGTCCAGTTCTGGAGCCCCTATTCCAAGAGGGATCTGGAGGTGCTGGAAGGTGTCCAGAGAAGGGCCAGGAGGATGAGCAGAGGGCTGGAGCACCTCTCCTGTGAGGACAGACTGAAGGAGTTGGGGCTGTTCAGTCTGGAGAAGAGAAGGCTCCCAGGTGACCTCATTGTGGCCTTCCGATCTGAAGGGGGCCTACAAGAAGGCTGGGGAGGGACTTTTCAGGCTATCAGGGAGTGATAGGGACTAGGGGGAATGGAATGAAGCTGGAAGTGGGGAGAGTCAGGCTGGACAGGAGGGGGAATTCTTCACCTGAGGGTGGTGAAGGCCTGGAATGGGTTGTCCAGGGAGGTGGTTGGCCCCATCCCTGGAGGTGTTTAAGACCAGGCTGGATGAGGCTCTGTCAGCCTTATCTAGGGTAGAGTGGTCCTGCCAATGGCAGGGGGTTGGAACTAGATGATCCTTGTGGTCCCTTCCAACCTGACTGAAATTATGAAACTATGAAACTATAATAGAATTTTGCTTGCCCTATGAAATAGAACACATGACTTAGAGCAAAGAACATACCTCAAGGCATACCCAAGTTTAGATGTCCAATAGTCACATGTTGAAATTTATCAGTTAGAATAGAATAGAATAGATAGAATAGAATAGAATAGAATAGAATAGAATAGACGAATAGAAACAGTGTTAAAAATGACTCATATAGTAAGAAAAAAAAAAATCTGCAATGAACATTAGACAATACAGAAAAAGAAAATCCTTAAAGGTTTGAATAACAGTGGAGGAATTGTAGATCATAATATTTAACTGATCAGAAAAAAAACATGTAACATAAGAGAAGCCCCCCAAATTTTCAATCAAAGAGACTGATCCAAAGACAATTTGTGTCACTGGTAGCTTTCCCCTGTGATTTTGGCAGCCTTTGAAGCAGATCAGAATGAGACTAAACCCTTCTTTGTCTATCGGAATCTATGGTGACCAATATACCATAAAGAGAACTGAACGTAGAAGACAATATGTGAATGCAAACACTCAATATGCTGTGGTTAAAAACAAACACTGAATATGCTATAGTTAAAAAACAAAGAAACAAACAAAATATGGTTCGACATAATAAAAAACTTGCAACAAAGCCCCTAGAATGGTCCTAACCAGTCCTGTTTTAGGAAAAGAAGATAAAAGCATATGTTGCAAAATTAGAAAGTGGGGTGGGTTGAAATTTCCCCCCTCCAACATTAATTTTGTCAGACCAGACCAGTTGGAAGCAAATGGAAGCTGTATATAGAGGCAAAACTACACTCTGCAATGGAATGCAATGAATTTGTAAAAAATATACAGGAGTTACAGTATTTACAGGTATTTACAATTAATAAACAGCACAGCCCTGGTCAAGGACTGCCTACCCAGATCCCTCTGTACAAAAGGGAGAAGAGAAAGGAGCAGAGAAAGTTGCTGTCCGACTTAACCAAAACAATGCAGCCAAGGTCAAGCAGAACCAAGTTAGTATCTCTTCAGAATGAAGAAGTGAGAAGAGAGAGGCAATTGTTCTGGTACAACCAATTTCAGTTCCTTATCTCTCCAATGGAATTGTTTAGAATTATCTTTATTTTCCTTTTCACACCCAATAGTGATTTATTTACATTTTACTACTTTTCTGCTCAAGATCTGTGTAAAATTTTAAAGGCATAGCCTAAAACTACCAATGTGCAATTGCAGCCCTGGGCTGTATCAGGAGAAGTGTGGCCAGCAGGTCAAGGGAGGGGATTCTCCTCCTCTGCTCAGATCTGGTGAGACTCCACCTGCAGTACTGCCTCCAGTTCTGGAGCCCCTATTCCAAGAGGGATCTGGAGGTGCTGGAAGGTGTCCAGAGCAGGGCCACGAGGAGGAGCAGAGGGCTGGAGCACCTCTCCTGTGAGGACAGACTGAAGGAGTTGGGGCTGTTCTGTCTGGAGAAGAGAAGGCTCCGAGGTGACCTCATTGTGGCCTTCCAGTATCTGAAGGGGGCCTACAGGAAGGCTGGGGAGGGACTTCTCAGGATGTCAGGTAGTGATAGGACCAGGGGGAATGGAATGAAGCTGGAGGTGGGGAGATTCAGGCTGGAGGTGAGGAGAAACTTCTTCCCCATGAGAGTGGTGAAGCCCTGGAATGGGTTGTCGAGGGAGGTGGTTGGGGCCCTGTCCCTGGAGGTGGATGAGGCTCTGGCCGGCCTGGTGTAGTGTGGGGTGTCCTTGTCCATGGCAGGGGGGTTGGAACTAGTTGATCCTTGTGGTCCTTTCCAACCCTGACTGATACTGTGATACTATGATACCACAGAAAGGACCAAAGTAAAAAGAATGGGCATACACTTCTGTGATTTATCTGCGTGAGAGCAGTAGTACTGCATGGTATGGATTTGTAGATTAGGTTATTAGAAGCACATGAAATATTTAGTAGCAATGAATTTCAATGCTATTTCTGTACTAGGGAAAATTAAATGTAGAAATTTTGAGATAATTTAATGCATTTGTACCTAATTCTTTGTCATCCTCATTTCTCAGAATACTTTTTCCTGATCTCCTCATAGTGCTAGATATTATACTGAATGAGTCGTCCCACCATGTTTCTGTGATGGCAACTACATCATAGCTTTCCTGCTGCAACAAGGCTTCTAGCTCCTCCTGTTTGTTACCCATGCTGTGTCCATTAGTGTACATGCACTGCAGCTGGGCTGCTGGTTTCACCCCTGACTCCAGCTTACCACCCCCAGACTCCTGTCTGGGGTGACTGGTTTCAGCCCCTTCCCCCTCAAATCTAGTTCAAAGACCACCTGTCAATGAGTCCTGCCAACTCCCTTCCTAGAACCCTTCTCCCTCAGTGGGATAGGCTATTCTCATATGCCAGGATTTTTCTCCCCCTTTGGGACAGATGTACTCCATCTGTTGCTGGCTGACCTGGTGCCATAGAAAGTTCAAAAACTCCAAAATTCTGTTGGCAGCAACAGCCTCTGAGCCACTTGTTAATTGCAGCTGCTGACCTGTTCCTCTCAGTATTCCTTCCTGCAGCTAAGGGTATTGGTGAAAAACTGTGCCCCTGACCCCTCAACCAGTTCTCCCAGAGCCTTGAAGTCCTTTTTGATTGCCTTGGGACCTCTGGTTTCAACCTCATTGCTCCCCAGCTGCATATCTATCTAGTGATAGCAATCAAAGGACTGTACCAGACTAGGCAGCCTTCTGGTAACATCTCTGACCTGGGCCCCAGGGAGGCAGCAGACTTCCCTGTGGGAAGGATCTGGCTGACATATGGGGCCCTCTGTTCCACTTAGGAGGGAATCACCAATAACTATTACCCTTCTCTTTTTTTTTGAGGGAAGAAATCCTGATGCAGGGGGCAGGATGTTTTGCCTTAGGCAACACCTCGGATGGTGTCTCTTCTGTCGTCAGAATCACCTCACCCTCAACTGCCAGTGCCCTATACTTGTTCAGTTGTTTTGTGCTGAGTAGAGCAAATGACTCCTTGTCACTAGTCCACATCTGGTGTTACATTTATAAGCTGAGCACAGAAGTGTGAGCCAGAGCTGCATATAGAATCATAGAATTGTCGGGGTTGGAAGGGACCTCAAGAATCATCCAGTTCCAACAACCCTGACATGGGCAAGGACACCTCACACTACAGCAGGTTGCTTACAGCCACATCCAGCCTGGCCTTAAAATCCTCCAGGGATGAGGCTTCCACCACCTCCCTGGGCAACCTGTGCCAGTCTCTCACCACCCTCATGATGAAGAATTTCTTCCCAACATCCAAATATCCTTCACCCATCCTTCCTAATATCCATATCAGAAACTAAAAGTGAAATCCCCCTCATTCAGACAGAACAAAGCCTTTATGGTCTTAATTATCTTTCTGAACAAGTGTTTCATTAACAAGTAAGTGAACTTGGCACTGTGTTTGTATCCTGCATATCAAGCCAACTTCTTCCTGCTGCCTCAGTAAGTACCTTAAAGTAATTGAAAAAAGGTTTTGCATTTCTGAAAAATCAATTTCTTAGCATTAAATACGGTCTTTGCAGGCTTCCTGGTGATTGCAGTTAACACCTTTTTACTCTAGGGAAGGACAATAAAGTACTTTTCAGTTTGGAGCTGTTACTTGTCTCCTTACATCAATGTCAGGTGATAGCTCAAAAACCTTCTGACAAAAGTTTTCCATGTAGTTTGCTTGCTAAGTGTGTCTTAATTCTTGTTAGAGACAGATGGGTAAAGAATCCTTATTCCACATGACCATATCGGACAATGATAGTGTTCCCTTGGTCATTAAAGGCTCATCCTGAAAAGCCCAGCACAGTCTCCATCACACTGGATGTCAATAGAAACAAAAGAAATTACTCTTAGAGAAGCAAATCATAGAAATGAACCTCTAGCACGGCCCTGGATTGGTACTGTGCTTGCAAGCATGAGTAACTTTCATCAGTGAAGAAAGTTCATAAGATTATCATAGTATCAGTCAGGGTTGGAAGGAACCACAAGGATCATCTAGCTCCAACCCCCCTGCCATGGGCAGGGACACCCCACACTAGAGCAGGCTGGCCAGAGCCTCATCCAGCCTGGCCTTAAACACCTCCAGGGATGGGGCCACAACCACCTCCCTGGACAACCCATTTCAGAGCTTCACCACTCTCTTTGGGAAGAACTTCCTCCTCACATCTAGCCTGAATCTCCCCACCTCCACCTTCATTCCATTCCCCCTAGTCCTATCACTACCTGAGAGCCTGAACAGTCCATCCCCAGCCTTCTTGGAGGCCCCCTTCAGATCCTGGAAGGCCACAATGAGGTCACCTCAGAGCCTTCTCTTCTCCAGACTGAACAGCCCCAACTCCCTCAGTCTGTACCCACAGGAGAGGTGCTCCAGCCCTCTGCTCATCCTCGTGGCCCTTCTCTGGACACCTTCCAGCACTTCCTGATCCCTCTTGGAATAGGGGCTCCAGAACTGGATGCAGTACTCCAGGTAGAGTCTCACCAGAGCTGAGTAAAGGGGGAGAATCACCTCCCTTGACCTGCTGGCCACACTTCTCTTAATGCAGCCCAGGATCTGATTGGCTTTCGTGGCTGCAAGTGCACACTGAGAGCTCCTGTTGAGCTCCTTGTCCACCAGTACCACTGATTAAGTACCTGCTGGCCAGCACCATGATGGCAGTGCTGCTGGGGGCCAAGAGCTGCAGGAGGGTATGGGGGGATGAGGCAGGTCCGCAAGCATGAGGGTGAGAAGGCGAAGAGGGGGCAAGATTGGGGGGAGGGGCCACAGGGGAGGAAGGGGCAAAAAGGTGAGGAGAGGGTGTGAGGGGGAGGGAGCCAGAACGTGAGGAGGGGGTGAGAGGGTGGGGAGGGGGCATGGGGGAACTGATGGGAGGGGGCTGGGGTGTGGGCCCAGGGGCAGGGCTGGGTGTGGCTGGGCTGGGTGTGGCAGGGCTGCTTGCTTGACCTTACAAAAGCTTCAGATTCAAGAATGAGTCACTTCAGCTTTGAATTTTAAAACAATAACCATGCCAAACCCAGCTATTGAGGTGTGACCAGGTAAATTATGTTCTCAATCTGGTGGCCAAGCTAAAGGATGAAGTGTCAAGACTCAGGGCTATAACGGAATGTGAAAGGGAGTTAGATATGTGGGAGCAGGCTTTGCAGACCTCCCCTGTTGTGGGAGGCAACCGTGGAAACAGGGGGGGGTGGATAAAGGTACCTGTTAGCAAAAACATGGGGAATCCATCCCAGCCCTCTCCACCTCCCCCGTTGCTCTTGCATAATAAGTATGAGGCCCTGCAGGTTGAGGGCAATGAGGATGAGAAGGCAGAAGAGGAACCATCTAAGGGGATGCCCAAAGCAAATCAGTCCCCATCAACCATCAGGACTAGTGCCATAAAGAAAACGAGGAGGGTAATTGTTGTTGGAGACTCTCTCCCAAGGGGAACAGAGGGACCTATATGTCATCCTGACCCATGCTGCAGGGAAATTTGGTGCCTACCTGGGGCCTGGGTAATGGACATCATGAGGAGACTACCCAAGCTAATCCAGCCTTCTGACTATTACCCGTTGCTGCTAATCCAAGCTGGAAGCAATGAGATCAGTAAGAAGGGCACCAGGACAAACAAAAAGGAATTCAAGGCACTTGGTCAATTGATGGATAAGGCAGGAGCACAGGTGGTGCTCTGCTCAGGTCCCTCAGTGGCAGGGGAGTACACTGAGAGGAACATGAGAACCCATGCCATCACCAAATGGCTCAGGGGATGGTGCCAGCAGCGGAATTTTGGGTTCTTTGATCATGGGGAAACTTTTACCACACCTAACCTGTTGGGCCTTGATGGGGTGAATCTATCTAGAAAGGGCAAGAGGGTGCTAGCATTGGAGTTGGCAGGGCTCATTGGGAGGGTTTTAAACTAGGTCTGAAGGGGGTGGGTGAGGAAACCAGTCTCTCTGGAGAGGAGTAGAGCTTAAAAATAAGGGTTAATTGAGAAATCGAGAGCCCAGCTGAAGTGCATGTGCACCAACACGCACAGTATGGCTAACAAGCAAGAAAAACTGGAAGACCTGGTCCACCAGGAAGATTATGATAGAGTTGCCATGACAGAAACATGGTGGGATGATTCACATAGTTGGAGTACTGCACTGGGGGGTTACAAGCTCTTTAGAAGAGACAGGCGAGGGAGAAGAGGAGGAGGGTGTCCCTGTGCATTAGGGAATCTCTTGATAGCACAGAACTTGAGGTAGAGGATGAAAGGATTGAGTGCCTGTGGGTTAAAATCAGAGGGAGGGCTAAAAAAACTGACATCCTGGTTGGAGTCTGTTATAGACCACCCAACCTGGATGAGGACGGAGATGAAGTATTCTACAAGCAACTGGAGGCTGTCTCAAGATCATCAGATCTTGTCCTTGTGGGTGACTTTAACCTGCCAGACATCTGCTGGGAACTTAATTCATCAGAGAGGAGGCAGTCCAGAAGGTTTCTAGAGTGTATGGAGGACAGCTTCCTGATGCAGCTGTTAAGTGAGCCTACCAGGGGTCAGGCTCTGCTTGACCTACTGCTCTCAAATAGAGAAGGGCTGGTGGGAGACATGATGGTAGGAGGCTGTCTAGGGCGCAGTGACCATGAGCTAGTGGAGTTTCCACTATGCAGGGAAATAAGGAGGAACAGTAACAGGACCCTCCCTTTGGACTACTGGAGGGCAGACTGCAGCTTATTTAAGCAACTGTGATAGCATCCATGGAAATGTGTGGAATCTGTGCCTCAGTCAGTAGAGCATGAGACTCTTAATCTCAGGGTCGTGGGTTCGTGCCCCATGTTGGGCACCAATTAAAAATATGTGTTAGGGTGAGAAAGTTCTCCCCCCCACACACAAAGAAACCACAGCTAACTCAGCCAGAGAAGCAAATGAAATAAGCTGTATTTACAAGCAGAAATGGAATGCAATGAATATGTACACAAATATACAGTATTTACAATATATATACAGAAATATACAGCAATGAACATAATACAGAAGAGCTTTTTCCCTCCAGCCGGCCAGGGGGTTCCCTGAACCCCCCTCTCTCCCTCCCTCCCTCCCTCCCTTTTTACCCAAAAAGGGTTAGAGAGAGAGAGAAAGGCAATTAAGGAGAAACATTCTGTTAGCTCAAAGCGTGTGCAAGAATTAGTTTTCTTATCTGGTTAGCTTTGTTAATTCAAGGTTGCTTCTGTCCGGCAAGCTGTTGCTTCAGTGAGAGAAACAGGCCCACACGAACAGAGGGAAAAGTACAGACTGAACACAGACTGAGACAGACAGAACTTAAACTTAAAGTTGCATTCTACCAATCTACCAATGAAATTAGTTTAGACTATCTTGTTTTCATTTAAATATCAAAAACATTCAGCCAGAGTGTTCAGCAACTGTCCCTTTCTTAAAGGCACAGCCTAAAACGGTCATAGCAACTAACCCTGGGCAGCAGCCCTTGAGAACCAAGGGGTCCAGAATGGTTGGACCTACTTCAAACAGGAGCTCTTGAAGGCACAGGAACAGGCCGTGCCCACGTGCTAAAAAATAAGCTGAGGGGAAGGCTCTGGGCCTGGATGGACAAGCAGCTCTTGAAGGAATTAAGGAGAAAAAAGTGTGTGTATCGCCTTTGGAAAGGGGAGAGGCAACTCGAGATGCATTTAGGGATGTTATTAGGTCATGTAGGAGAAAAATAAGAGAGGTAAAAGCCCAGTTAGAACCTAAGCCGAACACTGCTGTGAAAGACAATAAAAAGTATTTTTATAAATACATTAATGCTAAAAAGAGGGCAAGAAGAACCTCCACTCCTTATTGGACCTGGAGGGGAACATTGTAACTAAAGATGAGTAAAAGTCTGAGGTACTAAATACCTTCTTTGCCTCCATTTTCAACAGTAAGGCAGGAGGATTTCAGGATAACTGGCCTCCTGAACTGGTTCATGGGGTCAGGGAGCAGTGTAGTACCACTGAAATCCATGAGGAATTAGTTCACTGAATCACTGAATCACTGAATCAATAAGGTTGGAAAAGACCTCAGAGATCATCGAGTCCAACCTGTCACCCAACACCTCCTGACTACTAAACCATGGCATCAAGTAGAATAGAATAGACCATGTGAAATCCCATCTTGAACACCTCCAGTGGTACCAAAACAGATCACATCCCACCTAGTTTAGCCTATTTTCTTCAAGGCAGTATCCAGCTATAACCCCACTACCTGATACTTATTCCCAGACAATGTATTAGTCATGCTGACATTAATATTTTCTAGTGTTAGTTACATTCTACCCCCCCAGAATCCATTTTGTTGTAAGTAAGTGTAAAGGACCTGCTGAGCCACTAGACACTCACAAGTCCATGGGACCAGATGGAATCCATCCTAGGGTGCTGAGAGGAGCTGGCAGATGAGCTGGCCAAGCCGCTCTCCATCATTTTCCTCCAGTCCTGGCTCACTGGAGAGGTCCAGATGACTGGAAACTGGCCAATGTGATCCCCATCCACAAGAAGGGCTGGATGGAGGAACCTGCAAACTCCAGGCCTGTCAGCCTGACCTCAGTGTCAGGCAAGATTATGGATCAGATCATCATGGGGGCAATTACTGTGCATGTGCAGGAGGCCCAAGGGCTCAGGCCCAGCCAACACGGCACTTGAAGCCATGGTTTAGTTAGTCATGAGGTGTTGGGTGACAGGTTGGACTTGATGATCTCTGAGGTCTTTTCCGACCTTATGATTCTATGAATTTTGTCAATGAAATTTCACCTCAGCTTTGGTAAGGAAAATAATATTCATTTACAAGCATGGTTTTCAATGGCCCTCTTGCTTGCCTCCCCACAAAGTCAAAAAAACAAATAAATTTAGCTAAACCATTTCTTCTGAATGTGGGTTGAAAGTTTTACTAATGCCTGTAAAAGTTAAGATTTATCCAAAACAAAGAGTAAATCCATTGTGAAAGACTGCTTTTCAAATTACAGACCCTCTGCTTTCTTTGCCAGTAAACAATATGACTATTTTTTTTTAATTCTAAGGATTAACACTCTGTTAACACTCCCAACACTCTGTGCTGGGTTAGGAACTGGCTGGAGGGCTGGGCCCAGAGAGTGGTGGTGAATGGTGCCACATCCAGCTGGAGGCCAGACACATGTGGGGTCCCCCAGGGATCAGTGCTGGGCCCCATCCTCTTAAACATCTTCATTGATGATCTGGATGAGGGCATTGAGACAGTCATTAGCAAATTTGCAGATGACACCAAGTTGGGAGCAGTTGTTGATCTGTTTGAGGACAGAAGGGCTCTGCAGAGGGACCTCCCTCGACTGACTGGACAGATGGGCAGAGTCCAACGGGATGGCATTCAACAAGTCCAAGTGCCAGGTGCTGCACTTTGGCCACAGCAACCCCATGCAGAGCTACAGGCTGGGGTCGGAGTGGGTGGAGAGCTGCCAAACAGAGAGGAACCTGGGGGTGCTGATTGACAGCCGCCTAAACATGAGCCAGCAGTGTGCCCAGGTGGCCAAGAAGGCCAATGGCATCCTGGCCTGCATTAGGGAGAGTATGGACAGCAGGAGCAGGCAGGTCATTGTGCCCCTGTACTCTGCATTGGTTAGGCCACACCTCGAGTACTGTGTCCAGTTCTGGGCCCCTCAGTTTAGGAAGGACATCGAGACACTTGAAGGTGTCCAGAGAAGGGCAACAAGGCTGGGGAGAGGCCTTGAGCACAGCCCTATGAGGAGAGGCTGAGGGAGCTGGGGTTGTTTAGCCTGGAGAAGAGGAGGCTCAGGGGAGACCTCATTGCTCTCTACAACTACCTGAAAGGTGGGTTGTAGCCAGGAAGGGGTTGGCCTCTTCTCTCTAGCAACCAGCACCAGAACAAGGGGACACAGTCTCAAGCTGCACCAGGGGAACTTTAGGCTGGAGGTGAGGAGAAAGTTCTTCACCAAGAGAGTCATTCGCCATTGGAATGTGCTGCCCAGGGAGGTAGTGGAGTCACCATCCCTGGAGGTGTTCAAGAGGGGACTGGACATGGCACTTGGTGCCATGGTCTAGTCATGAGGTCTGTGGTGACAGGTTGGACTCGATGATCTTTGAGGTCTCTTCCAACCTTGGTGATACTGTGATACTGTGAACATCTGTTACCAGACACCTGCAGAACATTTAAAATAAAGAAGGCTCTGAGGATGTAACTGAGTGTAAGATTGTGTGTCCTATCTAGAAAACAGAGAGCTTTTTGGCCTGCAAACTGCTGTGAAATAAGTTTCAGGGAGGCTTTTTTTTTCTTTTTCCACATTGATGGCAACACATCAGTGAAACAGCCATCACTTTCTAGGTAGTTCTCTATGTCATTGTACACTATATGATATCAGACTAATATTTGTAATCTCCAAATACAAGGGAAAAAATACCCATCTTTCAGATGCTTTTCTTCTGGCAAATTTGCAGTAAGAAACAGTAAGTGCCAATTTTCCACACATGTATTCTTCTTCCTATAACTTTTTCCTTTGCATTTAACATGGTCAATCCATGCTGATCATCTTCTCTTCCAAGTGCCTAGAGATGACCTCCAGAATGAGCTGCTCCATCATTTTCCCAGGGATGGAGGTGAGGCTCACTGCTCTGTAGTTTCCTGGAACCTCTTTCTTGCCCTTTTTGAAGACTGGAGTGACCTTGGCTTTCCTCCAGCCCTCAGGCACCTCTCCTGTTCTGCCAGGATTCTGCTGCTGCTTCTTCATTTTGCTGTACTTTGCTAAAGTCATAGTGCATTGTCTCGTTTTCTGGTAAAACTCTTTGCCTCAACCTAGGCTGGTGTGTGTGTGTGTGCTGCTTTCCCTGTTGTCTGTGTGTGGGGAGAGGAGCTTGTGAAAGTGGATTTTGTTAACCCAGGGCAGTCTATATCTGGTGCCCATCATGGGGCTCGAAAAAGTGGGCTGTCTTAACTAAGACAGTTGATTTTGATAGGAGAGGGAAGGGTTGAGGTAAGTAGGAGTGAGATAATGAGAGGATTCAATTAAGGCTTGAGGCTTGTTAAGAGAGTTTTGTGTAAGCTTTTTGTGTCTTTGGGTTTTGTTTTGTTTTTCTGGGATATGTTATTTGCTATGTTAGTCATAGAATGGCAGAATCATCCAGGCCAGAAAAGAATCCCCAATATCATCAAGTCCAGTCATTTCACCCACTCCACCAAGTCTGTCACTACACCATGAGCCCAAGCACCAGATTTACACGGCTTTTAAAAATGTGCAGGGATGACAACTCATCCACCCTGGGCAGCTCATTCCAGTGCCTGACAACCCTTTCCATGATTTCTTTTAATCCCTAATGTCCATTCTAAACCTCCCCTGGTACAGCTTGAGGCCATTTGCTGTCATTCTATCATTAGCTACTTGTGAGAAAAGACCAGTGCTTACTTCTCTATAACCTCCATTCAGGTAGTTGTAGAGAGTAATATGTTTTTGTAGACTAAATAGCCCCAGTTCCCTCAGCTGCTCCTCATAGTAGTTTTTCTCCAGGCCCTTCACCAGCTTAGTAGCCCTTCTCTGTCCCCACTCCCAGTGCTTCAATGTCCTTCCTGTACTGCAGTGCCCAAAACTGAACACAATACTCATGGTGCAGGCTCACCAATGTTGAGCACAGAGAGACAATCAATCACCTCCCTGCTCCGGCTGGCCACACTACTTCAAATACAGGCCAGGATGCCCTTGGCTCTCTTGGCCACCTGGGCACACTGCTGGCTCATCTTCAGCCTACTGTCAATCAGTTCCCCCAGATCCTTTTCCACCACACAGCTCTCCAGCCATTCTTCCCCAAGCCTGTTGCATTGCATGGGGTTGCTGTGGCCCAGGTGCAGGACCCAGCACTGTGCCTTCTTGAAGCTCATACAGTTGACCTCAGGTCATCAGTCCAACCTATCCAGATGCCTCTGTAGAGCCTCCCTACCCTCAAGCAAATCATCACTCCTACCTAATTTCATGTCATCTGCAAACTTACTGAGGGTGCATTCAATCCCCTCAATGATAAAGAAATTGAACAGGGCCGGTCCCAACCCTGAGCTTTGGGGACCACTGCTTGTGACTGGCCATGTGACTACATGAGGAAATGGGGTAGAAACCCCACTTCAGTCCTAGCTAGGTGAGTACATTAATTACAAGGAAATTCTCCCCCAAGAACATTGCCCCAGTTTCCACTGAAAATCACCCAGAAGGAGCAGAACTGATACTGCTTCTGATCCTTCCGAAAGGACTCCCAAGGCATCTTCACAAGACTCAAGTGATTCTGATCAGAATTAGAGGGACACTGCTTCTAACCAGATGGAGACGAGTGGCAGCTGGGATTTTTGGACTATAAGGAACTGATGGCTTTGCAAGTTGAACCCACAAGAGCTTTAGTAGATACAGGCTTACAGTACATTGTGGTGCCATCAAACTAAGAGAGGCAGAATCCATCTATCTGTATTTATGGTGTGGCAGGGAGCTCCCAAGAGCTGGATGTGTGGGAAACAGAGTGTCAGGATGCAAGCCTCAGTTTGCTTTCAGTTGGAGGGGTGAAGGAGTCACTGGAACCAACTGCTCCAGGGGTGAACACACAGTCAAACAGTTTGGTCTGATCAGGACTGATCCAGACTGTAATGGTACAAGATAAAGCTCCAGATAATCTGCAGTGAGAAGTCTTCTGCATGTCACAAAGTGATCTCATTTTGAGTGAAAACAGAAAGCAAGTGAGGCAAGATGTATGTTGCTTGGTGATAATTACTGCTGGTCATGATGTACATGGTACAGAACAAATGGGTGACGTCATGGGTTGAGTTGAATCTGCTGCTGATATTCAATACCATGCTGCCAGCATGCCAGCTTCAAAATCAAAGTGTTGGCTGGAACAAAGTATCATTGAGCTTGCAGTTCAGAATGTAATATGGAAGGGGGTGGGGGTGGGGGGATGGGAGAGGTAAAAAAAGAAAACCCAGCAGAGGCATAACTTTCCTTACCAGCCTCAGTACAGACCTTCCCTGACTCCTTCCCCACTGAATACACAGAAAATCAATTCATTAAGGTGAAGTTAGACTCTGTGACTACTGTGCAGTTTGTATTATGTGTTCAGATCTTGTACTTCCAAGTTTTCTGCAAAAACAATCTAAAAAAATAAAGCAAATGCAAAACTATCTAAATGGTTTCAGCAAGAACTAAAATAAAACCCAAACTTATGATGAGCAAATACAGGAATAACATGTAGCAGATTTTCAGGACACAAACTCATGCTGACTTTTGTCAGTTGAAAAAGTGCAAAATGTCCTTTTTCCTAAATTTTCTGTGACAAGAGTATTTTTTTCCCTATTATTTACCAATTATGTCAAAATCAAGAGTTTCATGCTGCTGAAAATTGCCATATAAGTTGCAAAGGAACATCTGCTCAAGTGTAGTTGTAATGAACTTCTGGGAAGAGACAGGTATAAAGAAACAGATTTGACAAAAGCAGCATTCGAAGTGCTGTGGACAATATGTTTTCTGGAATTCAACTTGAACTTAAGATAACATTCTAGGTACACCAAATGACTGTGTGCAGGCAGGATACAGGACCCACTGATACAGCAAAAAAGGGGACCTTTGTTTTTAAATCTTGTATTAGCAAGGGCTGCTGTGATGCAGCTGCCAATGAGAAGACTCAGTTCAAAAGCAGGGATGAGGTAGAGGGCAGAAGAAAGGCACTTCATGAACATCTCTCCTTCCAGGACCAACCATCCATCCTTTATTTTATGGAACACGTCATACAGTGATGAAATACTGTGTCCTGCTCTTCAGCAGCCATCATGAAAGGTTAATCTGCCCAGCAGGTATACTCACTTCAGTCCAATCACATTTCAGGGAGCAGATTCTTCACTGTGTCTCAACTCCAGGCAACAGGAATTGCACCTTCAGGCAAGCTGGGGCTACCTGGGATGCTGTAGTCCTAGACAGAGTTCAAAACAAAGGCTACCCCGTCTTCACACAGAATGCTACAGTGACTTCAGGTTCATTCTCTGAGAAAATTTTCACATTAGTTAGAGGTTCAAAACTGAGTTATAATAGCTATTGTCTACAGCATCCCTATTTATTCTTGCTACATTTGTCTGCAAAATATTCACTCGTGAGTGGCTGAAGGTGCAGTGTAGGTATCAATACATAATTACACCATCTTTACATCTTCAATCATTTATTGTGGCAGCTCAATGTCTTTTGTTTTTTAAACAAAATTTATTTACTAGCCAGTTATGCACCAAGCTGTGTGGTGCAGCAGACACGCTGGAGGGAAGGGATGCCATCCAGAGGGACCTTGACAGGCTGGAGAGGTGGGCACAAGCCAACCTCATGAGCTTCAACAAGACCAAGGGCAGGGTCCTGCATCTGGGTCAAGGCAATCCCAGGCACAAATCCAGGCTGGGCAGGGACTGGCTGGAGAGCAGCCCTGAGGAGAGAGACTTGGGGGTGCTGGGGGATGAGAAGCTCACAGGAGCTCTCATGTGCACTTGCAGCCCAGAAAGCCAATCAGATCCTGGCTGCATCAGGAGAAGTGTGGCCAGCAGGTCAAGGGAGGTGATTCTCCCCCTCTACTCAGCTCTGGTGAGACCCCACCTGGAGTACTGCGTCCAGTTCTGGAGCCCCTATTGCAAGAGGGATCTGGAGGTGCTGGAAGGTGTCCAGAGAAGGGCCACAAGGATGAGCAGAGGGCTGGAGCACCTCTCCTGTGAGGACAGACTGAAGGAGTTGGGGCTGTTCAGTCTGGAGAAGAGAAGGCTCCCAGGTGACCTCATTGTGGCCTTCCAGTATCTGAAGGGGGCTACAGGAAGGCTGGGGAGGGACTTTTCAGGATCTCAGGTAGTGATAGGACTAGGGGGAATGGAATGAAGCTGGAGGTGGGAGATTCAGGCTCGAGGTGAGGAGGAAGTTCTTCCCCATGAGAGTGGTGAAGCCCTGGAATGGGTTGTCCTTGGTTGACACGGAGGGGAAGGTTGTAACAAAGGATGAGGAAAAGGCAGAGGTACTTAACACCTTCTTTGCTTCAATCTATCCTAGCATGGCAGAACATCTTCCAGACAGCTGGCCTGCAGAGCTGGCAGAAGGAACCAGGGAGCTGCATAGTTTCCCGCTGCTCCAGGAGGTAGTTAGAGATCATCTGAGCCGCTTGGACCCCCAGAAGGCCATGGGACCGGATGGGATCCATCCTAGGGTGCTGAGAGAGCTGGCAGATGAGCTGGCCAAGCCGCTCTCCATCATTTTTCAGCAGTCCTGGCTCACTGGAGAGGTCCCAGAAGACTGGAAGCTGCCAACGTGGCGCCCATCCACAAGAAGGGCCGGTTGGGATGAGCCAGGGAATGATAGGCCTGTCAGCCTGACCTCAGTGCCAGGCAAGATTATGGAACAGGTCATCTTGAGTGCGATCACACAGCACTTACAGGATGGCCAAGGGATCAGGCCCAGCCAGCATGGATTCAGGCAGGGCAGGTCCTGCCTGACCAACCTGATCTCCTTCTATGATCAGGTGACTGCCTGGTGGATGTGGGGAGGCCTGTGGATGTGGTCTACCTGGACCTCAGCAAGGCCTTTGACACCGTCCCCCACAGCAAACGCCTGGCCAAGCTGTCAGCCCATGGCTTGGATGGGAGCACACTGCATTGGGTTAGGAACTGGCTGGAGGGCCGAGCCCAGAGAGTGGTGGTGAATGGGTGCCACAGCCAGCTGGCGGCCAGTCACTAGTGGTGTGCCCCAGGGATCGGTGCTGGGCCCCATGCTCTTCAACATCTTTATTGATGATCTGGATGAGGGCATTGAGTCCATCATCAGTAAATTTGCGGATGACACCAAGCTGGGGGCAGGAGTTGATCTGCTGGAGGGCAGAGAGGCTTTGCAGAGGGACCTCGACAGGCTGGACAGATGGACAGAGCCCAAGGGCAGGAGATTGAACACATCCAAGTGCCGGGTTCTGCACATTGGCCACAGCAACCCCAGACAGTGCTACAGGCTGGGGTCAGAGTGGTTGGAGAGCGGCCAGGCAGAGAGGGACCTGGGGGTGCTGGTTGATGGTAGGCTGAACATGAGCCTGCAGTGTGCCCAGGCAGCCAAGAAGGCCAATGGCATCCTAGCCTGCATCAGAAACAGTGTGGCCAGCAGGAGCAGGGAGGTCATTCTGCCCCTGTACACTGCACTGGTTAGGCCGCACCTTGAGTCCTGTGTCCAGTTCTGGGCCCCTCAGTTTAGGAAAGATGTTGTCTTGCTGGAGCGTGTCCAGAGAAGGGCAACAAAGTTGGTGAGGGGTTTGGAACACAAGCCCTATGAGGAGAGGCTGAGGGAGCTGGGGTTGCTTAGCCTGGAGAAGAGGAGACTGAGGGGTGACCTTATTGCTCTCTACAACTACCTGAAGGGAGGTTGTAGCCAGGCGGAGGTTGGTCTCTTCTCCCAGGCAGCCAGTACCAGAACAAGAGGACACAGTCTCAGGCTGTGCCAGGGCAGGTTTAGACTGGATGTTAGGAAGAAGTTCTATACCGAGAGAGTAATTGCCCACTGGAATCAGCTGCCTGTGGAAGTGGTGGAGTCACCTTCATTGGAGGTGTTCAAGAAGAGGCTTGATGGGGTGCTTGGTGCCAGGGTTTAGTTTTTTAGTTGTTTAGGTGGGTTGTATTGTACTGTATTGTACTGTATTGTACTGTATTGTATTTAGGTGGGTTGGATTGGTTGATGGGTTGGACGTGATGATCTTGAAGGTCTCTTCCAACCTGTTGTATTGTATTGTATTTTATTGTATTGTCCAGGGAGGTGGTTGAGGCCCCGTCCCTTGAGGTGTTCAAGATCAGGCTGGATGAGGCTGTGGCCAGCCTGATCTAGTGTGGGGTGTCCCTGCCCATGGCAGGGGGGGTTGGAACTAGTTGATCCTTGTGGTCCCTTCCAACCCTGACTGATACTATGATACTTCAGACTTCTCCCTTGTTTCTTTGTATTCCTACACCTAAAATCCTTTCTTTGCTTCAGAAAACTCCCTTGGCTCATTAGACGTGCTTGCATCATTGATACTATGATACTATGATGCTCTTTCCATGCATGTCACACGAAAGTTCAGAGATTGGTAGCACATAAAACTAATATTTTCTTGTTACTGAAGGAGACAGGAGACATAGTTAGCTAGTCTGAACATGGAATGTTTGCCTGAAAAAAATAGAAAGGATATTTTGATACTTCTACTTGCCCTCTATGATTCAGTATATGTTAGCTTCCTAAGTTCAAATACAACTGGCTTGAAATTTTCTAGTTTTGCTTCAACAGTGAAATTTAACAAGCTATTTTTCCTTCTGTTGCTGCATTCAGCACTGGGAATTAATCACAGAATCAACCAGGTTGGAAGAGTCCTCCAAGATCAAGTCCAACTGATCATCTAACTCTAACTAATCAACTAGACCATGGCACCAAGCACCTCATCCAGGCTTTTCTTAAGCACCTCCAGGGATGTCGACCCCACCACCTCCCTGGGCAGCCAATCCCAATAGCCAATCTCTCTTTCTGTGAAGAACTTCTTCTAAGATCAAGCTTAAACTTCCCCCTACACAGCTTGAGACTGTGTCCTTCTGTTGCTGGTTGCCTGGGAGAAGAGACCAGCCCTCACCCATCTACAACCTCCCTTCAGGTAGTTGTAGATGGCAATAAGGTCTTTTCTCCTTCAGGCTAAACAATGCCAGCTCCCTCAGCCACTCCTTATAGGGCTGTGCTCCAGACCCCTCACCAGCTTCGTTGCATAGGGTCAGAGAGTATTAGAATCTGGTTTCCAAGGTATATTTGGACAGAAAAATTAGAATTCCCCTAAGAAACCCCTAAGCAAAAGAAAACACTGTCAGTTAGTCTCTTTGCATGACATGGTCTATAAGATGTGGTTCTCCTTGTCTGTATAGTCGTCATATCCTATTTTAATGAGCTGCCTCTTAACTGACAGCTAGTGACTGTTACCAAAGTATTAAATTTTCATTGTACAAATCCTGCTCCTGAATTTCAAATACCAAACACATGCTGATACTGTTAATGTACAGCAGTTTGTAGTTCTCTAATAATCTTCCTACCCAGGGTGAACCTGATCCTCATTATTATCAGCTGTCCGCCTCCTTGATTTCTCCATCTGCTCTGCTACTGTCAACTTTGGGTTGTTTTCAGGCACTGTAGAGAAAGGCAATATGCCAATGCTTTTAGAAAACCAATTCAAAGCACTCTAGAGGTAAAGAAGAAATAAAAGCATGTACAAAAGTGTTCCCAGTCTTGTGGCGAAAAGTAATTGTCAACTCTGACAAGAATTTCAACTGAGGTAAGCATAAGAGTGCCTCTGCCTCAGAAAATCTGACAAGACCTCTCTCTCTTTTTTTCCTTCTGGTTGTTTGTTTGTTTTTTTTTAACATTTTAGCTACCATGTTCTTTGGTTTAATTTTTCCTTCATTCTTCTTGATGTCCCTAAAATGAACTCCCTTATCATGCCATAATCCTATAAGACTCTTTGAACACCCAGGTTATCTCTGTGTGTGGTACAGGAAGCTCAGGTGCAGCAGATCACCAGTCTTGTCTCTTCAGCACAGAGGTGAACTGTCATTTCTAGCATCCTGGGAAGGACACAGTAGCTGCTGTGTGTCCAGAGAAGGGCCACGAGGATGATCAGAGGGCTGAAGCAGCTCTTCTGTGAGGACAGACTGAGGGAGTTGGGGCTGTTCAGTCTGGAGAAGAGAAGGCTCCGAGGTGACCTCATTGTGGCCTTCCAGGATCTGAAGGGGGCTACAAGAAAGCTGGGGAGGGACTTTTCAGGGTGTCAGGGAGTGATAGGACTGGGGAGAATGGAAAAAAAATAAAAATGGGTAGATTCAGATTGGATGTTAGGAAGAAGTTCTTCCCCATGAAGGTTGTGAGAGCCTGGTACAGATTGCCCAGGGAGGTGGTGGAAGCCTCATGCCTGGAGGTTTTTAAGTCCAGGATGAGTGTGGCTGTGAGCAATATGATCTAGTGTGGGGTGTCCCTGCCATGGCAAGGGGGTTGGAACTAGATGATCCTTGAGTTCCCTTCCAACCCTGACAATTCTATGATTCTGGTGAAATTGAGATATTCCCTATTTTGCCTCATGCTGCTGCTGTTTTATTGACTGGCTAAAGAAAAACAGTGATAAAATGTAGTCCAGAGTAACTCAGTTTCATGATGTTAAAAACATAAAACCCCATTACTCTGGCAAAATCTGTTGCATTCATTACCATAGCGTGCCAGTGGCAGTTTGTGTGAGGTCCCATTTCATAAGCAATAGGTGGGATGGAAACAGACTTCTGTACTCAGCACTGGTTAGGCCACACCTTGAGTCCTGTGTCCAGTTCTGGGCCCCTCAATTTAAGAAGGCCATTGAGACACTTGAACGTGTCCAGAGAAGGGCACCAAAGCTGGGGAGGGGTCTGGAGCACAGCCCTGTGAGGAGAGACTGAGGGAGCTGGGGTTGCTTAGCCTGGAGAAGAGGAGGTTCAGGGGAGAACTTCTTGCTGTCTAGAACTCCCTGAAGGGAGGTTGTAGCCAGATGGGGGTTGGTCTCTTCTCCCAGGCACCCAGCACCAGAACAAGAGGACACAGTCTCAAGCTGTGCCAGGGGAGATTTAGGGTGGAGGTGAGGAGAAAGTTCTTCACAGAAAGAGTAATTGGTCATTGACATGTGCTGCCCAGGGAGGTGGTGGAGTCACCATCCCTGGAGGTGATTGGGAAGGGGATTGGATGTGGCACTTGAAGCCATGGTTTAGTTGTCATGAGGTGTTAGATGCTAGGTAATAGGTTGGACTTGATGATCTCTGAGGTATTTTCCAACCTGGTTGATTCTGTGATTCTATGATTCTTTCTTATTTTCCCTACTGAGTGTGCAAGATGATTTGCTGTGCAGAATGAGAGAACCATTTAAAACAAAATAATTAGAGCTAAATATTTTCATAGATTTGCCATTTAATTAGAGGTGACACTCAAAAAGGCCTTCACATTAATGTACAAATTGTCTTTAATGAAGAAAGGCAGCAATGAAATGCAAACTGTTCCCTTACAGAATCTTCTAATCATTGACACAAATTGAAACCCATCACTAGTAGTCAGTAAGACAAAAACATATAAGCTATTATACCTGATCTATGTTTTAATCAGCTCTGATTCTATGATTCTCCCAGGCAGCCAGTACCAGAACAAGAGGACACAGTCTCAGGCTGCACCAGGGCAGGTTTAGACTGGATGTTAGGAAGAAGTTCTATACCGAGAGAGTGATTGCCCACTGGAATCAGCTGCCTGTGGAAGTGGTGGAGTCACCTTCATTGGAGGTGTTCAAGAAGAGGCTTGATGGGGTGCTTGGTGCCACGGTTTAGTTTTTTAGTTGTTTAGGTGGGTTGTATTGTACTGTATTGTACTGTATTGTACTGTATTGTACTGTATTGTACTGTATTGTATTGTATTGTATTGAGGTGGGTTGGATTGGTTGATGGGTTGGACGTGATGATCTTGAAGGTCTCTTCCAACCTGGTGTATTGTATTATTGTATTGTATTATTTTTCCTATTCAAGTAACTCTATCTCAGTTTTGATCAGCATACATTATATCTCAGAAAAAAAAACACAGCAACAACCACAATAAAAAAACCTCTTCTTGTCTTCACAATTTCCTCAGTGAGCAGGTTGGTTTTGGCCAAAGTCTGGATTAAAACTGAATTTGAAATGAAGTTATGGACTACTTCCAAGGTGGAAGAAATAAATAAATCAAAAGTAAGGTATACATTTTCTCAAGATTTTCATAGAATGTTAGAGTGGTTTGGGTTGGAAGAGACCTTGAAGATCACCTAGTTTCAACCCCCTGCCATGGACAAGGACACTTACTACTAGACTGGGTTGCTCAGGGCCCTGTTCAACCTGGCCTTGAATAGATCCAGGGAGGGGGCATCCACAACCTTCCTGGGAAACCTGTTTTGGTGTCTCACCAACCTCACTGTAAAGAATTTCTTCCTAGTATCTAGTCTAAATCTACCCTCTCCATCTTGAAGCCATTCCTTCTCATCCTATTACCATAAGCCCTTGTAAAAAGCCCCAGACTAGCTTTCTTGTAGGCCCCCTTTAGGTACTGGAAAAGAGATATGAGGTCTTGCTGGAACCTTCTGTTTGCCATGCTGAACATTCTTGACTCTCATAATCCCTCCCCATAGAGGAGGTGTTCCAGCCCTCTGATCATTTTAATGACCCTGCTCTGGACCCTTTCCAACAGTTTGATGTCCTTCTTGTGTTGGGGACAGTAGAACTGGATGCAGTATTCCAGGTGGGGTCTCATAAGAGCAGAATAGAGGGAGAGATTCTCTTCCCTTGTCCTTCTGCTCACACTTCTTTTGATGCAGCCCAAGATATGGTTGGACTTGTGGACTGTTAAGTGCACACTGCTGGCTCATGTTGACTTTTTTGTCATGCAATACCCCCAAGTCCTCCTTGAGACTGCTCTCAAGCTACCCCATGCTCAGCCTGTATCTGTGATTGGGATTTCCCTGACCCAGGTGCAGGACCTTGCATTTTGCCTTTTTGAATCTTATGAGGTTGACATGGGCCCACCTTTCGAGCCTGTCCAAGACCCTCTGGGTGGCATCCAGCATACCAAACTGGACTACACAGCTTGGTGTCAACTGCAAACTTGATGAAGGTGCACTCAATTCCACTGTCCATATCACTGACAAAGATGATAAACAACACTGGTCCCAGTACTGGCCCCTGAGGGACACATTAGCCACACTTAGCCAGCACTCACAATCTATGGAAATATAACTCAGTGTATTCCATCTTTGATATGCAATAATTATATTAAAGCAAACATGAATTAAGTTAGAATTAAGTTGAAGCAGGACTTAAGCTACTTAATGTTTTCACCAAAAGAGAAGGCTGGATACTGTTTGCATACAAATCTATATGCACCACCATCACTCCTTCCACTCCTTCCCAGTCCTGGAGATGCTCTCATATGTGGGAATCACCAAACCAGCTGCTTTCCAGAGATACAGCACTGCCTGTGCATGCATCCATCTCTCTGTGCCATCAGCATTTATATAATATATACATGTCAGATCTATTTCCACTTCAAAGCATATTCCATCATAGTTCTCCTAGCTGGTGTACATAAAGCTGTGGTAGTTTTGGGCTGTGCATCCCAGGGTGTGTAAAGCACTAGGATTCTGCTGAGGCACTTCCCATCCCATTGCTTTCTCTCTCATCACCACCTCTACCTCCACAGGTATCACTCCATGGAAGCCAGTCAGCACAGAACAGAAGAGCACGCTCTTTACTGCCAGCACCCTGCCACCACATAACCCCAGCAGCAATCCCTCCAGGTACTCATAGCAGTGCAACCCTGATAGTCTTCTGACTAGTCTCTGGAGATGCTCTCTTGCTGAGAACTGTTAACTCAGGGTGCATTAGTGCAGGTGTCCCTGAGGCACACGGGGTCATAAGGTTGCAACAAACACAATCCACTGGCTGAGCACCTACATCCCCTCCAAACTCCTTCTGAAGCTGCAGTGGTGATTTACCGAAGACTGTAGTAAGTTGCATGAGGCAGTTCCCATCTACCTCATCTGTTATGACGACAGGAGATGAACTCAAGTTGTGCCAGGGAAGATTTATGTTGGACATTAGGAAAGATTTCTTCAACAAAAGGGTTGCTAAGTGCTGGAACAAGCTTTGCCAAGACATGGTTGAGTCACCATTCGTGGAGGAATTTAAAAGACATATAGATGTTTTCCTCAGTGATATGTTTAAGTGATGGGCTTGGCAATGCTAGTTTTATGGTTGGACTTGATGATCTTAAAGGTCTTTTCTAACCTGTATGAGTCTATCTTTCTACTAATCCTGATATGACACAAACAAATGAGAATATTCTAGAAATGACAGAAAGCCATCAGTGCCTAACCAGAGACTTCAACTACTGATAACAGCTGAAATCCAAGACAAACTGAGAAGCCCTCAAACAACCACTCACCATTTCTGGGGGCACAGCAAGTGCTTTGTTCTCCTTCCTCAGCTACAGTTATGCCTCGGAATACAGCAAGGTCTGAGTACCACATGCTTACTAATAACCAGCTCAAGACTCAGCTTACAGTCCAACTTCAAAATATAAGGTACCTCACCACCAGATCAGCCAGTAGATAAGGGAAGTGATTCTCCCCCTCTATTCTTGTCTCATGAGACCCTACCTGGAATACTGTATCCAGTTCTGCTGCCCCCAGTATAAAAAGGACTTCAAACTGCTGGAGCAGGTCCAGAGGATCAGAGGGCTGGAGCACCTCTCCTCTGGGGACAGATTGTGAGAGCTTGGGCTGTTCAGCCTGGAAAAGCGAAGGCTCTGACAAGACTTTAGAGCAGCCTTCCAGTACATGAAAGAGGCCTACAAGAAATCTGGGAAGGGACTTCTGACAAACACTTGTAGTGATGGGGTGTGAGGGAATGGATTGAACCTTGAGGAGGGCAAATTAGACTAGATATTAGGAAGACACACATTACAGTGAGGGTGGTGAGGTGGTGGAACATGTAGCCTAAAAAGGTTGTGGATGCCCCATCCCTGGATGTGTTCAAGAAAAGGTTGTGCAGGGCCCAGTCTAGTGTGAGGTGTCACTGTCCATGGCAGGGGATTGAAGCTAGATGATCTTTCCTGTTTCTTCCAACCCAAACCATTCAATGAATCTATGAATCTGTGAAAAATTCCTTAAGGGAATCAAAATAAGAATTCAAAGACACAGCAGAATGGACTTACATAGCCACAGAAAACCAGAGGGGAAGTTAAAAACAAATTCACCACCTGCCTCTAATTCCTTTACTGAAAAGACTCAAATGCAAATCAGACAAAAGAAAAAGCATTGTTTCCTGGCACTGTTGCACAAGTAGTCACCTGCAAAAGTAGCTTATGAGTTATAACTTTCAAGGCAAAACCAAACCATGTACTTCTCCACAAGTTCTGATTAAAACACAAACAGAAGAGGACTGAAGATTTGCCCCTTTCTGCAGCACTTGTGATTAGCTGGGTCTGATAAAAGCTCCTCTGATCCACTTCCAGATCCTTCCTCTCAATTCTTCATTTTGCTGAGTGAGCAGCTCCTCCTTTAATTTCTGTTAATCCATTTATCAAAACAGGCCCTTTTCTGTTCAGTGCTGTAGCATGGATGCAACCCTAATCTTTCTGGAAACAAAGCAGTTATTCTGTTCCTGAAGTAGCTAATGAATATTTGTTTCTGCACCTCCTGCCACTGCTTTCTGGCAGCAATTGCTGACTCTAGGAATATGGTCTGAAGCCAGAAGTGGGGTTGGAAAAGGGCAAAAATCTAATGTCTCCAATTGTGATGCTAATGAGAAACCAGAAAAAAAAAAAAGGTATTTCTCAGTAGGCCACGCCACACTCTAGATGCTAATGGCACAAGCCGATGGATGTTAGCAGATCCTCCTGTGACTTCCCAGCACTATAGGAATGAAAGGAAAATTACTGTGCAGAGTAATTAGGGGTCTTAATTAAAAAGAAGAACCATGCCTCCATGTACTTTTGCTTCTTTTCCACTAGGAAATGTGCCTTCTAGTTTTCCTGCAGGTTGCCTTCAAACAAAGCTTTCTGTTTTTCAATGCGACTATTACATTAAATTATTGTACATTTAAGACTTAAAGCTTAATTTAACACATTATTGAAGCATGTGTTAACTCTAATCACATGGCTTTTCTCACTGAGTAATGCATTAATGGGATATTTAAACCAGTCACTGTTAAATTCTCTTTAAATGCCTACCTTAAAACTTTAAGACACGTAATAGATGAGAATCAGTCCTAAGCTTTTCTCCTCATACTAATATTTCATCTGCACCCTTTGCTTCAAAGGAAAATGCAGTAGCAGTAGTTTGCTGGCTGTCTAGTAATTCCCATTTCCCTTCATTCTTAGAGTCTATTGATTTGTTTCTCTCTGCTTACAGGTTATATGGTTATTTGCATTGTCTTTTCTTGAACTGAGAACATAGCAATGAGTTATAAGCACACATTTCAAAATAGTTTTCCAAGTAGTTAGGTTATTTTTAAACTCTTGTGACATAAACCCATGACACCTTAATGTCAAGATAAGACATTTAGAATCATTGAATCATAGAATTGTTAGGGCTAGAAGGGACCTCAAGGGTCATCTAGTACCAACCCTCCTGCCGTGGGCAAGGACACCTCACACTACAGCAGGTCGCTCACAGCCGCATCCAGCCTGGCTACAAAACCTGCAGGGAGGAGGCTTCCACCACCTCCCTGGGCAACCTGTGCCAGGGTCTCACCACCTTCACGGGAAGAACTTCTTCCTAACATCCAATCTGATCTTCCCATTTCTAGTTTTGTTCCATTTCCCCCAGTCTTATCACTCCCTGACACCTTAAAAAGTCCCTCCCCAGCATTCCTGTAGCCCCCTTCAGATACTGGAAGGCCAGTAAGTCTTTTCTAAGTCTTTTTTGAAGTAAGTATTTACTAAGAAGTCTTGATTCACTAATGGCTGAAAATCTGAAGGAAATAAAACAATAACTGTGAGCCAAAGTGGATCTGATGTATAGTTGAGCTACTTCAATTTTGGGAGTGTCCAGAGTCCATTCATTAATCGAGACTATTGTAAACCTTTCTGTTTGCTCCCTATTGAATCAGGACAGTGACATCTATCATTCAAAAACTTTGCTGCTGGTACCTAAGGCCACTATCTGAAATCTAAGCTACTGAATCCTTTATATGGTAGCTTCTTTGAATGCTTTTCAAATTCTCAGACAAGTACAAGATCAAAGTAGCAACCTATCCAAATGGGAGTAAAATACATTTTTAAGCATTGCTCACACTTTCAGGAAGAACATTGCTCAAGGCTGTTTCTGAAACGATGTATGCACACACAAACACCCCCCCTCCCCCATATTTCTACCATGGGTCATGCAAGAATTCCATCTCTAAGGAGTTAAAACAGCTTAAAGCAATATGACAAAGACAATTTCTGTGACTAACCACTGACTTTAAGCATAAGCATTGTAAATACATCGGTGGAGTATGAAAAATAATATATATATGACTGTTTCCTTTTATCCTAGAAAACTATTACATGTGAAATCTTTCACTGAAATCCAAGCAACTATAAGATTTATGTATCTGGTGTTCACTGAAATGATGATCACTTAAATCTGCATGTTAAAAAGAGCTGGATGACATTAAACGAAAAAAAATACAGAAGTCTATATTCTAATTCTCCTTTCAAAGATCCAGGCTATTTCTTTCTCAAATTGTGTTCAGGCCTAAATTCTGCTCTTCTGTTTCTCATGTTGCTGAAAATAAAATACAGAAACAAGATGAAAATATAGGACTTCCAGAAATGTCTCAACAGTTCCATCCCGTCAGTTCTGGGCCCTTCAGTTTAAGAAAGATGTTGAGTTGCTGGAAGGTGTCCAGAGAAGGGCAACAAAACTGGTGAGAAGTCTGGAGCACAGCCCTGTGAGAAGAGGCTGAGGGAGCTGGGGTTGCTCAGCCTGGAGAAGAGGAGGCTCAGGGGAGACCTTCTTGCTCTCTCCAACTCCCTCCAGGGAGGTTGCAGCCAGGTGGGGGTTGGTCTCTTCTCCCAGGCACCCAGCACCAGAACAAGAGGACACAGTCTCAAGCTGCACCAGGGGAGGTTTAGGCTGGATGTTAGGAAGAAGTTCTCCACAGAAAGTGTGATTGGCTCTTGGAATGTGCTGCCCAGGGAGGTGGTGGAGTCACCATCACTGGAGGTGTTTAAGAAGAGACTGGATGAGGCACTTGGTGCCATGGTTTAGTTGATTAGATGGTGTTGGGTGATGGGTTGGACTTGATGATCTTTGAGGTCTTTACCAACATGGTTAATTCAATGCAATGCAATGCAATGCAATGCAATGGAATGCAATGCAATTCTATTCTATTCTATTCTATTCTGTTCTTACCTAAAGCTGCTCATGGAAATAAAAAAATAATATATAAATTCAAAAGCAGTCTCTGTAGCAACCACCATTAATTATATAGAAAATATTGTATATTTTCAACAGCTTTTCTATTTATAAAGGAGTTTGATAATTTACTGTACACCAGTAGTCAATATCACAACTCAGAGAGACAGTTGGTCCCTCAAGATAACCTGTTCCTCAAAACTGACAAGTGAAGTAAAAAAAAACATCATAATGAAAATCAGACTATGATATATACATATAGACTTCATGCACTGCACCAAACAAGCCAATATAAATCCTCCTGCTGGAACATCAATGCTCTGAAATATGCCCACTAAGTTTACAAATATTTTCCCCCTAGATTACCAACACAGCAGCATTGGTAGTTAATGATAGGCTTCATATTGGAAATAAGATAAATAAAATCCCTCTAATGTAGCAACAAGCTGGGAGGTGGAGTCTGAGAAATGAATACTTAGTACTAGTTTTATTGAAATGGTAGTGGAAGAATTCATTTTGAGACTACAGCGTTTGCTTGCAAATACCTCTGTTTCCATCTAGCATGTTGATAAGCAAAACCAACTTGTTGAATCTTATCACATCATGACTACTTCTTAGGCCTTAGTCAGTGTGACATGGTCCATCCCAAAATCACAGAATCAAAGATTAAAGATGATTGGAAAGACCTTGTAGATCGTGCAGTCCAACCTTTGACCCAGCACTAATAGGTCAACACTAGACCATGTCCCTAAGCACCTTGGCCCATCAGTCTAACCTGTCCAGATCCCACTGTCAAACTTCCTTATGATGTAGCAGATCAATGCAGACACCAAGCTTGGTGTCATCTGCAAACTTACTGAGGGTGTACTCAATAGGTTGGACTCAATGATCTGAAAGGTTTTTTCCAAGCTGGTTAATTATGTATTCTATTGTCTCGATCTGGAGAGGGAAAGAGATTCAGGTTTTTAATGAATATTCCCGTGTTGTGAAATTAGAGGCACAAACGAGGCCAAAATATCAACAGCTACACTATTTATTACATTTATTTATTTATTACTATTTATTACATAAATATATACATATTTATTACAAAAAAAAGAGGAGGGTAATTGTTATTGGTGATTCCCTCCTGAGGGGAACAGAAGGTCCCATATGTCGGCCAGACCCATCACATAGGGAAGTTATTAGCCTAGTAGGAGCACAAGTTAAGGATGTTACCAGTAGGCTGCCCAGTCTGGTACAGCCCTCTGACTACTATCCCTTATTGGTTCTGCAGTTAGGGAATGATGATGTCGCTACCAGAACTCCCAGGGCTATCAAAAATGACCTCAGGGCCCTGGGAGATCTGGTTGAGGGGTCAGGTGCACAAATAATTTTTACATCGATACCGTTAACTGCAGGAGGGAATACGATCAGGAACAGGACAGCAGCTGCAGTCAACAAGTGGCTCAGAGGCTGGTGCAGTCGAAGGAATTTTGGGTTTTTTGATCTTGGAGAACTTTTTACTGCACCAGGTCAGCTGGTAACAGATGGACTCCATCTGTCCCAGAGGAGGGGGAAGGTCATAGTATACGAGAATGGCCTGTCCCCCAAAGGGAAAAAGATCCTGGGAAGAGAATTGGCAGGCCTCATTGACAGGGCTTTAAACTAGCTTCGAAGGGGGAAGGGGCTGGAACCAGTTGCCTCAGGCAGGAGTCTGGGGGAGATAAGCTAGGGCTAGAGATGAAACCAGCAGCCCAGCTTCAGTGCATGGACACTAATGCACGAAGCATGGGTAACAAACAAGAGGAGCTAGAAGCCCTGTTGCAGCAGGAAAGTTATGATGTAGTTGCCATCACAGAGACATGGTGGGACGACTCACATGACTGGAGCGCTGCAATTGACAGCTACAGGCTGTTCAGGAGGGACAGGCAAGGAAGAAGGGGTGGAGGGGTGGCCCTGTACATCAGGGAGGCACTAGATGCCATTGAGATGGAGATCAGGGATGACTGGGTTGAGTGCTTGTGGGTAAGAATTAGAGGGAAGTTCGGGAGGGCAGACATCCTGGTTGGAGTCTGTTATAGACCACCCAACCAGGAGGAAGATGTAGATGAGGCATTCTATAGGCAGCTTAAGGCTGTCTCAAGGTCACCTGACCTCATTCTCATGGGCGACTTCAACCTGCCTGATATCTGCTGGGATCTTAACACAGCAGAAAGAAGGCAGTCTAGAAGGTTTCTGGAGTGTATGGAGGACAGCTTCTTATCCCAGGTGCTGCGTGAACCTACCAGGGGTAAGGCCATGCTTGACCTCCTCTTCACCAACAGGGAAGGGCTGGTGGGTGATGTGGTGGTCGGAGGGTGTTCAGGCACCAGTGACCACGAGATAATTGAGTTTTCGGTATTCAGCCAAGCCAAGAGGGGCAGCAAGAAGACCTCCACTCTGGACTTCAGGAGGGCAGACTTCAGGCTACTCAAGGAACTAACTCAGAAGGTTCCCTGGGATACAGCCCTTAAAAACAAGGGGTCCAGGAGAGCTGGAGCTGCTTCAAAGAAGAACTCTTGAAGGTTCAGGAACAGGCTGTGCCAGTGTCCCGGAAGATGAGCCGCCGGGGCAGACGGCCAGCCTGGTTGGTCAATGAGCTCTTAATAGAACTAAGGGAAAAAAAGAGGGTGTACCATCTCTGGAAGAAAGGGGAGGCAACCTACGGAATGTTTAGGGATGTTGCTAGGACATGCAGAAAGAAAATTAGGGAGGCAAAAGCCCATTTAGAACTTAGACTGGCCTCTGCTGTGAAGGACAACAAAAAGTCCTTCTATAAATACATCAATAGCAAGAGGAAGGGCAAGGACAACCTCCACTCCTTGGTTGACACGGAGGGGAAGGTTGTAACAAAGGATGAGGAAAAGGCAGAGGGACTTAACACCTTCTTTGCTTCAATCTATCCTAGCATGGCAGAACATCTTCCAGACAGCTGGCCTGCAGAGCTGGCAGAAGGAGCCAGGGAGCTGCATGGTTTCCCGCTGCTCCAGGAGGTAGTTAGAGATCTTCTGAGCCGCTTGGACCCCCACAAGGCCATGGGACCAGATGGGATCCATCCTAGGGTGCTGAGAGAGCTGGCAGATGAGCTGGCCAAGCCGCTCTCCATTATTTTTCAGCAGTCCTGGCTCACTGGAGAGGTCCCAGAAGACTGGAAGCTGCCAACGTGGTGCCCATCCACAAGAAGGGCCGGTTGGATGAGCCAGGGAATTATAGGCCTGTCAGCCTGACCTCAGTGCCAGGCAAGATTATGGAACAGGTCATCTTGAGTGCGATCATGCAGCACTTCCAGGATGGCCAAGGGATCAGGCCTAGCCAGCATGGCTTTAGGAAGGGCAGGTCCTGCTTGACCAACCTGATCTCCTTCTATGATCAGGTGACCCGCCTGGTTGATGTGGGGAGGCCTGTGGATGTGGTCTACCTGGACCTCAGCAAGGCCTTTGACACCGTCCCCCACAGCAAACTCCTGGCCAAGCTGGCAGCCCATGGCTTGGATGGGAGCACACTGCGTTGGGTTAGGAACTGGCTGGAGGGCCGAGCCCAGAGAGTGGTGGTGAATGGTGCCACATCCGGCTGGCGGCCAGGCACTAGTGGTGTGCCCCAGGGATCGGTGCTGGGCCCCATGCTCTTCAACATCTTTATTGATGATCTGGATGAGGGCATCGAGTCCATCAGCAGTAAATTTGCGGATGACACCAAGCTGGGGGCAGTAGTTGATCTGCTGGAGGGCAGAGAGGCTTTGCAGAGGGACCTCGACAGGCTGGACAGATGGGCAGAATCCAACGGCATGAGATTGAACACATCCAAGTGCCGGGTTCTGCACATTGGCCACAACAACCCCATGCAGTGCTACAGGCTGGGGTCAGAGTGGTTGGAGAGCGGCCAGGCAGAGAGGGACCTGGGGGTGCTGGTTGATTGTAGGTTGAACATGAGCCTGCAGTGTGCCCAGGCAGCCAAGAAGGCCAATGGCATCCTAGCCTGCATCAGAAACAGTGTGGCCAGCAGGAGCAGGGAGGTCATTCTGCCCCTGTACACTGCACTGGTTAGGCCGCACCTTGAGTACTGTGTCCAGTTCTGGGCCCCTCAGTTTAGGAAAGATGTTGTCTTACTGGAGCGTGTCCAGAGAAGGGCAACAAAGTTGGTGAGGGGTTTGGAAGACAAGCCCTATGAGGAGAGGCTGAGGGAGCTGGGGTTGCTTAGCCTGGAGAAGAGGAGACTGAGGGGTGACCTTATTGCTCTCTACAACTACCTGAAGAGAGGTTGTAGCCAGGCGGAGGTTGGTCTCTTCTCCCAGGCAGCCAGTACCAGAACAAGAGGACACAGTCTCAGGCTGCACCAGGGCAGGTTTAGACTGGAAGTTAGGAAGAAGTTCTATACTGAGAGAGTGATTGCCCACTGGAATCAGCTGCCTGTGGAAGTGGTGGAGTCACCTTCATTGGAGGTGTTCAAGAAGAGGCTTGATGGGGTGCTTGGTGCCAGGGTTTAGTTTTTTTAGTTGTTTAGGTGGGTTGTATTGTACTGTATTGTACTGTATTGTACTCTTTTGTACTGTATTGTACTGTATGGTACTGTATTGTATTTTAGGTGGGTTGGATTGGTTGATGGGTTGGACGTGATGATCTTGAAGGTCTCTTCCAACCTGTTGTATTGTATTGTATTGTATTGTATTGTATTGTATGGACATAAATAAAGTGGAGAGAGAGAAAATAGAGAAGAGAGAAGAGGAAAGGAATTATATTACCACACCCCTCACCCACCCCCAATACAGTTTGAGTCTGTGGAGGAAAGGTAAGCGGTGCTGCAGGAGATGTTGGGTCTGTAGAGGAAGGGTGCTGAGGCTTTGGCATAGAAGGGATGTGGTCCTCTGAGCAGCTTCTTCAGCTCCATGAGTTGCAGCAGCCGGAATTTAGGGCACGGAGAGAGGGTTTTCAGAGTCCAGGATCCGTTGTGTTGGCCCGTGATCTTTCCAGCGTGTGGTGCTGCATTTTGCTTCTCCAGTTTTCTTCACTTAAAGCCAGTAGTTTCTCCAGTCTTTTATACAGTTTTTTAGTCCTCAGGCAAGTGTCCAGGCATTGTTCCCCAGGATATTGTTCTGGGAAATCATCCTTAGGTAAGTGTCCAGGTATCGTTCCCCAGGAAACCTTTCTGTGTACTCAGGTGAGTTTGGGCAGCCGTCTGGATGGAAGGGGGGAGGCCTCCACCTCCTCCTGCTCCATCTACCTACCCACACACTCATTACACATCAGGAAACAGGTGGTGATTCCATTGTCCTTTCCTGGGGTATCTGATGGCTGGAAATGATCCTGTCCTGAAGGCGTGATAGCTGGGCCCTTGGGCCATTGCTGTAGGCCAGCTGCAGTCCCGTGAGCAAGGTTATCTTTGCACCTTCCAAGAGTCCTTCCAGTGGCTCTGCCCAACGCACATCAGCTATTGTCTGGGCGAGCAGCAAGTGATTTTATCTCTGTTGAGTCACACCAGGAGAGACAAGCTTTAGTCTCTCACATCTATTCAATCCCCTTATTCAGATTATTGATAAAGATATTCAAGAGGACAGGCCCCAGTACTGAACCCTGGGGGATATCACTAGTGACTGGGCACCAGCCAGGCTTAACTCCATGCACCACCACTCTTTGGGCCTGGCCATCAACCAGTTTTTAATCCAAGACAGACTTTGCTAAAGTCCAGGTAGACAGTATTCACAGCCCTTCCCTCATCCTCTAGGGAGCTCACCTTATTATAGAAAGAGATCAGATTAGTCAGGCAGGACTGAAGAAAAAGACAGTCCCTGCAGTCTTCAAGGAATGCCTGCTACCCTGGAGCTGCCAGGAAGAGCAATCTGTGTGTATTTCCCCAGCAGAGTTCCTTAGCTATGAAGCAGGAACACTTATTTTGAAGTCCTCATTCTTCACTACAGATCTGTCCTGAAACCGGGGAGAACCCAAGCCTGAAAAGTAATATGCAATTATATGATTAAAAATGTATCATCATGTATGTGGGTGTATTTGTTAATATAGTTTATAATTTAATATCTTGGGCAGTGATATCTTCAAACACCACTGTAACGTTTGCAAAATGTCTTCACAGGTTCAGTTACTCCATTGTGGGTTTTACACTCCACATATAGAGACAGTTCAATGATTCAAGTACAGATCTGTCATTTCCAATAGAGCAATTCAAATTGGAAATACAGGTGCTGTGATCTGCGGGTTTCTCACAAATGGGATTCTGTGGCCAATTAGTTGGGTGCTCGTGACTTGCTCCTCTGTCTGGTACCTTCCCAGATGCTGTGGCTGTAATTCAAGCAGCCCTTGGCTCAGAGAGGGCTAGGGAGGCCTCTCTCTTGTGTTCTTTGTCACCGCAGAGGGAAAGAGATTCAGTTCTTTTGAATATTCCCGTGTTGTGAAACGAGAGGCACAAACGAGGCCAAAATATCAACAGCTAGGCTATTGATTACATAAATAAAGTGGATGGATCAGAAACAGAGAGAGAGAGAGAGAGAAAATAGAGAGGGAGAAAGAGAAGAGAGAGAAGAGGAAAGGAATTATATTACCACACCCCTCACCACGCCCCACTCCCAAGACAGTTTGAGTCTGTGGAGGAAAGGTGCTGCAGGAGATGTTGGGTCTGTAGAGGAAGTAGAGGAAGGGTGCTGAGGCTTTGGCTGTAGAAGAGATGTGGTCCTCTGGGCAGCCTCTTCAGCTCCATGAGTTGCAGCAGGCAGAACTTAGGGCACGGAGAGAAGGTTTGGTGTGCTTCTTCCAGGCTCCATGGCCTCTTTTCTTCGGAGCAACACTGTCCCAGACTTTTCCTTCTCTCGTGCTTTCCTTCACAGCAGCATTGTCCTTTTCCTGTGTTTTTCTTCATCTGTGTTTTCCTTCTGTGTTTTTGGTTCTCCGTTTTTCTTCTTCTGTGTTTTTGGTTCCCTGTTTTTCTTCTGCTGAGCCAGTAGATGCTCGAGACTTTTATATAGTTTTTAGTCCTTAGCTATGTGTCCAAGTATTGTCCCTCAGGAAATCAGGGGCCAGGTGGTGAATCCATTGTCTCACCATCCTCCCTTTCTGGGGTACTTGATGGGTGGAGATTATCTTGTCTTATGCATATTCCCGAAGGTGGCCTGGGTCGTTGATTTTATCTTTGTTGAGTCACGTCAGGAGAGACAAGCTTTTAGTCTCCCACAGGCTGTAGCCTCTTCCGTATTCAATTCCCTCAGAGCTTTTCCCCTTTCTGCCTTGGTCCAGGTGCAAGGCCTGGGTGAAGTTGTTGGTCTGCTAGAGCAGATTCTTCAGCTTCTACTTGGGCAGCATTTGGCTCTCGTCTCTTTGTGGTAATCAGGCCCTCAGCTGCTACTCAGACAGCATGTGGCTCTAGTTGCTTGCTGGGTGAGCACAAGGCAAGTTGCCTGACTTCTTGGTTGGCTTAAATACTGTCCCAAGACAATGAGTGCCCTTTGGTAACACCGAACCCTGATCACTGGACCTATAAAATGGGGCATATCCAAACACGGCTGGGGGCACAGCTGTGTCACAAAGTTAGTCACACATGGTACATGTTTATCTGGACCCCAGGAGGTGTCCAGGTTAGCACACTTGCAGGTGCTTAGCCCATTGTCTGTACTAGGGCATGTTTGGGGTTTGACCCTTCAGGGAAGTAGGAAAGCACTATAAGCAAAATCCTGGAACTCTCTTTTCAAGTGCATGTTAATGAAAAGTCATGATTTAAGTACAGCTTGAAATATATATCCATTAAATGTGTTAGTGTCACCCAGGCCAGAGTCTGTCCTTCTGCTGTGGTAAATGCATGGTAATGCGACAGTGAGATTGTCTTTTGTCACAGGCCTTCTGAAGTGTCATTACCCTCTATTTCCCTTAGGAATGTAGCTACTATGGCTCATGTGATGCATACTGACTGCAAGCAGCATCTTGAATGTGAACTTGACCTATCACAACTTCATTTTAGTGCTATTTTTCACAGTTATTGATGTGGGATTATTTTAATTTTCTGCAGTTCCTTTCTCCATCTCAGTCCAATGTGTGACTCTTGAAGAAGAGAAGGATCAGCTTGCAGACCTCAGATACCCATTCTGTCTGCCCTGTGCGTGCATCAAAATTTATCAGCCATTAAAGCTGCACTAGGAAAGATGATGGCTGGCTGACAGGGAGCCAGATGATTTAGCACCTCTGTATTTGCATAATGTTCTTTTCTCAGTAATGCATGCAACAGCTACATAGCTCAGATGGAAAGGAATTTCAGGTGACAGAGTAAATCCACTCTGAAGGCTTGTGGATGTCACTGGAAAACATGGAGTGAAACAAAAACCAAAGCAATCATCTGTTCCAAGAGAAAAAGCCACCATCAATTATTTCTACCATTTATGTGACAATTTTCAGTAGGTGTCAGGTATTTCAGCTTCAAAAGTGCACATCTCACTGTACAAACAAGACATTATGTATCATTTCTTCCAATGACACGATGATTTGTCTCCCTTCAGCATTATTCTTTGGGCGTGCTTGTCTCTCCTTATCATATGGAATTGTCATTGAAAGGTAAAAAAGTAATGTTTGATGGCTGATAGAGCTAGATGTTATTCCTTTCTGAATACAAAGGATAATTTAATTTTTAAATCATTCTGGATTTTACCCCAAAGCTATAGTAATGTGTGGAAGGAGGAGGGGGTAAAATGATCTTTTTTTAGTTTCATAGTTTCATTACTATAAGTTTGAAGAAAAATAAACTCTGACAGCTTTTTATTGTGGAAAAGAACATTTAGTCTCAGTGGGTATCCTGAGTGCTGCATTTTAAGTTTGGTTGTTGCTTTTGTTTGTGTGCTATGTTTTGGCTTTGTTTTGCTTTGCTTTGTTTTCAAAAGGGTCTGTGGGACAAAGTAATTAGAGTAAAAGCAGAGGTCCGGAGCGTCAGAATGATTTTAACAGCAGTTCCCCAGCTTTTGAAGCTTCCCTGAGGAAGAACCTGTTGGGGAGAATTCTAGCTACTGTGAAAATACATTTTAAAAAATACAGATAAACAGCTAAGATAACTGCAACTGTGAAGAAAATGCGATCACATTGTGAAAATGATACACTGAGCAAGGAAAAGAAAAGCTTGACTTATGAATGGCCTGGGGAAGAGTTTACATTTTCCTAAAGTCTAGACTTCATCAAAGGGCTTTTCTTTGTGCTTGAAAGAGAACCACTAGACATAACCTAAGGATTTTGAGGTAAGAGAGGGGTGCATGACTCTACATTGCTTTTGTGCAATGTAACTGCAAGCCCATGATGCAGGAGCTGGTCAAAGAAGTCATCTCTCCAGCAAAGCAAAAGCCATCTAGGGCTTTATTTACAGTCTTCCCCTTCTCCTGGTAAAATTTAACCTGCTTATCAGAAACCACGAGGCTGTCTGTCACAGTTTACAAGTGAAAGCTCTTTCTTCTGCAGTCCAACGTATCTGGGAGACAGGACCATTATTAGGCCATTACTTACACACCCAGTGTTTCAAATAATGATTTTACAGATAAGGAGAAGGAGTGTTCATGTTGGGGTTTCTGAAATGACAAATGGAGATATTCTTTCCAGAACAAATGGTCTGGGAGTGCTAAATAGTATTATACTGTCCTGGATTCAACAGTGAGAACACCAGGGCTTTGTATCTGATATTTCATTTAAAAAATAGCCTGTGCCTTAGCAGAACAAGAAAGAGAAAGGCTGTGCTTGAAAGTGTAAGTAACGATTGAGACACATCTTGCCATTTCTTTTCATTGACTGCAGTGTTAGTACCTGGCCAAGATACATGAGTTTTCCCCATTGTGATTATAATAATAATACAATACAATACACCAGGTTGGAAGAGATCATGGCGTCCAACCTATCAACCAATCCAACCCACCTAAATACAATACAATACAATACAATACAACCCACCTAAACAACTAAACAACTAAACCGTGGCACCAAGCACCCCATCAAGCCTCTTCTTGAACACCTCCAATGAAGGTGACTCCACCACCTCCACGGGCAGCCCATTCCAATGGGCAATCACTCTCTCTGTATAGAACTTCTTCCTAACATCCAGTCTAAACCTGCCCTGGCGCAGGGTGTGTGTTTATAAAGTGAGGCAAAGAAGCCAGCTTTCTATTTATACAACCTACATTAAAATAATATACATTTGAAGTACGTGAACTAGATCAGATACTGAAGGAAAGGTTACTCTCTTCAGTGCAGAGTTTAGAGTGAGCTACACTGCCTTGCTGTTTGGGTTAAAGCCAACGATTATCACATGCCTGAATGAGGGAGTCCTATCTTAGAGTAATTTGACCAAAAGTCACAAAGGTTTGAGGCAGCTACTATGGGAACTAAGCTGTTGGTTTACTCATGGTGTTTAGTTGGTATAACAGTGATTTCACTGTCCCTTCTTTGGCTCCTTAGAATAGACCTGAACTTCCCATGTCTAGTGACGTGGGAAGTGAGGCTCTAGCTGTGCTCGAGTGCCTGCTGTGGCCTCTCTCTGTCTCACCTGAAGGTGTCGTCTTCATCAGTGGCCCCAGGTTTCTTCAGAACACAACTTCAGTGAGGATGGCTGAGGAGGCTTTGGGCCAGGGAGGAGTTCAGGGGGGTTTTGGCCAAGGAGGAGATGAGAGGAGAGTTTGGGTCAAGCTCAAGCTCAGGACAGTTGTGACTTCATTTTGGGCTGCTCCCTCCAAAGCTGCTGCCTGGGGTGGGTGGGGCAGGTAACTTTCTGCACCTTGCCTCTGCTGCCAGTTGGCAGGTGACCCGTCCTTGGTCTTCCAGGTGTTCAGAAAAGGCTTGGATGTGGCACTTGGAGACAAGGTTTAGTTGTCAGGAGGTGTTGGGTGACAGGTTGGACTCAATGATCTCTGAGGTCTTTTCCAACCTTATTGATTCTATGATTCTATGATTCCAGTACAAATGTCATCATCACCTTCAACAGCACTTGCACTTGGTGGCCATATTATGAGTCTGACATGCAGATGAAATAGCTTCACTCAAAGTCAGTGTAATGTTTATGGCTTATAGTAGCTGCTCATTACTCTTCATGATGCTTTTTGTGCCAGTGTTACTCTGTCTTAAGTACTTTCTTCATAACTAATGAATGATGGCTGTGTCATTTTGCAAATTAGAAAAAAAAAAAAAAAGAAAAGCTTATTTGGCAACACCAACAGCTAGACCAGATATGACATTTATGAGGGAACAGAGTGTCTGCTCAGCGAGTTTGCTGATGACACCAAACTGGGAGGCTTGGCTGATGCAGATGAAGGCTGTATGGCCATCCAGCGAGACTTGGACAGACTGAGAGCTGGGCACAGAGGAACCAAATGAGGTTCAACAGGACAAGTGCAGAGTCCTGCACCTGGGGAGGAAGAATAAACTGCAGCAGTACAGGCTGGGAGGTGATCTGCTGGAGAGCAGCCCTGTGGAGAGGGACCTGGAGTGCTGGTGGATAACAAGCTATCCATGGGGCAGCAATGTGCCCTGGTGGCCAAGAAGGCCAGTGGAATCCTGGGGTGCATTAAGAAGAGTGTGGCCAGCAGATCAAGGGAAGTTCTCCTCCCCCTCTACTCTGCCCTGGTGAGACTTCATCTTGGGTACTGCATTCAGTTCTGGGCTCCCCAGTTCAAGAGGGACAGGGATCTGCTGGAGAGGGTCCAGCAGAGGGCAACAAGGATGATTAGGGGACTGGAGCACTGCCCTGTGAGGAGAGGCTGAGGGACCTGGGGCTGTTTAGTCTGACAAAGAGAAGACTTGGAGGGGATTTAATAAATCTTTGTAACTGTCTGAGGGCTGGGGGTCAGGAGGGAGGGGACAGGCTCTGCTGACTTGCTCCCTGGGATAGGACAAGGAGCAATGGATGTAAGCTGCAGTACAGGAGGTTCCACCTCAACACAAGGGGGAACTTCTTTCCTGTAAGGGTCACAGAGCACTGGAACAGGCTGCCCAGAGAGGTAGTGGAGTCTCCTTCTCTAGAGACTTTCAAGGCCCATTTGCATGTGTTCCTCTGTGACCTGAGCAAGATTGTATGGTCCTGCTCTGGCAAGGGGGCTGGACTGGATGATCTCTTTGGGTCCCTTCCAACCCCTGACATCCTGTGACCCTGTGATCCTGTGATCCATTTATTATTAGTTCCATATCAAAGATAAATTTCTTAACTTCTTTATTTCTCCTCTCAGCCACTCCTTCCTTTATTTCCTATATATAGGGGAAAACACAATCTATACAACATTTTAATAATAGAGTTAAGTTGTCAAGGAAAGGAAAATAAAGCAGAACACTATTTACAGACTAAAGAAGCTTTTCTTCTGTGCCTTTTGGAATAAAACAAATGCCTTCAGTTTTTTGTAGGACCACTGAAAGGGGAACAAGCACTGAAATGGGAAGGGGAGGGGAGGGGAGGGAGGGGGGAGGGGAGGGGAGGGGAGGGAGGGGAGGGAGGGGAGGGGAGGGGGGAGGGGAGGGGGAGGGAGGGGAGGGAGGGAAGGGAAGGAAGGGAAGGGAAGGGAAGGGAAGGGAAGGGAAGGGAAGGAAGGGAAGGGAAGGGAAGGGAAGGGAAGGGAAGGGAGGGAAGGAAGGGAAGGGAAGGGAAGGGAAGGGAAGGGAAGGAAGGGAAGGGAAGGGAAGGGAAGGGAAGGGAAGGGAAGGGAAGGGAAGGGAAGGGAAGGGAAGGGAAGGGAAGGGAAGGGAAGGGAAGGGAAGGGAAGGGAAGGAAAGGAAGGGAAGGGAAGGGAAGGGAAGGGAAGGGAAGGGAAGGGAAGGGAAGGGAAGGGAAGGGAAGGGAATTAACCAGGTTGGAAAAGATGGATAAGGCCATGGATCTAACCAACTCTTTTCCTTTTGCCTTCCAACAAAGTGCCTAAGTTAAGGACTTTCATTGTAAAGTCTACCAGACATGGAATAAAATATCACTGGCCAAACCATTTGCTATGTTAGAGGTTAATGCCGGCTTATTTTAAAACTAGGAGTAGAATGCCAGACGAATAGCACTGTAACTCTCATTAGTAACAGAAGGATCATCTGTACTGTAAGGCTGGATTGCCATGCAGTGATTTCTACTCTTGTATGTTGCAGTTCTGGAAACACAAGGGACAGGACAGATTTCCAGTAGCCTTGGTAGATGAAATTTAGAAGGTAAGAGAAATGCTTGATGAGTACATTTCTGCAGGGTTTCTGTGTTTGCTGGAGTTGGAGTACACAAAGTGTGAAATATTTCAGAAATACTTGGACTAGAATACTACCTGGAACAGACTCTCTCAATAAATGATCATGCAATGAACCACGTGCTTTGCTCTTTGGTTTTTTGGTTTGTTTGATAGAATAGAATAGAATAGAATAGAATAGAATAGAATAGAATAGAATAGAATAGAATAGAATAGAATAGAATAGAATAGAATAGAATAGAAGTAACCGGGTTGGAAAAGACCTTTCAGATCATCAAGTCCAACCTATCACCCAACACCGTCTGATCAACCAAACCATGGCACCAAGTACCTCATCCAGTCTCTTCTTACACACCTCCAGTGATGGTGACTGCACCACCTCCCTGGGCAGCACATTCCAATGGGCAATCTCTCTTTCTGGGAAGAATCTCTTCCTAACATCCAGCCTAAACTTCCCCTGGTGCAGCTTGAGACTGTGTCCTCTTGTTCTGGTGCTGGTTGCCTGGGAGAAGAGACCAACACCCACCTGGCTACAACCTCCCTTCAGGTAGTTGCAGAGAGCAATAAGGTCTCCCCTGAGCCTCCTCTTCTCCAGGCTAAGCAACCCCAGCTCCCTCAGCCTCTCCTCACAGGGCTGTGCTCCAGACCCCTTCCCATCTTTGTTGCCCTTCTTTGGAGAACTTCCAGCGACTCAACATCTTTCCTAAACTGAGGGCCCCAACACTGAAATGACCATCCCCAGGAAAATGAGTCTGATTTTCCTCTTTTCTTTCACCATACCCTCTTCATACATGGTTTTTTTGCTTTACTATGGCACACCAATTGAAAATAAATGTCTTTAGTGTCAGTCTGTAAATGATTTCTGGGACACGAGCTACACATGATAGTAGTGTAGATAAGTTTAGACAGGTGAGCTTTGCTCAATCTGGACATTTCTGTCTCAGGATGATGGGAAAGCCTTTTGGCAAAGATAACTTTTCCTTTGTGGAAAACTCCACACGCAGAAGCAGCCGCTGAGATGTGACTAACCATACAAATGCTGAACCAAGCCATTGTGTTGCAGATATTGGCACACCGATTTTAAAGTATTGCTCTGTGTATACTGAAGTAAAAAAGAGAACTAGTTATTTCATGTTATTACAGTAACTGTGAAAAGACTTAGCACTTTGTTCCAGAAATAGGAGAGGCAAGCTGCAGATACATGGTTACAATGATATTTCTGTTGCAGAGGAAGTAGAGCCAGCATGTCAACAACCAGCCAGTCTTCAGTGGTAAAAATGCTCTACATGTGTTGTTCTCAAGCCTTGATGAACAGTAGGTCTGCACCAAACTGCAGGTACTGCCTGTTTGGGAAATTTTTATTATCACTATTTTACTCCAGCTCCTGAATTCTGTGGTGAGAGTCCTTGGGCTGGTAGTCACTTTAATTAAGAAACAGTGCCTTGATAAAAAATTCATGCCAGCCTCTAGAAAATCTGTATATAGAACAATGAACCATATCTCTAGAAGCCCATTGGATATCTTTGTTCCTTGCTCAAGTCAATCACTCATCCTCTTTTCTTTCTACCTTTTAAAATTAGGAGCTAGCCAGTACATGTAACAATATGGTCCTAGACCAACACTTGTATTTCAGTATCACTTTGAAAAATCAAGGAAAAAATTAATAATTGCCTATAAACAGATCTATTATGTTTCAATGGAGTTAAGCAAGGTAAGTTTTTTTTCCCTTTGTTCCATAGCAGACAATAGATCTTATCTGAACTTCTGGTTTTTGAGAGTTTTTAACTTTATAGATATGATCAGTCCTGTCATATAGCACTGTTAAGTAGTAAGTGAGGGGTTTTAAAAGCCTCATTAAAGTGTTGGTCGTGGAAATTGTGTTTGCTTACCCCAAGCATAATCAGAAAGCAAGCCAAAAGCAAGCAGTCCTGCCTAATCCACTCACTGCCTGTGCAGCTACAGCAGATTAGCACCAGAGCCCTCATACTAGAATGCAATTGTGTCTTTTCTGAGGATGTTTGCAATACTGCCCTTCACTTCTGCTGCTCAATAGTAAGTCTCTCCCAGAAAGTAATTTGGGTTATAATCCATCGCTTATCTGAGCCCACTTGATGGTCTTGTCAGAGATAGTAGTTTACAAAATTATCTGCCTCGTTTCCCTCTAGCTCCTTATTTTCCTGTTCTTCAGCCTTTGAAATGTGAAATACATTTTACTTTACACTTTAAATTTTCCTTTTCTTCCCAGAGTCACTTTTTCCTGTGGTATTTCAATCTTACCTCTATCTTGTTGTGTCTGTCCACAATCGCATTTTCCTTTTTTCTCCCCCTGAAGATCATTCAGGAGGCAGAGACTTTTTTGCACTCTTCTCTGCCTTACTCATATGTCTTTACGCGTTACAAAAAACTAAAACAAAACAACACCCCACCCCCCCCAAAAAACCCCCAAACAAAACCCCCAAAAATGATTTTCATTCTATTTTCACAGTTTTTATTACCACTTTTTAAATGGGCAGTATAGAAGTCTAAGCCCACACAACAGGCAGAGCCAAAGATGTCCTCTTCACAACTGAACCTTTCCCATTTCCTGAAAGCATGCACATGACAGACCATACAGAACACACAAAGAATCATTCATGTCTCCCATCTCTAAAAACAGTAGACTACCAAGGAGCTATCATTGCTTATTTATTAAAGCCTCACCCTAGCTAATAGAACAATCATGGATAAGAATAATTTTCTTGTTTTAAATACTCACTTTAATTACTGTATGCCAGCTTGCCAGAGAGCTTTTCCTGAATTCATCTAACTATATTAAAATTAAATGTTGGAGTTCAGCTGCTCATTCAGATGGACAGATTCAGTCTACTGCCTGGCTGAACATGCTGATTGGAAAGCAATAGTCACTAGATGTGTTATGGCAAAGAAGCAGAGTTTCATACCAACTCTCTGTGTTATGGTACACAGACTCATGGTGTCATGGGGATATGCTGAAGGCTATATAGAGTGGGACAGAATCACAGAAACATTCAGGTTGGAAAAGACCCTCAGGATCACCAAGTCCAACTGAAAACCCTACTCTAGAAAGTTCACTGCTAAACCATATCCCCAAGCACCACATCCAAACAACCTTTTAAGCACATCCAGGGTTGGTTACTCAACCACCTTCCTGGGCAGCACATTCCAATGCCTGACCACTCTTGCTGGGAAAATTTTTTCCCTAATGTCCAGTCTAGACCTATGCAGTCATATCTTGAGGCTGTTCCTTCTTGTTCTGTCACTAATTACCTGTGAGAAGAGACCAGCATCAGCCTCTCCACAACCTCCTTTCAGGTAGAGACCAATGATATCTCCCCTCAGCCTCTTCTTTTCCAAACTAACCATCCCCAGCTCCTTCAGTCACTCTTCATAGGATTTATTCTCCAGGCCCTTCACAGCTTCCTTGCCCTCCTCTGCACTGGCTCCAGCACCTCCACATCTCTGCTGTATTGAGGTGCCTAGAATTGAACACAACACTCGAGATGTGGCCTCACCAGAGCTGAGTACCTAATGCAAGCCAGGATGCCATTGGCCTCTTGGCCACCTGGGCACACTGATGGCTCCTATTCAGCTGCTTGTCCATTAGCAGCCTCAGGTCCCTTTCTGCCAGCAGCTTTCCAGCCACACTGCCCCAAGCCTGTAGTATTGCTTGGAGCTGTTGTGGCCCAAGTGCAGGACCTGGTACTTGGCCTTGTTGAAGCTCATCCTGCTAACATTGGCCATGGATCCAATCTATCCAAGGCCCTCTGCAGACCCTCCCTACCCCTGGTGCAGGTCAACTCTCCACCTAAGTTGGTCTTATCCGCAAACTTACTGATAATACACTCTATATCTTTACCAAGATCATTAAAAAAGATGTTAAACAGAAGTGGTCCCAACACTGAGCCCTGAGGAGCACCACTTGTGACCAGCTGCCAGCTGGATTTAACTCCACTGACCACCACTCTTTGGGCCCTTTCACCCAGCCAGTGCTTTATCCAGCAGAGCATTGCTCATCCAAGCCATGAGCTGCCACTTTGCCCATGAGAATTCTGTGGGGAACAGTGTCAAAGGCTTTGGGAAAGTCTAGGTAGACAATATCCACAGCTTCTCCCTCATCCAATAGTCAGCCACTTTGGCATGGAAGGAGATCAGGTGAGCCAGGCAGGACATGCCCTTCATAAACCCCATGCATGGTGTAATGGTGCTTGAGATGACGCATTGAGAGACTCCAGAGTTATAACCATGAAAACTTTGATCAGCCACTTTCTAAATTCTACACAGGCTTTGAGTTTAAAATTCAGGTGACCAGCTAGTGTCTTTACAGACACTTGAGGTGACAAAGCATAGATTTTATCTTTGAAATATGGTTTTATTCCAGAAATACAACATTCTTCATCCTCAAGGACGTGCACTGCTAGGGCATAACTGACATTTGGAGGATGTTCAGACTTTTCTCATAATGCAGCTGCAGTCAGGTCTTTCATGTAAATCAGGGTTGGAGGTAATGGAGCTTCATTAATGGAGATTCAGTGGTTCAGTCAACTGGAGCTGGGAGATCCTCAGGGCCACAGATACAACCCTGTCGTCACTTGACCCCTAGGACCACACGAGGCAGCTTCTGCTTGGTGACATTTGGTCCTGTTAAACCCTTGCCAGCAGGTAAGTTCATGCTGTGTGGCAAACCCAAAGCCAGAACTAGGGTTTCAGGCCTAACTTAACTCATGGATTTTTAATGTTCTGATTTAAGACTTCAGCAAGTCACCTCTTCTTGGTAGTCTACACCAGGGCACACTGCCAACCAAGCAACTACATGGTGGATTCTTGGCCAGGAGCACAGATGGCCTGGGCACAGGCTGTGTCCTTACTCATAGGACACCATTCCCCAGAGTTTCAGCCAGACATGCTGAGCTGGGGTGGGTAATGGTCCTTCCAAGAGGCAAGGCTGCTCCCAGCCAATGACAACATGGATCAGGGCAGGAGAGTCTTCCTCAGGCTTATCTGAAATAGGTACCATGGGCCCCAAGATGTCCACATTAGTGCCTTGAAGGCCACAGAGAGTCAAATTTTGGCAGTTTAGAAGCTGTCTACAAGCTGATTGGCCTACATGTGAGGATAGTACTGCATGTAAGTGTAAAGGGGAGCAGGGGGAGGAAGTAAAATGGACAGCTTGCTCTCTTCTTGCGTTGTTAATTGTAAATACCTGTGTAATATTGTGAATCCTGGGTATTTTGTGCATATTCATTGCATTCCATTGTAGAGTGTAGTTTTGCCTGTAAATACAGTTTCCATTTGCTTCAAACTGGGGTGGTCTGGCAAAATTAAAGTTGGGGGGGGGGAAATTTCAACCCACCACACCTACACTTTGCAAAACTTAATTGAGTGTTCTCTGTGCACTAATCACTGCTGTTCATGTAACTGAACTCAGAATATATAACCAAACTAATGCAAACTGAACCATATTTACGAGTTAGAAATATTGTATCCATACACACTACTGTATAAAGCTTTCATTTTGACAAATAAGAGAAAAATTAATCAAGACTGTTAAATAAGCAAAATCATTTTTCTCTTTTCCTCAAAAGCAGACAAACACTGGAAATTGTTAATTGGCTGCCTTTGAATATAATTTTAGCTTTTATCTCTCATTAAAATTCTGTCTAACAGGCTCCATCTAGCAGGAAAACTATTATTCACTTGTAGATATATTGCACTGATATCTCTTTTAGGAAACTGCATTAGGGTAGTGTGTCATGAACTCTCACTTCATCACTGGGAGCCATCTTCTGGAATTCATTCTGTTAGTTGTGCAGACAGAAAACAAAACAAAGAAAAGCACCCTAAATCCTTATATAAAACCCGATATGAAAGTCTTTGTCATCTCCAGTGTCAGGCCATAACTAAAGTCAGAGTTATATTAAAGTCACATAGGAACCAGATTCTAAGGTCTACCCTCATGAAGTTATTAAACAGCATTTTAACTTTGATGTCTCTATCTAATCTGAACAGAGTTTTAAATTGTAAATGCAAAACAGGTAAAGCAATGATTTTAGCAAACAATTTCTCATTAATCTAGAGGTTGAAATACATTTGCATAAAAAATCTGTTGAATAATTCCAAAAATTAAAGTATTTGAAGAATTAATCATTTGTTTACAATTAATGAACAATGGGGACCTCTGTATTTATGAACAGATTTGTTTTCTGCAGAGTTGTCCTGGATTTAATAAAACAATGCCTATCTATTTTCAGATTCTTTTAGGCTATAGTATAAGAAGACAGACAATTATGCACATACTCTTAAGAAAAATGACAGAGGGATTTTAAATCAAAATAATAAGGCTTTGTCCTAATTTCAATGTAATCAGAATGCATATCTAATATGGTAGGAAGCTTCTTTCTCCTGAGCCAGAGGAAGTAGTAAACTCTGCTTTATGGATGAGAAAAAGCAGCAAATCGAACAATCAAGAGTCAGTAGTAAGCTGCTTGTTACAGTGGCCTTCAGCTGTTGTTTATCATTCATAGTGTGTTTTAAATCCATGGACTTTAAAGGGGAATAAAATAAAGTGCTTTCATTCCTTTTTCCTGGCCTGCTTTATTTCCTTTGAAGTCTGTTTAGTGTTTTTATGATCTTGATTCCCTTTTGTAGTGGGATTCAAGTTTATCAATAACCATACCAATTCATGGTCAAAATCTAGCTTCTCAAATGCTAGTCCCAGTATTTGCTGAATTGGTTCCTTTCATTTGCAATTCTCCTTAGGAATTTCCTATTCACAGAGCAGGGGAAAAAAGTCATGTCTTTGATGTTTTCAAAGGCTGGAAAAATGTTTCTCCTCACAGTGTTCTGAACTCCACTTGAACACATAGAAAGAAGTCTGAATTTTATAGAAGAGCTATCTAGACAGTGATTCACTGGAACCAAATGAGTCCTAACATTTTTTAAACTGTAACTTTTACTGATTTCCCACATGTTTGTTTGCTGTGGAAGTATTAACTCCTTTGTACTGTGAATACAGCAGAAAACAGAAAAAACTACAACCACTGCAAATGTAATGTACCAGTGAGTGCATACTAGTCTCTGTTTCAAACCCACAAATGCACATATCCATTATATCCCCAGCAAGGCACCTTAGGGAAAGGTGGGAATTCAGTGTGCTTCTTGCCAGGTTACAGTGGCTGAAAGATTATTTACAGGAACAGGAGCCATTATAGCTTCTGTTTGCATGAGTGGCCCAGGGCTATGTTAGAGTCCTCTCCAATGTGTCTTTCATGCACCTAATCTTCATTTGACCTAGCTGGGATTCAGCACTGCAACAGTTCCTGTGCATAAAAATAGATTTCTTGTGCTTTATGATGGTATAGTTTACCAAGACTTCACTTGCAGCAGTGTACTTAATGTCTGGACCCACAGCTGCAGATTCATCTGGCCTGATAGACAACTTCAGTTTTCCTCCATAGCTAAGATCAAAAACCTTTTGTTTGTTTGTTTGTTTCTGATACAAGCTGAAAGTTCACAGAGTTGAACATTAAAGAGAGATTTATGTTATATTGACTGATATGTAATTTGGTGACATTCAATTGTGTAAACCTCTTAAACCTTTTAGTTATAAGAATAGAAGAAAGTACAATCCCATGATTTTCTTCTCCTGTTTTACAAGTTCCTTTAAATGAATCAGTAGTGTGTACAGCTGGGATCCAAAATTCAGTATAGTTAAAAGCTTTGATTAAGCAATGATACAAACTCTTCTGTTGAATAGTAACAAAGTAAAGAAAAGGATTAAACCTTAAGAGTACTGTAACAACCAATTGGAAAGAGCAAACTACATCAGCCAGAGAGAAACCAATGATACTGAACTCATTAATTATAAGAAAGGCACATAAAAGTTTACTAAAAGAAAGTTTAGGTCTAGAAAGTAGCACTTGCAATCAAAACCCCAAACCAACCAACCGAAAAACAACAACAAAATCCCCTAGTTTTTCCTATTTATCAGTCTCCTTTATCCGTGGAGGTGTTCAAGAGGGGATTGGACATGGCACTTGGTGCCATGGTTTACTCATGAGGTCTGTGGTGACTGGGCTGGACTTGTAGATCTTTGAGGTCTCTTCCAACCTTGGTGATTCTGTGTGTGTGTGATTATAAATCACAAAAAATTACTATGAAAAATCATTCTAAGTATGTTCTGTAGAGATTACTAATACTTCAGAAAAAAATGTCTATCTAAATTCTTACCTCTTTTGTGCTATCATTGCTCACTTGCTTTGTATTCTCTGAACAGAAACATCAGGTCCTCATGAAGATAATTTCCACATAGAAGACTTGCATGTCATACGCAGTGAACTCCTTGAGAATTATCTACTATTAGAGAGAGAAGAAAACTTACATTCAAACTACAGTCAGTGTGGTGGGTCTTTCTGCTTCATGATCTCCCTGTAACTGCTGCAACGCTTTGCTAGTGCTCCCTTCTAGGAGGAAGAGTCTGAGCATCAGCCTCATAAATCAACACAGCGCTAATGGAGACAATGGGATTCTACTGATTTATGCTGAGTCAGTGTCAAACCTAAAGCTTCAATCATGTTCTGCTCTGGATCAATAGCCAGAAAAAAACATAAAAGAGCAGAAAAACAGTTGTGATGCAATTTAGGATAAAGGAGAGGAAAAATGATGAAAAGTGATTGTTTATACATTTACTGTCTTGACTTGCTTAATATTTGAAACATTGAGGTTTGATATTTGTCTTGAGAAAAGAGGATTTAAAATACCAACCTTCCAGCTAGAACATAGTTCACAAATCTGAGTCACAAATGTATTTTCTGTTAGTCATGGTACATAAGTCTGCTTAAGTCATGAGGTAGTGTTACAGGACTCAGCTAAATTTCCACCCTAGTCCCTCATCATTGGTTTCCATCACTCATTCATCATCAAAACTACTGTCAGAACTGACACTGTAATTTGCAGCACCAGAGAGAAGGGTCTGAGACAAAACTGCCTGTAGTGTAAAGGTGAAAACAGGCACACATTTCGTTTTTAGCTCTGCTTGACAATTCCTGCAGCATCAAAAGAGGGTTTAAACAATTCTGAAAAAGACTGAGCACTGACGTTCATGCTTGCATTGAAACTTGAGCTATGTTTGATAGTGTGCCTTGAAAATGTTTTAACTGCATATTCCTGCATTATGTATAATCAGTTATCATCCAATGTGTCTTCTAGGGAATATACTCAGGGGCTCCCATTTTGGTCTGACCTGTTTCCAAATGTTGTCACCTGAACTCACAGAATCACAGAATCAACAAGGTTGGAAAAGACTTCAGAGGTCATCAAGTCCAACCTGTCACCACAGACCTCATGACTAACTAAACCATGGCTTCAAGTGCCACATCCAATCCCCTCTTGAACACCTCCAGGGAAGGGAACTCCACCACCTCCCGGGGCAACACATTCCAATGACCAATTACTCTTTCCAAGAAGAATTTTCTCCTCATCTCCAGCCTAAACTTCCCCTGGCACAGCTTGAGACTGTGTCCTCTTGTTCTGGTGCTGGTTGCCTGGGAGAAGAGACCAACCCCCACCTGGCTACAACCTCCCTTCAGGGAGTTGGAGAGAGCAAGAAGATCTCCCCTGAGTCTTCTTTTCTCCAGGCTAAGCAACCCCAGCTCCCTCACCCTCTCCTCACAGGGCTGTGCTCAAGACCTCTCCTCAGCGTCATTGCCCTTCTCTGGACACATTCAAGAGTCTCAATATCCTTCTTAAACTGAGGGGCCCAGAACTGGACACAGTCCTCAAGGTGTGGCCTAAACCATGCTGAGTACAGGTGTGGTGGTTTGAGCCTTAACTGGAAATTAAGAGTTCAGGTGGGGGCAAGGCTGAGAATCTCTCCCCCACTCCCCCCCTCCTCCCTCCCAACAGAGAGGGGAGAAAAGGAAGGAGCAAATCCACCAAACAATAATTTGGAGTCAGCTTGGAAGTAGAGAGGTAAAGAGTTGTCTTTAAGCAATATATATATATAACAATAACAGGAAAAGGTTCACAAGGGCAAGGAACAAGGATGGATGGGAGGGGGACAAAAACAAGAGAATAATACAAACCCAGCCTTTCTCTGAGGAAGCGTGGAGGCAGCAGGGAGAAGGATCAGGTCCGACCACGTGGCAGAGGAGCAGGAGGGCAGCTGCAGTAGCTCTCGTCCAGCAGAGGCAGGAGCCAGAGAAGAAGGGCCAACAGCTACAATGTCCTGCTTTTTATACCCTAGCTGGGCAGGGAGGGGGGAGTGGAACAGACTCAGCTTCCCAGGGAAAATTGCCCTGCAGGGAGTGAAAAGTACCTGCAAGCCCTCCCCCTGCTTTGTTCTTTTGTTCTCAGAAAAGGGTGCTAACCCACCACAATAGGGCAGCATGACTTCCCTGCTCCTGCTGGCCACACTATTCCTGATGCAGGCCAGGATGCCATTGGCCTTCTTGTCCACCTGGGCACTCTGCTGGCTCATGTTCAGCTGGCTGTCAACCAGTACCTCCAGGTCCCTTTCTGCACACTTAAAAACCAAAAGCACTCTAAATTCACTAATATCAGCTGAAAAATACTAACAAAAAAGGGTGAGAAAATGACATGTTCCTGTGGATAGCTATGGTTTTCCTACATGGTTATTAGCACATACAGAATACAGGGTTAACCAGGTTGGAAAAGACCTTTGAGATCATCAAGTCCAACCTATCACCCAACACCATCTATCAACTCAACCATGGCACCAGGTGACTCATCCAGGCTCTTCTTAAACACCTCCAGGGATGGTGACTCCACCACCTCCCTGAGCAGCACATTCCAATGGCAATCTCTCCTTCTGTGAAGAATTCCTTCCTCACATCCAGCCTAAACCTCCTCTGGTGCAGCTGTGTGCAGAAGAACCAGACAGTCTAATGTGCAAACGATCTCAGACTACAATTTGGAAAGAAGTTAGGATGATATGTAATGCTCATTATAGAAAGAAGCTTAACTAACATAGGGAGAGATATTCTAGATAACTTCCCAAATGTTTTAAATTGTTACAGAGTGGCCTTGGTAATCCACATTCTGTCTTGTCTGGGATGCTGTTGGTTCTATCACAGCAGAGGGAAAACAGCACTATTTTTTTCTGATGGATCATATGCTACTCTCATTTATATCAGCATAAATCCAGGAAAATTCACTGGTGCAAGAATATTTTCAAACTAAAATCTGGCTCATTTTCCATTCTTTCATAACTCAGGAGAGGAATAGCTTGTTGAGAGCTCTTATTTGTTATTCCTTTGTCTTCTTTTAGAAGATTCTGATCTTTTTTCTTCTTTCTTTTCACAATGGTTCTGCCTGCTAAGAATAGCTCCTCCTTGCAATCATTTTTCATGTTCTGATATAACTTTCCCTGCTGGTTTTACACCACCAGTTTCACTCACCATTTTTTGCTAGGAAATTTTTTCATTACCTGTTAGTGAACTCTTATTTTGTGAGGTAGAATGTTCAGACTATGCTGAAACCTCTTTGTTGGTAATGATTTAATTTAAAAATCACAGATTAAGGCCTTAATACCCTTAGAAATCTTTTCAGGTTTTAACTGTTGTTGTTAGGATTGCTTGAGCATTCCTGAAATATTTTCTATCTCCTATTTAAAAATAAATATAAAAGAATTGCTGAGGCTTTACTATAATTTGTAAAGGGTTTAGTTTTTTTTTTTTTTCATGTAAAGCAAGATGCTAACAGTCATTACTATTTAGAACAGCACTCTTCCATTCATTAGTAATAGCAGTTTAATTGTATCAATAATCTTGTAGATAGAGTATTCATCTCGAGAGGAAGGTATCTGCATTGCATTACTTCTGAGTTTTCAGTAAAATGCCTTGTCTCGGCCCAGAGAGGGACAGAGCCCCAGCTCTCTTGAATATTCCCATGTCATGAAACTAGAGGCACAAATGAGGCCAAAATATCAACAGCCTTTGAGGCTATTCATTAACAGAATAAAGTGGGTGGAATCAGAAGGAAAGAGAGAAAATAGAGAGAGTGAAGAGGGAGAAGAGGAAAGGAATTATATTACCATACCCCTCACCCCCCAAGACAATTTGGGTCTGTGGAGGAAGGCTGCTGCAGCTTTGGCGTGGTGGAGAGGACATCCTTGTTGGCTGCACTGTCCTCCAGTGGAGGAGGGGAGGGAGAGATCCCAAAGTCCAAGTCCAAGCCTTTCTCTGAGCAGCCTCTTCACCTCCATGAGTTGCAGCAGGTGGAACTTAGGACACAGCAAGATGGTTCCTCCTGGTCTGCTGCCTCCAGGCTACATGGCGATGTCTCTGTCCTTTTCTCTCCTGGTATTCATTTGTTTTTCTTCAGAGGAGGCATTGCCCAGGTCTTTTCCTTCTCCCGAGCCAGTAGCTGCGCAGCTCTTTTATACATTTTTTTAGGTACATGTCCAGGTGGTGAATATCCCTTGAGTATGGATAGCAGTGGCCTCTGCCCATTATTTCCAGGGCAGCCGCAGTCTGGTGAGCAATCCTTATCTATGCACCTTCCAGAGAGTCCTTATCCAGTGGCATGTGCCCAATACCAATCAGCTACTGCCTGGGCAAGCAGCAAAAATGACATTATCTTTGTTGAGTCACATGAAGAGAGACAAGATTTAGTCCCTCACATGTATCTATCACACTTTCAATCTAACATATCACTGTAATGTCACATAGTTTAAATTCATCCCTTCATCCCTCCCTTTCATTTTCAAACACAGGAAGACCATTATGGAATGGTTTATGTTCACAGGGTATTTCAAGTAGGAACTTTTGCCTGGGTTTCATACGAGGAGAACTTATAAAATATGTGTAAGACATTAGCACAGTTCTTAGACTTTTTCTTGATCTATACATCTCTAAGTTAGGCTGAATTAATCACTTGAGTGGTTATTATTTTAAATAATTAAATACTAAAAGCTTTATCCTTCAGTGAACCTCAAAATCTCCCATTAGTAGACAAAGCATCAGAGGTATATTCTGCACGTTTCCAGTGATTAATTGAAATATTCTATTATTTTATATTGGTTGCCTGATTTGTGTAATTTAATTACTTGGTATGTTTTCTTCCTTCCTTTTATGTTATTAAATGGAATCAGAGAACTGACTGTGTGTCAAGGCAAAAAGCATTAACACTCCTGAGGTATTCATATAGTGAAAAATATAATTAGATGCTGTCAGGAAAAAAAGAATTAGGTAGGACAAAACATCTATCTCTCATTTTTCTATAACACCGTCACACTAAATAATAGCAACTCATCATTACAGGGACAACCAAAAACAATAAATTACACTTTCTCAAAATTACTCTTCCAATTTCCTGCAATCATCTGCTCTCATTTTCAAGAAATCTTTCCCTCTTCGTGGTTTGGGAGGCCAATTCTCCCCCCACGGGCAGAAATAACAACTCAGACAAACGGATTGCAAAAAACTGGTGGAAAGTTTAAATGGAAAAGCAAATAAAGCAACAATGAAAGTTTTACAGAGAACCACAAGCACCGTGACAAAAGGGAGAGATCCCAGAACATACCCAAAAACGTCCCATCCCCACCTGGGGGTACACCCAAAACCCCCCCAAGGCTCTTTCTTCCCCCCCCCAAACCCATCCTTGGGCCTGGGCAGGCCCAAAGGAGGCTGCTCACGCCAGTCTACCGAGGCAGCAGCAGGGGACAAAAGAGGAAGTGCAGACCCCGTGTGGATGTTTTATAGGGGAGCAGGGCATTATGGGAATGGAATACCTGGTTTCCTGTGACCACCCCCCTGGGCTGGGCCCACCCCTTGGGACCTCCCAGGTGCGGTCTGTGCAGTGGCATCCGGGCCAGCACCCAGCCTAAACCACCACACCTTTCATTACAATGAAAGCAGTCTTGGATTTCTAGTTTTGCTGAAAATCCTTGTTTCCAGCTCAACTTTGTGGCATTTCTTTTTAAAGGAGCCCAGCCTTAAACTGCCACAACCAGTCATTGGTTTATTTTAGCAGCATAAGAAGGAAGAGTTTCATCTTTTATGTGCAGCGTTGGTTTATTCAAAACCACGTACTACTGGAACTCCAATGGCCATCCTGTCCCAAGAGCAAATCAAGTCTCACTGCAGGACAAAAGAACTTATTTCCTTGTAATTTTTTAACTTTCATGTGTCTGAATAGAGCAAATTTCCAAAAAGGAATCCCTTTTCATGCATGCCATGCCCCTCACAAATTTTAGATAATAATTTCTTTTGAGAGGATATTTTGAGAAAAGAAAAATTCTAGTGGAAATGTGGGGTTTGACCACATTCCTTTCTTTCCCCCCACCCCCTCTACTGCATCTCCAAGAAAAAAAGTTGAAAAATAAAGAAAAAACCTATATTGAAATGTTATTTTTATTCAGATATCACACAGAATCACAGAATCACCAAGGCTGGAAGAGACCTCAAGGATCATCGAGTCCAACCTGTCACCCAACACCTCATGACTACAAAACCATGGAACCAAGTGCCATGTCCAGTCCCCTCTTGAACACCTCTAGGGACGGTGACTCCACCATCTCCCTGGGCAGCACATTCCAATGGCGAATGACTCTCTCTGGGAAGAACTTTCTCCTCACCTCCAGCCTAAATTTCCTCTGGTGCAGCTTGAGACTGTGTCCTCTTGTTCTGGTGCTGGTTGCCTGGGAGAAGAGACCAACCCCTTCCTGGCTACAACCACCCTTCAGGTAGTTCTAGAGAGCAATGAGGTCTCCCCTGAGTCTCCTCTTCTCCAGGCTAAATAACCCCAGCTCCCTCAGCCTCTCCTCATAGGGCTTGTGCTCCAGACCCCTCCCCAGCCTTGTTGCCCTTCTCTGGACATCTGCAAGTGTCTCAATGTCCTTCTTAAACTGAGGGGCCCAGAACTGGACACAGGACTCAAGGTGTGGCCTAACCAGTGCTGAGTACAGGGGCACAATGACTTCCCTGTTCCTGCTGGCCACACTATTCTTGATGCAGGCCAGGATGCCATTGGCCTTCTTGGCCACCTGGGTACACTGCTGGCTCATGTTCAGCCAGCTGTCAACCAGTACCCCCAGGTCCCTTTCTGTGTGGCAGCTCTCTGGCCACTCCAACCCCAAATCTGATGCATTATTGAAGATTTTATATATTTTTAACTAGTCTTCACATTTGTTTTGCAGACAATTAAAGTAATTTCAAACAAATACCATTTTCTCCAGAAATAAGATACGCTTTCTATGGCTTTTCTTAAGAGCAACCTAACTGATTAGTGATAAGGAAAATATCTACTACTCTCCTGACAGACTGAATTCTTTCTGGGTCTGGTATTTGGTCCACAGATTTTGGCATAATCTTATTTCAGTTGAATTCTGGGATTTTTATGGTATTCATGTTACTGAAGTTGTTCTAGAAGGCCATCATCAAACCTGAATGCATACATAAAGATAGATATATAGATACCACAATTTCCTTTCTCTTCACATGGGTATGAATATGTATGAAAGTAAAGATTAGAAATGTACATTGCAGAACAGGTGTTTTGCTCCAGAAGGGGAAAGAGACTCAGTTCTTTTTGAATATTCCTGTGTTATGAAATTAGAGGCACAAATGACGACAAAGTACCAACAGCCCTTGAAGCTATTTATTAACAGTAGAAGGGAGAGACAGAGGGAAAAAAGAGAGAGAGAGAAGAGGAAAGGAATTATATTACCATAACCCCCACTCACCAAGACAGTTTAGGGTTGCTGTTTCTTTGGCATGGAGAAGATGTCATCCTTGTTGGCTGTGCTCTCCTCCCTGGAGGAGGGGAGGGAGAGGTCCTAAGGTTCAAGTCCAAGTCCTTCTTTGAGCAGCCTCTTCAGCTCCATGAGTTGCAGCAGGCAGAACTTAGGACCTGGAGAGAGGGTTCCTCCAGGTCTGCTGCCTCCAGGCTACATGGCGATGTATTTTTCTTCTTTTTCTCTCATTGTATTTTCTTTTTCTCCATTTTTCTTCTCCTGAGCAGGTATTGCTGAGGTCCTTTATGCATTGTTTTAGTCACAGGGCTTTTTTAGGCATGTGTCCAGGTGATGAATCCATTGTCCTTTTCACCATCCTCCCTTTCTGGGGTAGCTGATTGGTAGAGATGATTTTGCCTGTGCACATTCCAGAGAGTAGTTACCCAGTGGCCCACTACACATTACTGTTGCCAGAAGGTCTTTTCACCATGCCCTCCCTTGGCAGCTATTGTCTGGGCAAGGAGCAAAGGTGATTTTATCTTTGTTGATTCACATCAAGAGAGACAAGATTTAGTCTCTTACAACAGGTGTCTATATAATTTAATTTTAAAATTCCATCTAGATTCTATCTAGATAGAATTAGAAATATTTAGATTCCATCTAGAATTTGTAGAAGAAAAATAAATATATTCAGCAAGTATGACATTTTTTCCTTTTGACTAATGCAGAATGCTTAATCTCATGCATAATTCACAGTTTACCATTTGTTTGCTACTCTTCAATGGAAAATGCAATTAAAACTTAGTTAAAAATGAAAGACATAGTACCATAAATCTGAAACAGAAATGTAATGCCAGAGACACCCATATGTTGCAAACTGATATATCTGCTGTTTACCATTAAGGCAATAAGGCAAGCAGAAATATTAAAATCAATATTGTTTTGTTTGAATGAAAGATTAAGTTACTTGAAGAAAAGATACTTCATCATCTCAAACAGCTGTCATGGTGAATATGAGGAGAAATAGGAGAAGATAAAAGAGCTTAAAAAAGTAAAAGCGAAGTTATATGAAAAAGGAGGAGAAAAAAAATAATTCCTAGATAAAAAGAGGAATTGCATAAATTATTCCAAGAACATTTCTATAAAAGCCATTAAAGTAGTATCAGTAATATGCAACTTTTATGGTGCAGGTGCTACTGAAATGACACTATAAATTGAACAAAAATAGTCAAATCATTTGCCAAGTGATTAAAGAATTGTAATTTATTGCGACTTTCATGCAATATTTTTTGTGGGACACGAGTGTTTTACAACATGTAATATAGCCCTTTCACTCCTTGCAATCAGTACCAACTTAGGTGTAATAGCCTCTTCTAAGATTTGTTATCACATTTTGCATCTCATAGAACGATAAAGGTGGTTATGAGATGGAAAAATGGAACTGGCCTGTTTTAAAAAGTATTAAAGAGATCCTATTGTAGAAAGGATGTTGCTCCAGTCTATACTTCTAGTTATGGTCTACTTTTAGTGTTTCCTCTGTGTTCCACTTCATTTAATAACAAAATTAAAACTAAATTAAGAAAAAAACTTTATTGAAAAAGTTCCAATGGCCCTGTTATATTGTTTCATTCTAGATTCAACATCTTTCTGGTATTCTACATTTTGATTCAAGCTTATCTTTTATGTTCTTTGTAAACACTGAAAACACACCACTTGAACCAAAAGTACAGCCCTGAAAAGAACTGAACACATGTCACAGGTTTAATGTCCTTTACTAACATCAGTGTCAGTATAATTTGAAGATATTGACTATCTCACACAATCAAGCCATCATGTGGGATTGTATTACTGCCTTTATTTCTTGTGATTAATCACGTGCTCTTACAGAGTGTTGATGATTTGTATCAGCCAATTTAATCAGAAAGTGAGGCTGACATCTCATGGTAATCAAATCCCCAAATTACCTTTCAGAAGGATGGCTGGTAGCACAAGACCCTGATGTAATGATTTGTTCTTTTGTTTGTTTGCTTGGTTGGTTTGGTTTTGTTCTGTTCTGTGGATTCAGAGATCCAGTGAGGCCAGATGATAAAAATAGAAGCTTTTCCCGTGAGAATACGCGCAAGAAGAAAGCTCACACGGAACGCTCCTATTGGGAAAGTTGTCATGGTAGGGTCAAATGGCCCCAGCACAAACCCAACGGACCCTCATGTGTCTAGACATGGTCCCCCTCTCCCCCCTCCTTCCTGTGGAAAGTCAGGGTAATGTGGGAAAAGGAACAAAGGGAACAGGACCATACATGTCTGATAAACAGCCCTGGTTCTGGAGTAAGGGCATGTGTATTGCCCACTGCTCCTGCCTGACCAGGCCTATGACCTGCCTTTTATGACCACAGCCTGGCAGAACCCCTTCTCACTGGGTAACTATGTGCTGGCTTCAGTTGCCCTGTTGGCCCAATTAAATCTTGGTATATAAAGGCTGCTTTCTAGTCACCTTGCCTTGTTTGGACCTGTCTGGCTTGAAGTTGCCTCGAGTTGCATCCCCTCAAGTGCCTGGTCTAGAGCCTGGGATAAAGCCACGAGCCTACGCTCCACAAGCTACAAGAGAAGCCACAAGCCTTGGAGCCACAGCCAAGCCTGCTTCCCCTTGCAATCAGGATTTTGCCATGCCTCAGTTTCCCCAGGACAAAACAAGCACCTGTCACGAAAGTGCTGTAACCATCCCACTGTCTGCTGAAGCCAGAGGAGCCATCAGACCGCATGGCATTTCTGCTAGCAACCTGCTTTCCTGGAGAAACAGAGTGCCCCAAAGCCTCAGCAGCTACACACAGCGGCAGCACTCCTCACTTGGGTGGAACCAGCTGTGAGTAATTAATTCATTGCCTCTTTGGCTTAACAGTTCTTGACAAGTCTCCCCCCTGTGTGGTCAAGAGCCATTTCGCTCCTGGGGTTTTCTCTTTCTGTTATTTCCTTCCAGTTTGCATTAAATTGTTATAGTTGCCTAATTCCTGCACATTCTCACTGTAAATATATATTCTAACTGTATATCAAACCTATTTAATACATTTTGGCAATTTTTCATATTAATAATAGGTCATTCATATTTTCATTAATATTTGCCATATTGTTTATACTTTCAAAATATATTCCTTTACGAAAGGTTGGTTTTGTTTTTCTTTTTCTTGCCAGTGAGAAAATGTGAAATACTGGGGAAAACAGAGCAAAAGAGAAGGTTGGGTTTTCTCCCCTAGTTATTCCTGTTACATATTTTTTTCTTTTATGTCTAACTACAGAACTGGTAACAAAAGGATTTTCTGTGTAAGGTTTCATCTACACTTAAACCATTCTTAGCTATATTCTTAAAGTTCAGGTGACAGCAAATCAAACCCCAAGAAAATGCTCTTTCCAGAGGACCCATTTCTAATTGCAAAGGACCTTTTCCACAAATTTTCTACAGGTGAAAGATTTTCATCAGAAAATAAAGAGGAACAAAAATAAACAGGCTCCCAAAAAACTATGCTTACACTCCACTCTTCCTGTCTATTAAAAACTTCATTTAAAAAATAATGAAATCAAGAACGAGTGATGTACTTTGTGAGAGAAACTCATTTTACATAGGGATGAAAACACCCAATAAAGTGCATTCAGATTTTACCTGATGATTTTTATTTCTTATTAATATGAGCAGGACAACCCTGCTTTGGCGGGGGGTTGGACCCAATGATCTCTTGAGGTTCTGTCTAACCTCTAATATACTGTGATAGTGTGAACCATAATGCATGGGTTTCAACTTTCTGACTAAACATTCCATTTAAAAGCCTAGGCACATGGGTGTAGAAGTCTGTGAACACTGTCCTACCAGCGTTATTCATCAAACAAAGCTTTTTTCCTCAAAGCAAGTATCTTCAACAACATGTGTTTAAATGGTCACAAAAGCAGCACACTCATGACAGGCTGGACAGATGGGTAGAGTCCAAGGGCATGAGATTGAGCACATCTAAGTGCCAGGTTCTACACATTGGCCACAACAACCCCATGCAGTGCTACAGACTGGGGACAGATTAGCTGGAGAGCAGTCACAGCAGAAAGGGACCTAGGGGGACTGGTTGATAGTAGGTGGAGTATGAGCCAGCAGTGTGCCCAGGTGACATCCAGGTGGCATCCGGGCCTACACCAGGAATAGCGTGGCCAGCAGGAGCAGGGAAGTCATTCTGGCCCTGTACTCAGCACTGGTTGGGCCACACCTTGAGGACTCTGTCCAGTTCTGGGCTCCTCAGTTTAGGAAGGATGTTGAGTTGCTGGAATGTGTCCAGAGAAGGGCAACAAAGATGGGGAGGGGTCTGGAGCACAGCCCTGTGAGGAGAGGCTGAGGGAGCTGGGCTTGCTTAGCCTGGAGAAGAGGAAGCTCAGGGGAGACCTCCTTGCTCTCTACAACTACCAGAATGGAGGTTGTAGCCAGGTGGGGGTTGGTCTCTTCTCCCAGGCAACCAGCACCAGAACAAGAGGACAGAGTCTCAAGCTATGCCAGGGGAGGTTTAGGCTGGATGTTAGGAAGAAGTTCTTCCCAGAAAGAGAGATTGGCCATTGGAATGTGCTGCCCAGGGAGGTGGTGCAGTCACCATCACTGGAGGTGTGTAAGAAGAGACTGGATGAGGTACTTGGTGCCATGGTTTAGTTGATTAGATGGTGTTGGGTGATAGGTTAGACTCGATGATCTCAAAGGTCTTTTCCAACCTGGTTACTTCTATTCTATTCTGACAAACAAACCAAAAAACCAAAGAGCAAAGCACGTGGTTCATTGCATGATCATTTATTGAGAGAGTCTGTTCCAGGTAGTATTCTAGTCCAAGTATTTCTGAAATATTTCACACTTTGTGTACTCCAACTCCAGCGAACACAGAAACCCTGCAGAAATGTACTCGTCAAGCATTTCTCTTACCTTCTAAATTTCATCTACCAAGGCTACTGGAAATCTGTCCTGTCCCTTGTGTTTCCAGAACTGCAACATACAAGAGTAGAAATCACTGCATGGCAATCCACAGATGATCCTTCATTACTAATGAGAGTTACAGTGCTATTCGTCCGGCATTCTACTCCTAGTTTTAAAATAAGCCGGCATTAACCTCTAACATAGCAAATGGTTTGGCCAGTGATATTTTATTCCATGTCTGGTAGACTTTACAATGAAAGTCCTTAACTTAGGCACTTTGTTGGAAGGCAAAAGGAAAAGAGTTGGTTAGATCCATGGCCTTATCCATTTACATGAAATAATAAGATATTATAACCCACAGCTTCCTAGTACATAGCTCCAACAGCTCCAACATGCTAGAATTGCTCTCAGTGTCATGAAAGATTTGTGTGACTGTCACACCAAGTCCCCTGCTGTATATTCTGGAACTGGAAGAAATAGATTTACCAGAAGTCAGAATTTGTTAATGGAAGTGTTGACCACACTGCTGAAGTTGGACAGTCTCTCTCGGCATTTTTATGTTAATCTCTGAAGTGTCTTTTAATCAGTTTATCTTGCAGCAATCAAACCCATTGTAATTATTCTACCTTGGTGTTTTTCTGGAGAATGAGAGCCCTTTTCAAGAACAAAACTAGGAGTGCTTCAAGTCTAGGTTTTAGAGAGAGTGGTATTAGAAGGTTTAGTTTATAAGACAATTTTAATGTCCATCAATGTCTTCCACATAAACTTACCAAAAAGTTTAAGATAGATATGTATCTATTAGCTTGTACTATGCAAAGAGAACATGAAAGGACAAGACTTTCTGAAGCACTCAATGGTTCACACTAGCTGAAGGTGGAGACTACAAAACTTAAGTGAATTGTTCATTGGATGGCAAGGATGGAGACAGAGCATGAGTTTTTTTCATCTGTTATTGAGCATGTAACCACAAGGTTTCCATTTTCCTGCAAGAGTTTTTGCTTCATCTATACCAGTACCAACTCAAGTTGTTCTCCCCTGGCCAGTCTACAAAGGCTATGTACTAAACTGCACATGCAGCATTTCTCAGCCACTACTGTGTCTACTGAGTATGAGAAACACTAGCTAGTAGCACCCGTGTGCTGATAGCCCTCTAAATTCTTCTCCCATTATAAACCATGTGGTCAGAACAGACAAATGCCCATTTTCCCATTATTCACAGAGAAAAAGCCTCGTAGACTGGCCTGTTTCAGCCTAAAGAAGTCCTAATGTCCACACAGATATTATAGGCCTAAGTATCTTAAAAACACCTTCTCCTGACATTTCCCTTCTTCTAGGGCTCAGGTAAATTCTCTGCCTCCTCCCTATCAGTGACCCAGGTAATGCAGGGAAGAGGGACTCCATATGGTTTCTGTCACTCCCTCCTGAGGCAGGCAACTGCTTACTGTCCTCCCCTGCTACTAACACGTTTTCCCTCCCATGGGAGACAGTCCTCCACAAACTTCTCCAGCCAAGGTGGGTCTCTTTCATGGGTTGTAGTCCTCCTAGTGAGGGACTGCTCCAGTGTGGGCTTTCCCCATCAGGACGTGGTGTTTAGGAAATACCAATACACTATGACTCACTTTCAAAATCAGTGCAGACTTGACCTACAAAAAGCCAGCCCAGTCCTCACAATTGGTATTCAACTATTTTACTTCCATTTGCTACATTGGCAATGTCATAACCTCTGTTTCTGATCCCTCAAGTGATTACCTCCTAGAAATACTTGATGTAAATGCACAGCTGTCTTTTGGATTATTATTCATTACAGATGGAAATGACATTCTGTATATTTGAGCTATTTACTTGCTTCACTGTGACTGATTTGAATAAGCTGTTACATATGCTGTTTTAAACCTAGTGTATGGTTTCTGCGAGAATATATCACAGTATCGCTAAGGTCATCGAGTCCAACCTGTCACCACAGACCCCATGACTAGACCATGGCACCAAGTGCCACATCCAGTCCCCTCTTGAACACCTCCAGGGACGGCGACTCCACCACTTCCCTGGGCAGCACATTCCAATGGTGAATGACTCTCTCAGAGAAGAACTTTTTCCTCACCTCCAGCCTAAACTTCCCCTGGTGCAGTTTGAGACTGTGTCCCCTTGTTCTGGTGCTGGTTGCTAGAGAGAAGAGACCAACCCCTTCCTGGCTACAACCACCCTTCAGGCAGTTGTAGAGAGCAATGAGGTCACCCCTAAGCCTCCTCTTCTCCAGGCTAAACAACCCCAGCTCCTCAGCCTCTCCTCACAGGGCTGTGCTCAAGGCCTCTCCCCAGCCTTGTTGCCCTTCTCTGGACACCTTCAAGTGTCTCAATGTCCTTCCTAAACTGAGGGGCCCAGAACTGGACACAGGAATCAAGGTGTGGCCTAACCAGTGCTGAGTCCAGGGGCACAGTGACCTCCCTGCTCCTGCTGGCCACACTATTCCTAATGCAGGCCAGGATGCCGTTGGCTTTCTTGGCCACCTGGGCACACTGCTGGCTCATGTTTAGGCAGCTGTCAACCAGCACCCCCAGGTCCCTCTCTGTTTGGCAGCTCTCCAGCCACTCCAACCCCAGCCTGTAGCTCTGCATGGGGTTGTTGTGGCCAAAGTGCAGCACCCGGCACTTGGACTTGTTGAATGCCATCCTGTTGGACTCTGCCCATCTATCCAGTCGGTCGAGGTCCCTCTGCATGGCCCTTCAACCCTCTAACTGACCAACATCTGCTCCCAACTTGGTGTCATCTGCAAATTTGCTGATGACTGTCTCAATCCCCTCATCCAGATCGTCAATGAAGACATTGAAGAGGATGGGGTTGTGACCAGTTTAGGCTGTGCCTTTAAGAAAAGAGACAATTGCTGAACACTCTGGCTGAATGTTTTTGATATTTAAATGACAAGAAGATAGTCTAAACTAATTTCATTGGTGGATTGGTGGAATGCAGCTTTGGGTTTGAGTTCTGTCGGTTCAGGCTGTGTTCATTCTGTACCTTTCCCTCTGTTCGTGTGGGCCTGTTTCTCTCTGAAGCAACAGCTTTGCCGTACAGGAGCGGCCTTGAATTAACAAAGCTAACCAGATAAGAAAGCTAATTCTTGCACACGCTTTGAGCTAACAGAATGTTTCTCCTTAATTGCCTTTCTCTCTCTCTCTAACCCTTTTTTGGGAAAAAAGGGGAGGTAGGGAGGGAGAGAGGGGGGTTCAGGGAACCCCCCTGGCCAGCTGGAGAGAAAAGGCTTTTCTGCATTACGTTCATTGCTGTGTATTTCTGTATATGTTGTAAATATTGTATATTTGTGTACGTATTCATTGCATTCCAGTTATGCCTGTAAATAGAGCTTTCATCTGCTTTTCCGACTGAGCTAGCTGTGGTTTCTTTGTGTGTGTGTGGGGGGGGAACTTTCTCACCCTACCACAGGGGTCCAGAACTGATCCCCGGGGGACACCACTGGTGACTGGATGCTAATAAAAATCCACTGCTGAAGAAATTGTCCTAAACAAACTGCAAAGATATGTGCATATTCACAATAAATCCGTCTAAAATGAGACCAAATACTTTGTATTATTTGTCCTATTCTGCAACTGCCTGACTGGTGGAAATACAGCAAATACTGATTTTTCAATATCTGATTTACATTGCTTTCACACTTACTTTCTTACAGCTTGGGAAATCACAGAATCTCACACAGAATACTAGGGGCTGAAAGGGTCCTCGAGAGATCATCCAGTCCAACCCCCCTGCCAGAGCAGGATCACCTTGAGCAGATCACACAGGAACACATTCAGGCAGGTCTTGAACCTCTCCAGAGAGGGAGACTCCACAATCCACCTGGGCAGCCTGTTCCAGTGTTCCATCACCCTCAGAGTGAAATAATTTTTCCTCCTCTTTCCATGGAACTTCCTGTGCCTCAACTTCCCCCCATTGCCCCTTGTCCTGCCATTGGGCATTGCCATGAAGAGCCTGGCTCCATCCTCTGAGCACTCACCTTTTATGTATTTGTAGACATGAATGAGGTCACCCCTTAGTCTCCTCTTCTCCATCCTGGAGAAAAAGGTACAAATGAACATGAAAAAGGAGAGAGACACTTCTAAAATTCATGCAGTTGTAGCATGTAAATGCCTGGTGCCATTATACCCTAGAAAAAATATTTTGGAAGCTAGATGATACAACAAATGTTGCAGTAGGGTGCAGGGCAGCACCCATAGCGACGGGGATGGAATTCAAGCAGGGGGGTAGAGAGCACCCAGGTCAAGAGCTCCTGCCTGCAACAGCAAGCCCATGAGACTGACAACTACCTTCATCACAGCTCACATTCATTGCTTCACCCCCTTGGCATGGTTGCAGGGGATTGGTCAACAACCTGTCTGCAGGGGATTGGTTAATCAAACTCCTCTTCTTGCTGGCTGGCAATACTTACTCGGGTAGTACAGCTGACTCTTATCTATTGGAGTTACTTGTTAAGCCACTGCAGGTGCTTCCAATTTCTTCTCTCCTAGCAGTTTCTCATCTTGCAATCATTCAGTCCAGGGGGGACAGTCCCCCACAACCAAAGCTTGCTTAAATCTCAGTAGAAAACCAGGTTTCTCCTAAAATGACAGCAGCTTCTATTCAGAAATTAGACAGTTTTCTTTTTGTGGGGATGGGGGGTTGGGGGAGGCATCAGCGATAATAGTCTAATTTCCTGTCATCCCTTAAAATGCAGATATTCTGACACCTAATATATTTTAGAGTATTCACACAAACTAGTATGGATTATTGTTTACCATGACATTCTTGCATCTGCTTGGAAACCACTGCTTTGTGCTTCCATGCGATGAGAAACCTAGGTTGTTAGAGTAAACATGGTATCCATGTACTCATTTCTGGAAAAAAATGAAGGATAACTTTATACTATATTCATGTGATATGTTTTCTCTGAAAAGTTAATAATTCTCATTTCTCTTTCATAAAGAATAGAGGGGGAAAATTAGAAAGTATTTTAACTAAATGCAGTTCTAAACTGAAATGTGGATACAAACCTTTTTTTTGGTGGGAAAGTCAGAATTTCTTAGAAGGTTTGTATGCTGACATTAATTTCTGTAGGAAAGTGACAATTCTATGGTTCTATGACATCAAGTCCTACCTTTGTTGTGTTCTAAGAATAACGTATAGCAGCTTGATCAGGAAAGACAGATTAAAGTGATTATCAACACACTGTCTCGGTCTAGAAAGGGGAAGACTCAGTTCTTTTGAATATTCCCGTGTTGTGAAATGAGAGGCACAAACGAGGCCAAAATATCAACAGCTAGACTATTTATTACATAAATAAAATGGAGGGATCAGAAGGGGGGAGAGAGAGAATAGGGAGAAGAGGAAAGGAATTATGTTACCACACCCCTCACCCCCCCCCAAGACAGTTTGAGTCTGGAGGAAAGGTGCTGCAGGAGATGTTGGGTCTGTAGAGGAAGGGTGCTGAGGCTTTGGCTGTAGAAGAGATGTGGTCCTCTGGGCAGCCTCTTCAGCTCCATGAGTTGCAGCAGGTGGAACTTAGGGCACAGAGAGAGGTTCAGTCTGCTTCTTCCAGGCTCCATGGCCTCTTTTCTTCGGAGCAGCACTGTCCCAGACTTTTCCTTCTCTCATGCTTTCCTTCTCAGCAGCATTGTTCTTCTCCTGTGTTTTTCTTCATCTGTGTTTTTGGTTCTCTGTTTTCCTTCTGCATTTTTCTTCTACAAAGCCAGTAGTTGCTCAAGTCTTTTATACAGTTCTTTAGTCCTTAGCTATGTGTCCAAGTATTGTGCCTCAGGAATTCGTTCCAGGAAATCATCCTTAAGTATCCAGGTACAGTTCCCCAGGAAATCTTTCTGTGTATTCCTGTGTGTTTGGGCAGGGGTCTGGATGGAGGGGGGGGCCCTCCTCCACCTCCTTCTCCATCTACCTACCTACACACTCATTACACATCAGGAAACAGGTGGTGAATCCATTGTCTCATCATCCTCCCTTCCTGGGGTATCTGATGGCTGGAAATGGTCCTGTCCTGAAGGCGTGATGGTGGGCCCTTGGGCCATTGTTGTAGGCCAGCTGCAGTCCCGTGAGCAATGTTATCTTTGCACCTTCCAAGGGTCCTTCCAGTGGCTCTACCCAACACACATCAACTACTGTCTGGGCAAGCAGCAAGTGATTTTATCTTTGTTGAGTCACACCAGGAGAGACAAGCTTTTAGTCTCTCACACACACATGCACCTAATCATCCTTATTTTAACAACGAAAAGTGAACAGACTTACATTCTTTTCCTGCTGAGTGTATCTCCTCGTGTTGCAGAATTATAGCCATTTGGAGCACTGAGATGGCATGTAAATCTAAGAATTCATTAAAGTGTAATAAGAAATTCTCTGTAAATGCACACACAAATACATATAAAAATATTTTAAAAGGCAATGTCAATCTGTAAATTTTTTTCTGCTTTTCCCTTTCATTTTCAAAACACTCAATGTAGCAAGCAATGTCTTCTAAGCACTGTCTCTGATTTCTACAGTAACATCTTAGGATACCTTTTATGGGTTGAGTTGGATCTGTTGGTGAATTTTCAATACTATGCTGATGTCATGCCAGCATGAAAATGAAAGTGTGGCGAGGAGCAAGGTATCATGGGTTTGAAGTTCAGATTGCTTCTTGCTTCCAGTTGCTGCTTCCAGTTTTGGGGTTTCATCTTTTCCAATGTGCTGGCTTGCTGCATTCTTGGGTGATGGTGGTGAACCATTTTTTGCTGGCTTCTGCTGCTGCTTCTGCTTTTGCTAAGGCTGTACAGCTTATCACCTCATGAAACTCCTTAACACAGAGGGTTTTTTTTCATGTTATTTTCCCTCCCATCTGTGTATGAGGGGTGCTCTTGGGAGAGGACTGTCTTAACTCAGGTCGGTCTATTAGGTCAGGCTAATTTTGGCATCCCAATGTGTGGCTTGAAAATACAGGCTATCTTAACCCAGACTGCCAATTCATGTAGTGATGTTGCGCTGCTGATTACTGGCTGTGACAGTTTAGGCTGCGCCTTTAAGAAAGACAGTTGCAGAATTCTCTAGCTGAATGTTTGGGTGTAAAAAGGAAAACAAAGATTAATTCTAAAGGAATTTCATTGGTCAGATGTGAGATGTACCATAGCAAATACCTCTCACATTCTTTTCTCTCACTCACTCCAGCTTCAGTCTGTTCTGACTTTTCATTTCTTGGCCAGAGTGTATGCAACTGACCCTGGAGTGAAACCGATAAGAGTAACTAACTTTCTTAACAACTGCTTTGAGCTAACAATTTTCCCTTAATATACGTTCCTCTCTCTCCTTTTTCACCTAAATAACTACGAGGGGAAAGGGAAGGAGGGGGAGAGAGGTTTGGGGGGAACCCTAGGTGGGATCCTCCTGCGAGGGGGATTTCAATGTTTGTGTTCTTTCCTGTAAATTCTTGTATAATATTGTAAATACTGTTCATTTTGTATATATTCATTGCATTTAATTATTGCTTGTAAAATACAGCCTTCATTCACTTTTCCAACTGGGTTAGCTGTGCTTTACTGTTGGTGCGTGTGGGCTAAAGCATCACACCACTACACTGGCATGTTATAACATGGTTATTCCACTAGTCATTTGGTGTAGATGTAATCTTATCCAACTGGTGGGCCAGGATTGATCCAGAGTGATGATGGTAGTAACCTCAAAAGACTGAGTCCAACCCCCCTGCAAGAGCAGGATCACCTAGAATAGTTCACAGAAGAACACATCCAGGCAAGTTTTGAATGTCTGCAGAGAAGGACACTCCACAATTTCTCTGGGCAGCCTGTTACAGTGTCCTGTCACCCTCACAATGAAAACATTTTTCCTTATGTTTAAGTGGAACCTCCTCTGCTCAAGCTTGAAGCTGTTGCCCCTTGGACTATCACTGGACACCACTGAAAAGAGCCTGGTTCTGACCTCCCAACACTCTCCCTTCACTTATTTATAAAATATTAATGAAGTCACCCCCTCAGTCTCCTCTTCTCCAAGCTAAAGACACCCAACTCCCTTAGTATTTCTTCATAAGGCAGAAGTTTCACTCCTTTAATCATCTTTGTGGCTCTGTGCTGAACTCTTTCAAGCATTTCTCTGTCCTTGTACTGAGGGGCCCAGAAATGGATACAATATTCCAGATGTGATCTTACTAGGGCAGGAGAGAGGGGGAGGAGAACCTCTCTCAAACCACTAGCCACACCCCTTCAGGTACACCCCAGGATGCCATTGGTTTTCTTGGCCACAAGGGCACATTACTGGCTCTTGGTCATCCAACAGTTCACCAGGACAACAGTCCAAGAGGACTGCCAGGTCCTTTTGCCCAGATCTGCTGTCTGTGATTGAGCCCTGATAATTCTTGGTTTAGGACCCTTTTTCCCCTGCAAGGTGGAAAAAGCCTTTCCCAACTGTTATTGTCAGGCCTGGTGTCTTCTAAAAACCAGCCATGATCAAAAAAACCAAAGCCCGGCCTGTAGTATTAGTCTCAGAGCCAGGTATTTACAGATTGGATTCTTATATTCCATCCTATGTCAACTCTTTCAACTGGGAGGAGGGAAAAGAAAATATCTTGCACTCCAGACTCTTTTACCAACTATTCCAAGGCCTTGAAATCTTTCTTTATTCCTTTTGGAAGTACACAGGTGATTCCAGTCACAATTAGAGTGGTCCTGCTTCCAACCAGATGGAGGAGAGGGAGAGCTGCATTTGTTGGACTACCTGATGGCTTAGCAGGTTGAACCCATGAGAGTATAAAGCTTCAGTAGAGACAGAGGCACAGTAGTGATGGGTTAACACCCATTCTGAAAACAAAAAAAAAAACAAAGCAGGGTGGAGGGCTTGCAGGTACTTTGCACTCCCTGCAGGGTGTTTCTTCCCCCAACCCCGGGGAAGCTGAGTCTGTTCCACTCCCCCCTCCCTGCCCAGCTAGGGTATAAAAAGCAGGGCACTGCAGCTATTAGCTCTCCTTTTGGCTCCTGCCTCTGCTGGATGAGAGCTACTGCAGCTGCCCTCCTGTTCCTCTGCCACGAGGTTGACCTGATCCTTCTCCTTGCTGCCTCTGCACCTCTTCAGAGAGAGACTGGTTTTGTACAATTATCTTTTTTTTTTGTCCCACATCCATCCATCCTTGTTCCTTGCCCTTGTGAACCTTTCCTGACTACATCCACAGCCTGCCCCACATCCACCAGGCAGTCACCTGGGCATAGAAGGAGATCAGAACCTGCCCCTCCTAAATCCATGCTGGCTGGGCCTGATCCCTTGGCCATCCTGTAAGTGCTGTGTGATTGCACACAAGATGACCTGTTCCATAATCTTGCCTGGCACTGAACTCAGGCTGACAGGCCTGGAATTCCTTGGTTCCTCCTTCCTCCTTTAGAGCTGTTTAGATCAGGTACTACTTAGTGTCCAAGCTACCCTGGGCCATGAAGTGGGTTGTGCTAGATTTGAAAATTCCCTTGAAGCACCATGAAGTGAATTGACACAACAGATTAGCCAAATGTACTTAAATCAAAAAGCCTTATATTCACACTATAAAAGCTTTGATTTCTTATGCCCTTAAAAATGAAATAGCATCTAAGGGCAGAAAAAAGGAGAGGAAAATAGAGAAAAAAGAATGAGATATCACCACCTTTTGTTCCTATCATGCATGTGTGGATTATAATTGCAGTTCTGGAACGTGTCCAGAAAAGAGGAGACCAAAGAGGAATCCTCACAAGTGCAATGTTGCCTTGTGACTAGAATTGGATATTTTCCTATAGCCTCTGGGGATTTGCCTGCCACTTGCTAGTGCTGAAATAGTCACTCCTTGTGAATTTATCTTTTCCCAATTACTGCTTCCTTAAACTGTTTGTTATTGTTTGTGTGTGTGTGTACATATATCTGTGTGTGTTTATGAAAAGTATTTTCCCAACCAAGTACCACAAATCTGTAAATATTCTCCCTGACTTGTATATAGTTTTGGTTGGGGTTTTGAATTAATAAATAATTTATATTTTTATTTCCTGCCTAATTCCCTTATTAATTTTGTGACACCTGCTATTAAGCAAATCACAAAGTAGTTGGAAGCAGTAATAATAACCTCTGCCTGCATCCAAAAGTCTGAATTAAAACTAACCCATGTAAGAATATTTTTATAGCTGAAGAAAATATTATATGGCAAAGTGCTCTGTTTATACATAAAAAGAAGTAGAACTGAATTTAGAGCAATAGTGTAAACTGTATATAATGCCTTTAGACAAAAAAAGGGCTGTTTTCTGTGATGTTTGTCTCATGATTACAACTTGAAGTAAGTTACCCTTATGAAGAATTCATATTTTAATTGTCTTAAATTGAATGGTTCTTGGGGAATTTGGCTTAGAGCAGAAATACAGTGAAGGATGGATACTTACTAATTGTTTTTCTTACAGTTAGAAACTTTCCCAGTAGTCAAGAGAGATTAGCCTCTAAACTATTAGATACAAAAAATGGTGGGGCCTTAAGCTGGCTAGAGAAAAGAAGATAAGACAAAGAAGTAGAGAACAAAGGGTCTAAAGTGATAGAGATTCACACATGGAGATGTTGGCCAGAACATTAATGAGAGACTGTAATATTGTTTGAAGGTCAGAAAGTGACAGCAGAGACCTAGAAGTAAAAGGATTCTACCTATTTAAAGTATTCCATGTATATGTAAACAATTTCCCAGAAATGTAATGAATATGTATGACTGTAAATGTACATAAAGTATGTGGAGACAATTTTTGGTTATGTGAACTGAGAGGCCTATCCCTTCACATCCACTGAAAGGTGGTTGTAGTCCTGATACTGATGCTGTCTGCCACCACTCACTGCATGTAGCATCTGGACAACAATTTAATGGCTGGCAAGGCTACAGTCAAACCACCCTGCTAATTTTAACAATTCCTGTCTTGATTTTTCTTTCAAAATGCATTTTGGTGGATTTTTAAGGAGCAAAAAGGCAACCAAGATGACAAAATTAATTATAAATTCGTTTTACCCTTTTATGCACAAGTTCACCCCGTCCTTTAAAATGTGACAGGCTGAGTGGCAGCTGCCTAAACATGAGCCAGCAGTGTGCCCAGGTGGCCAAGAAGGCCAATGGCATCCTGGCCTGCATTAGGAATAATGTGTCCAGCAGGAGCGGGGAGGTCATTGTGCCCCTGTACTCTGCATTGGTTAGGCCACACCTTGAGTTCTGTGTCCAGTTCTGGGCCCCTCAGTTTAGGAAGGACATCGAGACACTTGAAGGTGTCCAGAGAAGGGCAACCAGGCTGGGGAGAGGCCTTGAGCACAGCCCTATGAGGAGAGGCTGAGGGAGCTGGGGTTGCTTAGCCTGGAGAAGAGGAGGCTCAGGGGAGACCTCATTGCTCTCTACAACTACCTGAAAGGTGGTTGTAGCCAGGAAGGGGTTGGCCTCTTCTCTCTAGCAACCAGCACCAGAACAAGAGGACACAGTCTCAAGCTGCACCAGGGGAAGTTTAGGCTGGAGGTGAGAAGAAAGTTCTTCACTGAGAGAGTCATTCGCCATTGGAATGTGCTGCCCAGGGAGGTGGTGGAGTCCCCATCCCTGGAGGTGTTCAAGAGGGGACTGGACATGGCACTTGGTGCCATGGTCTAGTCATGAGGTCTGTGGTGCCAGGTTGGACTCGATGATCTTTGAGGTCTCTTCCAACCTTTGTGATACTGTGATACTGTGAAGCTCAATTACTGCTTCAGATACAGAGAGTCTTTGGCAGAGAGTGTTGCTGTCCTCAATAGCAGTGGTTAACTAGTACATGAAACACACTGCACAGAATTCTTTTGCAGCTTATTTCTATCAAGACTGATGGAACAGATGTGATTTTAAAGGATGAGTTCACATTTTCAGTAGGTCCTGATAATTAATTTAATGGGGGATCCACTTGTACTGCTTTTAGGTAAGTTGGCAAACCACTTAAACTAGAGAATCAAATTATCTATGGCATGACCACAGTGAATGAGGCACGGAGAATGAAAAGAAGGTGAAATATGATAATAGTATTAAAAAATCACCACAATGCCACTTTCATGTCCGAACTTGAGAACTATTGGGCCTGAGCCTCCTAAGTAGGAAAGGTTATGTATGGCCACCACATATTGACCTTCTGGATCTGTGAAATAACTAACCACTGCATGTTAGATTTTGAGTAGAATGATGCATGAGTCTATACAATTGCCAAAAAAAATTGAGAATGGCTCTGAATATGTAGCAACCACCTGCAGGTTTGCTATTAGTCTGGCCATCATAACATGTATCTGTAGTTAGCAAGGGATGTTAACACAGCATTTTCTCCTGTGCTTCACCATATGGTTCCCATTATTTTAATGCACACAAACAAAGGAAGACTATTTGTCAGCAAGAAAATCTTCCTCTTTGAGGACCTTTTCCAAACCCCAGGTAACTGGGAGATAATTTTACTGAGTAAAACATAATGGCCCATATGCTTTTTTATGTAATAAGCTGTAATGGATGTTTTAACAAATGAATGACGGCTTCCTCAGGTTCACACACTGATACATGGCCTTAATGAGTAAAAGCTTCCCAGATGGCAGTAATAGTTACACATTGTCACATCCCACAGTACATTACAGAGCCATAGCTTATCCTTGGTGGTTCACGGGGGGAGGAGAAAGAGTCCAGCACTAAGACATTCTCTCCTGTACTGTTAACCTCTACATAGAGTTTTATTCCATACTGTCTTATTGCATCCCAATAAAAGCATTCAAGCTAAGGGCGATGCTCCCAGATTTTGCAATAACAAATATGCCGGTAAAAGTCTACCTTTAACGGGTAGCATAAAGAAGAGAAAGAGAAATTAAGCAATAATTATTGTCCACACAGTGCAGGAAGAAGGAGCCATTACATGAAGTGGTGAAGCAGAAGTTACAAAGGAAGAAAAGGAATATTTTTTCCTACAATATTTGTTTCATGGAAACTCATTCTCAAACCATTCTATGTATTCTAAACATTTACATGAGTTTAAATAGCTGTAAGGCAAATTGACCAAAGAAGAAACCATTGAGGTCTCTTATAAATAAGTATCTCAGAATGCATATTTCTGGCAGCCTGGAATTAGAAGACTTATCGCTGGGGTTTTTTTCTAGCCAGTCAGGCAGGCTTTTTTGGCTACACTGTCTCATCTTGAATGGTGTTTCCTACACTCCTGCTGTGCAAATGTATATATATCTCAGCCAGTTCTTTGCAATATACATCAGTATTGCGCAATTTAAACTCTTGTGAAGATTTTGTGTTGGAAGCTTGTAGTTTTCTTGGCAATACTGGTAAGGGAATATGTAAATTAAATCCCTTTTAGATTGGTTTTATTGAGACCAATGACAATTGAGCTTCAGATATTTTGTTAGAAGAAGTCTTCTTAGGATTCAAGAAGGGTATGCACAATATGAATACATTGGAATTTGGATAGGACTTGGATTGTTTACAAGCATAAACAGTACTATAGAAATCATTGCCATCATCAATTTTCAAGTTTGAGAGTCTTCCTGAAACAGTATCAAATTACCTGCACTCTCACTTTGGCTTGCTTAGGTTTCTTCCAGTAAACATATAGGCTCCAAACTTATTCATTAAAATGTTTTATAATGTATACAGGCACTAGGAATAAATCATCACTGTGTCAAGAGCTTGCATAAGGACCTTTGAATAATTTTATTTGTATTGGTGTGTCTAGCCTTTATCTAGTACTGTAGGCTGTACTTTATCTAGTACTGTAGACATATGCCTGGGTGAAACCATGCTGAACTGGTGTTCAAGTATTTGTTCCAAGTCCAAGCTATTTCAATGGCAGTGGTGTTAACCAACATGGCTTCACCAAGGGAGAATCATGCCTGATGAACATGGTGGCTTTTTAGGATGGAGTTTACAGCATCAGTAGATAAGGGAAGAGCAACTGATATCATTGACCTTGAGCATGTCCAGAAGAGGGCAACGAGGCTGGTGAAGGGCCTGGAGCACACAGCCTATAAGGAGCAGATGAGGAAGCTGGGGTTGTTCAGTCTAGAGAAGAGAAGGCTGAGGGGAGACCTCGTCATTGTCTACAACTACCTGAGGGGAGGTTGGAGCAAGGAGAGGGAAGCCTTCTCTCCCTGGTCTCAAGCAACTGGACTAGAAGAAATGGTTTGAAGCTGCACCAGGGGAGGTTCAGGCTGGATGCTAGGAAATATTTATTCACACAGAGGGTTACCAAACATTTAGATGGTCTGCCCAGAGCAGTGGTGGAGTCACCATGCCTGGAGGTGTTTAAGCAGCCTGTAGACCTGGCACTTAGGGACATGGTTTAGGATTGATCCTTAACTGTGTTGAGGTTATTCTGTGACATATGTAAAGCCCTGGAGCAGGCTGCCCAGAGAGGTTACGGAGTCTCATTCCCTGGAGACTTTCAAAACCCACGTGGATGCATTCTTGTGTGGACCACACTAAGTGATCCTGCTTTGGCAGGGTGGTTCAACTTGATCTCTGGAGTTCACTTCCAACCTCTAATGGACTGTGATACTGTGATAAGCATAACGTAGTTTCCAACACCTCCATTTTGCACTTCAGCATCCTTGCTATATGTAGAGCAACAACAGTAAGAACAACTCATTGTATGGGCAGCTGTCCTGGTTTCTTTCTGGAAATAGTATAGTGCTGTATTTTGGATTTAGAACAAGAATAATATTGATAAGACACTGACATTTTAGTTGTTGCTAGGAAGCATTTATACTAAGCCAGGGACTTCTCAACTTCTCATACTGCCCTGAGAGCAGAGACTGGGAATACACAAGAAACTGGGAGGCAACACAACAGTATCACAGTATCACCAAGGTTGGAAGAGACCTCGAAGATCATCCAGTCCAACCTGTCACCACAGACCCCGTGACTAGACCATGGCACCAAGTGCCACATCCAATCCCCTCTTGAACACCTGATGCCGTTGGCCTTCTTGGCCACCTGGGCACACTGCTGGCTCATGTTCAGGCAGCTGTTGATCAGCACCCCCAGGTCCCTCTCTGTTTGGGAGCTCTCCAGCCACTCCAGCCCCAGCTTGTAGCTCTACATGGAGGACATGGGGGCGACAAGGACATCTAACTCAGACTGGTCAAAGGGATATTTCAGACCGTATAATATCATGCTCAATAAATAAACTGGGGGGGAGCTGGCCAGGAAGGACAGATCACTGGACAGTGATTGCCTGAGAATCAGTCAGCAGATGGTGAGGAATTGCATTGTGCATCACTTTTTCTGTCTATTCTATAATTATTATTTATTGTTGTTAACATTATTGTCCCTTCTCTTCCTGTCCTATTAAACTGTCTTTATGCCAACCCATGAGTTTTACTTTTTTTTCTTGACTCTCTCCACTATAGCACTGAGGAGGAGTGAGTGAATGACTGTGTGGTGCTTAATTGCCAGCTAGGGTTAAACCATGACAGGGGCAGAATGTCTGTCACAATTTGCTGCATTTTGAATGCTGCAGTGGATTGTTTGTGAGGTAGAAGGGTCTTCAGTCAAGGACAGAGTTTGGCAATTGCTGACATTAGGCCTGCTTTGCTATTCTGTCAAACCTTTGGTGTGTCAGTCAATGTAAGATGATAAATGATCACTTAAAATTTATCATAATTAGCTAAATGTTGGTCAGGATGCTGAAGTCCAGTAATGAGTTGCAGCTCATGCTAACTATTTTCAGTTATACTTTCACATACCATTTACATCTGTTTCTGTTAATACAGAGAGTAACAAATGAGATATAGCAAAATATTTCTGTTGAAGGATTCTGATAACATCACATTCTGAAAAAACCAAAACCAAAACAAAACAAATACCAAACATAAAACAACACAAAGCACGTATGAATTATTATATTAAGAGTATCCAGATGAAGTTATTGTCATGTTTTACTGCCTCTCATTCATTTATTCATTAATGTGTCCAGAGAAAGGCAACAAGGCTGGGGAGAGGCATCAAGCACAAGCCCTATGAGGAGAGGCTGAAGGAGTTGGGATTGTTTAGCCTGGAGAAGAGGAGGCTTAGGGGAGACCTTATTGCTGTCTACAACTACCTGAATGGTGGTTGTGGCCAGGAAGGGTTGGTCTCTTCTCCCAGGCAACCAGCACCAGAACAAGAGGACACAGTCTCAAGCTGCACCAGGGGAAGTTTAGGCTGGAGGTGAGGAGAAAGTTCTTCACAGAGCGAGTTGTTAGCCATTGGAATGTGCTGCCCAGGGAGGTGGTGGAGTCACCGTCCCTGGAGGTGTTCAGGAGGGGTTTGGACATGGCACTTGGTGCCATGGTCTAGTAGTCATGAGGTGTTGGGTGACAGGCTGGACTTCATGATCTCTGAGGTCTTTTCCAATCTTATTGTTTCTATGATTCTATTTAAATAATACTGCCATAATCCAGGCCCAGGCTGCAGATGAGCCCCCACCCAGACACTCACCAAACTCACACTCACACAAGGCACAAGGTTCTGGGCAACAGGTAAGGCTTGGCTTCTTTTCTGGACAGAAAGGCAAGGCAAGTTATTTACAAATTGGCTTGTAGTTAACATCTGCCCAAGAAATGAGTTGGCCAATGGGGAAAAATGGTAAAAGAGGGAATTAACCAATAACGTGGCACTGTGCCCAATATAGTATATAGAGCTGCAGTGCATTAGCACAACAGAAGCATCCCATGAGTTAGGCCTTGTTTACCACAAGGCAAGGGCATGGGCAACAAACCCAGGCAAGTCTGTGCTCACCAGTCTTGGTGATGCCTGGCCTTTGTCTTCCGCTCTGTGCTGAAGTGCCCAACTCTAGGGTATGTGTTTGAGCAAAACATGTAGGCACATATTTTGGGTATATTTTTGGGCTTATTTTTGGACATATATTTTTTTTTGTTGTTATTCTGTTCAATTTTAATATGTGCTCAGAATAAAGTAGGAGTTATTGTTTGGGTGGTGGGTCCTTTTTTAAAATTATTTTTCTTTATTTTTTTCACTTTTCCTTAAAAATCTTTAAAGGAACAGTTTGTATTCCAAAACAAAAAAAGGTGAACAAAATGAAAGAGTGAGGAAAAATTTATCCTTTTAAAAGAATGGCTTCCAAAGACCCATATCTGGCTTTCACCTCAGCTCATTGTGCTCGTTGTGATTAGCTTTCAGGGCGTGTGGGAGAGTGAAGGTTTTTCTGCATTTATATTAACTCAAGCCTCTTCCTGTTTGAATAGCATGCATACAAGGTAGAGGAGAGCCAAGCCCTTGCCTTATAAAATACTCTACAGAGCCACATCTCATTCCTTTCATGTCTAGTAACCAGTAAAAATCAATGAAGTTAGACTTCTATGAAACTGATATAAAGAAACCCAACCATTTGAGTTGTGATCTCAGACTAAGAGAAAGCGACAGCTCAAGTCTTATTAGGGTGCTCTCTTCACTGAATGCTCAATGCACAGAAAATAAACACAGCCTTCGCAAAATTGGTCAGATTTCTGAGATGAGACTGTATCTTGTGTACCAAAAAGCAGCAATGACACCACTCAAGACCACAATTTGGCAAGAGAGTGACTCTGGGGCCAGCTCCAGTGGACTCCAGCTGAGCAGTGCTTTGTTTTGGTTTATTTTTGGGGCTTTCTTGGGGCAAGTGGACCTGAACAGCCAGTGAGGACTGGCAGGGTCATCCTCTTGCATGCCTGCTTGGGAGGGTGGTGTAGCTAGGGGCAACTGTGGGAAATTTAGACATGGAGAAAACAGGAATAACCCCAAGACTTCAATTCAGCAAGAGAGCTCTCTCACTGGAACACAGTAATCTGCTTTTTCTGGGGCAGGTGACTGAGTGCAGAAGCCTCAGTGGTAGCCTGAGAAAAACGTAAACAGCGGTTAGGGGGGACAAAACAAACAAACAAAAAAAGCAATTACTTTTCACCATCTCAGTCAAAATATAATGGTCTCTACCCAGCAGAAGATCATGCTCCTGATGCCAGGCAAAATGGAGGTGGGAACCCAGACAGAGCTCCCACTGGAGGATGCAGTGATAGAGGGTGCTGGCTGTAGTGAATGCCTCAGTCTCCCCTTTGTAGCAGGGAGTGGTGCACACTGTGAGCAGGTGGAATTTCTACTGAACCATGCAGCAGAGCTTCAAAGTGAGGTCTAAAGATTGAAAGACAAAGTTGATAGGCTTAGGAGCAGTAGAGAAGCTGATGATGAGATTGACTGGTGGATTCAGGCTGTGACTGCCCTGGCTCTGCCCTGAAGAGTCAGGAACACCTATTGAAAAGTACTGAAGGGCAAGTACCCCCTGTAGCCTTCCCCCACCAGACTAAAGGCAGTAACCTAAGGGAAAGGAGGGAGTGGAGGCAAGTCCATGGTCATGTTAACAAGCAAATTCCTGCCTTGCCCACCTCCCCCCCCCTGCCCTCAACAGAGGGAGTGGCAACAAGTTCCTGCCCAGTGTGGCAAGAGTATTGCTTCGGTTATTTCCCCAGGTGCCCTTGTAGAACAGGCATGATGTCCTGCAGTGCAGCAAGCTAATGAGAAAGATGAACCATCTGTCATGGAAATATTCCCAAGACTGAGGAAGCCCAAGCCTAGCATACAAATATCTTCTATCAAAACAAGAGAAGAGTCATTGTTCTAGGTGACGCCATTCTGATGGGAATAGAAAGCCCAGTATGCAGACCTGACCCACTTCAAAGGGAAGTCTGCTGTCTCCCTGAGGCCTGGATTAAGGATTCCTACCCTGGTACAGCTCACAGATTAATACTTTCCAGATAGGTAATGATGACCTTCAAAAAAGAAAGCTGAGGGCTATTGAAAGAGACTTCAGGGCCTTGAGTCAGCTGGTCAAGGGAATGGGAGCACAGGTATTGTTCTCCTATCCTCCCAGTTGCAGGGACCAACTTAGAAAGACTGAGGAGGACTCACCAGATCAATTCCTGGCTTCAAGCCTGGTGCCTCCAACAGGACTTTGGGAGTTTTGCCCATGGGTCATCTCACATGATGGTGGTAGAGGGGTTGCATCTCTCTCAGAGGGCCAGAAGGCTTATATAACAGGGGTTGGCTGGGCTCACTAATCGAGCTTTAAACTAGATTCAAAGGGGGGAAGGGGGAAAACCAGGCTTGCTGGGAACAAGCCTGGGATTCTTGAGAAGTGGTGTGCCAGCTCCACTGCTACTTCAGGGGAGGTAGGGGATAATGAGCCATGTGTTCATGTTGATCCTGTTCAACATCTTCATCAATGATGTTGATGAGGGGACAGAAGGACAGACAGAGTCTGCCTAGCAAGTTTGCTGATGATACTAAACTGGGAGGCTTGGCTGAGACACCTGAAGTCTGCGAGGCCATTCAGCGAGACTTGGGCAGACTGAGAGCTGGGCGCAGAGGAATCAAATGAGGTTCAAGGTGGACAAGTGCAGAGTCCTGCATTTGGGAAGGAAGAATAAACTGCAACAGTACAGGTTGAGGCGATCTGCTGGAGAGCAGCCCTGTGGAGAAGGACCTAGGAGTGCTGGTGGACAAGTTCTGCATGGGACAACAATGTGCCTTTGTAGCCAAGAAGGCCAATGGGATCCTGGGGTGCATTAAAAGGAGTGTATCCAGCAGATCCAGGGAGGTTCTCCTCCCCCTCTATTCTGCCCTGCTGAGACCTCACCTGGAATACTGTGTTCAGTTTTGGGCTCCCCGGTTCAAGAGGGACAGGGATCTATTCAAGAGAGTCCAACTGAGGGCTACAATTTTAAGGAACTGGAACATGTGCCTTATGAGGAGAGGTTGAGAGACCTGGGGGCTTTTTAGTCTGGAGAAGACTGAGAGGGTAATTAATAGACATTTATAAGTATCTGAGTGCTGAGTGTCAAGAAGGAGGGGACAGGCTCTGCTCAGTTGCACCCTGGGATAGGACAATGGGTAATGGATATAAACTACAGCACAGGAGGTTCCACCTCAAGATGAGGAGGAACTTCTTAACTGTGAGGGTCACAGAGCACTGGAACAGGCTGCCCAAGGAGGCTGTGGAGTGTCCTTCTCTGGAGACTTTCAAGACCCTTCTGGATGTGTTCCCATGCAATCTGTGCTAGATCCTATGGTCCTGCTCTGGCAGAGGGGTGAACTTGATGATCTCTGAAGGTCCTTCCAAATCCTAAAATCCTGTGATCCTGTGATCCTGTAAAAACTTTTGTGGTCCTTGCACAATCTATGAATCTAGTGTGCCACAGACCCTACACTTTGTGATTAGCAAAGTTCAGAAATGCTGATTTAAAATGTAGATCATGATTTTTTCATGTTAACCATACTCTGTGTCTTATCAGTAAACATTGGTGTGGGGTTTGAAGCTCATTTCTGGAGCCACAGAGATGAAACATCAAACTCCGTGGGAAGGGAACTACATGGTACCAAGAGCAAGTCATGTCCGGTTGCCTAGTGAGAGTCAAGGTGAAGGATTTTTCCACTGTCCCAGCTCATTCTCTTGGTGTGAAAATTGTAACAGGTGTCAAAAAAGGATTGATGCCTTGGCATTGACGAGGAAATTGTGAACCTCAGCTGAACTTTGACCATTAGAATGTCATTATAATACAGAAACACTCTTCCTGGTTGAAAGCTATCTGCCTCCAAGGCAGACCATGCCTCAGACACTCCTCCTTGGACATGCATGCAGTTCTTAAGCATGAGGGGCGGAGAGAGGTGGTGGGAGGTGGAGATTTGCCATGGACAGGTGTCTGAGCACAAAAAAGATGTCCTTAGTGATGAGTCTTTGTAAACTTTCCCCACCAGGATCAAGAAAGTATCAGAAGAACCCGCAAGACTAGACCTGGGACCACAGACATCTTTGGACCCTTGCACTGGTGGTAGCCTCTTTCTTCTTTTCCCTTCGCTTTGCACTTTACTTTTGTCCTTTCTCCTCTCACTTTTTCCTACCTATCACGTGCCACTTTTATGGGCAAATAATAAAGTTTCGCTATTGATTGAAGCAAACCCTTTTGGTGTGGTTGCCTCCGATTTTTGCACTTTCAGATCTCAGCAAACAAACCATCACGAGTCCACTGAGTGGACCATGACAGCAACATTAATCAGGGTTGTAGAAGATGATTTCAGGAACAGTTTTGTAGAAGTTTTTTTACCATTTTTAGGATGTGGCTAGAAATCTGCTAAGGTTTCTATTAATGCCTTTACTTTATGAAATTACAGGACTCTATGTAATGTAGTTTGCACGTGTTTTCTCCATGATGCTTAACACTGCGACCAGAAAATAAGTTGAAAGCCAAAGGGGCTTAATAAAGAAAATAATTTCAAAATTGTGTTTACGATGAATATCATAGAATGAAATAATCTTATTTAACAAGGAAATTATTATATATAATAGTACTATTATGAGGCAGAAACACCTTATAGTCTTGATAATAAACAAACACAGAACAGCCTCCAACTTACCATTCTGTGGCTCACCCGAAATATACAAGGGGGAAGACCAGTCCCTTCTCTCTACGTGTGGCAACATTGATACTCCTATAAACATTTGGTCCTATAAGCACCACAGCCTAGCTCCACAATCTCTCTTAGGAGGCCAATGAATCATACCCTTACTTCAAACATCTGAGAAGCCCAACGTGAGCTCCTTCATGTTCATTCAGAGCTGCTTCTCAGGCTGATTAATCTTCTTCAGGACCACTGGCAGCTGAGATCTATGTATTTAAATATTCATCCTTACAATACTGAAGTCATACAGCTTGTTCACCTCACAGCAATATTGTTCCACACTTGTATATTCAAATGGCTTCACTCTGATATATGTTTTTCCAGAGAAAAGTATTCATTGTTTCAAACATGACAGTTCTTTAAAAATAAAGATAGAAGATGCAGATCAGCTTTTTGGATGCTAAATCCTCAACTACATTTCAGAGAATGTTAGGTCAGTTATTACTGCTGATATAAGAAGGGACTGGAGGCATTAGATTTCTCACTTGGGGGTTTTCTGTCTTCATTTTGTCACTGCATTAACGGTGCAATAACCACACACATTAATAAAATAATTCCTTGCATTGGGTTTGATGTCAGTATAGGTATATGTGAAAGTACAAACAAAAGGTAAAGATGTTTAGAAGGAAAGCATCCCCAGGGAAAAAAGGTCTTGCACTAGAGCCATTTTACATAGCTTAGTGTGACAGTTTCAGGCTATGTCTTTAAAAGTTAGCTGCAGATTTTTCAAGCAGAAGAGTAAAGAAGTACAAACAAATCCACAGTTGGGTGTAAAAAGGAAAACAAGAGATTATTCTAAAGGAATTTCATTGGCCAGATGTGAGGTGTAACCCTAGCAATATCTCACATCCCACTTCATTCCTTTCTTCATTTGCTGGCATGCTGCTTTCTGCTCTGCTTCGCTGGGAGAACCTTATCAGCTAAGCTTAAGATAAGAGCTCTAACTCTCGAACATCTCCTTTTAGGGATCCCTTTAGGGGCTCAGGGGGGTTTCCATGCTATTTTCTGATTGTAAATACCGGTATAATATTGTTAATCCTGTATATTTGTACATATTCATTGCATTCCATTGCAGAGTGTAGTTTCGCTTGTCAATGCAGCTTCCATTTGCTTTTCCAACCGAGTGAGCAGAGGTTTTGTTAATGCTGGTGGGCCAAACCATCACACTTAAAAAATTAAAATCCTGTCCACTGCTTTAGTGTTGCAGAAGACTAACTGCATATAAAGGCAAAGTACCTTATCAAAGTGATAGCCTATGTCCTTGGGTTTCCTATCTATCGTATCACATGCAATCCATTATAAAATTATCCACCTTCCATTCTTTTGCTGAGATATAGTTTCAGAGAAGGTATGCAAGCTGCTACTTGATAATTTATGTAAGTTACAGTCAGCAATAGTTATCAGATTAATTAAAAACATTTTAGTCTTTGAGACACAAGTGCATTTCCAGTGGAGTTACTCTGTACATACAGTGATACAAATGAGATGAAAGGCTTTCTATAAGGCATGAAAGAATTAATTTGGCTGTTGGCATTCTTGAGCCAGTTTCAAGCCAAAGAATTGTCAGTGCCTAATCAGACACAGAGGTAGAGGGCAAGAGATCCTCCAATTTTCACCTCTGACTCAGCATTACCTTGTTCACAAAAAGGGTAAAAGAACCACATTTTTTAATTGGAAAAGGCTGCCTTACTGTCTTGCACCACCTTAGGAGACAAACATCTCAGCAGCTCCTTCCATTTCCCAGGAACAGAGGGGGTAGACTTGGGAATGACCTCCTCCTGTATCATGAATAACAAGGCTCCTTGTTCCCTCACAAAGACATTTACAAGGAACCTATATTTTATCCTTTGAAGTATATGATCAAGAATTTCATCCTTTTGGAAACTTGTTAATTCTTATGGCGTGAAACCCCTAGGCATCCTATAGGAGGAGTATTGAGACATTGCCAACGGGTCAATCAAAAATTTATGCTAGATCAATAGGTATTCATTGTGGCTTAAGCAGCTTTATTTTGAGCAACAAATATTTCTCTCTGTCCGAAATACCTGTATTCTACTTGAATTAAAGTCCAGTTTGTAAATTTCAGGAAACTGTAATATACACATTTGTTAACAGCAAGCCACCAGTTTTTCAGGGCAGGAATGTAGCAATTAACACTACATCTACGAGTGGCCTCCTGATATGGGTGATGGGGTCAGGGAGCAGTGTAATGCCCTGGAAATCCATGAGGAATCAGTTTGGGACCTGCTGAGCCATTTGGACACTCACAAGTCCGTGGGACCAGATGGGATCCATTCTAGGGTGCTGAGAGAGCTGGCAGATGAGCTGGCCAAGCCACTCTCCATCATTTTCCTCCAGTCCTGGCTGACCAGTGAGGTCCCAGATGACTGGAAACTGGCCAATGTGGTCCCCATCCACAAGAAGGGTTGGATGGAGGAACCCGGAAACTCCAGGCCTGGCAGCCTGACCTCAGTGCCAGGGAAAATGATGGAGCAGATTATCCTGGCGGCAATCACTGCACACCTGCAGGATGGCCAGGGGCTCAGGTCCAGGCAACATGGATTTAGGAAGGGCAGATCCTGCCTCTCCAACCTGATCTCCTTCTATGATTAGGTGACTGCCTGGTGGATGTGGGGAGGCCTGTGGGTGTGGTCTACCTGAACTTCAGCAAGGCCTTTGATACCATCCCCCACAGCAAACTGCTGGCTAAGCTGTCAGCTCGTGGCTTGGACAGCAACACTCTGTGTTGGGTTAGGAACTGGCTGGAGAGCCGGGCCCAGAGAGTGGTGGTCAATGGTGCCACATCCAGCTGGCGGCCAGTCACCAGTGGTGTCCCCCAGGGATCAGTGCTGGGCCCCATCCTCTTTAATATCTTCATTGATGATCTGGATGACGGGATTGAGACAATCACCAGCAAATTTGCAGATGACACCAAGTTGGGAACAGATGTTGATCAGAAAGAGGGCAGAAGGGCCATGCAGAGGGACCTGGGGACAGGCTGGACAGATGGGCAGACTCCAACGGGATGGCATTCAACAAGTCCAAGTGCCAGGTGCTGCACTTTGGCCACAACAACCCCATGCAGAGCTACAGGCTGGGGTCGGAGTGGCTGGAGAGCTCCCAAACAGAGAGGGACCTGGGGGTGCTGATTGACAGCCACCTAAACATGAGCCAGCAGTGTGCCCAGGTGGCTAAGAAGGCCAACGGCATCCTGGCCTGCATTAGGAATAGTGTGGCCAGCAGGAGCAGGGAGGTCATTGTGCCCCTGTACTCTGCATTGGTTAGGCCACACCTGGAGTCCTGTGTCCAGTTCTGGGTCCCTCAGTTTAAGAAGGACTTCGAGACACTTGAACATGTCCAGAGAAGGGCAACCAGGCTGGGGAGAGGCCTTGAGCACAGCCCTGTGAGGAGAGGCTGAGGGAGATGGGGTTGTTTAGCCTGGAGAAGAGGAGGCTCAGGGGTGACCTCATTGCTCTCTACAACTACCTGAAACGTGGTTGTAGCCAGGAAGGGGTTGGTCTCTTCTCTCTAGCAACCAGCACCAGAACAAGAGGACACAGTCTCAAGCAGCACCAGGGCAAGTTTAGGCCGGAGGTGAGGAGAAAGTTCTTCACCGAGAGAGTCATTTGTCATTGGAATGTGCTGCCCAGGGAGGTGGTGGAGTCATCATCCCTGGAGGTGTTCAAGAGGGGATTGGATGTGGCACTTGGTGCCATGCTCTAGTCATGAGGTCTGTGGTGCCAGGTTGGACTCGATGATCTTTGAGGTCTCTTCCAACCTTGGTGATACTGTGATACTGTGATCTTTTTTCATCTTTTGGAGGTCACAATCTGTTTAGTGTATCATGCTGATAAGATTTAAATGTGAGATTATACTACAAAGAAACAGTTTCTGATTTAAGTTCACGTAGCACACAGCTGAAGCACTTCTAACTAGCAGTGTTATTGTTTGAGATCTGTCATTAGTTTAGTACTTCTTGCTTTTCAACCACAGAAATATACCAGTTATTGGTTCTACACAAGAATAAATCTCTACACCAATTAAAACATGCATGTAAATGCAAAACTGAATGTCGTTGTTGCTTTAGATGCACCCTGCTGCATAATTCAAATATTTCTGAAATATAATTTCACTGATGAGTTACCATCTATATCAGGCTGTTAGACAGCTTTTAAAAGCATAAGTAGATAGGAAAACATGTCAAAATACAGCCTAGACAGTGTTAGAGCATGCTGGTGGTCCTTTCCCTCTCTACAGTATATTGGAGAACAACCAACAAGGTTAAGCAAGGACTGAAAAAAAGCAATGAAAGGAAACATAAATTCACTGTTTCGTGCACAAATAAAATGTGATCTCCTGAAATGCTGCTAGGCAGCACTGTCACTCGTTAGCACTTCATATGGAATAGAATTGCTCCAATTTTTCTCTCCAAGAAAAGACACGTGAGAAATATTAGAAATTGCATTCATAGACAGAAAATTTACTCATCCTATAGATTTGTTGTGCCATGTAGTACGACTCGAGTTTTTCTATCTGGATTAACCTTGGCTTGGGGAGGTTTGGAGAGACAGCCTGGATGCTGTGCTATGGAAGTACTGTTTAACAGTAGCCAAAACACTGGTGTGTTACTGTCGTGGGTTGAGGCAGACCCCTCCCCACTACAGGCAGAAATAACGACTCAGACAAACAGATTGCAAAAGTGATGGAAAGATTAAATGGAAAGCAGTGAGTGTGTACAGAGAGCCAGAAGCAGTGACAAAAGAAACCCCAAAGCAGACCCAGAAACATCCCATCCCCACCTGAGGGTGCACCCAAGACCCCCAGGGCTCGTTCTTCCCTCCCTCCCCTCCCCCCCCCCCCCCCCCCGCCCACTCCCCGCTAGGCTAGTCTCAGCTGGCCAGACCTGAGACCACCCATCCCCCTGGCCTTGAGCCTAGCCAGGCCCAAGGCTGGGAGATGTTTCCCCCACTTACCAGGTGCCGGCAACGGGAAGAAAGAGGAAGTGCCAAAGCCTGTGCTGGATTTTATAGCGGTGCAGGGGATTATGGTAGGAGATACCTGGCTTCCTGGGTCCACCCACTGGGCTGGACTTCTGGACACAGGAAGCACACCACGTAGTAGAGGGCACCCAGCCCAAACCACCACAGTTACCCGTTGTTTTCTAGTTACAAGTCCAAAGTGAAGCACTGTGAGGGCTGATGTGGGTAAAGTAAACTCCACCCTAGGCAGATTGTTATGAATTAATGAAATTAATATGGCAAATGTGAATATTAACAAAATATTAATAACTGTCTATTAATATGAAAAATTGGCAAAACTTATCAAATAGGTTCTATGTGTGGTTGGAATATATATTTACAGTGGGAATGTAACAATTTTTAAGAATTTTAAGCAAACTGGGAGGAATAGCAGAAAGAGAGAATCCCCAGGGGCAATATGGCACTCGACCACTGCAGGGGCAGACTCGACAAGAACAAGACAAGGAGGCAATGAATTAATTACTCACAAGAGGTTCTACCCTAAGTCATTTCCATAGGTTGCTATCTTGCATTTGGGGTCGAGATTTTTTTTGTCAGAAAGTGCAAGGGTAGAAATACAATAATACAATACAATAAATCCAGGTTGGAAGAGACCTTTGTGTCCAACCTATCAACCAATCCAACCCACCCAAACAACTAGATCATGGCACCAAGTACCCCATCAAGTCTCCTCCTGAATACCTCCAATGATGGTGACTCCACCACTTCCCTGGGCAGCCCATTCCAATGGGCAATCACTCTCTGGTGAAGGAATGATCAGAATTTCTTTCAGAGCATCTGTGGTGGTTATGATGATTTATGAAAAAATATTACTTATATTTTATTATTAACATAAAAGGGGATTAATAATCATATCTATATGCAGATCCTAGCGTACAGTTTTGGATATATCCCATAAACTGGTACAGCTTAACAATTTTGAACTAAATCAGAAAAATACAAAATATTTATTCAATTAAGAATTGAGGTTGCAATTTTGCCACTTGTCCATCAGATGGTGACTCAATAAGATGCCTGGCAGCTGCTAAACAGGTAGGAAAGACAAAGTGTCAGGGCATACAATTAAAGAACCTTTTAAAGAGACTTAAAACAATTTTTGATCACAAGTTATGACTCTGTCTGTGTCCAGAGTGTGACATTAACAAATCGAAGATTACAAAACCACACGGGCTAAAGCATGGGGATTTTAAACGGAACCAAAGCTGGTGTTACACATGTCGCTATGCAGGTTGCTACTGAGGCTGGCTGCCGAGGCTAAGGCACTCGTGGGGACCTAACGCTGGTCGCTGCTGAGGCTGGCTCTGGGGGTGGTCCCTTGCAGACAATGGAGGCAGCTTTCTCCCGTGGCTGCAGGGGGTGTGGCATAGTGGCTCCGCAGGGGTGTATTGGAGGCTGGTTCACCTGGAATGTCTCTCGGGCGCTTCCTGACACTGGCGGTGCTGCAGAGTCTGCAGAACACTGGCGCGAGGTGGGGACAGTTCCCCTCCTGGAGTGGCTTGTGAGTGGCAGTGGCTCTTTGTCCTGCGGCTGAGCAGCCGGCGCACAGGGGTTCCTATGCACAGTCCTTTTCAAGCAGGCACATGAAGGGCTGCTTTGGCTCGCAAATCTGCAGCCTTGTGGCTGCAGCAGACACTTAGAACTGCCAAAGGGATTTGGACAAGTTCTCCCAGCTGGCTGGGCTTACCAGAGGGGTTTCAATCTCTCAGGGCAAAGTGGCAATGTCTTCCTACCGGCAGGACTGGGGTATGATGCTAATCTGTAGCGAAGTGAAGGACTCCTTGCTGGCTCCAGGTAAACTGAGGCATGACGGTGCCTCCTGGGTAGCAGGCTTCTCTCCAGACTGCAGACAAATGCAGTACACATGCACCAGGGCAGAGCACGTTCAAGGAGCGAGAGCACAATAGCTTAATAGCAAAAGAGCTAAAGCAAAAGAGCAAGGTGTTTACAATTCGGGTAACATTTATAAGTTGCTTGAGGCTTGGATTTAGCCCATAGTCAAACTCGGTAAACACCTCATTAGCCAATGGCAAAGCATATGGCTAGAATGATTCCTGTATTTGGAAGAAGCACAAGCATCCCACAGGCATCTCATAAGGTGGGCATGTGATCTTGTTTACCCCAAAGAAGGCAGATTGGGTTGTTTACCCTGGCTTGGTGATGCCTGACCCTTTGTTTACTCAGCTCTGGCTGAGTACCCACTCCAGAAAGGAGGGGGAAGGGGAGTTTGAGCAAAACAAGTAAGGACAAGTTTTGGCAATATGTGGGGCATAATTCTGGGCATAGGCATCCTTCACCACAGAATCTCATTACAGTTTGAGGATCTTTGGAACTTTAACTTCTGACATCCATTATTCTGTTTTTTAGTGTTTGTTTTTTCAATTGGTCACCTGTCCACCTCTGGAGAAGTACTGTAATTATCACTGGTCATATCTACATTTTCTATTTATTGATCAAATGCTCAAACAAAGCTCTGTGACCTCATTTTATCACGACTTTTCTGCCTTTACTTTCTTAAAGATCCATCAAACCCTAACTGTAGCAAACATGACGCAAAGTGAAATAATTGTATTCTGCACTGAGGGATAGCCTTCCATTTGCTGTTGCTGTTCCTGATGATTTGTGGGTTTTTTAACAAATTGTTTGATACTTTAAACCTCAACAGATTATCTCTCTCTCCTGACAAGGTGCTGTCATGGTTTATCACAGTATCACAGTATGACGGTACATCAGAGGTTGGAAGGGACCTCCAGAGATCATCAGGTCCAAGCCCCCTGCCAAAGCAGGATCACCTAGGGTAGTCCACACAGGAATGCATCCAGACAGGTTTTGAATGTGCCCAGAGAAGAAGACTGCACGATCTCTCTGGGCAGCCTCTTTGAGTGCTCTGCCACCCTCACTGTAAAGAAGTTTCTCCTCATGTTGAGGTAAAATCTATGTTCAAGCTTGTACCTGTTGTTTCTTTTCTTATTATTGCACATCAACAAAAGGAGATTGGCCACCTCCACTTGACACCCCCCCTCAGATCCCCTGGGATCAATATCAGTATCTTCAAAATCACTAGAATAGGGGCCTTTTGTTTGAAAAGGACTTCATGGTGCGACAAGTGGCCTTAAGGTTGGGTCTCTCACTTCTAAACAAATCTTCAGCTTTACGGTTACCTCCTTTACCAGTTCTAATCTCTGTCTTCCCACCCCTTCAACTCATTATGCCTAGTTAATCTCACCTCTTTCTGGGCAAAATGGCAGATACCTTTTGTCATCTTATTTCATATTCTCCCTTCGCTCACTCCTTTCTTTGACATCTAGATGTATTGTCTTTGTGTTAAACAACATAAACCTTCTGTCCTTTATCCTGTCACACGAAGATAAGAGACAAGTGGCATCTTATTAATGGAAGTAAACAAAGAAATTCAGCATGTAAATAGGTCCTTGCCCAGGGAAGTATATCAGCCAAATCTAAACTCCACATTGCTCTCTTGAAGACTGAGAAATCAGTACGCTTTCAAGCCTTTGTTCTACAAGGCTAAATATAACCCCACAAGCCGGTGTTCAGAAACCCGACCCAAAAATGAATCTCAAACACATTTGTGTACACATTACACTTGTTTCCATCACCACAGTATGCAAATTAGACCAACTAGATTCCTATTCAGAGCAGTGATTTATATACATGATCTACAAAAGTCCAAATGATGCTTTAGATTCATAGTATAAAATGGGTCTTAGCATTCTGCCTATGGCTGTTGTGGCATGTTAAGGGCACAGACCCCCAAGGTATCTAGGAAGAAGATTTGATGATGCTGTGGATAGCTCAGAAAATGGTCAGGATCCATTTATTGCAAGAACACACCAACTTCATACACCCTAAGTGGCAGTTGAAAGCAAGCCTGTTTCTAGCAGTACTATTCCATCCTAGCCACACAAAACTTATTTAAATGGCCATTGGTTAAGCATTTCAAACCTTTGCACTACAGAGATCAACAACAGACGTCCTTTATCTTGTCTGCTCTTCTACCCCACTGCCTCCCAAGTATTCATTTTAATGAACGTGTCACTTTCTTTATCAGAACGCTGTGTTTCAGACTCCAAAGTGATTAATTCACTTTCTTCAATTCCCACAGGCTGTCACTAGTGTTTTGGACTTTTGTCTTCACTGATGTATAATGTTAACAAAAAGTAAATCTCAAGAAATGTAAAATGCAATCAAGTCAATGTATACAGAACACAACGCTAGAACACATACAACAGCTAGAATATATTGTTTTCCTAACTACAAAGGAAAACAAACAAATAAACCAACAAATGGATAAATCAGTGGCTTTTCCACTCTTTCCCTTTGAAATGAACTGGTGCTGTTACCAGCCTTCTGTAATAAATTGTGTATTTGTATATATTTTATAATTTAATATCTTGGGTGGTGCTGTCTTCAAACACCACCATAACTGATTTACACAGTATATTTACAGGTTCTGTTCAGTTGTGGGTATTACACTCCACAGATAAAGACAGTTAAATGATTTAATCACAGATCTAACATTTCCAATACAGTGACTCAAATTGGTACTACAGGTGCTGTGGTCTGTGGTTTTCCCACAAATGGGATTTTGTGGCAGGTTAGTTGAGTGCTCATGACTTGCTCCTCTTCCTAGTATCTTCCCAGATGCTGTGGCTATAATTCGAGCAGTCCTTGTTTGGAGAGGACTGGGGGACCTTTCTCTTGTGCACTCCGTTGGCCCTAACCCTGCTGGGCTGTAGCCTCTTCTGGGATGCAATTCTCCTGGAGCTTTACCCCTTTCTGCCTTGCTCCAGGTGCAAGGCCTGGGTGACATTATTGGTCTGCTAGAGCGGGTTCTTCAGCTGCAACTCAGGCATCATTTGGCTCTAGTTGTTTGCTGGATGAGAACAAGACAAGTTGCCTCACTTCATGGCTGGTTTAAATACTGTCCCAAGACAATTCATGCCCTTTGGTAACACAGAACCCTGATAACTGGACCTACAGGATGGGGCATATCCAAAAATGGCCAGGGGCACAGCTGTGTCACAAAGTTAATCACCCATGCTACATGTCTACCTGGACCCCAGGAGGTGTCCAGGTTTGCACATTCACAAGTGCTTACAATTCACAAGTGCTTACACCTGCTATACATTTGCCTTGACCATCTGGACCCCATGAACTGTCCAGGTTTGCCCATTTGCAGGTGCTTAGCCATTGTCTGGGCCAGGGTAGGTTCTGGAATTTGACCCTTCAGGACACCTTTTTGTTAGACCTCTCTTTCATAAAAGGATTTTCTCATATATCTCTTAAAAGAGCTGAACAAATGATTGCAAAGAAAACTTTTCCCATAGGTAATGACAATGAAGCTTAAATTAATTGTTTAACAAGAAAGTGTATGAAAGAGACTGTTCATTCTGAGTAGGCAGTAACAACTGAAATTATTCTTATAATTCATTTGTACTACAAGATGAATCTATGGTAGTAGCATGAGACTAGGAATTAGCACTTTTAATTTCTCTTTCTGATCTGAACAAAACTCCTTCTTAATCCTTTGTAAATAACAAGAATCGATTCTCAAATAGTCAATAGTCAAGTTGGGTATCTAAAGTGGGTTAGCATGACACATAGTTAACTTGACATCTTTTTTTTTGGCTATCTCTCAGCCCATGGGAAGAGATAAACAGATGTCTCAAGATGTGCATGTTGTAGAGATCTTCAATATTACCTGCATGATCAATTGTCTATTTAGCTTTTACCTCAGTTTCCTCTCCTATAAGACAGGAGAGATATGATTGGTTAAAAGAAGTATCACAAGAGTTTTCAGGGGAAGATTTTCTCATTTACAGTATATTCTATACACCTCTTATATGAACAGAAGCTCACAAAAAAACTAAGCTAAAGGCAGTAGAAGTATCTTACACTGACACAAACATTTTCACTGATTTTACGTTCCATGGGGATCTAAATCTCATTTTCACCTTTGTTGCAACAGTAATTTTCAGTCAATACTCACACAACACATGCACATACAGCAACACACAAAGAAACAACAGAAAGGTGTCTGTGTTTTTGAGGTCAAGACATGTAGCTGTGATGCAACAGAGGATAAAAACTTCATATGATTCTGTGGTGTGTTGGTATTAGGGCATCCTCCACTGTGGGAACAAAAGCCAGGTTGCCACAAGAATCACATTTAGAATATAGGACAGAGTTTGCAGGCTCAATTTTCACTTCCAGTTAGTCCCAGTATGCTCCTCAGATATTGCTTCTATCTTCATTGCCATCACAAAAGTCTTCTCTGCCTGATACCAACTCAAATTCTTCCACAGCACCTAGCTTTTAGTATACTTTTTCCAAGTTAAATTCTGTGAAGTTGAGACACAGTATCATTTTTGCCACTACTTGAGATATAAGGATCAAGAGGCAGTCCTTTACCAGCTTTGCCTAAAATCTTCGTAGAATAAATAAGTAGCAGCTTATTTATTTCAGTTTCTTCCTTCCTTTTCCCTTAAACAGTAAATATATTTGCAGAAGACTTGCAACAAAATGGCTACTTTTGTGACGTTTTCTGGACAAAGTTATTTACTTTGAGATAAAATGCAGCTTTTTTCTTTGCAGAATACTATGCATGTGGTTAAAAACTGTGATAGGACAGAGCTTTAGATTCATTCCTACAGGTTAGTAAGAGTAATTTCTGTAGAACATCATTGGTTTAAGTCATATTAAATCCTTTAGGGCTTTTCCCTAAGAGACGTTTTAGTTGTTTTACCAAGAAATTTAGTTTTAGAAAGGTTTCCTTTTAGTAGACAATTACTCAGCTCTTTTCCTGTTAGCCAGCTGTCCACGTATAATGCCAACCTGAATACACATTTTAACAGACCATAAGACCCTGATGAAGTGGCTCCAAAATCAATAAAGTTTGCTCATCCTATGGCCCATAGATTGAGTAAGACTCTCCCTGTCTTCTGTCAAGCAGAATACTGCATTAATCCAAAGTAAGCACTTTGATAATCAATCCACAAACATTGTTAAATTTATCTGCAGGATCACAAACAGAGAAACATTCTATTAGCACCAAAATCAGGTAAAATTTCTGAAGTTATTTCAACATACTGCACATGGTCACATTTGCCCTCCTCACTTCCTTTAGCTTTTTTAGGAAAAATAAAAACCCTTAACCTACTCCTAGATCTTTTCATTGTAGGACCCCTTCAATTAAACTCAGGAATCTCAGCTTATTGAACACGACCTTCATCAACATGCTGCAGGCTGGGGTCAGAGTGGCTGGAGAGCAGCCAGACAGAAAGGGACCTGGGGGTAGAGGTGGACAGCAGCTGAACATGAGCCAGCAATGTGCCCAGGTGACCAAGAAGGCCAGTGGCGTCCTGGCCTGCACTGGGAATAGTGTGGCCAGCAGGAGCAGGGAAGTCATTGTGCCCTGTACTCAGCACTGGTTAGGCCACACCTTGAGTCCTGTGTCCAGTTCTGGGCCCCTCAATTTAAGAAGGATATTGAGACACTTGAACGTGACCAGAAAAGGGCAACGAGGCTGGGGAGAGGCCTTGAGCACAGCCCTGTGAGGAGAGGCTGAGGGAGCTGGGGTTGCTTAGCCTGGAGAAGAGGAGACTCAGGGGAGACCTCATTGCTGTCTACAACTACCTGAAAGGAGGCTGTAGACAGGTGGGGGTTGTACTCTTCTCCCAGGCAACCAGCACCAGAACAAGGGGACACAGTCTCACCATGGGACGTTTAGGATGGAGGTGAGGAGAAAGTTCTTCCCAGAAAGAGTAATTTGCCATTAGAATGTGCTGCCAGGGGAGGTGGTGGAGTCACTGTCCCTAGAGGTGTTCGAAAAAGGATTGGACATGGCTCTTGAAGCCATGTTTTAGTTAGTCATGAGGTGTTAGGTGATAGGTTGGACTTGATGATCTCTGAGGTCTTTTCCAACATTATTGATTCTATGATTCTATGATCTTTTCAATACAGGGAGATCAATCAAAACCTAATGGCTGATAGCTGTTAAGCTAGGCATTGCCTTTATTAACAATGCTGGATGTGAACAGGTAGGCCTTCCAGTTTGCATAACCAAAGATAGTCTTCACATATTTTATATGCACTGACAGCAATACAGATTCATTAAATTTCTGGGAAATTGTTTACATATGCATGGAATCTTTAAAATAGACAAAGTCCTTTTACTTAATCCCCACTGTAATTTTCTTCTTTTAAACCAAAGGTATTTTAGATACTCATTAAAATGTTTCCAGAAATTCTGCTGAAATTATGTAATAATCAACTGAAAATAATGCACTACCACACATTCATAGAAATGCATAAGTATCTAGTATTTCTTTCTTGAGCAACTACCTAGTCAGTCCTGAACATTTGAATGGGCCTGCTTTACAGCTGAAACTTATGAAACTGGGACTGCATTATAGTCCAGACTACCAAGGACCAGATGCAGAGTATCAGCTTTATTTTAAGGATGATAGGGAGCAACTCTTTCAGAGGCCACTTTCTTGAGTTTCAATGGAGACTCTCCATTCTAGAGTGTTAAATTTAGCAATTAGAGATTTATATTCCAAATATATTAGTGTTTTGAATCATCCAGAACAGAATGGCAAAAAAAGAATCTCACTGCTATGTTATGCCACTGGAAAGTTTTTGTGCCACTATAATACAGGAATGGCAAACAGAAAGCTAGGCTCTGTCACAAAGTAATAAACTACACTCAGCATCTAATTATCAGGTATTTAAAAGAATGTATCGTTTCATGATACAAGTCCTTCAATGCACTAACATAGGAATGCACGATGTATTTGTGGAGAAACCAATCTGCTTTACCTAATTATTTGACATTCAAACTAATATAAACCAAATTCTGTACATAAACAGTAATATGAATAATCCCCTAAGGTGTATCCAGGCATCTGAAAGACAGGCCTTAAGAGAGAGTTTCAGAAGTAGCACGATGAAATTATTTGAAATAGTGATTTCAGTTCATCAAGCATTAACCCAGCACTGCCAAGTCCACCACTAAAACATGCCCCTTCGAACCACATCTAAGAATGCTTTAAATATCTTCAGGAGTGGTGACTCAACCACCTTCCTAGGCAGCCTGTTCCAGCACTCAATGTTCAATTTAAACCTCCCCTGGTACACTTTCTTTCCTCTAATCCTTTCAGTTGTTGCTTGGCAAAAGAGAGCAACACCCACCTTGCTACAGCCTGCTTTCAGATAATTGTAAGAGAGCAATAAGGTCACCTCTCAGATTCCTTTTCTCCAGACTAAACAATCCCAGTTCCCTCAGCTGCTCCTCATCAGTCCCTTTACCAGCTTTGTAGTCCTTCTTTGAACATACTCCAGCACATATCAATGTCTTTTATATCATGGAAGCCCCCAAACTAAACAGAATATTCAAGGTGCAACCTCATCAGTCTTGAGTACAGGGAACACCTGGGCACACTGCTCATTTGTACTCAGCTGGCTGTCAACCAACACCCCCAGGTCCTATTCTGACAGACACCTTTCCAGTCTTCTACAAGCCTAAAGCATTCTGTGGGGTTGTTGTGACCCAAGTACAGGACCCAGCACTTGGCCTTGTTGAACCTCATACAACTGGCCTCAGCCCATTTATCCAGCCTGTCTAGGTCCCTCTGTAGACCCTTCGAGAAGATCAACATTCTCACCCAACCTGGGTGTCTGCACACTTACTGAGGGATCTTTGTCCAGACCATTGAGAAAGATATTAGACAGAATTGGCCCCAGTACTGAGCCCTGGGGTACATCATTTGTAACTGGGTACCAAGCAGATTTATCTCCATCAACCACCATTCTGTGAGCCTGACCATCCTGTCATTGTTTAACTTAGCAAAGAGTATGCTCATGTAAACTATTAGAATGCAGTAGGAAAGAGTGTCAAAGGGCTTACTAAACTCCAGGCAGACAACATCTCCAGCTTTTTCCTCATCCACTAGGCAGGTCACTGTCACAGAAGGAGATGAGGTTAGTGAAGCAGAACTTGTATCTTGTAAACTTATGTCGACTGGGCCTGATCATCTGGTTGACCTCTTCGTGCTGTATGATGACACTTGACATGAGCTGCTCCTTAATCTTCCCCCACACCAAGGTCAGGCTGATAGTCCTGTAGTTCCCAAAATCCTCCTTCTGGCCCTTCTTGTAGATGGGCACTGCATGTGCCAACTTTCTGCCAGCTGGGACTTCCCTAGTTAGTCAGAACGGCTGGCAAATCATAGTATCATATCATAGTATCATAGTATCATAGTATCAGTTAGGGTTGGAAGGGACCACAAGGATCATCTAGTTCCAACCCCCCTGCCAAAGTAGCTTGGTGAGAGGTTCTGCCACTTCCCTCAGTATCCCCGGGTAGATCCCATGGAACACCAAAGACCTGTGTGTGTCTAAGTGGTGCAGCAGGCCCTTATCTCCCTTTCAGATGTTTCAATGAATGATTTCTAAAACCAAAATTGCTACAGTATTTGGTAAAGGATTAGTTATTTCTGATGATGCTATCTTTCATTTCTTAACTATTCATTCATAATGCCACCACATCAGGCACATACCAATGAATTACAACTCCACGGTACAGAGTATGAATTACCAAACATCTGCCTTACTAGCCAAAATGTGCTCACAAATACTTAGCAGATAGAATAAGCTATAAGCCAGGTGTGTAAAAAATAATCTTTAAGCTCCAATCTTTTTTCTCTAAACAAGGTCATTTAATGAGTTGGGGGAAGAATAAAATTTTCATGGCTGTAAGAGGTAAACAGATATGACAATGAGAAGATGCTGTGCTTCAAGGCTACATAGTGCCCTTTTGTTGACATTCACATTTCAATTATGTAATGACCAAGGGAAGACTAAGTGAAGTGAAAAAGATGCATCTTGGCAACACCAAAATGAAAAGTATGAAACATCTATCCTAGGTTTTCAGCTATAGAGAGAAATTATTTCACCTGGTCACTGAATATTTATTTCACACAAAGCACAGAAAAAAACAGAATATGCTGCTGTCAGGGGCTGTTATCTGCAACAGTAGAAGCTGCTGGCAATAGCACCAACTGCTACATGGCTACCTGCACTGAGGAACTTAATTTCATCCTGAGAGAGAACACAGTCCTGAAGAATGTCTTGTCTGCACATAAGGCTGGACTAAAATCATCCTGCTCGTAAGGAAGGATGTGAAAATCTAGCAGTTCACTCCCATATTGGTGGGGCTCTGCCTCCTGAAACTCCTATCCACCCTAATAATAGTATTAAAGACATGACCCTTCCTACACAACAGGACTTAGGAGCCATTAAGCTCAGCATAAATAATGTTCATTACCTTTAACCAGTATATGTGTAACATCCACAGTGTCAACAGTCGTTCTAAATTAACATTTCTCGTTCATCTTTACCTGTATCTCCTTACCCAAGCACAAATCAAGTACTAACCTGGATGAATAGAAATTTCTTGTGAATTATAGAAGAGTGTAAGACAACTATGTTTTCCATTGCTTGTTACACCAGGTGGAGCAGAGAGACAAAGAGGGCAAAGAAAAAATTCCTCTAACATTGTTATAGTAATTGATTCTTATAAGTACAGAAAAATATATTTGTGATTTAAGAAGTCCATGTCACTGACAGGATATGACCTGAAACAAAATCTATGGGTTGCATTTTGTTTTTTAGAAAAAGAAAGGCAATATGGAAAATAAATTCTGAATATGAATAAACATTTGTATTTTGCTAAGTCTTGCAAAGCCAGAAATCTCGTAATAACTTTGACCGAAATAGCCCTTTTATAAAAGTCTTTATTTGCAGTCCCTTTAAATCATAGGTTATTATTTTAACCATTTATCTAGATTATACTAAGAATCTATCAGTAATGCTGAGTAGCTGAAACAAGTTGCAAGTGAAATGGAGGTTGAATGAGCTTTTCTGACCCTTCATTCTGCATTTGTGATGTCTCTTCATTGCAGACATTTATAACTTTTTACCTTTCAGACAGTATTATAGAGGATAATTTCTTGGCAGTTAAATTGGTAGAAATCAACATATTTGTCCTTCTAAGAGGGGCTCTCTTCTGTTTTGCATCTCATGCACTATAAAATGTAAGCTTACACATGACAAATTTGAAACTGTAACGTAGTATATGCAGTCAAAATGAACACCATGAAAATAGACTGCCTTCATTTTCAGACAAATGTAGAAACATTTCATATGTTAGATGTTAAATACTTTGGGATTCTCATGTTGAATAATTTAAATGCCTAAGGAGTTTTACTTTTTATTCCAAATTACAGTAATTAAAGTGCTCTTGGAATAGTTTCCTTAATAAAGTGAGCATTCCTCATCACAGAACTAAAATGATTACTTCTGCTGAGTTCCCCTTTCATACTTCAGTTCCAGCAGTCTTTAGCATACGGTTAAGACCTCTGTGAAGGAGACAAACAGGCACAATAGTTTCTAAAGCACAGTTTATTAGCGTACCATAAAGTAAAACAAGATCATACCTTACATGAATATAGAGGAAGGAATTTTGATCTTAATTCCACTAGGAATTTGTGAAGTCAGTATCTAATACCGAAATGGCTGCTTTAAATAGTTCCTCTCACACAGTACTCCGGTGTCAGCATAATACAACATAAATAGGTTCTTTATCTTGAAGGCAAATCATCTCCTTTGCAATTCTAAAAGCATCGTTGAGGAGTTTTTATTCACTCGTATGCAACAGAAAAAGGAGTGACATTGTTTCCACTCAATCAGAAATTATTTAAACACAGTCTTCTTAATATATTAGTAGCTTCCAGAAAGCTATAGGGAAATATAATGCATGTTAGGACTACCCTTGGTTCGTTCAGATTTTGTAGCTCTAGGCATGAATGTTTATCACTTTCATTACTAATTAAACTAAAGTATGTGCCAAACTATTTTAACAATTCTATTAAAACCAAAAATTACATATGGCCTTTAAAAAAATAGCCAGAATAAAACCCAAAGCATCCCCTTTCTGCCTTTAACATTGAACTTTTTGAAAACAAAAGGAAAATCACTGATCATATGGAAGATAGAGAATCTATAATGCTCTAGAAAACCTAATGACCTTTTTTTCCCCATTGTTACAAATCAATACAGTTATCAGTGGATAGCATAGGGTGGCAGGGTGTGAAAATGCCTAGCAATTTAGAAGACATCTATAAAGCGAACCGATAAACTAGAGTGTAATGTAATGCCTTAGAGAACAATGAAAATCAATAATGGAATACTGTGCAACTGTGAGCAAAATAACAATAAAAGGAGGACCACACACGGTATCAACAGCAGTAGGGGCCCACCTCAGGGAAATCTAGGACTGTGTCAGTGATTGTGACACCCCAAGTGTTGGAGTTGCCTTAAACAGTGCTACTGTGGGGTGGATGTGCACACAGCACCCTACACAGCCCAGGGGTGGGGTGGGGGACAACCAGGGGACTTCTGGGACAGCAGGAGTGGGCAGGGGACTAGAGGACGCCATGCTGGCCCCACCACTTCCCTCAGCCCCACGCCTCGGCAGGTAGCAGTGGAGGCCGCGTGTGCTACAGTTTGAAGGAGTAACTTCAGCCTTGTCCCTGCAAAGTCTGAAAATAAATTACCATTGGATGTAAAAGGAAAATAATGCTATGTTCTATATGAATTCATTGGATTGCTAATGGGAGCATAGAGCAGAGGTGTAAACAGTTCTTCTCCTATCGGTTCTGCTTGCACTTTGCTTCTCTCTCTTCTGTGGCCTTGCCAGGCATCTCTGTTTTGACGACTGTGTGAGGTAACGGGAAGGAGGCCCTACCCAATGCGGTCTTGAACACTTCCAGAGATGGGGCATCCACAACCTCCCTGGGCAACCTGTTCCAGTGTCTCACCACCCTCAATGTAAAGAATTTCTTCCTAATATCTGGTCAAAATCTAACATCTCCTAGCTTAAAGCTGATTTCTGGGAAACTATTAATGTGTAAGTGTTAAGCAAATTGATATTTGTAAACTCTTTTGAAAATTACTGATATTTTAAAATTGAAGACCTTATTATGTAGAAAGTTATGGTGTATAGACTTATTATGTAGAGCGTTATGGTTATACAGAACCATAGTTAGTTTGTAAACTGTTCTTTATTTGCATCCTGTTTCCTTATACTTTTCAGTTACAAGTAGACCACTGAGGAAGAGACAAAAGCAATCTCTAGTAAGACTTCAGATGTTTTTGTTGTGATACATTTCTACATTTGTGTTCTTGTGATGGAGGGTGAAAAACACTTTATGAGACCTTGCTTATTTTATTATGAACATTTTATTCCCTTTTTGGTGTAGTTGAAGGTAGTAGGTATTACTTTGTTGTTCAAGCTAAATAGAATGTCCTAAAGTCAATTCATGTTCTGTGATTTGTAGATGTTTTTGTGTACTCCAGTTCATGATGGATTTTTTAGTGTTTTAGTGTTCCTTTTTGTACTTTACTCCATGATGTCTATCATAAATTCTGCTTCCCAAAACCCAAATGTTTTACTCACTGCATATTTTTTCTTTTGCTGAGAAATCTATCGATGCCTTACAACAAACTTGTACAGTTTACTCCTTACAAAAACAAAACAAAAAAGCTATGTATGTAAATGTATTAGGGCAGTAGAGATAGTCTGCAAATATATAGTTCTAGTCTGGACCAATCGTGTTCTTTAAACTTCTCTCTCTGATAGACATACTTAAGACTAATTAGAGTGTACTAATTTCTTAGTAGTTTCTGTCTGCAACAGTGTGATGGGTAAGCCCAGCCCAGGAGGGGTGGGCTGGAAAAAAAAACCCTGACCCCAGGTGGGCAAAGAATTCTGACCCCAGGTGGGCAGGGGGACATGGCCCCCCTTCCAGGTGAAAGGGCACCCAGGGTCCTATGCTGGCTGGGGTTGGAGTGGCTGGAGAGCAGCCAGGCAGAAAGAGACCTGGGGGTACTAATTAACAGCTGGCTGAACATGAGCTAGCAGTGTGCCCAGGTGGCCAAGAAGGCCAATGGCATCCTGGCCTGCATCAGGAATAGTGTGGCCAACAGGAGCAGGGAGGTCATTGTGCCCCTCTACTCTGCATTGGTTAGGCCAGACCTTGAGTCCTGTGTCCGGTTCTGGCCCCCTCAGTTTAGGAATGACATCGAGACACTTGAACGTGTCCAGAGAAGGGCAACAAGGCTGGGGAGAGGCCTTGAGGACAAGCCCTATGAGGAGAGGCTGAGGGAGCTGGGGTTGCTTAGTCTGGCGAAGAGGAGGCTCAGGGCTGACCTCATTGCTCTCTACAACTCCCTGAAGGGAGGTCACCCCTCAGCCAGAGTCCACCAGAGCTGGCCCCAGAGTTGCTCTCTCAGGTATGTAACATTATACAGATTTTTATGTAAAGATTTGTGAAACACCTGTGTCTTCAGAGACTGCTGCTATTTTACTGAATGTATTTACTGGTGTTATTGACACAGGATGTGTGGGATGTTTAGCTAACCTTCAAGTGTGTGTGGGGCCCTGGAGTGTGATAAGAGATGTTGTACGGTGTTAGAAAGGATGGGAGTAAAAGATAACAAAGTAATGCATCCTTGAAGTGGATGGGAAAGGCAGTTGGAGAGAAAAGCAGCTGTTAAAATAAAGATAAAACAGTGGGCTTCACGGGAGTAGGCTGTGGGGAAGTGGAACTGTACCATTCACGGACTCCTTAATAAATAGCCACTGGCTCCTTAGATTGGGGCCACTTGGCCATCCTTGCGGCCGTGGTCCCTGCTCGCACCTCGTGGCTGGATCAGGACCACTATATTTTTCACGATTCTCATGGCAAGACCACAACTGGTGCCCCTTGGAGTTTCCCGAACTCTTTTTCTCTTGGTGTTCTGCTTGAGTGCAGGAAAAGTCCAGGTGGAGAAAAAGAAGCAAGGACCCAGGGAGGGTTCTATGTCGCCTCTTCTTCTATCCTTCTCTTTAGAAGAGGAAGCTGCCCAGGGAGCTGGTATAGCTCCAGAAGCCACAGCGAGGGAAAGAAGTCTGGATGACAAAATAGCCACCTGGGTGAGTAGCAATTATATGTAACAGTGAGATTACCAGGGAAAGCCTGTGGCTTTAATTATATTTAACACAGTGTCCTACCTTTCTGGGTATCAACATGGAGATTATCTCAGAAGAGATTCTTTTTTTCTTCTCTCTCTTACAAACACAAGATGGGTTCAGGATTTTCTAAAGAGGAAAAGCTATTTACATGATTTTGGAAACAAATGCTGACAGCAAAATGTGCTATAACAGAGGAACAACTACACAAGCCAGTGCATTACATTTGGAAAAATTGTATGTGATTCCCTGCAGAAGGTAGTATCACAGTATAGTATCATAGTATTAGTCAGGGTTGGAAGGGACCACAAGGATCATCTAGTTCCAACCCCCCTGCCATGGGCAGGGACACCCCACACTAGATCAGGCTGGCCAGAGCCTCAACCAGCCTGGCCTTAAACACCTCCAGGGACAGGGCCTCAACCACCTCCCTGGATAACCCATTCCAGGGCTTCACCACTCTCATGGGGAAGAACTTCCTTCTCATGTCCAGCCTGAATCTCCCCACCTCCAGCTTCATTCCATTCCCCCTAGTCCTATCACTAGCTGAGAGCCTGACAAGTCCCTCCCCAGCCTTCCTGTAGGCCCCCTTCAGATACTGGAAGGCCACAATTCGTTCACCTTGGAGCCTTCTCTTCTCCAGACTGAACAGTCCCAACTCCTTCAGTCTGTCCTCACAGGAGAGGTGCTCCAGCCCTCTGATCATCCTCGTGGCCCTTCTCTGGACACCTTCCAGCACCTCCAGATCCCTCTTGTAATAGGGGCTCCAGAACTGGAGGCAGTACTCCAGGTGGGGTCTCACCAGAGCTGAGTAGAGGGGGACAATCACCTCCCTTGACCTGCTGAAAGTTTGTATTGCAACTGGACTATCTTCTACTGAATCGCTGTCAATTCCTCATTTTAGAAATGCCCATCATGTTAAAAGCTAAATCCATATCATATAATGTAGGCAACCAATACTCACTGTTAAGAAAGTAATACCATAAAGAAACACCAACTGAATTCCAAGGTAATACTTCCTCATCTGCATAGTTTCTGAATATAGTAAAATTGGATTGTAAAAAGCCAGTGTTTGTCCTCCTCCCCTCCTCCTCCTTCCCTCCTTTCTCTCTCTCTCCTTTGTTCCTTCTTTCCTTCTTTCTGTGTTTTTGAGTTTGCTTTGTTGTTTATTGGTGGGAGGTTTAGCTAAAACTCTCCCTGCTCCGGGAAAATGGAAGAATGGCAAAGCTGTTCATTCATCTTAATCACAATGTGTGTTTCTACGCTTTAAATTTTCTCTTGGCCAGGGTTTCTGTGTTTTTCTGGTCTTCCTGAAGTTGTTTGGGGGCAGGTAGCATATGGAATCAACAGCCTATGGCTTAGTTTGGCAGAATCATCCACAGCACGGTTCTCTGTAATTGCTGGCACTTGGCATAATCATAAACCATCATCTTCCTACAATGCAAAAGTACATAAGCACAAAACATTGCTTACATTTTAAATCAATATTTGTCTAAGGCAAACAGTCCAACAAGCCCTGCATCTCCTATTCTATCCCCCCTAGTCATAGGTATACCTTCAAAGATAAATGTGCATAGCTATACCAGTAGATAAACTTTAAGGTCACGTGGACAACACTTATAAATTCCCAAAGATAGCAGAGTTACTTGGTAGCATGTTGAACCAGGACAGTCAACAGCTACAATCTCTGCTGGCAATCACTTTGGCATTTTTATTTCAAAGTCACAAATGGTTCCCAAGTACAAAATAAACATTAATTAGGTCTTTCTACACCTTTTTATTATTGCAATTCTCTAGTCCTATCTGGGTTTGTGGGTCTGTTTATTTTAATATAATCAAGGGTATCAACCATTCATATTTCTGCAGAAGTCTGTTACTGGATCCTGTGGTCTGGGGTTTTTTTGTTTTGTTTTGTTTAGGCTTGGTTTACTTTGGGTTTGGGGTGTTGTGGGGTGTTGTTTGATTCCTTTGTTGTTTTTCTAAGACAAGCAACTACCATCCGTCTTTGTGACACATTTCTAGTTAAGTGAGATAAACATGCACAGCTACATAGAACAAAAAAGAGAGAGAGAGAAAAGGTATCTCTTCAGATACTCACTTTGCTTTATTTGAATAATTAACACCAGAATATGATCAAATATTTTACATAGGTAGGTTGACACAAGGCTATTACATAGGGACCTTGAGATTTTTAAAGGTCTGTATGCTCGTTAACTAATTAATGCTAATTAACATGGCAACAACACAATGCAGACTCTTCATATTAAAATTTAAACTGAGATTACATTTTTCTTGGTTTACCTCATGCCTAATAGTAATAATGAAAGCTAGTTGGTATCTTTTGAAACTAAAGGTCTACAGCCCGGAATTCTGTTACATTTGTATTCAGTCTTCTAACTATTTTCAGCATATTTACTGGCTTTGGACTTTTTTTTTTATTTTCTGAATGCCTTCAGTTTGGAGATTAAAAACCCCTAAAAATACTGGTCCAGGATGGTGCTATTATTATTCAAATGTGATTAAGGCAAAGACATAAATAAAACCAGCATAATGAATTGTGTGAAGAATCCATTTTTCCACCTTTCTGTTTTTCCTCAGGAGTATGTTTCTAAATTTCTGACTTGATGCTCCTGTAGGTAGATAATATGAAATGTTGCTGAATACTGCAGTGCAGTGTCATTTTCACTTAACTCTTTTTACTGCTCACCTTTTTAGGAAGCACATCTGATTTATCGTTTCTGCCTCACTGGAGCTGGTCAAGACAAACTTGGACTATAAATACAAACTCCATGGTCTAGACAGTGTTTTACAATCTCCTTGGCCCATAATCCAATTCCAGTGATTCAGAATTCTTCCTGACATTTCCCCCCCTGTTCTATTGCTTGTAAATCCTGGTGGGTAAAACCTAACAGGTTGGGCAGTGCTGCTCTAGCAGGGAAGCCCTAGGCTGAAAATCAGCAGACAATTTTCCCCAGGTGTACTGTTATTTCCTCTGTAAGCTCTTTACACCATGGCACTCTTACCTTTGTTTAGCAGAAGAGCACCCCAATCTCTATAAAGACTAGAGCATGATGCAAATAACACAATCAGAAATCATTGCCTTCTTTGCAGCTCATTTTTAATGTCAAGTGTGGCCCTAGTAATTTGTCCTGTATTTGAACCACAATTATCTCACTCAAAAAGCAGCACCCATGGGAAATCTTTAGTTTAAGCTGTATGGAAAAGGATCCACAACTCTGTTTACATGACCAAGTGGTACAGAGCAGATATCTGCTGGGAACTTAACTCAGCAGAGAGGAGGCAGTCCAGAAGATTCCTAGAGCGCATGGAGGACAGCTTCCTGATGCAGCTGTTAAGTGAGCCTACCAGGGGTCAGGCTCTGCTTGACCTGCTGCTCTCCAATAGAGAAGGGCTGGTGGGAGACGTGACCGTGGGAGGATGCCTGGGGTGCAGCGACCATGAGATGGTGAAGTGTTCAATATCCAGGGAGATAGGGAGGAGCACCAACAGAACCTTCACCTTGGACTGCCAGAGGGCAAACTTCAGCCTGTTTAAGAAACTTATTTGCAAAGTTCCCTGGGTATCAGCCCTCAAGAACCGAGGGGTCCAGGCTGGTTGGACCTGCTTCAAGCAGGAGCTCCTGAAGGCACAGGAACTGGCGGTTCCTATCTGCCGAAAGATGAGCTGAGGGGAAGGCGACCAGCCTGGATGGGCAAGCAGCTCCTGGAGGGACTAAGGGGAAAAAAGAGGCTGTATCACCTCTGGAAGGAGGGGAAGGCTTCTCTTGATATGTTTAAGGAAGTTGTTAGATTATGTAGGAAAAAAATTAGAGAGGCAAAGGCCCAGTTGGAACTGAAGCTGGCCACTGCTGTGAGAGATAACAAAAAGCATATTTATAAATATATTAATGCTAAAAAGAAGGGCAAGGAGAACCTGCACTCCCTATTGGACCTGGAGGGGAACACAGTGACTGAAGATGAGGAAAAGGCTGAGGGCCTGAACACCTTCTTTGCCTCAATCTTTAACAGCAAGGCAGGAGGAGTTCAGGACGAGTGGCCTCCTGAGCTGGGTGATGGGGTCAGGGAGCAGTGTAATGCCCTGGATCTCCAAGAGGAATTAGTTAGGGACCTGCTGAGCCACTTGGACACTCACAAGTTGAGGGGGCCGGATGGGATCCATCCTAGGGTGCTGAGAGAGCTGGCAGAGGAGCTGCCAAGCCGCTCTCCATCATTTTCCTCCAGTCCTGGCTCACAGGTGAGGTCCCAGATGACTGGAAACTGGCCAGTGTGGTCCCCATCCACAAGAAGGGTCAGATGGAGGAACCTGGAAACTCCAGGCCAGTCAGCCTGATCTCAGTGCCAGGGAAAATGATGGAGCAGATTACCCTGGCGGCAATAACTGCACACCTGCAGGATGGCCAGGGGCTCAGGTCCAGCCAGCATGGATTTAGGAAGGGCAGGTCCTGCCTCTCCAACCTGATCTCCTTCTATGCCCAGGGGACTGCCTGGTCGATGTGGGGCAGGCTGTGGATGTAGTCTGCCTGGACTGCAGCAAGGCCTTTGACACCATCCCCCACAGCAAACTCCTGGCCAAGCTGTCAGCCCCTGGCTTGGACAGCAGCACTCTGAGCTGGGTTAGGAACGGGCTGGAGGCTGAGCCCAGAGAGTGGTGGTGAATGGTGCCACAGCCAGCTGGCAGCCAGTCACTAGTGGTGTCCCCTAGGGTTCAGTTCTGGACCCCATCCTGTTCAATATCTTCATTGATGATCCAGATGAGGGGATTGAGACAGTCATCAGCAAATTTGCAGGTGACCTTGACCAACTGGACAGATGGGCAGAGACTAACAAGATGACATTTAACAAATGCAAGTGCCGGGTGCTGCACTTTGGCCACAACAACCCCATGCAGAGCTACAGGCTGGGGTCGGAGTGGCTGGAGAGCTGCCAAACAGAGAGGGACCTGGGGGTGCTGATCGACAGCCACCTGAACATGAGCCAGCAGTGTGCCCAAGTGGCCAAGAAGGCCAATGGCGTCCTGGCATGCATCAAGAATAGAGTGGCCAGCAGGAGTAGGGAGGTCATTGTGCCCCTGTACTCAGCATTGGTTAGGCCACACCTTGATTCCTGTGTCCAGTTCTGGGCCCCTCAGTTTAAGAAGGACATTACAATACAATACAATACAATAAACCAGGTTGGAAGAGACCTTCAAGATCATCGTGTCCAACCCATCAACCAATCCAACCCACCCAAACAACTAAACCATGGCACCAAGCACCCCATCAAGTCTCCTCCTGAACACCTCCAATGATGGTGACTCCCCACCTCCCTGGGCAGCCCATTCCAATGGGCAATCACTCTCTCTCTATAGAACTTCTTCCTAACATCCAGTCTAAACCTCCCCTGGCACAGCTTGAGACTGTGTCCTCTTGTTCTGATGCTGCCTGCCTGGGAGAAGAGACCAACCCCCACCTGGCTACAACCTCCCTTCAGGGAGTTGTAGAGAGCAAGAAGGTCACCCCTCAGTCTCCTCTTCTCCAGGCTAAGCAACCCCAGCTCCCTCAGCCTCTCCTCATAGGGCTTGTGTTCCAAACCCCTCACCAACTTCATCGCCCTTCTCTGGACACGTTCCAGCAAGTCAACATCCTTCCTAAACTGAGGGGCCCAGAACTGGACACAGGACTCAAGGTGTGGTCTAACCAGTGCTGTGTACAGGGGCACAATGACCTCCCTGCTCCTGCTGGCCACACTGTTCCTGATGCAGGCCAGGATGCCATTGGCCCTCTTGGCTGCCTGGGCACACTGCAGGCTCATGTTCAGCGTCCCATCAACCAGCACCCCCAGGTCCCTCTCTGTTTGGCAGCTCTCCAGCCACTCCGACCCCAGCCTGTAGCTCTGCCTGGGGTTGCTGTGGCCAATGTGCAGAACCCGGCACTTGGATGTGTTACATTGACACACTTGAACGTGTCCAGAGAAGGTCAACGAGGCTGGTGAGAGGCCTCAAGCACAAGCCCTATGAGGAGCAGCTGAGGGAGCTGGGGTTGCTTAGCCTGGAGAAGAGGAGGCTCAGGGGTGACCTCATTGCTCTCTACAACTCCCTGAAGGGAGGTTGTAGCCAGGCAGAGGTTGGTCTCTTCTCCCAGGCAACCAGCACCAGAACAAGAGGACACAGTCTCAAGCTGCACCAGGGGAAGTTTAGGCTGGAGGTGAGGAGAAAGTTCTTCACGGAGAGAGTCATTCACCATTGGGTTGTGCTGCCCAGGGAGGTGGTGGAGTCACCATCCCTGGAGGTGTTCAAGAGGGGATTGGACATGGCACTTGGTGTCATGGTTTAGTCATGGGTTCTGTGGTGACAGGTTGGACTTGATGATCTTTGAGGTCTATTCCAACCTTGGTGATTCTGTGATTCTTCCAGTCATCAGGCACCTCTCCTGTTCTCCATGGCTTTTCAAAGACGATAGGGAGAGGTTCAGCAACACTATCAGCCAGCTCTCAGCACTGGTGGATGCAGCCCACTGGGGCCCTTGGATTGTTTGTCTTTAGTTGGTATAAGAGATCTCTAACCCAGTCCTGACTGGTCAGTGGAATGTCCACTTCTCCAGGTCTGCTCCTTTGTTTCTAGAGTCTGAGGTTCCTGAGGGTTGGACTTAGGAGTAAAGACTGAGGCAAAGAACTCATTCAGCAACTCTGCCATCTCTGCATCATCAGTTACCATAGCTCCCATCTCATTCAGTAGCGGGGCCACCCTTTGCCTGCTTTTCATTTTATCATTGATGTATTTGAAAAATCTTTTTCACCCCCCTGGCAAGACTCAGTTCTAAGAGGGCCTTGGCCTTCCCTGTTGCATCTCTACATTCTCTGGCTATATCTCTATAATTCTCCCAATTGACCACATCTTTCTCACATATTGTAAACCTCTTTTTTCTTTTTGAGTTTTACTAAGAGTTTCTTACTCAGTAGGCTAGGGCTCTGGAAGGAATGGGGGTCCCAGAGAGTTGGTTAATATCCAAATTTTACCTCCTCCAAGATCAAGAAAAGTGTATTCCCTTGGGGGGGGGAAAAATCGAGTAAGGGAGGCAGAAGACCTGCATGGATAACTAGAACCCATGTTGACAAAATAATGTATAAAGATTAATGGGACAGAACTGAACCTGAAAAGCAGCAACAAAAAGATTCATTTACATTAGTCTCCAGCATCCACTTTTATGAAGCCTTCAAGCATTTGTGTTTAAGCATCTTTCTTTTATGAAGATCTAATTTTCTGCCACAAATTTTCTGAAGTACCAGGTCAAAATTTTAGGCGCAGAAACTCCCACAGAATACGTGCTCTTCTCTGTCAGTAGGCAAGTTAATAAGAATTGGTCAGTATACACATTGCAAAAAGTAAATTAGAAGAGCATCAACTATCTTAAATATAATAAATGCCATCTATATGTACAACCAACACTTAATTAACATGTTAACAAGAGCACAGTTTGTGCAGCAAACTCTTTCCTAGTCAACAAATGAATGGAATGATATAGACATATCTGTATTATTGTTTTGTATCTAATCCCTTACTTTATTTACCTTTTTACTCAAAGGTATCCTGAAAGTTCCTGTTCTTGTTTATAACTAAAACACCAGGCTAAAGTACCAGCCTCAGACATAACAAACACATTTACAGTTCCTTCCTTATCCTGCAATGGGACTTGATAACTGCACAAGTGACCTCAAAAATATATCTTTCCTTTTAGGTTAACAATATAAAACAGGTTATAAAACAATGATAATACTTCCCTGGACATCAGAAATATACACATTTCAAAGGTAACAAATGTAAAGGTAAAGGATAAATTGTCTTGAAGACTACTTTAGGTGGGATAGAATAGGAACATTCTGTATTCCAAGGGCAAGGATATAAAAAATAGAAATGTTTTGCCATGAGCTTGCACAAGCTTTCCAACAGAAGCCTTCCTCCTGAGATGAAACAAGGATTTCAGAATTAATCTCAATCATCAATCATTCTGTAGGCCAGGATGAATCACAACATATTATATTATATGTTACATGCACACAGTCTCAGGCTGCACCAGGATAGGTTTAGGCTGGAGGTTAGGAGGAAGTTCGACACAGAGAGAGTGATTGCCCATTGGAATGGGCTGCCTGGGGAGGTGGTGGAGTCACCATCATTGGAGGTGTTCAGGAGGAGACTTGATAGGGTGCTTGGTTGCATGGTTTAGTTGATTATGTGGTGTTGGATGATAGGTTGGACACAATGATCTTGAAGGTCTCTTCCAACCTGGTCTATTCTATTCTATTCTATTCTATTCTATTCTATTCTATTCTATTCTATTCTATTCTATTCTATTCTATTCTAGACAAAGGACATGTCTCAAAGTGCAAACACTCGCCTCTCCTGCAGAAAGCAACATTCATTAATGCTTCTATGCAATTCCAGAGCCTTAATTCTGGTTAGGCCACACCTTGAGTCCTGTGTCCAGTTCTGGGCCCCTCAGTTCAGGAAGGATGCTGACTTGCTGGAAGGTGTCCAGAGAAGGGCAACGAAGTTGGTGAGGGGTTTGGAACACAAGCCCTGTGAGGAGAGGCTGAGGGAGCTGGGGTTGCTTAGCCTGGGGAAGAGGAGACTGAGGGGTGACCTTATTGCTCTCTACAACTACCTGAAAGGAGGTTGTAGCCAGGCATGTTAGGAAGAAGTTCTATAGAGAGAGAGTGATTGCCCATTGGAATGTGCTGCCCGGGGAGGTGGTGGAGTCACAATCATTGGAGGTGTTCAGGAGGAGACCTGATGGGGTGCTTGGTGCCATGATCTAGTTGTTTAGGTGGGTTGGATTGGTTGATGGGTTGGACACGATGATCTTGAAGGTCTCTTCCAACCTGGTTTATTGTATTGTGTTGTATTGTATTTTATTGTAATTCTCTTACACTGGCAAAAGTACCTCTATTTTGTTATACTTCTCACCTTATTGGGGTATACATCATCATTTGGAACCCATCTTGGAATGGGTTGTCCAGGGAGGTGGTTGAGGCCCCATCCCTGGAGGTGTTTAAGCCCAGGCTGGATGAGGCTCTGGCCAGCGTAATCTAGTGTGGGGTGTCCCTGCCCATGGCAGGGGGGTTGGAACTAGCTGATCCTTGTGGTCCCTTCCAACCCTGACTGATACTATGATGCTATGATACTATACTGTGATACTATGATTTCAGTGAGTTCTCCATATAGATCAATCAGCAATAATCATTACAGATTTGAAATTTTAAATAAATATTCTGTTTTCTTTTCTCTCTCTCTCTCTTTTGTTTTTTTCCCCCACAAAAGCAGCCAGGAAGCACAGTTCTCTATAGATAATTAAATGAATTAAAAGAACATCAAAATCTCAGCATTAAAAATTTGGAAAGATGAATTTAAACAACAAAGCTAATAAAAATATATAATTGTAGTGGAAAGGCACCGACATGCTGAAGTTTGGTCTGAGTGGACCTAATTTATTTCAAAGCAAAACAACAACCAACCAACCAAAAAAATCTCACCATCTCCAAACACCCAACCACCACCCCACCACTCAAAACTCAAAGTCTTAGACAATCAAAAAATATCTAACAGTTAACAACCAGTACATTCCTGTCAGCTGATATTAAGATAAATCATTTCTTAGGTTGTGAGCATACTGATTCACAAAGCAGTTTTGTTGATCAGTAACAAATTCACTTTGGGAGGCTCCATCTACTTAACAGATTGGAAGATTGAACTCAAACATCTTGCACAACAGGAACAGAATCAGTGGCAGAAACATCAACCAGTAGGGCCCAAAGTGCTAACTTTCCACGTTGTACCATCTTTGTTTTGTACCATATTTATGATCTTGCATTCCATTTGTCTGTGATGCGCCACCAATTGCACCTGGCCCATAAAAAAGCCACCTCAATATTGCAATCAAAGGCTCTCAGGAATGCCTTTGTAAAGCCCCATTTTAATAACTCAGATAACACACATTCAATATCAAAATGGGTGATAAAAAGTAACTTCATAGAATCCCTGTTCACTAGCTGTCTACATCCTGACACTGCACCCAGTGTATTTGTGGTTTCAATTTTCCTGCCTATTCCACTTCCCTCGACATGTTGTAGACACGCTTCAGTTGTTCCATCATCTTGTAACAGCTACTCTGCATCCCCTGTTCCATTCATTTGCAAGTTATGTTTGTTCTCATTCTAGCAAAGGGTGAGTTCCTGATACATGACTCTGCTTATTCTGTATTTGTCATCTTCTAGAGCAGCTGTTTCAGAGGAGAAGGGAAATCAGCATCACGCCAGGATTCTAGTTCACTGGAGATCAAGATGGTAACAGCACTACCAACATCACACTTTTCTGTAATAATTTCTTATTATTGGTAGAGTTACTGATGCAGGCAAACCAAAACTAAACAGATGATGAATTAACATCACTGGCAGTGCTCATACAACATCAAGCAGATTTTTTCAGGCATAACATAATGGAAAAAAACACTCAGCAAGTGAGTTTGCTGCCATCACTAGCACCAGTTTTTAATTCTTGAAAAAAGGAAAAGCTGAATAGTTGTCAGCGCTTCTCAAAGTTAGAATATTTCTTCCTTCCCTCTCTCATTTTCCAGCAGAAGTGCAATCAAGTCTCTACAGTGCTATCAACTTTGCATGCATTCTCAGGAAGTAACTCCCACACTGCCCAAAGTAGGCTTGAGAAGAAGCAGAAAGAAGCTTTTCCCCCACTGAAGCAGGGCTGCACCTAGGAGCAGAGGCAGGTGTTCCATTTGAAGGAGCAAATGGCTTCATTTTTCTCACCAGTTCCTGCTGTGTGAATGCACCAGGCAGGACCAGAATGCATTCTAAGATTCCATTTCTTTTCTAATGAGTCTTTCCCACAGGGGAAAAAATGGAGGACATTTCTGCTTGAAAAGAATCTCTCCTGAAGGGCACTGTTCCTGGTGTGAAGGCTGGGCTGAGTGACAATGGCAGACAGAGAAGTCGTTTCAGTTCAACAGAAAAACCTGCTACACAGAGGCAGGTTTCTCAACAGTGGAGGAAACTTTAGCTTCTAAAATGCACTCCTGTTTATCATAGTGCAATGATTTTTCTGCAAGAAGAACATAGGAGGGAGATTTGGAGATATGACTCTTCCATGCAGCCCATGCTTGGATGTAGGTGTCCATCTATTTGCTACAGGCTGGATAGGAAGTGATCAAAGGCAGAGTGAGTGTCTTCAAAAGTAAACAGGATACACAGCAAGTTCCAGCAATGAGCATCTCAAATAAGGTCGTGCAGGGATTCTGTGGTGTAATAAGTCACACTAATAAAGGTTGGCTGGCAAACACTCTTGTAACGGCTGAGCACAAGAGCTAACCTGCCCATTCCCCCAACACAAAATTGAGGGGAAGAGTATAACACAAAACTCAGAGCTGAGATAAAGAGACAGAAGCATAATGTAATATAAGTTATCATAAGCACAAAGTGTAATTACTGTAGCAAATAATCTCATTAATCTAATAATACAATACACAATTACCTTAGCTTAGATTGTTTCCAGAAGCAGCACAGTGAAATACAGGATGGAAAAGAAACCCAAAAAACCCACAACCAGCATAAAACAGAAAACCAAAAGAACAGCAGCTGGAACAAGAAGCCTCCCATGTTGCAATATGAATTTCAAGCCCCATAATAATTTACAGAAATAACCAGGTTGGGAAAGACTTTCGAGATCATTGAGTCCAACCTATCAGCCAACACCATCTAATCAACTAAACCAAGGCACTAAGTGCCCCAACCAGTCTCTTCTTAAACACTTCCAGTGATGGTGACTCCACCACCTCCCTGGGCAGCACATTCCAATGGCCAGTCTCTCTTTCTGTGAAGAATTTCTTCCTAACATCCAGCCTAAACCTCCCCTGGCACAGATTGAGTCTGTTTCCTCTTGTTCTGGTGCTGGGTGCTTGGGAGAAGAGACCAACCTCCACCTGGCTACAACCTCCCTTCAGGTAGTTGTTAAGAGCAAGAAGGTCTGCCCTGAGGCTCCTCTTCTCCAGGCTAAATAATCCCAGATCCCTCAGCCTCTCCTCATAGGGATTGTGCTCCAGGCCTCTCCCCAGCCTTGTTGCCCTTCTCTGGACACGTTCAAGTGTCTCCATGTCCTTCTTAAATTGAGGGGCCCAGAACTGGACCCAGTCCTCAAGGTGTGGCCTAACCAGTGCTGAGTACAAGGGCAGAACAACTTCCCTGCTCCTGCTGGCCACACTATTCCTGATGCAGGCCAGGATACCATTGACCTTCTTGGCCACCTGGGCACACTGCCCTCTGTCAATTAGTACCCTCAGATCCCATTATGTTTGGCTGCTGTCCAGCCACTCTGACCCCAGCCTGTAGCACTGCATGGGGTTGTTGTGGCCAGTGTATAGAACCTGGCACTTAGATGTGCTCAATCTCATGCCCTTGGACTCTGGCCATCTGTGCAGCCTGTCAAGGTCCCTCTGCAGAGCTCTCCTACCCTCCAACAGATCAACTCCTGCCCCCAGCTTGGTGTCTTCTGCAAATTTACTAATGGTGGACTCTATCTCCTCATCCAAATCCATCAATAAAGATATTGAACAGGATGGGGCCCTGCACTGATCCCTGGGGGACACCACTAGTGACTGGCTGCCAGCTGGAGGTGGCACCATTCACCACCACTCTCTGGGCTCAGCCTCCAGCCAGTTCCTAACCCAGCTCAGAGTGCTGCTGTCCAAGCCAGGGGCTGACAGCTTGGCCAGGAGTTTGCTGTGGGGGACAGTGTCAAAGGCCCTGCTGCAGTCCTGGCAGACTACATCCACAGCCTGCCCCACATACACCATGCAGTCACCTGATCATAGGAGGAGGTCAGGCTGGTCAGGCAGGACCTGCCCTTCCTAAATCCATGCTGGCTGGGCCTGATCCCTTGGCCATCCTGTAAGTGCTGTGTGATTGCACTCAAGATGAACTTCCATAGTCTTGCCTGGTACTGAGGTCAGGCTGACAGGTCTGGAATTCCCTGGCTCCTCCTTCCATCCCTTCTTGTGGATGGGCATCACATTGGCAGCTTCCAGTCATCTGGGACCTCTCCAGTGAGCCAGCACTGCTGCAAAATGATGGAGAGTGGCTTGGCAGCTCATCTGCCAGCTCTCTCAGGACCCTAGGATGGATCCCATCCAGTCCCATGGACTTATGGGGATCCAAGGTGCTGAGGAGATCTCTAACTAATTCCTCCTGGATCACAGGGGTACTGTATAGCTCCCTGCCTCCATCTGCCAGCTCAGGAGGCCACTTGTCCTGAAGACAACCTGTCCTGCTATTAAACTTTGAGACAAAGAAGGTGTTAAGTACCTCTGCCTTTTCCTCATCTTTTGTTACTATGTTCCCCTCCATGTCCACCAAGGAGTGGACGTTGTCCTTGCCCTCCTCTTACCATTAATATGGTAATGGTAGAAGGATTTTTTGTTGTCCTTCACAGCAGTGGCCAAGCTAAGCCCTAAAAGGGCTTTTGCCTCTCTAATTTTTTTCCTACATGACCTAGCAACATCCTCAAACATTCCATGGGTCACCTCTCCTTCCTTCTGTTATAGTCAGTAAAAAGACTATGTTAATATTCAATAAGCAGAGCAATAGATAAAAATATGAATAATTTTATTAATCCTAAAAAGTCCCACTAAAAATATTAAATAAAACCTATTTACAGGTTGGAGCTGTTCGGTCATGGAACAGATCCCTCACCAGCAGGAACAAGTAACCATTTAAACAATATGTACAAAAATCCAGAAACAACAAACAGCACTTGAAACTGTAAAGATAAAGGAACACCAGCAATGAAGCCGGCGATGGCCCACAAGGAGGGAGAGCTCCAGAATTCCCTAGGGCAACAGACCTGCAATAGGTGCTTATAAAAATCAGATCTTGCGATTCCCCACTGATCCTCATACCTCGTGGCACATGCGAGGATTTAAATAAAGCCAAAATAGCGTTGACCACGTAGAAGCTGCCAGAGCACAGTTTCACTTTCTGTTGGTGTCTGCAGCTTATTGCTGAGGCAGGATTTACTCCTGAAGGCTTTGTAGCTGAAAGCTTTATAGAAAAGAGGTTCCTCTGCTGCAATCCTTTTGCAGCGGCGCTCGCTCCTTGCTCCAGTCAAACGAAATGTCCTGGGGACCTGGGGACTCAGCTCCTCCGGGGGTTCGCCTCTCGGCCCGGCAAGATGCGTCTGTCTGCTCCTGGGCTTTACAACGCTAAGACAGAGAGGGCTCTTTGCTGTCCTGTCTGGGTAAACTGAAACACAGTTTGTCTTCCAAGCAAAGCTTGTGGTTCCTTCCAGAGCGTGGACAATTGCCAGGCAAGGCTCTGGCCCTTTGGGCTGGTACTTACAGATTTCCCGAGGCAATAATGGCCAGTGACAACACAGATCAAGGGATAAAACCCTGGTATTGCAACCGATAGACAGGTTTCTTTCCAAATGTGGCCAAAAGCATGCCCACCTGGCTCATACTAGCTCTAGAACATGTTCAGGCAAGCCTGAAAAACCAGACCTACAAGCTTCTGCCTTATTGTCTGGTTCACAGCCTACCCTGGTAGGCTCACACAGTAGCTGGGATAAGAAGCTGTCTTCCATGCACTCTAAGAACCTGCTAGACTGCCTTCTCTCTGCTGTGTTGAGTTCCCAGCAGATATCAGGCAGGTTGAAATTGCCCATGAGAACAAGGTCTGGTGATCTTGAGGCAGCCTTTAGCTGCCTATGGAATAATTCATCAACCTCTTCATTCTATTTGGGTGGTCTATAACAGACTCCAACCAGGATGTCAACCTCGTTGGTCTTCCCTCTAATTCTCACCCACAAGTACTCAATCTGATCAGCCTTGATCTCTACTTCCATGGCATCTAGAGCCTCCCTGATGTACAGGGCCACCCCTCCACCCCTTCTCCCTCGCCTGTCTCTCCTGAAGAGCCTGTAGCCATCAATTACAATGCTCTAGTCATGTGAGTTGTCCCACCACGTTTCTGGGATGGCAACTACATCATAACTTTCCTGCTGCAACAAGGCTTCCAGCTCCTCCTGTTTGTTACCCATGCTGCATGCATTAGTGCACATGCACTTCAGCTGGGCTGCTTGTTTCACCCCTGACTCCAGCTTACCACTCTCAAAATCCTGTCTGGGAGACTGGTTTCAGCCCCTTCCCCCTTCAAATCTAGTTCAAAGCCCTGTTAATGAGTCCTGCCAACGAGTCCTGCCAACTCCCTTCCTAAAACCCTTCTCCCTCACTGGGATAGGCTATTCTCATATGCCAGGATTTTTCTCCCCCTTTGGGACAGATGTACTCCATCTGTTGCTGGCTGACCTGGTGCCATAGAACGTTCCCCAAGATTGACAAACCCAAAATTCTGTTGGCAGCAACAGCCTCTGAGCCACTTGTTAATTACAGCTGCTGACCTGTTCCTCTCAGTATTCCTTCCTGCAGCTAAGGGTATTGGTGAAAAAATTACCTGTGCCCCAGACCCCTCAACCAGTTCTCCCAGAGCCTTGAAGTCCTTTTTGATTGCCTTGGGACCTCTGGTTTCCACCTCATCACTCCTTAACTGCATAACTACCAAGGGATAGGAATCAGAGGACTGTACCAGATTAGGCAGCCTTCTGGTAACATCCCTGACCCAGGAGCCAGGAAGGCAGCAGAATTCCCTGTGGGAAGGATCCAGCTGATATATGGGGCCCTCTGTTCCCCTCAGGAAGGGCTACAGTTGCAGATCTGCCATGACTCATCTGCCTGGGATTTTAATGTGCTGCTGCAGCAGTCTCTGCCCATGCCATGCCAGGCTCTCAAGAGATTTCTCTGGCTTGGGCATGGGGGTGTGTGGGGTGTGCTGCTCTGCACAGTGAGCTGCCCTGGTGTGCAGCAATTGCAGATCAGTCATCTCCAGTCAGCACTTTCATTTCTGAAGCTGGCATGGTATAAATCACAGCAGCAGGTTCAACTCAACCCATGACATTACTCCTTATTCTATACCATCTGCATCATGCCCAGCAGCAATCAACATCAAACAATAGACATCATAGGTCAGTCACTGTCCACTCTCACTCAAAGTGAGATTGCTTTGCAGTACACAGGAGACTGCTCACTGCAGATGCTCTGGAGCTCTTCTGCATTCTAGTTCAGTCTGGATCAGTCCATGATCAATCCAAATGGTGAAGCTATGTTTCCACCCCATGGGCAGTTGAGTCCAGTGACTCCTTCCACCCCTCCAAGTAAAAGCAAACTGTGGTTTCATTCCAGTGCTCAGCTTCCAGTGCATGCAGGAGTGGAGATCCCTCTGTCACACCAGAAATGCAGATGGGTTCTACCTCTTCAACCTGCCAAGCCATTGGTTCCATATAGTCCAATAAACCAAGCAGTGCCTCTCCACCACCTGATTTGAGGCAGGGTCTTCTCTAATTCTGACTAGAATCACCTGCCTCTTGTGAAGATGCTTTGTGAGTCCTTTCAGAAGAATGAGAAGCAGTATCAGCTTGTCTGCTCTTCTTGGGTGATTTCCCACTGGGAACTGAGGCAGCATCCTTCAGGTGAGAATGCCTGTAATTCACATCCTTGTGAAGCTAGGACTGAAGTGAGTTTTCCATCCCATTTCCTCGTGGCCTCCCTGTGGTCACACAAGCAAAACCACAGCATATGCTGTTGTGTGTACCTGTCAGATTTTCTCCCTCAGACAGGGGAGCATCTGTTCCTCATGCCTGAAACACAGGTCAGGACAGAAGATTTTCCTCCCCTCCCTGAGTCCTTTGCTATTTCCATCCACTGACCACAGCTATTGTCCAAAGCCTGACATGCTTAAGAGCTGAGTGAGCAAACAGCAGACAGCTTTCTCTTTCTCTTGTTCCCTGGTTCATCCTTATCTTTTGCAAACTGCTTTGTGCTTCTTTTTCCTTGCACCACTGCAAGCACATACAGGAGCCTTTCACATTGGCCCCCAGAAAGGAAATAAAGCATGACAGAAAATGGGGGGGAAGGCAAAAGAAAGCTTACACAAAAGTTCATTAACAAGCTTCAAGCCATAACTGAATCCTCTTCTCATTTATCTCAACCATTCTGACTCCTGCCAACATCAACTGTCTTAATTAAGACAGCTGCTTTTGCTGCCTCACATGGATGCACCAAAAAAGAATGTAATGGTTTAGTTCAAGGGCTAATCTTCCTGCTCCCCCAGCACAATATTGAGGGGAAGAATATAGCACAAACCTCACACCTGAGACAGAGATATGAGTTTAATGTAATATAAGTACAATGCATAATTACCTTAGCTAATAATCTCATTAATCTAATAATACAATACATGATTACCTTAGCTTAGCCTATTTCCAGAAGCACAGTGAAATATCGGGAGGGAGGGGAAAAAACCAACCAACCAACAACAAAAAACCCTAGCATAAAACAGAAAACCAAACCCAGCAGCTACCCCACTCCTACATCCACCACTGTGTCTGCAGAAAAGAGCCAACACCCAAGAAGCCTGAGCGCAGATGCAGCAACTGGAACAGGAAGCCTCCCATGTTGCAGTCTGAACTTCAAGCTCCATAAGAATTTACTCCAGTTAGCACTTTAATTTTTGAAGCTGGCATGACTGCCACATGGTATGAATAACAGCATTAGGTTCAATTCAATCCATGACAACTCTAAAAGGTTTCTTTAGTACTAAAGAATAACTCATCCCTCAGTTCCAATAAATGTATATAAAAATGTTTGTATCTTACAGGTTTTCTATTTTGTTTTTCTTACCTTTCTTACCACATCATCATGCAGCTTCTAACATGCATAGCAAAACAAGGGTCTTTCTCAGATTTCATGAATACCAAGAGGAATGTTTTCCTAGGCAATTAAGTAACCATGCTAAGACACAGTTCTACTCATAGTTATACAAAGTCAGGATGTGAAAATATTTTAAATGCAAAGCATATCTGCTGTGTAATTATGCAAAAGCTGGAAGAGCAGGATAGTAAATGTGTTATGTATATTGAGTATTTATGATAGAAATGTACTGCATATAAATTATAAGGAAGTGCCAGATGCATCTCATGAGTATGAACAAGGAAGGTTTCATACCTGCAGAGCTATGTATGATGCTGTTTTATAGCTCTCTACTGAAAGTATTGTATGCGAAATCACTTCACCTTGTTTAATTGGAATTGGATCCTCTAAATCTTCCATACCTGCATTAATTAGCTAGTCTGAAGCAAGCTTTTATGTGCAGCTAAAGTTTCCAGTGGAAAATTTTAGAAAGTCATAAAAAGCCGACTAACAGTTGAAGAAGAAAGTTAAATTGAAGTACCAACCAAGCAGTGAATGCAGTATACCTGTGCCACAGTTATTAATAATGAATTATGAAATATTACCATTGTTAGTTATCACTTATTAATATTAAAATTAATAATAACTTGTTTACAGTATACAGATTCTAGTGTACTGTTGTGGATCTAATTTCCATAACCCATTTTGAGCCAAATTAGAAAAATAAAAGCCAGTTATTCAATAAGAGAACTAGGGTGCAGTCTGCTGCTTGTCTACTAGGGAAAGACTTGACAGGCACCTGGCTGCTGAAAGCAGCAGTGAGGCTAGGTGTCAGGGCACATACTTCTAAAGGAACCTTTCAAAGAGTCTTACACCAATTTTTACTCACAAGGCATTATGGGGGCTGCTGCTTTATAACCCACAGGTTACAATACCATGCAGGCTAAAGTGCAGAAGTTTTAAACAGAAACAAAACTTGTGCTAAGCATGTGAACACCCAAAAGATAGAGTTTCACTGGTGAAGGCTTGTTGCTAAGCTGGTTGCTGCCAAGGCTGCAGGACTCGATGGGCCTGTGGCTGGCTCCCAGAGGCAGTACCTTCTGGATATGGCGGAGGCAGCTTTTTCCCACTGCTGCAGGGGTGTGGCTTGGGCTCCATGCGCATGTGCTGGTGGCTGCTAGAGGCAGATTCACCTGGAACAGGCTCTCAGGCTATTCCTCGTTGCTGGTGGTGCTGCTGTGGGGGAACAGTTCCTTTCCCAAAGAGGCTGGAGAACATGGGGGAAGGGGATGGTGCAGAGCAGCTTTCACCTCTTGCTCAGCTTGGAATAAGCAAGTGTTGCTGATTCCTCTTGGTGGCTGCTTTTCCCAGGATTTCTTTCCAGAGCTATGGAGCACTGTGGCTTTGATGGCAGCTCTTTCTGTGACATGGTGGCTAGCACAGGAGCAGCTGAGTACAGTTCTGGCTTTGCAAGACGTGGGCATACAAACCAGCTTTGGCTCACAGGGCTGCAGCTTTTATGCTTGCAGCAAGCATGCTTAGAACTGCCAAAAGGGATTCAGGCAAGCTCTCCCTGGCTGGCGTTCTCTTGTAACTCAGGGGAGGTCCTAATTTTTCCCAGGGCCTGGCCAATATTTCTCTGTCCCTTCAGGGTGCAGTTACGCAGCACTGCAGGCACAATGCTAAGCTGGCTGTAGAATAGAATCGAGTGGAATGGAATGGAATGGAATGGAATGGAATAGAATAGAATAGAATAGAATAGAATAGAATAGAATAGAATAGAATAGAATAGAACAGAATTAACCAGGTTGGAAGAGACCTTCAAGATCATCGCATCCAACCCATCATCCAACACCATCTAATCAACTAAACCATGGCACCAAGCACCCCATCAAGTGTCCTTCTAAACACCTCCAATGATGGTGACTCTTCCACGGGCAGCCTGTTCCAATGGGCAATCACTCTCTCTGGGTAGAATTTCTTCCTAACATCCAGTCTAAACCTCCTGTGGTAGGGTGAGAAAGTTCTCCCCCACACACAAAGAAACCACAGCTAACTCAGTCGGAGAAAGCAAATGAAATAAGCTGTATTTACATGCAAAAATGGAATGCAAGGAATATGTACACAAATATACAGTATTTACAATATATGCAGAAATATACAGCAATGAACGTAATACAGAAGAGCTTTTTCCCTCCAGCTGGCCAGGAGGATTCCCCCCTGTACCCCACTCTCCCTCCCTACCTCCCTTTTTTCCCAAAAAGGGTTAGAGAGAGAGAGAAAGGCAATTAAGGAGAAAATTCTGTTAGCTCAAAGCATGTGCAAGACTTAGTTATCTGATTAGCTTTGTTAATTCAAGGTCAGCTCTGTCTGGCAGCGGTTGCTTCAGAGAAAGCAGACAAGCCCAAACGAACAGAGAGAACAGACTGAACTCAGACTGAACTGACAGAACTTAAAGTTGCATTCTACCAATCTACCAATGAAATTAGTTTAGACTATCTTGTTTTCATTTAAATATCAAAAACATTCAGCCAGAGTGTTCAGCAACTGTCCCTTTTCTTAAAGGCACAGCCTAAACCGGTCACACCTCCCCATGTGCAGCTTGAGACTGTGTCCTCTTGTTCTGGTGCTGGCTGCCTGGGAGAAGAGACCAACCTCTGCCTGTCTACAACCTCCCTTCAGGTAGTTGTAGAGAGCAATAAGGTCTCCCCTGAGTCTCCTCTTCTCCAGGCTAAGCAACCCCAGCTCCTTCAGCGTCTCCTCATAGGGCTGTGCTCCAAACCCTTCACCAACTTTGTTGCCCTTCTCTGGACACGTTCCAGCAAGTCAACATCCTTCCTAAACTGAGGAGCCCAGAACTGGACCCAGGACTCAAGGTGTGGTCTAACCAGTTCTGAGTACAAGGGCACAATGACCTCCCTGCTCCTGCTGGCCACACTCTTCCTGATGCAGGCCAGGATGCCATTGTTCCTCTTGGCCACCTGGGTACACTGCTGGCTCATGTTCGGCCTACTATCAACCAGTACCCCTAGGTCCCTCTCTGCCTGGCCGCTCTCCAGCCACTCTGACCTCAGCCTGTAGCACTGCATGGGGTTGCTGTGGGCAATGTGTACAACCCAGCACTTATTCTTGTTGAATCTTATCCCATTGTCCTCTGCCCATCTGTCCAGGCGGTCAAGGTCCCTCTGCAGAGCTCTCCTACCCTCTAACAGATCAACTCCTGCCCCAGCTTGGTGTTGTCTGCTTGGCATCCTCTGTCGTCTGTAGTTTCAGTGCAGTTTATGCAAAGGAGTTTTTGCTGCTTCCTGGGTAAACTGAGGCATGAGGGCTCTTCCTGGGTAGCAAGGCTTCTCTCTGGTCTGCAGAAAAAGGCAGAACATGTGTACCAGGGCATAGCACATTCAAAGGAGCCGTGAGCAAAGAGGAAATGAGCAAGAGAGCGAAGTTGTTTACAACTTTGGGTAATATTTGTTATTTGCTTGAGGCTTGAATTTAACCAACAGTTGAATTTTGTAAACACACCCACTAGCCTATGGGAGAGCATATAGCCAGAATATGCCCATACTTGGAATGATACAAGCATAACACAAGCATCCCACAAGGAGGAAGCTTGCTCTTGTTTACCCAAATAAGACAGGTTGGTCAGTTTAACCAGGCTCGTTCACTCCTGGCCCTTTGTTTTCTCAGCTGTGGGCCAAGTTCCCCTTCCAGAAGGGAAGGGGAAGGGGGATTTGAGTAAAACCTGTAGGGACATGTTTTGGCAATATTTGGAGCATAATTCTGTGCACAATGCACCCTTCGCCACAACCTGGTAAGTGTAGAAACAAAATATTACAATTGTTTACCTGGTGTCCATGATCAGCTGACATCCCTGCATAGGGTTGCATACTAGATCTATTCCACCTGCAGTGACACTACCAAAATTGAAAATATATTGCATATTGCTCAGCTAGATGAACTGTAGTGTTCTTTGAAAATACAGATTTATGCAAACACTCCATACAGCAGAAAACTGCAGCACATCCTATAGCTTGCCTTTACATTCTAAAGACAATGACAACTTTGTGTTATTTTTGCTACTAAAATAAATCTAGCTCTGCTCAGCAATCTATGACTTTTATCAGCTGTAACCACCACTTTGAATGCCAGTTGTCAACTATCAAGAGCATTCCTGATGTTCACATATAGTTAAAGGTAAAACGAGTTTCCTACACCCTTGTTCTCATCACTTTTCAGGATGGGTAATAGCTCAGATTGCTTGTCAAATGTAAATTTCCACCAGAGACTGTGCATCTACTGGCAAGAAGACAGCATGAAAGACGTGACAAATACCTCAAACACAGAGTCACTGAACTGTTTCTCTTTTTTAGGATGCACAGAACAGTGGCACTGTTTATTTTGAGTCAGCTCTACAATGCTGATTTTTCAAGTGAACAGTAGTCCAGTGGCTATGAGGATGGCTACAGAGGGCTACGAGGATGGTTAGGGGATTGGAGCACTGCCCTATGAGGAGAGGCTGAGAGCCCTGGGGCTGTTTAGTCTGGAGAAGAGAAGACTTAGAGGGGATTTAATAAATGGTTATAAATATCTGAAGGCCAGGGGTCAAGAGGGAGGGGACAGGATCTGCTCAGTTGCGTCCTGGGACAGGACAAGGGGCAATGGATATAAACTACAGCACAGGAGGTTCCACCGCAACACGAGGAGGAACTTCTCCACTGTGAAGGTCAAAGAGCACTGGAACAGGCTGCCCAGAGAGGTTGTGGAGTCTCCGTCTCTGGAGACTTTCAAGACCCATCTGGATGCATTCCTGTGTGACCTGTGGTAGATCCTATGGTCCTGCTCTGGCAGGGGGCTTGGACTGGATGATCTCTTTGGGTCCCTTCCAACCTCTAACATCCTGTGAGCTGTGATCAGTGTAAAGCAGTAAATGAATACGTAGATAAAAGTTTTCTAATTAAAAACTTTGTCACATTTCTGTTTATGTTTTTTACGACACTACTGCAAAATGCTACATCGGTTTACAACTCCATTCATTCCCTTTCACACCCTTCATGTTGGTCAAATGTGGAACTTTGAGAAAGTCCAAGAACTTTCTAAGTCACTGGCTTCTTTCAACAATTTAAAAGAAATGAAATTATTTTAAAATCAAACAAATTTTCTCTGACTATTTTTCAAAATCTAGTGTAATACTTCTCTATAGAAACATCCTCTTTGGAGACTTAATCTAGAGCAACTATAGATTATACTGTATGGCTATCTGAGCTTTTTTTGACATTCATGATATCATAGCTGCTTGTTTTGAATAAGCAAAGAAGAATTGCAAGCACTATGTGAATACTGAGATAGTGAGATTATGCAACTAAAGCACAGGTTTAGACCCAGAGAATGAAAATTAATCATGCTAAGCCAAGCTCATGAGAAACTTGCAGATCTTCACAAACCCTCCCCTTTCCTTGTCAATTCTTAAGTGCCTCATATATAAAGTTTAAAACAAAACAAAATGAAACACACTGCACATTTAAAACGTGTGCATACTGCAGCTGCATCCCATTCTTTGGATTTGACTTGAAGTAGTTTCGTTTAGATGATTCACTCTCCAAAAGCCTGTAAAGTACAGAAATACTCAGGTGATCTTGTTGATAGCATGCCAATTGCAAGGTAAGTTACAATGACATGAGATTTTGAACTGGAAAAAAAGGACTTCCTTTGTCCTTATTAGAATGGGTTATTATCAAAGGGCTGACTTAAATATGACAGATTGCATTTCACTTCCCTGTTAAACTTCTGAGATGAGTATCTTATCTTGAGATACAATGTCAGAGATGTTAATTGCTGTGAAGTACAGAGACATAGAACTGATTCATGATTCATTCTTATTCATGAATATGAAAGCAGAGACTAAAGAAAGTGATAATCAAACCAACTATATCTAAATGCTAATAATCTTCATATTGATGTAGGAATGTGTTCATAACCTGCAGTTCACAAGATCTAGAAGCTAAAGGTTCATACTGCAGTTTCTCACTTTCTTTGTTAGCTTGTATTTGAGCTCTCCTTAGAAACACAAGGATGATTCATACCCCACCTGGAAAACACATAGCTCCCTAATGCATTTTCTGTTTTTCAGTAGAAATCCTAGCAGCATTGTGGCAAGCACTCTCAAACGTGTTTACTCTCAATGGCAGATCTCTGAGCAGCCAGACTATTGAGTCTCTGTGTCCACAGACTATACAATGAATACAAGAACAATCAATTTGTCATCATTTCACATTCAAATTCTCCCTTTCAAATACTTGAAAGCATAAAGGATTGGTTTGCTGTTGTATCATTTTGTGCTGGCTTGTGATGTTTGTTTTTGTGGGTTTTGGTTTTTTTCTTTTTTCACTTTGGTGAAACTCCCCCAGGGACAACATTTTATGCAGCTCAGGAATCTGAAGTTGATAGTTATTCATAGTGCTAGAATATAAATGCCTGTCTCTTGTGTCCACAGACAGCAATAGGCTTCTGCTTTAAAGTTAAAATCACTGAAAAACACACTTCAAATGTGTTTTATTTTAATACCTGTTATCATCTTACTATTGTAGCATCTACCTGAAACTGGGACCCATTCTGGAAGAACTCAGGCTGTACTTCTATGAAAAGACAGCTTCTGTCTTGGTAGTTTTACCTTTCAGGCACGTAAAGTGATTAAGAGAATAAAATCAGAATTTGTGTTCTTTTTGTAGGAGGCTCAAAGCTGAGGTAGTCTATTAAAACATCAGCAATGGCAACTGTGCAGAGCAGAAGCTGATTTCCTTCTATGATCAGGTGACCCGCCTGGTGGATGTGGGGAGACCTCTGGATGTGGTCTACCTGGACTTCACCAAGGCCTTTGACACCGTCCCCCACAGCAAACTGCTGGCCAAGCTGTCAACTCATGGCTTGGGCAGCAACACTCTGCGCTGGGTTAGGAACTGGCAAGAGGGCTGGGCCCAGAGAGTGGTGGTGAATGGTGCCACATCCAGCTGGTGGCCAGTCACCACTGGCGTTCCTCCAGGGATCAGTGCTGGGCCCATCCTCTTCAATGTCTTCATTGATGATCTGGAAGAGGGGATTGAGACAGTCATCAGCAAATTTGCAGATGATACCAAGTTGGGAGCAGATGTTGGTCAGTTAGAGGGCAGGAGGGCCCTGCAGAGGGACCTCGACCGACTGGACAGATGGGTGGAGTCCAACAGGATGGCATTCAACAAGTCCAAGTGCCAGGGGCTGCACTTTGGCCACAACAACCCCATGCAGAGCTACAGGCTGGGGTTGGAGTGGCTGGAGAGCTGCCAAACAGAGAGGGACCTGGGGGTGCTGATTGACAGCTGCCTAAACATGAGCCAGCAGTGTGCCCAGATGGCCAAGAAGGCCAACGGCATCCTGGTCTGCATTAAGAATGGTGTGGCCAGCAGGAGCAGGGAGGTCATTGTGCCCCTGTATTTAGCATTGGTTAGGCCACACCTTGAGTCCTGTGTCCAGTTCTGGGCCCCTCAGTTTAGGAAGGACATTGAGACACTTGAACATGTCCAGAGAAGGGCAACAAGGCTGGGGAGAGGCCTTGAGCACAGCCCTGTGAGGAGAGGCTGAGGGAGTGGGGTTGTTTTAGCCTGGAGAAGAGGAGGCTCAGGGGCAACCTCATTGCTCTCTACAACTACCCGAAAGGTGGTTGTAGCCAGGAAGGGGTTGGCCTCTTCTCCCTAGCAACCAGCACCAGCACAAGAGGACACAGTCTCAAGCTGCACCAGGGGAAGTTTAGGCTTGAGGTGAGGAGAAAGTTCTTCACTGAGAGAGTCATTTGCCATTGGAATGGGCTGCCTGGGGAGGTGGTGGAGTCACCATCCCTGGAGGTGTTCAAGAGGGGACTGGACATGGCACTTGTTGCCATGGTCTAGTCATGGGGTCTGTGGTGACAGGTTGGACTCGATGATCTTTGAGGTCTCTTCCAACCTTGGCGATACTGTGATATGATACTGTGATACTGTAATTCACTCTCATCGTGTCAGGAAGCACCTTATCAAAAGGTAATGTTTTGTTTTAGCCTCTCACCAAGTAAGACTCTGGAAAGCAAGACCACATTAAAATTACTTCTTCAGAGAAGCAGAAACAGAAATCACCTCTCTGTAACAGATGGCATGGGAGCAGTGACATGCCCAAGTATCTTTGTTGAATTTCCAACCTGGATACTTCAGTGAGGGATTTCACCCAACTAAACTACAAATAGGTTTGCATCTATTTAGTAAAACACCCTAAAGCATTCATTTATAGGTAGCATTTGTGCATTTCACTCCTCATACCATGTGTGACATAGATTATCTATATTTCACATCACCAGCAGCAATCAAAACCAACAATAAATTCTAACATGGGATGTGGGACAAACTCAGGGAATTCTGTGATGGTATTGTTATATAAAACCCTAGGTTTCTACTGAATAAAATATGAAAAGAGTATAATCTCTAACGATATTTATTCTAATACGTAGTTTGACATTCAATTCTCAATTTATAACTTTTTTTTTCATTTTTAATTTTCAGTGTTCTGCAGAACATTTACAATGCAATACAATACAGCAGGTTGGAAGAGACCTTCAAGATCATCGCGTCCAACCTATCAACCAGTCCAGCCCACCTAAATACAATGCAATACAATACAATACAATACAATACAATACAACCCACCTAAACAACTAAACAACTAAACCGTGGCACCAAGCACCCTATCAAGCCTCTTCTTGAACACCTCCAATGAAGGTGACTCCACCACCTCCCCGGGCAGCCGATTCCAATGGGCAATCACTCTCTCAGTATAGAACTTCTTCCTAACATCCAGTCTAAACCTGCCCTGGCGCAGCCTGAGACTGTGTCCTCTTGTTCTGGTACTGGCTGCCTGGGAGAAGAGACCAACCTCTGCCTGGCTAAAACCTCCCTTCAGGTAGTTGTAGAGAGTAATAAGGTCACCCCTCAGTCTCCTCGTCTCCAGGCTAAGCAACCCCAGCTCCCTCAGCCTCTCCTCATAGGGCTTGTGTTCCAAACCCCTCACCAACTTTGTTGCCCTTCTCTGGACACCTTCCAGCAAGTCAACAACCTTCCTAAACTGAGGGGCCCAGAACTGGACACAGGACTCAAGGTGCGGCCTAACCAGTGCAGTGTACAGGGGCACAATGACCTCCCTGCTCCTGCTGGCCACACTGTTCCTGATGCAGGCCAGGATGCCATTGGCCTTCTTGGCTGCCTGGGCACACTGCAGGCTCATGTTCAGCCTACAATCAACCAGCACCCCAGGTCCCTCTCTGCCTGGCCGCTCTCCAGCCATTCTGACCCACATAATATAAAAAGTAAGTACATCACATTCCAAAATTTCAGCAGATCATAGAATCATTGAATCAATAAGGTTGGAAAAGACCTCAAAGATCATCAAGTCCAACCTGTCATCCAACACCTCCTGACTAACTAAACCATGGCACTAAGTACTACATCCAGTACCCTCTTGAACACCTCCAGTGATGGTGACTCCACCACCTCCCTGGGCAGCACAGCCCAATGGCCAATCTCTCTTTCTGGGAAGAACTTCTTCCTTACCTCCAGCCTAAACATCCCCTGGCACAGCCTGAGACTGTGTCATCTTGTTCTGGTGCTGGTTGCCTGGGAGAAGAGAACAACCCCCACCTGGCTACAACCTCCCTTCAGGTAGTTGTTAAGAGCAAGAAGGTCTCCCCTGAGCCCCCCCTTCTGCAAGCTAAACAATCCCAGCTCCCTCAGCCTCTCTTTATAGGGCTTGTGCTCGAGGCCTCTCCTGAGCCTCATTGCCCTTCTCTGCCCACGTTCAAGAGTCTCAATGTCTTTCTGAAATTGAGGGGCCCAGAACTGGACACAGGACTTAAGGTGTGGCCTAACCAGTGCTGAGTACAGGGGCAGAATGACTTCTCTGCTCCTGCTGGCCACACTATTCCTGATGCAGGTCAGGATGCCATTGGCCTTCTTGGCCATCTGTGCACACTGCTGGCTCATGTTCAGCCAGCTGTCAATCAGTACCCCTATGTCCCTCTCTGCCTGGCTGCTCTCCAGCCATTCTGTGCCTAGCCTGTAGCACTGCATGGGGTTGTTGTGACCAAAGTGCAGCACCTGGCACTTAGACTTATTGAATGCCATCTTGTTGGACTCTGACCATCTGTGCAGCCTGGCAAGGTCCCTCTGCAGAGCCCTGCTACCCTCTAACAGATCAACTCCTGCCCCCATCTTGGTTTCATCTGAAAATTTACTGATGATAGACTCAATCCCCTCATCCAGATCATTAATAAAGATATTGAACAGGATGGGGCCCAGCACTGATCCCTGGGGGACACGACTAGTGCCTAGCCACCAGCTGGATGTGGCACTATTCACCACCACTCTCCGGGTTCAGCCCTCTGGCCAGTTCCTAACCCAACTCAGAATGAGGCTGTCCAAGCCACAGGCTGACAGCTTGGCCAGATTTATAGAGACAGTTGGGATAGAAAAGTGCTGAGGGAATTCTAGACTACCACACTGATTATTTCTATTTTTTATTATGTCCATAAGCAGTGAAACAATTCATCAACTCTGATTTTAAAATCATTAATGGTTGTTACAGAGTTAATCCTTTTTGGAATGGGGTGGACAAACTTGGTATTCATCAGAATAGCATTCAAAATAAGGCAACACTGAATAGCTCTTCACTCTGTTCATATTTGTAAGATTACCTTTTGAATGAGTAAGTTTTGCTTCTTTGTTTTTTGTCTGTTTTCTGGCTTCATTTGTTTTTTGATTATTTGTTTTTGTTGTTATTGGGTATTTTATTGAAAAGTTTCAGTTTGAAGTGTGGTGTTCATTCTAAGATAAATTCTACAAATTAAAAATATTGGAGCCAATTAGAACATAATAGAATTGCAACATAATTAGGTTAGACATTTGGAGAGAAATTCCCTAAACAGTGAAGAGGCTGAAGCACCAGATTATCAGTGAAGATTATAAAATCTCTCACTGGAAGTGTTTACAAAAACCTGTCAGGTAAGATTTAGATAATTTTAGTATTGTATTGAGGTAAGGAGAGGTACAAGATGGATCTCTTCCAGCCCTGTGACATTTTACCATACCTGACCAGAGCTTCAAATTGCTATTTGCACTTGCAGAACAGCATCTACTTAACACTGATGTATTGTATTTAAATAGATGTATGTGATGGTTTAATCCACCTGCATTAACAAAAACTCCACTAACCCAGTCAGGGAAGCAAAACGAAGCTGTATTTAGAAAGCTACAATTGAATGCAATGAATATGTACAAATGTACAGTATTTATAATGTTCTACAGGTATTTACAAAGAGAAAACAGCATGGAAATCCTCCTGTCCAGGAGGACACTACCTCACTTCCCCCCCAGCCTCCCTTTTTCCTCTGTTTAATTAGAAGAAAAGATAAAAGGAGAATGTTAGAGAGATTTCAGTCAGTTCAAAGCATTGTTAAAAGTCAGTAATGCTTAGCTGCAACGTGATCTGATAAGGTTCCCTCCAGTGAAGCAGACATGCCATCAGAGAAAGACAGAATGAAAAGAAATGTGAGATATTGCTAGGATGCATCCCCCACATCTGACCAATGAAACTCATTTAGAATAATCTCTTGTTTTCCTTTTTACACACACCTGTGGATTTGTTTGTACTTCTTCACCCTCCTGCTCAAAAGCTGCAACATAGCCTAAAACTGCCACAGACCTATGGGAAGATACTCAATAGACCTGATTGCATTTAGCTATAGTTTGGGGGTGGGTTCCATATAAGCAAGTGGTAAATTACTGTTTACTACTTCTCCTTTAAGTACCCACTCCTTTTTGCTATTTCCTTAATTCTATCCCTGCTAAAATGTTGGAGCAAATGTTAAAGAAACAAGTGCATTTTCTCCACCATTCTCCAGTTCTGATTCTTAAAAAGAGGATTAAGATTGCCAGATATTTTAAGACCCAAAAGAATTTTCTAGCGAGGTCTAGAAGAGTGGTGGTATTGTCATAGCAGTGTTGTGTAGTTCATATGAGATTAAACATCCCATCTCCACCAATAACCAGTATCTCATTTTCCATGCTTTCCAGCTTGTAGTAAAGCACACATGTATGCAGAGTGGGATAAACTGTGCCTGAGGAGACTTCTCAAACACATTGCCTCTTATGAGGAACACATCTAAGCGCCAGGTTCTACACAATGGCCACAACAACCCCATGCAGTGCTGCAGGCTGGGGTCAGCGTGGCTGGAGAGAAGCCAAACAGAAAGGGACCTGGGGGTAGTGGTTGATAGCAGGCTGAACATGAGCCAGCAGTTTGCCCAGGTGGCCAAAAGGGCCAATGGCATCCTGGCCTGCATCAGGAACAGTGTGGCCAGCAGGAGCAGGGAAGTCATTCTGCCCTGTGCTCAGCACTGGTTAGGCCACACATTGAAGACTGTGTCCAGTTCTGTATTCTGCATTCTGTATTCTGCATACTCAGGACAATGTAAATAGGAAATAAGTAGAAGAATATGCATGACAATGACCATATGTAGATATAAAAAATAAAACAAAAAAGAGGGCAAAGAGCACTTTTTATTATTTTTGTGTTTAACATTCTGATTGTGTTATAACAGAAACTTTTATTTCATTGGTCATCTTTATTAATTCATTATTTACAATCAAATATCTTAATCCTGAGTTTCATACAATTTAATTACTTTTATTTTACATAAAGCTTAATTTACATAAATCTATAATTGCACAACATGGAATCATGGCTGCTTATTTAGACTGTACATGTACAAAGGCAAAAGGTGAGTTTTTGGCTAGTTGCAGACGTAGAAATCAATTCTAATAGTAATACAAGTTGACACAATGGTTCAGAGAAACAATCTGTCTTTTCATGATCACCTCAGAAACACACAATCCTTCTCCATAATTTCTGTGTTTTGTTTTTGGTGCATTTTTTTTAAAGTATAATAATATTTTACTATAATCATTAAAAGTTTCCTCTTGCAAGTTGAAGCAATTTCAGATTTACCTTTGCCTGACTTTGCTTAATGCATACATTTGTTCTTACTGCCTAAATGTCTTTGCCTCTTATAATTGATAGCTTTGATCTTAAGAGTATACATAAAAATGTAAGGGCAATTACACCTTCAGGTATCATTCCCACACTATTGAAAACATCATGACACAATGCTTACCAGAGCAGTTTCTAATTACCTATTAAACTACTGCAACACAAAATTACCTTGCAAAAGGCTTTGAAGGAAATGTAAGTTGCTGTGAGTAGGATAGACTAGACTAGACTAGACTAGACTAGACTAGACTAGAATAGAATAGAATAGAATAGAATAGAATAGAATAACCAGGTTGGAAAATACCTTTGAGTTCATTGAGTCCAGTGTAGTGAATGATGCTTATGGCCAGGATTGTGCCCCAAATATTTCTAGGACACACTTCTCTGTGTGTTAACCCTCCTTTGTTCCCCCTCCCTTCTGGAGGCGGCAGGGGGGATCCTGGCACCACTGAGTCCAGGTAAACTGCCTGCCTGGGCGTGGTCTCACCCCTGTGGTACACAAGGGCCAGGCTCTATGTTTGTTTCCCCATTTATAGCATAAGCTTATGCCATAGTTGGTAGATGCCAGTTCATTGGTTAATCTTTGTGTTAGCAACAGATGTTCATTGGACCAGTATTCATTGGGGCAAATGGTAAATAGGGGTTGTTTGGTAAATGAGCCCCCTACATTCGTGCTTGAGCCTGTATCTGTGTGTGTACCAGTGCTGTTGTGGTCCACCTTGCCTGGGACTCAAAACGGTGCTCCAAGAGGCCTCGTGGTACTTTGCCACCGCCACCCACCTGCATGAAGTGCTGTGGACAGTACCCCGTGGGATCAACCACTGCGTGATCCATCGCCGCAGGAGAAAACCTGGTAGCCCGTGTGAACCAGCGTTGCTGAACTGCCACAGTGCACCCCCCCTCCCCCCAAGTGGGGAAACTTTGTAACCGGGGAGCAGCAGCAGCCAGGCGGCGCAGCCACGCGGTCGGCGCCATTTCCTGTGTCCTTGTTACAGCACATCCGTGCCACGTTCTGCGGATTATAAACATTATCAAGGGAAGACTGCACGAAGTTCTCAGCTTGTGAGTAAGCCAAGCCTTTCTTCAGAGAGTTTCAGTTGGGGTAGCGTGCAAATCGCTGCGGGTGGAGGATCGCCGGTCACTGACCAACCCCCTCCCCCGCCGCTTCCTGAATCAGTTTCGAATCTAACTTCTATGAATAATTTGATTTAAGTGCCCACACATAAACATTCTGTAAAGGTAGTTTCCACTAACCGAATATCGATACCTGTGAAGGGGGACTGTACATACCCTGTTACAGAGTTTGTATATATATATATATATATATATATATTATATATATATATATAAATTAACTTAACACATATTTTCATTGATATATCTGCCACTCATTTCTGAGGGCATATTCATAACATCCAGCCTATCACCCAACACCGTCAACTAAACCATGGCACCAAGTGCCCCATCCAGACTCTTCCTAAACACCTCCAGTGATTGTGACTCCACCACCTCCCTGGGCAGCACATTCCAATGACAAATCACTCTTTCTACTAAATGATTTCCAGGAAATGCAGCACAGATCTAATGAGATCAGTTTGGCATTAATAGAAGAAAGCTTTAACAAGGTACAGCTGAAAATATGTACACTGCCTTTATGATTGCAACAAAGACTCACAAACAGAAGGCTTATTCCTTCACAAAGAAACTGGTTGATTTCTGAGTTAGGAATATAAAAACTACGCTATTTTGCCATTTATCATAACAGCATTTAAATTCTGAACAATATTTGGCCATAATTGACATGCAATATTTATTCTCATGCCATAAAGACCAGACTGTTTGCATGAAGGCTAGACGAAGAATTTATTCACCTCCTCTGAGTATGTGATACACAGCAGTGAAGGATGGCCAAGGGCTCAGGTCCAGCCAACATGGATTTAGGAAGGGCAGATCCTGCCTCTCCAACCTGATCTCCTTCTATGATCAGGTGACCCACCTGGTGGATGTGGGGAGGCTTCTGGATGTGGTCTACCTGGACTTCACCAAGGCCTTTGACACTGTCCCCACAGCAAACTGCTGGCTAAGCTGTCAGCTCGTGGATTGGACAGCAACACTCTGCACTGGGTTAGGAACGGGCTGGAGGGCCGAGCCCAGAGAGTGGTGGTGAATGGTGCCACATCCAGCTGGTGGCCAGTCACCACTGGCGTTCCTCCAGGGATCAGTGCTGGGCCCATCCTCTTTAATATCTTCATTGACGATCTGGATGAGGGGATTGAGACAAATTTGCAGATGACACCAAGTTGGGAGCAGGTGTTGGTCAGGTAGAGGGTAGGAGGGGCCCTGCAGAGGGACCTCGACCGACTGGACAGATGGGCGGAGTCCAATGGGATGGCATTTAACAAGTCCAAGTGCCGGGTGCTGCACTTTGGCCACAACAACCCCATGCAGAGCTACAGGCTGGGGTCAGAGTGGATGACCGCTGCCAAACAGAGAAGGACCTGGGGGTGCTGATTGACAGATACCGAAACATGAGCCAGCAGTGTGCCCAGGTGGCCAAGAAGGCCAATGGCATCCTGGCCTGCATTAGGAATAGTGTGGCCAGCAGGAGCAGGGAGGTCATTGTGCCCCTGGACTCTGCATTGGTTAGGCCACACCTGGAGTCCTGTGTCCAGTTCTGGGCCCCTCAGTTTAGGAAGGACATTGAGACACTTGAACATGTCCAGAGAAGGGCAACAAGGCTGGGGAGAGGCCTTGAGCACAGCCCTGTGAGGAGAGGCTGAGGGAGCTGGGGTTGTTTAGCCTGGAGAAGAGGAGGCTCAGGGGAGACCTCATTGCTCTCTACAACTACCTGAAGGGGGGTTGTAGCCAGGAAGGGGTTGGCCTCTTCTCTCTAGCAACCAGCACCAGAACAAGGGGACACAGTCTCAAGCTGCACCAGGGGAAGTTTAGGCTGGAGGTGAGGAGAAAGTTCTTCACCAAAGAGAGTCATTCGCCATTGGAATGTGCTGCCCGTGGAGGTGGTGGAGTCACTGTCCCTGGAGGTGTTCAAGTGCGGACTGGACGTGGCACTTGGTGCCATGGTCTAGTCATGAGGTCTGTGGTGACAGGTTGGACTCGATGATCTTTGAGGTCTCTTCCAACCTGGTGATACTGTGATACTGTGAAACTGCATGAAAAACTTGTTGAGAAAAATCTTTACAATACAATACAATACAATAAACCAGGTTGAAAAAGACCTTCAAGATCATCACGTCCAACCCATCAACCAATCCAACCCACCTAAACAACTAAACCATGCAGCCAAGCACCCCATCAAGTCTCCTCCTGAACACCTCCAATGAAGGTGACTCCACCACCTCCATGGGTAGCCAATTCAATGGGCAATCACTCTCTCTGTGTAGAACTTCTTCCTAACATCCAGCCTAAACCTGCCCTGGTGCAGCCTGAGACTGTGTTCTCTTGTTCTGGTACTGGCTGCCTGGGAGAAGAGACCAACCTCTGCCCGGCTACAACCTCTCTTCAGGTAGTTGTAGAGAGCAATAAGGTCATCCTTCAGTCTCCTCTTCTCCAGGCTAAGCAACCCCAGCTCCCTCAGCCTCTCCTCATAGGGATTGTGTTCCAAACCCCTCACCAACCATTGCCCTTCTCTGGACACCTTCCAGCAAGTCAACATCCTTCCTAAACTGAGGGGCCCAGAACTGGACACAGGACTCGAGGTGTAGTCTAACCAGTGCAGTGTACAGGGGCACAATGACCTCCCTGCTCCTGCTGGCCACACTGTTCCTGATGCAGGCCAGGATGACATTGGCCCTCTTGGCTGCCTGGCCACAATGCAGGCTCATGTTCAGCCTACTATCAGTACCCCCAGGTCCCTCTCTGCCTGGCCACTCTCCAGCCACTCTGACCCCAGCCTGTAGCACTGCATGGGGTTGCTGTGGCCAATGTGCAGAACCCGGCACTTGTTCAGTTCACTCTGTGTTCAGTTTGGTCATATTAATACATTTTTATCCCATTTTTTAATGGAAAAAAACGGGCTAAATAAAATATATTCTTTACTCTGTCCCACACAGATTTTCTCAGTGATTATGGTTGCTTGTGAGGAAACTACTCATAATTTTGTTTTTTCTGTTGAATGTACTAAGTATGTGCAAACAGTATAGGACATACAGATGGACAGAAGCTAGGGAAGCAAGGAAGGCAGGAAGGTGAGGAATTTGCAAAGTTGTTCAATTCAGACCTGTCTGACAAGCACAGTGGAAGCTGTCAGTTATAAACCAACAGGATTCTCATTCCTAAGACTAGGAATAGTCAATTATAGGAGTCCCCCAATGTCCAGTGTCACTGCTTGAACACACTGGACATAACCTTACTCAAGTCTCAAGATGAAATGTCTATGGCAAAACAGCAATAAATCTGCACAATAAACCAGACAATACTTTATTAGTGCTGTAGTGAGGAGATGTTACAGAGAGTTTGCTGTAGAGCAAATTCGCCTTTTGTTTCACCTGTACCTAGCATACATGCAGCCCTGCTGGGTAGGTTAACTGCTTACAGCTGCATACATTGAATGAAAAAAAAATAACAGTAAAAGGCTGTAAGCATTCCTGTGAAGGATATTCTCTAAAACTGTATGTTTGTTCTGAACTCCAGTCCCTGAGGACTGCTTTCAAATTCCTCATTCTTCAGCTTGTTCAGGCCACGGCTCGCAGTACATGTCCTGTGTCAACAACAGTTCAAGCCTGTTCATCTTCAGCTCTGTACATCCCTTTTATTCTCTTAGCTTGTATCAAATAAAGAAATTGGATTATACACTGTGGTGGTTTGAGCCTTAACTGGGAGTTAAGAGCTCAGATGGGGGCAAGGCTGAGAATCTCTCCCCTGCTCCCCCCTCCTTCCTTCCAATAGAGAGGGGGGGGAAAAAAAAGGGAAAGGAGCAAATCCACCAATAATTTGGAGTCGGCTTGGAAGTAGAGAGGTAAAGAGTTGTCTTTAAGCAATATATATATAACAATAACAGGAGAAGTTCACAAGGGCAAGGAACAAGGATGGATGGGAGGGGGACAAAGAAGAAGAATACAAAACCAGTCTCTCTCTGAAGAGGCATGGAGCCAGCAGGGAGAAGGATCAGGCCCGACCACGTGACAGAGGAGCAGGAAGGCAGCCATAGTAGCTTTCATCCAGGAGAGGCAGGAGCCAAAAGGAGAGCTGATGACTCCAATGCCTTCCCTTTTATACCCTAGGTGGGCAGGGAGGGAGGAGTGGAACAGACTCAGTTTCCCAGAGGGAAAACGCCCTGCAGGGAGGGCAAAGCACTCGCAAGCCTTCCACCCTGTTTTCAGAATGGGTGTTAACTCACCACCTACACACAGAAACAATCACAGACGCTCCTTATCTCCCTTTTAATGGAATTTTCATCACCCAGTATCATTCATAGTGGAGCCATACAACCAATTGTGCCAGCAAAGCTGGGGAAGAATATCTTAAACAAACATTGTGAAAAATACAGCCTCTGACAAACTCCCGTTTGTGGTACCACAGAGCGCTAGAAAGAGCTTCCTTAGGGAAGTTAAGGAAATAAAACCTCCCCTTGTCTTCTCAGTCTACCTTCTCCTAGGATTCAGTACACAATACCTGAGACATCTGAAGAAAGGACCTCATGTCCAGAAGTACACTACAGTTTGAGTGTTTGCCAAGAGGTATTGTTACTTACAAAACTGACCTATACTCACTCATACCCAGGACAAATCAGATGAACTGGAAGGTCAAAGCCGTCAATGCTAAGAAGATTAAGTGGGCAAGTAACATGAACAAGCTGAGCAAAGCACACAACTCTTCATTTCACTTTCCAGGGCTTTACAGGTTTAGGCTGTCTGTCTGTAATGCATTTCCCATTTCTATTGTTTCACTCAAGTGAACCATCAATACCTTGCAACACCTGCTACACTATATGTCTGCATCAAATCATATGATATTTAGTGATGTATTAAAGACATGGAGATCCCAATTCTAACTCTAATCACAATCTAGAGCTGTAAGAGAGGCTTCAGAGATCACTGAGGTCACAGGGTAAGCTTAAGGGCAAGCAACCAAGTACTAGAAGCCCTATATGCACAGGAATGAAACTTCATGAAACTTCTGCCTAAGTGTTGTTACTAAGCTATGCTGATAGAAGTGGACAAAGGGAATCAGGTGGTTTTTTGCAGCACTTACGGTTTAAGTGACTAAGCTATTCACATAGTATTTTCATTTATCCAATGTCATACCTGGCCTGGGACACAGTGATGCAGGAGGAAGGGGTCACTCTTCTTCCCTATTATTTCTCAGGATAGAGTTGAACTAATGGCTCATCTGTCCTTGTGTGATACTGAACAACTTCAAACCCTGTTGCTTATCTTGTCTACAGACCTTCCCAAAACAACACACACACTTCTGTATCATTCTGCATACTGTTTTAACAAGCACAGCAGCAGTGAGGTGTGAGGACAAAGCTAGTAAGAGATCATGAAAGATCATTCCTCCTACATGCTTCCCACTTATCCAGCAATGCAGAGAGTTCTCTCCTTCTCTGCCTGCACCCTGCCAAACTTCAAAATAGGTATCAGATTCAGCAGCACTTATTTGTATCAGCTTCTTATTTGAATGGTCAAAAGTTTCTAAATAAAGGAAGGTAACTACAAAAAATGTCTTCCCAACAGTATACCAGCATACTGGCAGGTAATATGATGATATTGATCTTAACAAGTTGGGAGTATCACAGTATCACAGTATCACAGTATAACCAAGGTTGGAAGAGACCCCAAGGATCATCAAGTCCACCTGTCCAACAGACCTCACAACTAGACCATGGCACCAAGTGCCACGTCCAATCTCCCCTTGAACACCTCCAGGGACGGCGACTCCACCACCTCCCTGGGCAGCCCATTCCAATGACGAATGACTCGCTCAGTGAAGAACTTCCTCCTCACCTCGAGTCTAAACCTCCCCTGGCACAGCTTGAGACTGTGTCCCCTTGTTCTGGTGCTGGTTGCCTGGGAGAAGAGACGAACCCCCTCCTGTCTACAACCACCTTTCAGGTAGTTGTAGAGGGCAATGAGGTCACCTCACATTCATCTGTGGGGTTTTTTTCTGTAAATAGTTTCATAGTTTGTAGAATTTTGTTCATCCTTCCTCTTCTGGAAATAAAAGGATGAAAGTTTCTATTTATTTAAAAGACATAAAATATCTCTTCACTTTTTGAGTAAGCTTTTAACCCCTCTTTTACTAGCCATAAGGTAGGAAAATAAACTCTGAGAACTGTTAAGAGTGTTTTTGCAAACCTTCTCCCTCCAAGCATTTGACTCATAAGTGAATGACCTAATCAGGTCTTTCAGTTCTGACACTTTCTGAAGAAAACACTTAGTTGAAGCATTAAGTAGGAATGTTCACATTTAATGAACATTGATTCAGCTCTAACACTTCAGGGATTCATTCCCTACCCACAACCTCCTTTGTGTAGTGCTGATGCACTCAAAATCATTTTCACATCTACTGCTTCTGAATTGGCAGAGTTTAACTCTGTTACTCTTCCTGTATGTGGCAGAAGTTAGCATGTCTTTTTACACAACTAGTAGATAATTGTTGCTGTAGATACTCACTTGGAAAGCATCATCAAGGCTTGTGAAAAATTAATTCTTTACACTGCAGTCCTTTAAATGTTTGGAGCTTTTTTGTTTTGTCCTCAAATGAACCAGGCATAGTTTCTTGCATTCACACAGTATCACAGTATCACCAAGGTTGGAAGAGACCTCAAAGATCATCGAGTCCAACCTGTCACCACAGACCCCATGACTAGACCATGGCACCAAGTGCCACGTCCAGTCCGCACTTGAACACCTCCAGGGACAGCGACTCCACCACCTCCCCGGGCAGCACATTCCAATGACGAATGACTCTCTCAGTGAAGAACTTTCTCCTCACCTCCAGCCTAAACTTCCCCTGGTGCAGCTTGAGACTCTGTCCTCTTGTTCTGGTGCTGGTTGCTAGAGAGAAGAGACCAACCTCCACCTGGCTACAACCCCCCTTCAGGTAGTTGTAGAGAGCAATGAGGTCACCCCTGAGCCTCCTCTTCTCCAGGCTAAGCAACCCCAGCTCCCTCAGCCTCTCCTCACAGGGCTGTGCTCAAGGCCTCTCTCCAGCCTTGTTGCCCTTCTCTGGACATGGTCAAGTGTCTCAATGTCCTTCTTGAACTGAGGGGCCCAGAACTGGACACAGGACTGTGTGGCCTAACCAGTGCAGAGTAGAGGGGCACAATGACCTCCCTACTCCTGCTGGCCACACCATTCCTAATGCAGGCCAGGAATTGTGACTTACTTATTCCACTTGGTACAAATATAAGGGGAAAAAGACAGGGTATTACATGCTATGACATGAGCCTAGCAGTTTGCCCATTCTTGCCAAATCAGTGAATTAGTAGCATGCATATAGCAAGCTAAGGTGCTTAAAAATATACTAACTTGTATTGTGTTTGGCTAATATGGAGATAATTCTCCCCATAGGAAATTTCATAGTGCTGTGTTTTATAGTGGTAACTGGAAAGGTGCTGATAACACACCAGTGTTTTGGCTCCTGCTGAGCAGGGCTTGCACAGCACCGAGGCTGTGCTTTTGCAAAATTCCCCCACCACCAGCAGGCTGCTGGGTTGTCTCCATCCAGAGAGGGAAAGAGCCCCAGCTCTTTTGAATTTTCCCATGCTATGAAATTACAGGCACAAACGAGGCCAAAATATCAACAGTCCTTGAGGCTATTTATTAACAGAGTAAAGTGGACAGAACAGAAGAAGGGAGAGAGAGAGGGAAAACAGAGGAGAGAAGAGGGAGAAAGAAGAGGAAAGGAATTGTATCACCACACCACTCACCCCCCAAGGCAGTTTGGGTCTGTGGAGGAAGTCTGCTGCAGCTTTGGCATGGAGGAGAGATCATCCTTGCTGGCTGTGCTGTCCTCTGCTGGCAGAAGGGAGGGAGAAACCCCAAAGTCCAAGTCCAAGTCCAAGCCCTTCTCTGAGCAGCCTCTTCAGCTCCATGGGTTCCTCCAGGCTACATGGTGAAGTCTTTTTCTCCTGTGTCTGTCCTTTTCTCTCCGGGTATTCATTTTTTTCAGAGCAGCATTGCCCAGGGCTTTTCCTTCTCCCGAGCCAGTAGTTGCTCAAATCTTTTATACAGTTTTTTAGGCATGTGTCCACGTGGTGAGCATATTCCAGAGAGTATTGATAGCAGTGGCCCCTGCCCATTATTTCCAGGGCAGCTGCAGTCTGGTGAGCAATCTTTATCCTTTGCACCACCCTCCCTTTCCAGGGTAGCTGATGGGAAGAGGTGATCTTGTCTATGCACATTCTGGAGAGTCGTTATCCAGTGGCGTCTGCCCAATACACATCAGCCATTGTCTGGGTGAGCAGCAAAGGTGATTTAGTCTCTCATGTGGGTGGGCAAGATCTTGGGAGCAGACATGGCTAGGCCAGCTGACCCAAACTGACCAAAGGGGTATTCCATACCATATGAATTCAGCTCAGATATAGAAGCTAAGTGAAAGAAGGAAGTGTGGAAGGCATTCATTAATGCTGTTTGTCCTCTGGAGCAACCACTATGCAAATTGCTTCCCAGGGAGCATCACCTGCTAATGGGAAGTAGAGAACAGACACACAGAATCACAGACAGAGTATATACAGTTTGAAGACCAAAAGTCATCTAGTCCAACCCTTGACACAGCACGGAATGGTCAACAAAAAACTATTCCCCTACGTGTCAATCCACGTTCTGCTTAACACCTCTAGGGACGGTGACTCCACCACTGCCCTGGGCAGACAGTTCAAATGTTTGATGACCTCTTTGTCCTGGTTTGGACCTGGCTAGGGGACAAATGTCCCCCAAAGCCACTCTATCATTTCCCCTCTTAGATGGACAGGGGATAGCAAAAACTATAACTAAAGACTGCTGTACAATAGAAGCAATTTAATAATAAGTACAAACAATAGACCATGAGAGAGATGTTAATCTCTACTTACCTTCAACAGGACAACAGTTGGTCTCAGGCATCAGGCCTCTCTATGCTTAATGGTTCCTCTGGAGGAGAGACACCATGTAGGAATCCCCCCTTCCTTCTTTCACTTCATTCTTATATCTGAGCTGAGCTCATATGGCATGGAATACCCTTCTGCCAGTCTAGGTCAGCTGGCTCAGCTGTGTTCCCTCCCAAGATCTTGCCCACCCCTCAGAGTACTCTTGGGGCAGGGAAATGTTGGAAGAACATAGCCTGGGTACTTGTTCAGCAGTAGCCAAAACATTGCTGTGTTGTTAACTATTGCTGCAAAACACAGCACTAGAAGGATGTTTTGAAGAGAATGAACTCCAGCTCAGCCAAACCAAATGCACCCTTCAGTGAAGAAATATATCCTAATGCCCACCCTAAACCTGCCCTGGCTCAGCTTGAAACCATTGACACCAAGGAGAAGGGACTGGACCCCTCCTTGCTCCAGCCTCCCTTCAGGTAGTTGTAGAGAGCAATGAGATCTCCCCTCAACCTCCTTATGTACAGGCTGAAGTATGCCAGCTCCCTCACACACTCCTTGTAGGTCATGTGTTCCAGGCCCTTCACAAGCCTCGTTGCCCTTTTCTGGACATGCTCTAGCACCTCAATGTCCTTCTTGTAGTGAGAGGCCCAGAATAATATTTTTGTTTGGTTTTGCTTCCACCCCTGGGCTTTGTTTTCATTTTGCCTTATCAACCTGTTTCTGCCTTCACCCATGAGCCTCTTGTTATATTTTCCCTTCCTGATGTCAGTCTAAGAAGAGGAGTGATAGAGTGGCTTTGGTGGCCATCTGGACAAAGCCAAGGCCAAACCTTTTTACACCCAACTGTGAATTGTTTATATTTCTACACTTTCTCTGCTCAAAATCTGCAGCTAACTTTTAAAGGCATAGCCTAAAGCTGCCAGAACTGGCCAAACAATTCGCCAAGAGGCTATACAGATCAATGAAGATTTTGGAGGGGAATTCAGACGACTGAAATTATTCATCTACTGTTTCATAAGTATGAATTAATATAATGAGTTTTTCCCCAGGTGAAATGGCACATTACTTATCAGATAGAACAGGGGGAGATAAGGAAGCTGCCCGAGCAGCAAGAGGCCTGGTTAGGAAAGCCAAAGCAGAGTTGGAATTGAATCTAGCCAGGGAGGTTAAAGGGAGCACTAAGAACTTCTACAGGTATATTAATGGTAAGAAGAAGACCAGGGAAGGTGTGGGCCCCCTCAGAAAGGGGTGAATTGGTCACAAGTGATGTGGAAAAGGCTGAGGTACTCAATAACTTCTTTACCTCAGTCTTCACTGCAAGGGCCTCCAGCCACACTCCTGGAGTCATGGCAGACGATGCCAGGGCCGGGGAGGAAGAACTGCCCTTCATAAGTGAAGCTCAGGTTGGTGATCACCTGAAGAACCTGAAAGTGTTCAAGTCCATGGGACCCGACGGGATACACTCACAGGTGCTGAGAGAACTGGCAGATGAGGTTGCTAAGCCCCTCTCTAGTCTATTCCAAAAGCCATGGCAGCCTGGGGCAGTCCCCACAGACTGGAAAAGGGCAAACATTGCTCCCATCTGCAAAAAGGGTAAGAAGGAGGAACCAGGGAACTCCAGGCCAGTCAGTCTCACCTCTGTGCCGGAAAGATCATGGAGCAGATCCTCCTGGAGGCACTACTGACTCAGAAGAGTAGTGAAGAGGGGATTGGGAGAAGTCAGCATGGCTTTGCCAAGGGCAAATCCTGCCTGACAAACCTGGTGGCCTTCTATGAACAGGTCACAACGTTAGTAGATGAGGGGCGAGCAACTGATGTCGTTTACCTGGACCTGAGCAAAGCCTTTGACACTGTCCCACACCATATCCTGGTCTCCAAGCTGGTGACACATGGGTGTGATGGGTGACCACTAGATGGATAAAGAACTGGCTTGATGACCACACCCAAAGAGTGGCTGTCAATGGCTCCATGTCCCAGTGGAGGCCAGGGACAAGCAGAGTCCCACAGGGATCAGTCCTGGGACCAGGCTTGCTCAACATCTCCGTGGGTGCCATGGACAGTGGCATTGAGTGCACCCTCAGCAAGGTTGCTGATGACACCAAGCTGTGTGGTGCAGCAGACAGCTGGAGGGAAGGGATGCCATCCAGAGGGACCTGGACAGCTGGAGAGCTGGGCACAGGCCAACCTCATGAGCTTCAACAAGATCGAGTGCAGGGTCCTGCATCTGGGTTGAGGCAATCCCAGGCACAAATCCAGGCTGGGCAGGGACTGGCTGGAGAGCAGCCCTGAGGAGAGAGACTTGGGGGTGGTGGGGGACGAGAAGCTCAACAGGAGCTCTCAGTGTGCACTTGCAGCCCGGAAAGCCAATCAGCTCCTGGGCTGCATCAGGAGAAGTGTGGCCAGCAGGTCAAGGGAGGGGATTCTCCCCCTCTACTCAGCTCTGGTGAGACCCCACCTGCAGTACTGCCTCCAGTTCTGGAGCCCCTATTACAAAAGGGATCTGGAGGTGCTGGAAGATGTCCAGAGAAGGGCCACGAGGAGGAGCAGAGGGGCTGGAGCACCTCTCCTGTGAGGACAGACTGAAGGAGTTGGGGCTGTTCAGTCTGGAGAAGAGAAGGCTCCGAGGTGACCTCATTGTGGCCTTCCAGTATCTGAAGGGGGCTACAGGAAGGCTGGGGAGGGACTTTTCAGGCTATCAGGTAGCGATAGGACTAGGGAAAATGGGATGAAGCTGGAGGTGGGGAGATTCAGGCTGGAGGGTGAGGAGGAAGTTCTTCACCATGAGAGTGGTGAAGGCCTGGAATGGGTTGTCCAGGAAGGTGGTTGAGGCCCCGTCCCTGGAGGTGTTTAAGGCCAGGCTGGATGAGGCTCTGGCCAGCCTGCTCTAGTATGAGGTGTTCCTGCCCATGGCAGGGGGGTTGGAACTAGATGATCCTTGTGGTCCCTTCCAACCCTGACTGAAACTATGAAACTATGAAACTACTGTATTAAAAACACCTGATTGGCAAATAAACATCCAGTTCCTGAGCAACACAAAGAAAAATATATTCATCACAGAAAGAGACCGTAACTCATCATTATATCTACTAAAATACTGATCAATGACAGTTATCATAGCCAAACACATTGCAAATACCTAGGTGGCTGTAGAGAGCATTAGTAGAACTTACTACCTGACAGGTTCAACAGCTGAAATTTGTGACTGTGCCTCACTAATTTAATATTTTTTTTCTTTTTGTTGTTTGGGTTTTTTTCCTAACTGTGCAAGTGAGTAACAGAGTTTTAGGGCACTACATAAATACAAGATTTTCCAAATGTCACTACCCTTTATACTTTCTGGCAGAAGCATGTGGATTACAGTTGCTTAAAATGAGCTTTGGTGTTTGTTTCTTTGTTTTTTTCTAAAGAGATTAAGGCTTTGGAAATCAAAGCCAAATGGTACTTGAAGTTAAATATTTTCCCCACTTATCGGTATGCCAGCCAATATCTCCGTTTTGATGAAATACTACATTTCCCCCTTTCTCACACATTCCTTTCTCACCACAGCATACTTTCCTAGCATATCCTTCAGAGCCAGTTTAGCCTTTTGCACACTCCTGAGAACAGATGGTTGATGCTTTTGCTAATCTTGTTTCAAAGTCATCATAGAATCGTAACATTACTAGCCCTGATTCACTGCCAAATGCCGACTCTGGATGACCTCATATTAGGTTCAGTAAGCACCAATACTTTTTTCTGTACTTGACATTTTAGAAGATGCCTGAAAAACATGATGGACTTCTAAAGTGGGTTTTTTCCTCCCTTTCTTCCCATTTTCATTTCTGTATCACTGAGTATACCAGTACATGATGCATTTTAGTAATCTGAGATTAGGTTCAAGGCCATCTGCCTTTAATTAGTAAGCAGACAAATGGATAGGTTTTGCTTGCTTTCATTAGTGTTATTGATCTGGGATAGTGCTGCTCGTTGTTGCAAAGAAAATTACTGATCTGAGCTATGTTTGGATTGAGATTGGACAGATAGAAATTGTCCACATCTCTGTCAACCTTTAGATACATCCTATCTTTAAATAAATAATAAATGGCAATAAATGATCATGGTTAGCTAAAATGAAGTTACTTAATGCAGCGTTTTCTTGCTATTTATTTTTTCCACAGGAAAAAAGCTAGGCACAATGAACTAATGGATGAAGATTTTATCATCCAAATAAGCACACATACCCCCATTGACATATCTGTGGACTGAATAGAGGCATGTCTCAGCTTTGAAACATCTAGACATGTTTTGCTTTGCTTTGGTTTGTTTTCTTCCATTGCAATTTTTGCAAGTCCATCAGTGTTGCCAAGTCCACCAAAAGGAGATTCTCCCATCTAGGCACTTTATAACTGATATTAGACCACAGTACCTAGATGATGTAGTTTTATTAAGGTAAATAGATGAATAAACATAGTTTTCCACCTCCTCTAAACAAGAAAACCAAACAAACACGCAAAAAAGTCCAACCCTCCCCCCCAAAAAACCCCATCCAAACCAAAAAACACATGCCAAAACCTACCACAACAAAACACAGAACTCCTGCATCTGGAACTAAAAAAAAACAGAGCAAAACTTAGCCTTGGACAGAACAGATGCACTTTGAAAGGCCCTTAGGAACTCTTTCTTTCATAGACATTTCATTCCTTTATTTGAAGCCACTCTAAAGGAAAGAAACATTTACTGTCAATGCACCCAAGTGCTGAAAGGCAAGCATGCTTCATCATTCAAGATGAATGGGGATGTAAGCCTTGTTCTCAGCAATATCAAATATTTGGCCCAGATTCTGAATACAGTACTAAAAATCTTTAAAACCTCTTCATTTTTCTGAAACAAACAAACAAACAAAACCAAACAAACAACCCAACAACAAAACACACCAAAACCAAGAAGAAACCAAACACCTTGAATTGTTATTATGAATTATATGATTAAAACAAGAAAAACAAAAAAACACACCAAACCCAAACAAGAACAAAATCAAACACACAAATAAATAAACAGCGCAAGCAGTGCTTCAGTTGTTTCAACAATACTCATCACTCACAGAATCATAGACTCACAGAATATTAGGGGTAGGAAGGGAGGAGGTGGTGGAGTCACCATCACTGGAGGTGTTTAGGAAGAGACTGGATGAGGCACTTGGTGACATAGTTTAGTTGATTAGATGGTGTTGGGTGATAGGTTGGGCTTGATGATCTTGAAGGTTTTTTCCAACCTGGTCTATTCTATTCTATTCTATTCTATTCTATTCTATTCTATTCTATTCTATTCTATTCTATTCTACTCTATTCTACATAATGACTATAGATCATACAAAAGATGGTTTAACTACCTGCTTTGTATTGATAGGTGAGGATGACTTAGAAACAAAACTATGATACAGTAGATTAAATGGATTATGTAGATTATGTAGTAGATTATGGTTGCTCGAGAGGAAACTACTCATAATTTTGTTTTTTCTGTTGAGTATTCTAAGTATGTGCAAACAGTATAGGACATACAGATGGACAGAAGCTAGGGAAGCAAGGAAGGCAGGAAGGTGAGGAATTTGCAGATTTGTTCTATTCAGACCTGTCTGACAAGCACAGTGGAAGCTGTCAGTTATGAACCAACAGGATTCTCAATCCTATGACTATTATTTTCCAAGCATAGTAAATTATAGGAGTTCCCCAATGTCCAGTGTCACTGCTTGAACACACTGGGCATAAACTTACTCAAGTCTCAAGATCAAATGTCTATGGCAAAACAGCAACAAATCTACATGAGAAACCAGATGAGGCACTTGCTGCCATGGTTTAGTTGATTAGATGGTGTTGGGTGATAAGTTGGACTCGGTGATCTCAAAGGTCTTTTCCAACCTGGTTAATTCTATTCTATTTTATTCTATTCTAGTCAATTTCACATCTTTAAATTTAGTTCAGTCTATAGGTAATCCTCCAACATAGTTGTGAATTTATTTTTTTAAATCATTTAAGAGTTATTTCTCAGTTCTAGCTAACCAATACAGTGCTAATTATTTTGGTATATGAATAGAAAGTGGGAGGAACAAACACCTCATCCACATTCCTTTGATTTCTTTGTGTAAAGTCAACCGCCTTAGTTTTTTCCACTATGTTATTTTTATTGGTGGTAGCAATTCAATAGGAACAATAACTTTAGAAGCTCCCTTCCTAGAGCTTATTATATACATAGTATTTACAGAATATAATATATACAAAGGTATTAATATATGGGAAATAAATAATAATTCTAAGCACTAAGAAAATGGTTTGTCACAAGTTTTTCTACATTGCAAGACTCCTAGAAGGTCTAGGTCTTATAATTCTGGGTAGATTTAGAAAGTTTATTGCACTCTGCCACACTATAAGCCTCTATGTAGGAACTAAACAAAGATTTTCAAGTGATAGCCAGAGTTACCTAATGAAGGAAGACAGTAAAAAGATTCCCAAGGGGTGAGGGAGAGAATGTAAAAAGGAAATGCAATGCTACATAGTGAAATTAAAAAACCTCTCATCAAGAGCTTGGGAGCTATAGGCCAAATGTGTATAGATATTTAATTTGCATTTTTAGATCCCAAAGAATTTGATATTGGAAATCAACCCACTATGTAAGATGTTGAATTGCTGGAATATGTCCAGAGAAGAGCAACAAAACTGGTGAGAGGTCTGGAGCACAGCCCTATGAGGAGAGGCTGAGGGAGCTGGGGTTGTTTAGCCTGCAGAAGAGGAGGCTCAGGGGAGACCTTGCTCTCTACAACTCCCTGAAGGGAGGTTGTAGCCATGTGGGGGTTGGTCTCTCCTCCCAGGCACCCCGCACCAGAACAAGAGGACACAGTCTCAAGCTGCACCAGGGGAGGTTTAGGCTGGATGTTAGGAAGAAGTTCTTCCCAGAAAGAGAGATTGGCCATTGGAATGTGCTGCCCAGGGAGGTGGTGGAGTCACCATCCCTGAAGGTGTTTAGCAACAGACTGGATGAGGCAGTTGGTGCCATGATTTAGTTGATTAGATGGTGTTGGGTGATAGGTTGGACTTGATGATCTTGAAGGTCTTTTCCAACCTGGTCTATTCTATTCTATTCTATTCTATTCTATTCTATTCTATTCTATTCTATTCTATTCTATTCTATTCTACTCTATTCTACTCTACTCTATTCTATTCTATTCTATGGTGGGTTTTGTGGTTTGGATTTTGGGGTTTGTGTCTTTGTTTTTTCTTTGCCTTTTTTGGGGGGTTGTTGTTTTGGGGGGGGTTGCTTGTTTGGCATCTTTCTTTTTTAATTAAAAAAAATTAAAAATCAAACAAATTCTGGAATACAACAAACTTTCTCTAGATGAAAAGGGTGTGCAGTCTTTGTAGCCATTGGATTCTTTGCTTCCACAGTCTGCCAATTTCTGCAACTTCATCATAATCCAAAAAATACACTGTAATGTATGCCAAGACAAATTGGTGGTTTTCAGAGTTTGCAATTTTTACCTGCTGGGGAAATCTGTATAAAGGGATTAAGGCTCAGTGCGTTGTCTGTTGTGGGGTTTTTGTTGGTTTTGTTTGTTTGTTTTGGTGTGGAGGGGTTTATTTGTTGGTCAATTTTATTTGTTCCTTTGACGTTGATAATCATAAATGGTAGCAGTAACAATAGACTGATGAAGTGACTAGAAGTTGACATACACTTAAATAATTGCCATTGTTTAAAATGTAAAAAAGTTAACTAAGGAAATGACTCTGCAAGCATTACATATGGAATATTGCTTTCTGCTTGCAGGAATGTTTTTTTGTCTAAAGACCAAGGGTAGACTCTGAAGGAATACTTTTTAAGTACAATTAGGGTGATGCTCTGAAAAGAACTGTTCATGAAGTACAGGAAAAACTTTCCATTATGAGTAGGCTTATCAGAGATGCATGTATTTATGGCACTAGTTACACTTGTCTAGAAAAGTCAAGGAACTGTTGCAGAAGTCAGTTGCAGAGCATACAGCAATGGCTGGTCCCTGTCACTTCTTTACATCAGCTACAGAGGCATATGTTTTTCCTAGACAATTATACAATACAATACAATACAATACAATACACCAGGTTGAAAGAGACCTTCAAGATCATCACGTCCAACCCATCAACCAATCCAACCCACCTAAACAACTAAACCATGCAGCCAAGCACCCCATCAAGTCTCCCCCTGAACGCCTCCAATGAAGGTGACTCCACCACCTCCACGGGTAGCCGATTCCAATGGGCAATCACTCTTTCTGTGTAGAACTTCTTCCTAACATCTAGCCTAAATCTGCCCTGGTGCAGCCTGAGACTGTGTCCTCTTGTTCTGGTGCTGGCTGCCTGGGAGAAGAGACAAGCTCTGCCTGGCTACAACCTCCCTTCAGGTAGTTGTAGAGAGCAATAAGGTCACCCCTGAGTCTCCTCTTCTCCAGGCTAAGCAACCCCAGCTCCCTCAGCCTTTAACCTCATAGGGCTTGTGTTCCAAACCCCTCACCAACTTCGTTGCCATTCTCTGGACACGTTCCAGCAAGTCAACATCCTTCCTGAACTGAGGGGCCCAGAACTGGACACAGTTTCTTCACCAAATTTATGAACGCACCTGAAAAAGTATCCACAGTGTGTATTTTAACATCTGAAAATGTTCAATCTAACATGATTTCTTCAGGACCTTTTTTCTTCATTGAATCCTATGTAACAAGTGATTTGAGACTTTGTGCTTATTTTTGAAACTTCATGGACTCTAAAATACTTAAGAGAAACTGTTTCCACATATTTGTGTTTAGGGTCAAGTTTGAAGTGGCAAGTACATTGTTGCAAAATAAACCTAGTTAAAGGCACAGAGATTAATTATTCAACTTTATACCTACTCTTATGGTGAAAGTGTTAAGAGGGAAGATTGAAGCAGGAATAGCTTCATATGAGGAGGAACTAGAAATTAATTTCTTTCTCCTCTCTTTGGGCCCTTCAGCACTGGAATTGTACCAAATTAGACAGGATGAGGTGGGGAATGTAACTTTACATGTTGGAAAACAAACCAAGATATAGATTCTCTGTTTAAAGCTATCTGCAGAGATTTTACTAAGTGGATCTGATGCATTGAGATGGCAGAGGAAGCTATAAGTTGCGCCAATTCAGAATCCCTCTGCTCATCCAGGATGCATTACTCACCTCTAAATATGGCTCAAAGTCTGCAGAGGAGCAACATGACTCAGATACATCCCAGGATTTTGTGCAAAGGAGTAAAATTAACTCTGCAAATCACAGACATGCAGAACAAACAAACAACTACCAAAACTACCCAAATTTCTCCTATGGGGAAGGAATGAGAGAATTCATTAGCCAGAGAACAGATTAGTCATGTTGCTGAACACAACACTAATGGATGCTAGGGATAAAAAAAAAGAAAAAAAAAAGAAAAGGAAAAAAGAAAAAAAGAAAGGATGAGTGTTAAGAAAAATAACAAAAGGAGGACATGTCAGATGCATACTGCAAGGTAACATTGCCAGCAGTTCAACAAAATCCAGGGTGTCAAACGACTCTCAGAAATCATCTTCTCCAGATTTATTCATACTCTTCCAAATCCCTGTACAACTGGAAGCAATAATCCTAGAAATGGAAGTGCTGCTTTACCTCTTGGCAGCAGCCCTATGTTTTTTTCCAGATAATAATTTCCCATTCAGACTCTATGACACAGAAATGCTCTAGGATTCCTACACAGTGATAGCCTTTCACAGAATATCAGCATTCAGAGGTAAATATTTCTACTACACAATCTAACTGAGAAATTCAATCCTACCAGTGCATTCACTTACTTCAGTTGCCTGTGATGTGCTACCTGGCTGTAGAAAGTGATGGCATGAAGCAACATTCCCAGTAGTTATCAGAAAATTCCTATCAATATCAAAATTGCATGTCAATACAAATTTTCTGAGCAGCACAGACAGATGTTCTCTCCAATCTTTTAGACTGAGTCATTACACTATCACAGTATCACTGTATCACTAAGGTTGGAAGAGACCTCAAAGATCATCGAGTCCAACCTGTCACCACAGACCCCATGACTAGACCATGGCACCAAGTGCCACGTTCAATCCCCTCTTGAACACCTCCAGGGACGGTGACTCCACCACCTCCCCGGGCAGCACATTCCAATGGTGAACAACTCTCTCAGTGAAGAACTTTCTCCTCACCTCCAGCCTAAACTTCCCCTGGTGCAGCTTGAGACTGTGTCCTCTTGTTCTGGTGCTGGTTGCTAGAGAGAAGAGACCAACACCTTCCTGGCTACAATCACCTTTCAGGTAGTTGAGGCAATGAGGTCTCCCCTGAGCCTCCTCTTCTCCAGGCTAAGCAACCCCAGCTCCCTCAGCCTCTCCTCATAGGGATGTGCTCAAGGCCTCTCCCCAGCCTTGTTGCCCTTCTCTGGACACCTTCAAGTGTCTCGATGTCCTTCTTAAACTGAGGGGCCCAGAACTGGAAACAGGACTCAAGGTGTGGCCTAGCCAATGCAGAGTACAGGAGCACAATGACCTCCCTGCTCCTGCTGGCCACACCATTCCTAATGCAGGGCCGGGATGCCATTGGCCTTCTTGGCCACCTGGGCACACTACTGGCTCATGTTCAGGTGGCTATCAATCAGCACCCCCAGGTCCCTCTCTGTTTGGGAGCTCTCCAGGCACTCTGACCCCAGCCTGTAGCTCTGCATGGGGTTGTTGTGGCCAAAGTGCAGCACCTGGCACTTGGACTTGTTGAATGCCATCCCGTTGGAGTCCGCCCATCTGTCCAGCCTGTCCCCAGGTCCCTCTGCAGAGCCCTTCTGCCCTCTAACTGACCAACATCTTCTCCCAGCTTGGTGTCATCTGCAAATTTGCTGATGACTGTCTCAATCCCCTCATCCAGATCCTCAATGAAGACACTGAAGAGGATGGGGCCCAAACAGGTTAAAAGATCCTAGGTGTTGTAGTGTGGTGGTTTAACCCACCGACATGAACAAAAAACTCGGCTAAGCGCAGTCGGAGAAGTGAATGAAGCTGTATTTTACAAGCAATAATGAAATGCAATGAATATATACAAATATGCAGTATTTACAATATTATACAGGTTTTACAAAGCAGAAAGAACACAGAAATCCTCCTTGGGAGGAGGATTCCACCTCACCTCCCCCTAGCCTCTCCCATCCCTTTCCCCTCTGCTATTAGAAGAAAAGAGAAGAAAATATTAGGGGGGTTTCAGTTAGCTCAAAGCAGTTATTAAATGTTAGTTGTGCTTATCTCCTTTGCTGATAAATGTCCTCTCTCTGTCCAGGACAGCAGGTATGCCAAGACAAAGACAGAAGACAGAGTGAGGGAGAGAAAGGAATTGAGAGATATTTGCTATGGTACATCTCACATCGACCAATAACATTCATTTAGAATTAATCTTTGTTTCCTTTTTACACCCAAACATTCAGCTAGAGAATTTTCTTGAAGGCACAGTCTAAACTGTCACACTCGGTAAAGTGGGGATCAAATCTTACTGATCAATCAGGCCCAGAATTATTTGAGAAGGCTACATCCCCTTTCAGTTTTTTATGCTTTGTCCGGAGACATTAAGTTCTTTGTAGAGAGAAGCAGTCTCTTATTGTAACATACTGTTCACACCACAATCAAGGTGATGAGTCTATGTAGACAGACCAATAAAGCACAGTTAAAGAAAGTGGAAAGACATGTAATACAGTATGGATTCACATCACAGCAGGTTTTTAAGACTCTTATTCCTTCCTAAGTGTAATTTACACCAGTTATCATCCGGGCCTGCAACCACATATCGAAAACACTAACCTACATATTTATGCATCTACACACCTGTCTGCCTTTGCAAACCATGAAGCTTTTGGATTTACAGATCTACTTTTTCCTACAATTTTGAGCCAAAGTTCTGCTTTCAAAATATAAAATGTTGTTTACATCAATCTTACTTGAATTTGAAAATTCATCTGCATGTAAAATATACTTCAGTCTATAACATTTTGTTCCCATCAAAATTAATTCAAATCTCTATATTCAAAAGCTTAAACTGATGCTGACATAATACATAGTGATTGCAGAACAGGGTAGAGCAAACAGTAAATTACATGGCAGAATCGCTGGAGATGCTCACAGTGTTCCCCATGGATCTATTTTGTGAAAGTGTTTTATGAGCACAAGAATAAATGTAGTTGTCCAGTAAGAGTTTTCAGAAACACAAAAATCCCTTGAAAATTTTCTAAAGGTTAAGCAAATAAGACTATTTCACTGGAAGGGACATGCAATGATCCTCTAATCCAACTGCTTGACCAGTTCAGGGCTGATCTAGTTAAAGCATGTTATTAAAGTCACTGTCCAAATGTCTTAAACACTGACAGGCTTGGGACATTGAACACCTCTCTAGGAAGTCTGCTTCAGTGTTTGATCACCCCCTGAGTAAAGAAATATTTCCTAATGTTCAGTTTAAATCTCCCCTGGCACATCCCCAAAACATTCCCGTACATCCTATCACTGAATATAAAAGAGAAGAGATGGTACCTCTCCCTCCACTTTCCTTTCTCAGAGAGAAAGAGCAGTGACGTCACCCTCAGCGTCCCTTTCTCCATCCTAGACAAGCCCAAATCCCTTAGCTGCTGTTCACAGGGCATTTGTTGCAGTCCCCTCACACAAGCTTTGTTGCTTTCCTCTGGATGCATTCATCTTCTTCTTAAACTGAAATCACACAGTATTCAAAGTGAGGTCACACCAACTCTGATTACAGTCACCTCTTTTGACTGGCTGGTTACACTGTTGTGGTGGGTTAACACCCTTTTCTGAGAACAAAAGAACAAAGCAGGGTGGAGGGCCTGCAGGTACTTTTCACTCCCTGCAGGGCATTTTTCCCCTGGGAAGCTGAGTCTGTTCCACTCCCCCCTCCCTGCCCCAGCTAGGGTATAAAAAGCAGGACATTGTAGCTGTTGGCCCCTGCTTTTCTGGCTCCTGCCTCTGCTGGATGAGAGCTACTGCAGCTGCCCTCCTGCTCCTCTGCCACGTGGTCGGACCTGATCCTTCTCCCTGCTGCCTCCACGCTTCCTCAGAGAAAGGCTGGGTTTGTATTATTTCTTGTTTTTTGCCCCTCCCATCCATCCTTGTTCCTTGCCCTTGTGAACCTTTTTCCTGTTATTGTTATATATATATATTGCTTAAAGACAACTCTTTACCTCTCTACTTTCAAGCTGACTCCAAATTATTGTTTGGTGGATTTGCTCCTTCCTTTTCTCCCCTCTCTGTTGGGAGGGAGGAGGGGGGGAGTGGGAGAGAGATTCTCAGCCTTGCCCCCACCTGAACTCTTAACTTCCAGTTAAGGCTCAAACCACCACAAGTGTGTTTGATGCACCCCGTAAGTGTTGTGGCCAATGTGTAGAACCTGGCACTTATATCTTATGCCCTTGGACTCGGCCCATCTGTCCAGCCTTGCAAGGTCCCTCTGCAGAGGGACCCATCCCTGTTCAAAGGATGCAGTTGCTTCTTTCTTGTTTTAAGGTTCAGCCAGCAGTGGTGATCAGTGTGTGACCAGGCACTTACATGGGCTGGCAAGAAATGCAACTGGCAACAGACTGCTGAAGACAGGACATGCCCTTTGAACAACACCCACGTTCAACATCACCAGGATTAACATAAACATACCTTAGATATCAAAATACTTCCCTTCCTGCTTTCCAGCTAATAAGGGTTGAAGCTCAATAAGTGAAAGGAAAACCCCAACCACCTGCCCTGCATCCCCCAACTCTCTAGATCCATAGGCACATCCTCACATCCCCTGAACACCAGGAGGAGCAGTTTTCCTGTTCAATACTGCTGTCTGCATGCCGATATGCTTCACCAAGCTAGTCCAGCTTGATGTTTCCTAGCAAACAGACAATAGCACTCTCCTATCACTCCCCTGGTCCAGGGGTGCTGAATACAGTTGTAGACCCCTTACAATGAGGTGCCATTGGGTGATGAATGAATCATAGAATCAATAAGGTTAGAAAAGACCTCAAAGATCATCAAGTCCAACCTGTCACCCAACACCTCATGACTACTAAACCATGGCTCCAAGTTTCACATCCAATCCCCTCTTGAACACCTCCAGGGATAGTGACTCCACCACCTCCCTGGGCAGCACATTCCAATGGGCAAAAACTCTCTCTGGGAAGAACTTTCTCCTCACCTCCAGCCTAAAACTCCCTTGGCACAGCTTGAGACTGTGTCCTCTTCACAGTATCACAGTATCACAGTATGGCCAAGGTTGGAAGAGACCTCGAAGATCATCGAGTCCAACCTGTCACCACAGACCCCACAATTAGACCATGGCACCAAGTGCCATGTCCAGTCCCCTCATGAACACCTCCAGGGACAGCGACTCCACCACCTCCCTGGGCAGCACATTCCAATGGTGAACAACTCTCTCAGTGAAGAACTTTCTCCTCACCACCATCCTAAACTTCCCCTGGCGCAGCTTGAGACTGTGTCCCCTTGTTCTGGTGCTGGTTGCTAGAGAGAAGAGACAACCCCTTCCTGGCTACAACCCCCCTTCAGGGAGTTGTAGAGAGCAATGAGGTCACCCCTGAGCCTCCTCTTCTCCAGGCTAAACAACCCCAACTCCCTCAGCCTCTCCTCACAGGGCTGTGCTCAAGGCCGCTCCCCAGCCTGATTGCCCTTCTCTGGACACGTTCAAGTGTCTCGATGTCCTTCTTAAACTGAGAAAGCCCAGAACTGGACACAGGACTCAAGGTGTGGCCTAGCCAATGCAGAGTCCAGGGGCACAATGACCTCCCTGCTTCTGCTGGCCACACTATTCCTAATGCAGGCCAGGATGCCGTTTGCCTTCTTGGCCACCTGGGCACACTGCTGGCTCATGTTCAGGAGGCTGTCAATCAGCACCCCCAGGTCCCTCTCTGTTTGGGAGCTCTCCAGGCACTCTGACCCCAGCCTGTAGCTCTGCATGGGGTTGTTGTGGCCAAAGTGCAGCACCTGGCACTTGGACTTGTTGAATGCCATCCTGTTGGACTCTGCCCATCTGTCCAGTTTGGTCAAGGTCCCTCTGCAGGGCCCTTCTGCCCTCTAACTGACCAACACCTGCTCCCAACTTGGTGTCATCTGCAAATTTGCTGATGACTGTCTCAATCCCCTCATCCAGATCATCAGTGAAGACATTGAAGAGGATGGGGCCCAGCAATGATCCCTGGGGGACACCACTGGTGACTGGCGTCCAGCTGGAGGTGGCACCATTGACCACCACTCTCTGGGCCTGGCTCTCCAGCCAGTTCCCAACCCAGCGCAGAGTGTTGCTGTCCAAGCCACGAGCTGACAGCTTAGCCAGCAGTTTGCTGTGGGGGACAGTGTCAAAGGCCTTGCTGAAGTCCAGGTAGACCACATCCAGAGGCCTCCCCACATCCACCAGGTGGGTCACCTGATCATAGAAGGAGATCAGGTTGGAGAGGCAGGACCTGCCCTTCCTAACTCCGTGTTGGCTGGACCTGAGCCCTTGGCCATCCTGCAGGTGCACAGTTATTGCCGCCAGGGTAATCTGCTCCATCATTTTCCCTGGCACTGAGGTCAGGCTGACTGGCCTGGAGTTTCCAGGTTCCTCCATCTGACCCTTCTTGTGGATGGGGACCACATTGGCCAGTTTCCAGTCATCTGGGACCTCACCTGTGAGCCAGGACTGGAGGAAAATGATGGAGAGCGGCTTGGCCAGCTCATCTGCCAGCTCTCTCAGCACCCTAGGATGGATCCCATCCGGCCCCCTCAACTTGTGAGTGTCCAAGTGGCTCAGCAGGTCCCGAACTAATTCCTCATGGATATCCAGGGCATTACACTGCTCCCTGACCCCATCACCCAGCTCAGGAGGCCACTCGTCCTGAACTCCCCCTGCCTTGCTGTTAAAAATTGAGGCAAAGAAGGTGTTCAGGCCCTCAGCCTTTTCCTCATCTTCAGTCACCGTGTTCCCCTCCAGGTCCAATAGGGAGTGCAGGTTCTTCTTGCCCTTCTTTTTAGCATTAACATATTTGTAAAAATGCTTTTTGTTATCTCTCACAGAGGTGTTCAGCCTCAGTTCCACCTGGGCCTTTGCCTCTCTAATTTTTTTCCTACATAATCTAACAACTTCCTTAAACACACCTCGAGCAGCCTTCCCCTCCTTCCAGAGGTGATACAGCCTCTTTTTTTCCCTTAATCCCTCCAGGAGCTGCTTGCCCATCCAGGCTGGTCGCCTTCCCCTCAGCTCATCTTTCGGCAGATGGGAACCGCCAGTTCCTGTGCCTTCAGGAGCTCCTGCTTGAAGCAGGTCCAACCAGCCTGGACCCCTCGGTTCTTGAGGGCTGACACCCAGGGAACTTTGCAAATAATTTTTTTAAACAGGCTGAAGTTCACCCTCTGGCAGTCCAAGGTGAAGGTTCTGTTGGTGCTCCTCCCTATCTCCCTGGATATTGAACACTTCACCATCTCATGGTCGCTGCACCCCAGGCATCCTCCCACGGTCACGTCTCCTACCAGCCCTTCTCTATTGGAGAGCAGCAGGTCAAGCAGAGCTTGACCCCTGGTAGGCTCACTCAACAGCTGCATCAGGAAGTTGTCCCCCATGTGGTCCAGGAATCTTCTGGACTGCCTCCTCTCTGCTGAGTTAAGTTCCCAGCAGATATCTGGCAGGTTAAAGTCACCCACAAGGACAAGATCTGATGACCTTGAGACAGCCTCCAGCTGCTTATAGAATGTTTCATCTGCCTCCTCATCCTGCTTGAGGAGGATGACTCCAACCAGGATGTCAGATTTGTTGGTCTGCCCCCTGATTTTAACCCACAGGCTCTCAATCCCTTCATTTTCCACCTCAAGTTGTGTGGCAGGGAGTGACTCCCTAATATATAGAGCCACCCCTCCTCCTCTCCTCCCTTGCCTGTCTCTCCTGAAGAGCCTGTAACCCCCAAGTGCAGCACTCCAATCATGCGTGTCATCCCACCATGTTTCTGAGATGGCGACTACATCATAGTCACACTGGTGGACCAGGACTTCCAGCTCCTCCTGCTTATTGCCCATGCTGCCTGCATTGGTGTACAGCTGGGCTCTCGACTTCTCTATTGACCTTGTTCTGGTGCTGGTTGCCTAGGAGAAGAGACCTACCCCCACCTGGCTACAACCTCCCTTCAGGCAGTTGTTGAGAGCAGTAAGGTCTCTCCTGAGCCTCCTCTTCTCCAGGCTAAGCAACCCCAGCTCCCTCAGCCTCTCCTCGTAGGGCTTGTGCTCAAGACCTCTCCCCAGCCTCGTTGCCCTTCTCTGGACATGTTCAAGTGTCTCAATGTCCTTCTTAAATTGAGGGGGAATTTAAGACAGACATTGAGACTCTTGAATGAAGACACAAACCCCATCGCCATATAGCAATGAGATCCCAGAAATGCAGAGAATCTCAGTTCTCCCAGAATTCCTTTTTTTACTGCATTGTAGAATGCCTTGCATTACAGAGTCTCAGAGTCCCGCTTACAGAAGCCCTGGAAGCCCTTAACAAAGCAGCTAACAGAAGTAGAAGTATATCACTAGAATCACCTCTAAGTATATCACTAGAATCACCTCTATACGGAAGCCCTAGCCAGAAAAAGTAGCTAACAGAAGCAGAAGTTCCTAGCAGCCCTAACCAAAGGTAACTATTGTTGAGAGTGTCTGTTTATATATTCTTTGTTATTGTTCTGAAGGGACAAGCACCAAAACATTCCCTAACCCAGACAATGAGTTAAGCACCTGTGAATGTGCAAACCTGGGCACTTCCTGGGGTCCAGATAGTCCAGATAAACAGGTAAAATGTGTAATTAACCTTGGAACACACCTGTGAATTGTGTGTGCCCCTGGCCATGTTTGGATATGCCACATTCTATAGGTTCAGCTATCGGGTTTCTCCTTACCAAAGGGCATTAATTTTCTTTGGACAGTATTTAAACTGGCTGGGATGGTAGGCCATTTGCCTTGTCTCACTGAGAAAGCAAGAAGAGCCACATGTTGCCTATTGCACCTGAAGAGCTTGTCCTAACAGTCAAACCACACCTGGGCCTTGCACCTGGGCCAAGGCAAGCTACACTCCAAGAGCTCGGTGCTGGAAGCAGAAAGGAGAAAAGCCCCAAGAGAACTGAATCCCAGGAGAGCTGTGGAAAGGCTACAGCCCAGCAGTGGAGCACACAAGAGAGAGAGAGGCCCCTAGCCCTCTCTGAGCCAAGGAAAAGCTCCAGACCATGAACTGGGCAAAAGACAGAGGCCCCTTAGCCCTCTCCATGCCAAGAGACACTTGAATTATAGTTAGAGCATCTGGTGAGATACCAGACAGAGGAGCAAGTTGTGAGTCCCCAGCTGATGTGCTACAGGATTCCCCTGGTGGGAAACAGCAGATGGTGGCACCAGAATTTCCAATTCAAATCACTGTATTGGAAACCCTCAGATTTGTTCCTAAATCATTTAACTGTCTTGATATGTGGAATGGATTACTCACAACCAAATAGCAGACCCTGTAAATACACTTTGTAAATAAGTTATGGCGGTGTTTGAAGATACCACCAGGAAATATTTAATATAAAATATATAAAAAATACATTTTATTACAGTTGTCAATCACTTAACCAGTGCAATCCAACCGCATACATAAGCTAAAATCTTTTCCCAATAAGAGGTGCCAGCATGCCAAGGAGGTGGTGTCTGCAGCGTGTTCCAATGCAAGGGTGTCAGCAGGATTTTGTTGTTCTTGGCACTCAAGGAATGTTATTGTTTTGCTCTACGCAGTGTGCTAAGGAATTGGCCACCTAAGGAATCCTGCACTCTGCATGCAGTCAGCAGCTGCCCTCAGAACAGTGGCTGCAACATTCCACAGTCACAGGTCACTCAAGTTACAGTACAGACCCTCTGCCCACCTGATACACCTAACTCTAAGCTAGGCTTCCTGCTCTCTGGCTGGTCCAACCTGGTATTTGCTACCAAATTATACATGCACACCAGGAGAGAGGAAAACCATGAACACCCCAATTCCTCCAGTACCTGACACCCAGGTCTTACATCCCACACTAGTGGCTGACACTGGGACTCCCATCTGCTCTGCATGAGTGGAACAGGCACCTTCACCCTAACTGACTCCAGCTGCCAGCCCCAAATCCAGGTGTGTTTGTCCCCACAGCTGACAGTCAGTCCTTACAACACTCACAGACAGGGTAAAGAGTAGTATTACACAGATGTTTGGAAGAATGTTAGTAATATAGGATGTACCACAGTAAGCAGCACAAGTGTTTATACATTACCAACCCTTTTTATGCTCCTCTCCTATCTACTCTACTTCTCTTTGTTCCTTCTTGACCCCCTGTTTCTAAGGATTTCTTAAACTTTGCACAAACCTGCATCCCTGCCTCATCTCCATGTATCCTAAATCCTCAAATTCCTATCAATTACATAGTCCAGGCCACATATTACGCCTGGATTTTCTTAGTGGTTGTCATCCTCAGTCCTTTCATTTCCCGTAGCATGGCACACTCAAAATAAGGCTAGTGCTTATTCAAAAAACATTTCTCTTGTCTGGTTCCATCTTTACTAGGAATACATCCTCCTAGTTGCCCTGAGGATCTTAAATTCTATCACTTCATGGTCACTGCAGCCAAGGTCACCCAGCCTGTATTGATATGGAGTTCTGCCCCGGCGTAGGTGCAGGACCTTGCACTTTGAACCTCATGAGATTCTCCTCAGCCCACCTCTCCAGCCTGTGACATCCCTCTGGATAGCATTCCGTCCTTCATTCTTAACGACCACACCACTTAGCTCAGTGTCCTCTGCAAACTTGCTGAGGATGCACTCAATTTTGCTACATCATTGATGAAAATACTGAACCCAGTACAGACTTTTGAGACACATCACTTCTCAGCAGTCTCCATCTGGACAGCGAAACTTTGACCACTACCACATGTTTCTATGCAACCTGAGCTTTAAAGTCGCAGGCTAAACATAACTACTGTTTAACATCCAAAGCTGCTTGGGAAGGAGTGGCATATTGCCAGGCACAAAGAAACAACTGAAAGTGACAGGCAGAAGAAAAAAGCCACCAAAATTACTCATCATAGGATTATGTATGTCATTTGATGCTGTCTAACAGAAGTGATGTGCCTAAGAAAGGGAGAAGGAAAGAAATGGAGGATATGCACTGTTCATATGCACAGCACTCCCTGGAGACAGACATACTCTATTTAAGAATTAAGGATAGGTCATGGTCATGACTTTCCAACAGCACAGAAGATACTGTAAAATTTTATCTGCTATAGCATGCTGTCTCTGCAGACTATTCAAACTATTTTCCCCTGTGAGGTCCTTTGTGACTTCCTGTGGCTTTTATAAGGTCAAACAAGATGCCAGCTTCCCTTCTGGGCACAAAGCTGACACTGCCTTCATATATGGTCTTGCATATCACATTGCTGTCACTTACCAGGATACAAGCAAGTAGCCCCCAAAAAGGAGGGCATTATTCTGATGACTCTAATCAAAGACTTTATTGCTATCATTTCAAACATACTAACAACAAAATCCAGTATGTTTCAATAATGCTATTAAACAATGTATTAAATAATACTTAAGTGCCATATAGTGGTATTCCATCAGTTAAGAGGAATGCCACTCTATTGATTCCTAAGGGAAAATAAGTTTTAAAACAAATTTAAAAAAACAGCAATTAAGAAATGGTAGAATGGAATGGAATGGAATGGAATGGAATGGAATGGAATGGAATGGAATGGAATGGAATGGAATAGAATAGAATAGAATAGAATAGAATAGAATAGAATAGAATTAACCAGGTTGGAAAAGACCTTCGAGATCATCAAGTCCAACCTATCACCCAACACCACCTAATCAACTAAACCATGGCACCAAGCATCCCATCCAGTCTCTTCCTAAACACCTCCAGGGATGGTGACTCCACCACCTCCCTGGGCAGCACATTCCAATGGCAAATCTCTCTTTCTGGGAAGAATTTTTTCCTAACATGCAGCCTAAACCTCCCTTGGCACAGCTTGAGACTCTGTTCTCTTGTTCTGGTGCTGGTTGCCTGGGAGAAGAGATCAGCCCCCACCTGTCTACAACCTCCCTTCAGGGAGTCGTTAAGAGCAATAAGGTCTCCTGTGAGCCTCCTCTTCTCCAGGCTAAGCAACCCCAGCTCCCTCAGCCTCTCCTTATAGGGCTTGTGCTCAAGACCTCTCCCCTCGTTGCCCTTATCTGGACACATTTTCAGACAAGCTTTCACAAGGTCAGGAGATCACATATTGTGTTTTGCTGGAAAATCCTCTGAAACAAAACAGGGTATTGTTTGAAAACACAAGTTAGCACAAAGAAGAAAATAATAATGACATTTTAGGCAAAGCTTCCAAAACTGTTTTTATACCCGTATTTTCTGAGTTATCATTAGCTATAGGAAGTTATACAAAATCTCTCAGAAAAAAAAGAGAAGACTGGGACAGCTTATATTATTTTTTATTTCTTATTCACAAACCTGGGGTTTCAAGCATTTTAAAACATTCAGAAATTTATATGCCTCAAAACCCTCTTTGAAATAACAGAGGAAAAACCTCTTCTCAGTAAATAACATTTAGAAGGACCAGTCCTTGGAAATCACTGAACACATACAAGGTTACAATCCTCTTGAGAGATCCTGGAAATGTCATAAAGCAGCAAAGAGCAGTTCAAGCAGTTTATGAATGACAAAAAAGCCAAGGGAGATGATTGTAATCTTGTATTTATTCAGCAATCAAGCATCATCATTATCAGAGACGCTTAAAATATTTATGCGTTATAAGGTTGCTCAGGTCTGCCAATGCATGCAGCAAAATGTCATGTGAAAGTAAAACAGAGATGCAGACATCAGCCTGGAGACTATTTCTGCAGTTACATCATAGTTAAGAGATTATTTTTATGGAGACTAAGCCTTACATAATGCAGTCAAAAGTGAATCTGTCCTTCAAACCCAGTGAAACATACCTCTAAGTTTTAGGAGTCTTATAACTAAAATTATAACCTCTTATTGCCCCATCCTCCTTAACATCTTCATTGACGATCTGGATGAGGGGATTGAGACAGTCATCAGCAAATTTGCAGATGACACCAAGTTGGGAGCAGATGTTGGTCAGTTAGAGGGCAGAAGGGCCATGCAGAGGGACCTCGACTGACTGGACGGATGTGCGGGGTCCAATGGGATGGCATTCAGCTGGGTGCTGCACTTTGGCCACAACAACCCCATGCAGCGTTACAGGCTGGGGTTGGAGTGGCTGGAGAGCTCCCAAACAGAGAGGGACCTGGGGGTGCTGGTTGACAGCCGCCTAAACATGAGCCAGCAGTGTGCCCAGGTGGCCAAGAAGGCCAACTGCATCCTGGCCTGCATTAAGAATAGTGTGGCCAGCAGAAGCAGGGAGGTCATTGTGCCCCTGGACTCTGCATTGGCTAGGCCACACCTTGAGTCCTGTGTCTAGTTCTGGGCTCCTCAGTTTAAGAAGGACATCGAGACACTTGAACGTGTCCAGAGAAGGGCAATCAGGCTGGGGAGCGGCCTTGAGCACAGCCCTGTGAGGAGAGGCTGAGGGAGCTGGGATTGTTTAGCCTGGAGAAGAGGAGGCTCAGGGGAGACCTCATTGCTCTCTACAACTACATGAAGGGGGGTTGTAGCCAGGAAGGGGTTGGCCTCTTCTCTCTAGCAACCAGCACCAGAACAAGAGGACACAGTCTCAAGCTGCACCAGGGGAAGTTTAGGCTGGAGGTGAGGAGAAAGTTCTTCACTGAGAGAGTCATTCGCCATTGGAATGTGCTGCCCAGGGAGGTGGTGGAGTCACTGTCCCTGGAGGTGTTAAAGAGGGGATTGGATGTGGCACTTGGTGCCATGGTCTAGTCATGAGGTCTGTGGTGACAGGTTGGACTCAATGATCTTTGAGGTCTCTTCCAACCTTGGTGATACTGTGATACTGTGATAACAGTTACCAATGGACTTGATTTAGACAACTGAACAGGTGAAATTTACTTTTATGCATTGATTAGTGTATTTCTGTGTACCGTGCGTACACATGCCCAAAGGAATTACCTCTTGTGATGAGCAATAGAACCTTTCCAAACTGCTTATTTCTGTCTGTATCTCTGATGAAGAAAAGCTATCAAAAGAAAAACTCAAAAAGTACACCAACTTCAAGAAAACTGAACTATTAATGTAAATTACTGCTACAATTTTAGGTGTACTATAAGGTCATTTTAGTCAGAGGTGATCATTCAAACTCAGAAATCGACTGCCTGCTTTCCTTTTCCCATAAATAAATATGCTTGTGATCTCAATGACCCTGCAGCAGCACTTCAGGATTACTGTACTAAAGTTTTAATGTTTGGTCTTATCGTTCTCATGGGTGTCCCAGTCCTCTGACAAAGGCCTATCTGATATGTAACTGATGTTGCACCCCAACCATTACACACAACTTGGTGAAACTTAGCTATGCCAGTCTTCACTTCAGAACAAGTCCTTTTGATCTATTGCAGCTTTATTCAAGTCTAGTTCAACTAAATAGGATAGCAGCAAACAAACTCCTCTGCATGGAGGCATGACAGCTTCTAAAGATGTGCCCATGAAGGCATGTCAACCCGGATGGAAGGGAGTGTCGTGGTTTGGGAGGCCAACTCCCCCCCCACAGGCAAAAATAACAACTCAGACAAATGGATTGCAAAAAAAAATGGTGGAAAGTTTAAATGGGAAAACAAATAAAGCAACAATGAAAGTTTTACAGAGAACCACAAGCACTGTGACAAAAGGGAGAGATCCCAAAACATACCCAAGAACCTCCCAACCCCACCTGGGGGTACAACCAAACCCCCCCAGGGCTCTTTCTTCCCCCCCCCCCGCCAACCCAGCCTTGAGCCTGGGCAGGCCCAAGGGAGGCAGCTCATGCCAGTCTACCTAGGCAGCAGCAGGGCATGAAAGAGAAAGTGAAGACCCCATGTGGATGTTTTATAGATGAGCAGAGGATTGTGGGTGAAATACCTGGTTTCCTGTGACCACCCAGTGGGCTGGACCCTTTTGGGACCTCCCAGGTGTGGTCTGTGTGGTGGCATCCGGGCCAGCACCCAGCCTAAACCACCTCAGGAAGATAGCCACACCCTGCAACGTTTCCATGATTATTCAGAACAGTTACAGCTTCCCCCCCATCTCTCTTTTTTTTTTAAATATAAAAAATCATCTTACTACTTCCTTCTTAAAGAAAAAAGATCAAACTACTTATTTACAAAGCAAATACTAAATGAAAGAAGAAATCTTACTGCTACCCTTTCAGAAGCAGGACTTCAACAGGGACTGTTAGCTAGCTTTCTGTAAACTTAAAACTTTAAACAGTATACTGAGTTCATAAATTGCATCCTGATGTCAAAGAATAAGTATGTCCAAACCTTAATGCTTGAAAGCTTCAGAAGATAACATTTGCAAAACATATTTTAGTGAGACTCGGGGCCTGAGTTTTAAATGCATTTGGCTGCTAAGCTGTGAAGCTTTAGGAAAAATACTCGAAGCATGGCACTAATACCTTCTTTGACAGACTGAGGAATAGCTACAGTCTGGAAAATATTGATGTCTTATTTCTTAGCATTGAAAAAGGAAGGGATCTAAGTACAGGTTCTATGTGAAACACAGGTAAGGTGAAACATATAAAAATCTCATTGATGTAATTTATTTCAGTTTTAGAGAGATTTTCTTGGGGTGAGAAACACTCCCATTTAAAAAGGAATAAACCAAATACAGCTTGAAATATTCTTTGCAATCAGTTGTGTAACTACAGCTGTAACTTTAACATAAAGCTAAAATTAGGGAAGACTGGTCTTATAAGGGGAATACCTGATCAGTTTTCTATAAGATTATCTATGCTCAGATTGAAAGGCTGGTTGCTACTGCATTTCTGTAGAACTGAAGGGTAAAAATAAATCAATAAGTAAAACCCAGCAATAGAGAGTGGAAACAGCTACCCTGCTAGGGTAGGACACACTTCTAACCTGGTCATCCTAGATGGAGCTATACCAGGTTTCCAGTTTTCCCGTTTAGACCCTGAGGTTATACACTAAGCCAGTGTCAGAGCTGTGGAAAAGGTCTGCTCAAAGCACCAGATCCACAGCGCTCTCCAAACAAGACTGTGGGAACCCAGAGCAGTAGTTAACGGACTGTTTAGCTGTCCATGTCTATGTGGGAACCCAGAGTGAGGTTCCACCTAGGAACCATGTGAGAAAGGAAGGAAGCTGGGGAGGGGTTTGGAGCACTAGCCCTATAAGGAGAGGCTGAGGGAGCTGGGATTGCTTAGCCTGGAGAAGAGGAGGCTCAGGGGAGACCTTATTGCTGTCTACAACTCCCTGAAGGGAGGTTGTAGCCAGGTGGGGGTTGGTCTCTTCTCCCTGGCAACCAGCAGCAGAACAAGAGGACACAGTCTCAAGCTGTGCCAGGGGAGCTTTAGGCTGCATGTTAGGAAGAAATTCTTCCCAGAAAGAGAGATTGGCCATTGGAATGTGCTGCCCAGGGAGGTGGTGGAGTCACCATCCCTGGAAGTGTTTAGGAAGAGACTGGATGAGGCACTTGGTGCCATGGTGTTGTTAAGAACACGCAGAAGGCTGCGTGTTCGAATCACATCGGGGTCACCCTTTGTTGTTAAATAAATGTTTTAATTACCTCGTGCAATGCTTCCAGGACAAGATCTAAGCAAGCAAAGACCTTTGTAACATTATACAGCAACGTTCTCTAGTCTATCAGAAGGCACGTGTCACATGTCAATTGGTCATTTTCTACTGACATACATGTAATTAAGGCATAAAATAGGTTAATACAACAAAACAATATTTTAACACATCCAACAAAATTCTGCCTAATTTCTCTCCTTCAGTTACAAGGTGTTTACATTACCCTCAGAGTCAAAGACAAAACATAGCTTGCTCTAATTCCAGCAAAGGCAAATCTTCCCTATAGCCTTCCCAAGCTGTCTGAAAACAACCTCTTCCCACACCATGGTTTAGTTGATTAGGTGGTGTTGGGTGATAGGTTGAACTCGATGATCTCGAAGGTCTTTTCCAACCTGGTTAATTCAATTCAATTAGATTCCATTCTATTCTATTCTATTCTATTCTATTCTATTCTATTCTATTCTATTCTATTCTATTCCATTCCTAAATACTGTGCCTTTGAAGTGTATAGGGAAGGCAGTTGGGGGCAAAAAATCTGTTAAAATAAAACAAAACTGTGGGCTGGAGTGTTGATAGGTTGTGGGAAAGGAAGTAAATCATGTACAAACCTCTCAACAGCCACTGGTTCCACAGATCATGGCCATTCCGGCCCACGTGTGTCAGTGCTCACCTCCTCACAGCCTGGCCTGTCAGTCTGTATTTTGTCTCATACCACACGGTATGCTCAGAAACAAAGTCCTGGAAACCCTATAGGATGGAAGGATCTTGTTTCAGTGCTGTGTTATGCCTCCAGTAAAGCAGTTTATCCTAACATCTTGTGGTTGGTTGAAGATTTCCCCCCAACATTAACTTCGCCAGACCAACTCAGTTAGAAGCAAAGGAAGCTGTGCTTACAAGCAAAATCTACACTCTACAAGGGAATGCAATGAATATGTACCAAATATACAGGAGTTACAATATTATACATTTATATTTACAATTAGCGAAGAACACCAAACTCCCCCACCCCGGTCAAAAGACCAGGAAAGCCATTACACTGCCCCCACACCCCCTGTCCCAAGAGAGAAGAATGGAGAGAGAAGCAATGGGTTAGACCTAGCCAAAGCCAGACACTAAGCAGGTTATCTCTCCCAAGCGAAGCAAGACAGCTGAGATCAGAAGAGAAGAGAAAAAGGAGAGAAATTGTTATGGTACAGCTCCTCTTATTCCAGAATTTTACCCAACGAATTTGTTTAGAATAATCCTTTGGTTTAGTTTTTACACCCAACAGTGATTTATTTATATTTTTCTACTTTTCTGCTTGAAATCTGCAACTAAAATTTAAAGGCACAGCCTAAAACCACCACACGTCTCATCCAAATGTTGGATGTTGAACTTGTCTGGACTTGGCCCTCTCCTGCAGTCGCAAGCTGATTATATTAGTAAGAATCTGGTGCAATGGCAGCAGACACAAAGTGAAACTATTGCTTCTAATGAGCCAGGAATTGCATGGTAAACATTTCAGGAGTTTTTCACTTCTTAATTGCTCAAGTCTGGTAGAAGGTGCTGGTTGTTCACTAGAACATTATCAAGTTACTCCTGGAAAAAAAAATAAATCTTTGATTTCTTCAAAGGAATCTGGTTCACACAGTCACAGAGGACTCTACAACCTGGGTCAAATTTCAGTGAGTGGGGACCATCAGAAGATTAACTTCAAAAGTAATAAACTCCTGCTACAAACTAAAACACATCATGAGTACACTCTCCTGTTCAAATCCAGGCACTCAAAACAGCTCCAAATGTATTCTCTGCCTTCTCCTTTGAGACCCCCAGAATGGATGCTTTCTATCACAGATTCAGTGTCACAAAAGACCTCAATTAATACCACTGCCAAAAAAGCAGTTCTGACATCTACATCTTGTCTACTGACTCTAATGTATAAGAAAATTGGCATGTTTTAACCTATAACCTGAGGTGTACTTACTAGATACTAAATACCTGTGCTGCGATGACAGATAGTTCACAGACCCTGGCATCATGGAGGATTTACCATTGCCCAGGTGAAAACTGTAACATGTTGATTAGCAGGGTGATTATATGAAGGTATTGAGACTCTTGAACATGTCCAGAGAAGGGTAATGAGGCTGGGAGAGGTCTTGAGCACAAGCCTTATAAGGAGAGGCAGAATGAGCTGGGGCTGCTTAGCCTGGAGAAGAGGAGGCTCAGGGGAGACCTCATTGCTCTCTCCAACTCCCTGAAGGGAGGTTGTAGCCAGGTGGGGGTTGGTATCTTCTCCCAGGCAATCAGCACCAGAACAAGAGGACACAGTCTCAAGCTGTGCCAGGGGAGGTTTAGACTGGAGGTGAGGAGAAAGTTCTTCACAGAGAGAGTTCTTGGCCATTGGAATGTGCTGCCCGGGGAGGTGGTGGAGTCATGAGGTGTTGGGTGGTAGGTTGGACTTGATGACCTTTGAGGTCTTTTCCTACCTTATTGATTCTATGATTCTATACAGGAACCTAAACCCAAGAGATGCTTGATATTATATTTCTGTTCAGAGCTGTAACAACTGGGCAACTAGGCACTACAACCTAGCTGGGATGAGACTGCTCTAAGAATACAGACCCTGTCGGCATTCTTAAATTATGGAGAATGATACTTGAGAACAATTTGTTCACTGCAGAAAACAGGAGCTTTGCTCCCAGATACCATCTTCACAGAAGTGAGCTGCACTTCCAACAGTTTCTGGAGAAAGAAACATACAATCCCTTTCTTTGCAGGGTGAAGTAGTCATGAGGTGTTGGGTGACAGGATGGATTTGATGATCTTTGAGGTCTTTTCCAAACTTATTGATTCTATGATCCTTCTAAAGAAAAAAAAAAGCCAGGTGCAGATTCCAATTAGTTATCAGACTAATTTTGGTGGAGGGGAGGAATTATGGTAATCAGAAAGGCAGTTTTGGTTTTCCTTACTTGTTTCCTCCCACCTTCTTTTACAAAATAAGGCAATACACCACCAGCTGGCAACTTCTAACTGTTTTATTGCAGAAAAGTTCAAACCAAATGTATTACTTGATGTTTATGCCTTTCACAGGCTTCAGTCGGCACATCTGACCACTGCCACCACAGTCTTCTCTCCGTCTGAGATTCTGCACTGTAAGAGTTTTAGTCACAGCCTATCATCTTTGTCCTTTTCAAATCCTCCTCAATGCAAAGCAAACTATGCCTATAACTCCCTTAATATGACTATGAAGTATTTTTATTAAAATAATTCTTACAAGAAATAAAGAGGTGCATGAAAAGATTGCTTAAGCACAGAGGAATGCAGAAAAGAACCTGAAAAGAACCTGATCAACATTTAAAGGATGAGAAATATACTTTGTGATCTACATTCTCATCTACCGTGCTTGCTTAGTGCTTGAGTACTGAATCTTGAAACAATTCAAATGGAATTGACATCTTCAGTAAATTTCTTTTAGTTAATCTCTTATTATCACCAGCCTTGGGCACTACCCTAGCAATTCTGTTTGCAGATACTAAAACTCCACACCTAGAAATTCTACTTCTTTCTTTTGGCTGTACTAGATTTTAAAAATCCATGTGGTTTTCATGGTCTACAACAGCATCAGAAAACTATCTAAAGGCCTTCATTTCTTCCCCGTTTATTCCTTTTGCTCTGCTGAGAAAAAGTTAACATTGACTTTTAAATTATATTGTAGCAAAGTATTTTTTCATATCTGTATATTACACCCACAGAAATGAAGGATGTAAATAATGCACCTTAAAACAACATGTGAAAGAACAGAATAGAATAGAATAGAATAGAATAGAATAGAATAGAATAGAATAGAATAGAATAGAATAGAATAGAATAGAATAGAATTAACCAGGTTGGAAAAGACCTTCCAGATCATCAAGTCCAACCTATCACCCAACACCATCTAATCAACTAAACCATGGCACCAAGCGCCCCATCCAGTCTCTTCCTAAACACCTCCAGTGATGGTGACTCCACCACTTCCCTGGGCAGCACATTCCAATGACAAATTTCTCTTTCTGGGAAGAATTTCTTCCTCACCTCCAGCCTAAACCTCCCCTGGCACATCTTGAGACTGTGTCCTCTTGTTCTGGTGCTGGGGGCCTGGGAGAAGAGACCAACCCCCACTGGGCTACAACCTCCCTTCAGGGAGGTGTAGACAGCAATAGGGTCTCTTCTGAGCCTCCTCTTCTCCAGGCTAAACAATCCCAGCTCCCTCATCCTCTCCTCACAGGGCTGTGCTCCAGACCCCTCCCCAGCTTTGTTGCCCTTCTCTGGACACCTTGCAGCAACTCATCATCTTTCCTAAACTGAGGAGCCCAGAGCTGGATACAGTCCTCAAGGTGACACCTAACCAGTGCTGAGCACAGGGCAGAATGAGTTCCCTGCTCCTGATGGCCACACTATTCCTGATCCAGGCCAGGATGCCACCTGGACACACTGCTAGCTCATGTTCAGCTGCTGTCAACCACTACCCCCAGGTCCCTTTCTGCCTGGCTGCTCTCCAGCCACTCTGACCCCAGCCTGTAGCACTGCCTGGGGTTGTTGTGGCCAATGTGTAGAACCTGGCACTTAGATGTGTTAAATCTCATGCTCTTGGACTCTGCCTATCTGTGCAGCCTGTCAAGGTCCCTCTGAAGAGCTCTTCTACCTTCTAACAGACAAACACCTGCCCCCAGCTTGGTGTCATGTGCACATTTACTGATGATGGACTCAATCCCCTCATCCAGATCATTGAGAAAGATACTGAACAGGATGGGGCCCAGCACTGATCCCTGGGGGACACCACTGGTGACTGGCTGCCAGCTGGATGTGGCAACATTCACCACCACTCTCTGGGCTCAGCCTCCAGCCAGTTCCTAACCCAGCTCAGAGTGCTGCTGTCCAAGCCAGGGGCTGACAGCTTGGCCAGGAGTTTGCTGTGGGGGATGGTGTCAAAGGCCTTGCTGAAGTCCAGGCAGACTACATCCACAGCCTGCCCCACATCCACCAGGCAGTCACCTGCTCATAGAAGGAGATCAGTTTGGTGAGGCAGGACCTGCCCTTCCTAAATCCATGCTGGCTGGGTGTGTGACATCTGCCCAACTACATGACTCTATACTTTCTGCCTCCACTGTTGGGTTTTCTTTTCTTGCTTGTGTGGTTTTGTTTTATTTTTCATGGATATTCTCTCACAGGAAAAGTCTAATTACTCCAGCAAAATTCACCCTGTAGAGCTCTAAATTTTCTAATTCCAAATTGCAACAGGGCATTGGAATAGTGATAGAGATGCTTTTGTTATCTATTATTTATAAACATTCTATGATTGTTGTTAGGCTTTTGGAAAATAACAGATTTGCTGTGCTTCTCAGGGTAGAGCTGATAGTCTGCTTGTTTTGCAAAGATGCATTGTATCATTCTAGGAAAGCATTTCAAGGTTATGTTCCACCTTTCTTACTTTTATTCTTTGCTGACAAAGCAACTCTCTGACTTCTTTCCTTCAACCAGTTCACTACCCACCTCACTACCTGATCATCCAGATCACACTGCCTCAGTTTGACTGCAAGGATGCTGTGGCAGATGGTGTCAGATGCCTTACTGAAATCTAGATAAACCACATCCACTGCTTTACCATCATCTGTCCACCTGGTTATGTCCTCATAAAAGGCTATCAGGTTGGTCAGACATGACTTCCCTTTGGAAAAACAGTGTTGACTGCTCCTAATGACCCTCCTGGCCTTGATGTGCCTAAGGGCAGCACCGAGGATAAGTTGCTCCATCACCTTTCCAGGGATGTAGGTGAGGCTGATGGGTCTATAGTTACCCCAGTCCTCCTTCTTACCCTTTCTGAAGACTGGAGTGATCAAAGCATAGCAAATTTCTCTCAACTGAAACAATGACATCTTCTTGATGTTTTTTAGACAGACTTATTTCCCAGTGACTTTCTGACATGAAATGATGAAAATATTTTATTAGAAAGTGCACTGATGAAATGAGAAATTTCATCAACTACCATATCATATTTACAGAAATGTACTGTTGTACTTGAAAACACAAGCTCTAGGAAGTTCACTACAAGTTTGTCAAGCTGTTCACACTTTTATTAAGCATTCATGCTGGCAGGTTGTGGTGAAGGCACATTCTGCCTAAATACTAGATCTGGTCCCAGCATGTGGACAAGTTTCCCCTCCTTCAGGAGGAGGACAAAAGCCAAGGCATTAGCCAGGCCAGCATGCACCCAGCGCATGCAGTGCTTGTGTGATCACCAAGTATGGGCATAATTCCAGCTTCACGCTTTCTATAGGCTGAAGCCAGTTGCCTATGAGAGTGCCCATTGGCCAAACCCAGCCTCGAGGAATCTATAAGTATTACCCCTGTGGGTAAACAACTGGCCCCCTCTTTCACTTTGTCTCTGTACTCGCTCGAGAGAGAAGCTCTCGAGCCACAGCCTCTGCCATTGAGCTTATTGTTATTAGCTTCTATCACACATGCACGCATACTGAAGCCTCTGCATCGTGAGAAGCACTTTGATCGTGAGGATCATCCCAGAGGGAGGACCTTCGCTGAGCCCGAGAAGCCAGCGTCGCCACAGCCAGTCGTACCGACCGGGAAAGCCCAGCGTGCTACCGGAGGACTGGACCAGCCCCCGAGGGTAAGATCTGCCCAGCTGTCGGGGAGAAGGGACTTGATAGAGACTAAGTCCACATATACCTAGCCCCGCCATAGCGGGAGGAGAGCCGCCACGTGTGCCGCTCCAAGCCCTGTAACCGCAGGGAAGGCTAAAGCATTGGTCGTGCCTATACTGCACCGAACCCGGGACTGCCCCGATCGTCCCGCTGTGCCTTTAAGCCCAGTAACAGAGAAGCCGCAGCTCAGCGCAGCCGCATTCTCTCTCCGAGGCTGTTTACCTCAGCCCCGAGATCCGTCGCCACGAGGCCGACCCCATAGCTATTGTTGTCCGACCGGGAACCTCTGAACCCGCCTACTGGTAACCGTCGCCCCGCCCTGCCGTGCGAGCCGACTCCCAGGACCGACCCTACGGGCCGATCCCGACCAGGACCTATCCCCATTGTCTGGAGGGAACCGACCGAGTCCTGAAGGGAACCTGCTTCCAAGCTAAGCCCAGGTTCCAGCATTCCTTCTCCACTGCTGCGGAGAGAGGAGATAATACCCAACACCACTGTTTCAAGTCTACTAGGAATCAGTCCAGCGGCAGTCATCAGCCGGACCCCCACCATTGCTACAAACGACAGCTACAGAGTATCTCCCACGTGCTTCCCACCCACTAGCACTCAGTTCAAAGCATCCGCGTGTAGCAGTCATCGCTGACGCACAGAGAGATTGCAATATTGTTGTACATAGCCAGAAGCCGCCAGCGTTCCGCCGAGTCGCCAACTAGTGGCCAAGCGGCGGAACTGCACTCTTCATTATATAAACATACAAATAGTTTGTAGATAGTTTAATTAAGTTCTGATCACAACACTAAGCCATTTATGGAATGTATTTCACGAACGTGCACTAGAACATATATATAAGTTGTTGATTCACCTGTTATTAATAATTTGCTAATTAATAAAATTAATATTTTCATAATTCATATTTCATATTAATAAATTTAATAACCTCTTCACAACACAGGTGAAGGTTCACAGGAAAGGAAAAAGAAAAATAAAGTGGTTGGGGGCAGGTGTTTCAGGCTTCTCCAGCAGTCATTCAAGTCAGAACAGAAATAGCAATCCACCAATATGATAAACAACAAATTCCCTTTCATTTATGCATTTAAAACTGCCCTACAATGCACCACTGAAACCTATGACAGTAACTATTTATATCATCATTCTGACTATAGTATTCGATAATATAAATCATCTACAAGTTGTGAAGACAAGACTCGGGGAGGTTCCACCAAACAAGTTTCCAAGTCATTCATCTTGTTTGAAATACCACTCACTCGATTTGAGACAAATCAGCATAAACTACTGTCACTCTGAACATATCTGTGTTGTGTTTATGAAAATAAATCACTCTTCTAGACTATGAACAGCATAAGTGAAAACATGAAGTTGAGCTACTATTTGGACCTAATACTCCTTGGTTTCCTTGAAAGTAGGCGGCAAGGTGGATTATGAGTAGCCAGGCACGCTGATTCATTAAGTCAGTCACAGAAAATAGATGCATATTTTAAGTGAGCAAATGAGTAAATTATTGCACAAATTTCCTATCTGTTTGGATGAATACGGAGTAAGAACCATGAAGGCCAATGGCATCCTGGCCTGCATCAGGAGTAGTGTGGCCAGGGGGAGCAGGGAACTCATTCTGCCACTGTACTGGTTAGGCCACACCTTGAGTCCTGTATCCAGCTCTGGGCCTCTCAGTTTAGGAACGATGTTAAGTTGCTGGAACATGTCCAGAGAAGGGCAACAAAGCTGGGGAGGGGTCTGGAGCACAGCCCTGTGAGGAGAGAATGAGGGAGCTGGGGTTGCTTAGCCTGCAGAAGAGGAGGCTCAAGGGAGACCTTATTGCTGCCTACACCTCCCTGAAGGGAGGCTGTAGCCAGGTGGGGGCTGGTCTCTTCTCCTAGGCACCCAGCACCAGATCAAGAGGACAGAGTCTCAAGCTGTGCCAGGGGAGCTTTAGGCTGGATGTTAGGAAGAAGTTCTTCACAGAAAGAGAGATTGACCATTGGAATATGCTGCCTGGGAATGTGGTGGAGTCACCATCCCTGGAGGTGTTTAAGGAGAGACTGGATGAGGCACTTGGTGCCATGGTTTAGTTGGTTAGATGGTATTGGATGATAGGTTGGACTTGATGATCTCGAAGGTCTTTTCCAACCTGGTTAATTCTATTCTATTCTATTCTAAAGACACTGGCACACTTGCAAACCCATCCTGCAGACTACAAGTTCTGTAATTTCCCTGACAAATTCAATTCAAATAAAGAAACTTTCTCTGTAACTCTAGCACATCCCACAGGGTCAGTTTCTTGAGGTTTATCCTCCTTTCTTAGTAAAGCTCATGCATAAGTCAAGGGGAACCTCTGGAGTTTTGCTATACTACACGAGGTTGGCATTTGGGACGGAGAGTGAAAAAAAAAATAATCAAACTCCTCTTTATGTTTCTCCTCTCTGATATTTTGTAATTCTTCCAAATCTCAGGTTCAGTCAGTAAGCATAAATAATTTGCAATGGGTAGTCTAATCACCCTTGCTCATTTCATTTACATACTATTTATTCATCAGTTACATATATTATTATTGTTAATATAGTTTCATAGTTTAGTTTCATACTTTCAGTTAGGGTTGGAAGGGACCACAAGGATTATCTAGTTCCAACCCCCCTGCCACGGGCAGGGACACCCCACACTAGATCACGCTGGCCAGAGCCTCATCCAGCCTGGCCTTAAACACCTCCAGGGATGGGGCCTCAACCACCTCCCTGGACAACCCATTCCAGGGCTTCACCAATCTCATGGGGAAGAACTTCCTCCTCATGTCCAGCCTGAATCTCCCCACCTCCAGCTTCATTCCATTCCCCCTAGTCCTATCACTCCCTGATAGCCTGAGCAGTCCCTCCCCAGCCTTCTTGTAGGCCCCCTTCAGATACTGGAAGGCCACAATGCGTTCACCTCGGAGCCTTCTCTTCTCCAGACTGAACAGCCCCAACTCCCTCATCTGCCAGTAAGTAATTCTATGCATTAATGTGATCTTGGGCTAGCAATCCTATGTACATTATCTGACCTAGCTTCCAATTCAATAAAAGATTTAAAATAACATGCACATTCAAAGACAGAGTTCCCAGTGATGTTACAATATGTTGTTTCACCATCAGCTCATCAGCTGAGTCTCTAAGTATGTCACTAAATCCCTTCTTTCAGAAATATTACACATTTGGTCCTGTTTCCATATTGCTACTAATTCCCAGTGCTACATTCAGTACTCGAATGCCATACATGTTATTAACAAGATGCTTGGGGAGGCAGAAGTGGAAGGGGCATCTAAGTTATGCTATACTGTTTGAAAACATCCATTCATAACTTTCTGTTTAAAACTAGCCGGTTCTTTATGGTAATCTACCCTGTGGGGTATTGTGCTACTGGTATTGCATATGAAGCATGGAAAAAACTTTTTAAATGCCTATCAAAATTACATCAGATGATAAAGAATGTAATGGTTGACCTTCATAGCATGCAAACATCCTAAAATTATTTTGCCATGAGTTATTAATCAAATAATTAAATTGCTCAAATTTATGCTCCAAATGGGAATAAAAAATGTGATTATAAAGATTCCTTGTAAAAGAAATTCAAACTGAAAGTATGTTTTCACAGAATGAATTTATGGAGCAATAATTTATAGCTATAAAATTATGTTTCTATAATCAAGGTAGTCAGGATGATTTATTTTCTGCAGTTACTACAATGAATGTTTGAGGTACAATGGCAACCTTCTTTTGCAACTGTCTAATATCATAAACACCAGGAAAGTCTTTTGATATTGAATTAATCTCAGTCTAATTTCCAGGAGCTGCCTCAGGAACTCAATATGTGAGAATATATTAATTACTGTATGTTAAAATACATTTTAATTAATCTCTCAAGAGTGTCAGCACTGAAACTGGCAGGAGAATTAAATATATTGAGATGCAACAATCCAGCAGCTGGGTCTTTATGAGAATTTGCCAAAAAGATGGTGAAAGACTTCTCTCACTCAGGTTTACCCTGAAATCCTCAACTACAGATCTTTGGCATCTGGCAGAAATCTCATGATCAATGGCCTTTGCTCTCATGGGAGACTTCAACTAATCATAGTATCATAGTTTCATAGTTTCAGTCAGGGTTGGAAGGGACCACAGGGATCATCTAGTTCCAATCCCCCTGCCGTGGGCAGGGACACCCCACACTAGATCAGGCTGGCCAGAGCCTCATCCAGCCTGGGCTTAAACACCTCCAGGGACAGGGCCTCAACCACCTCCCTGGACAACCCATTCCAGGGCCTCACCACTCTCATGGGGAAGAACTTCCTCCTCACCTCCAGCCTGAATCTCCTCACCTCCACCTTCATTCCATTCCCCCTAGTCCTATTAATACCTGATAGCCTGAGAAGTCCCTCCCCAGCCTTCCTGTAGGCCCCTTCAGGTACTGGAAGGCCACAATGAGGTCACCTCGGAGCCTTCTCTTCTCCAGACTGAACAGCCCCAACTCCTTCAGTCTGTCTTTCACAGGGGAGGTGCTCCAGCCCTCTGCTCATCCCCGTGGCCCTTCTCTGGACACCTTCCAGCACCTCCAGATCCCTCTTGGAATAGGGGCTCCAGAACTGGACGCAGTTCTCCAGGTGGGGTCTCAGCAGAGCTGAGTAGAGGGGCAGAATCACCTCCCTTGACCTGCTGGCCACACTTCTCCTGATGCAGCCCAGGATCTGATTGGCTTTCCGGGCTGCAAGTGCACACTGAGAGCTCCTGGTGAGCTTCTCCTCCACCAGCACCCCCAAGTCTCTCTCCTCAGGGCTGCTCTCCAGCCAGTCCCTGCCCAGCCTGGATTTGTGCCTGGGATTGCCTCGACCCAGATGCAGGACCCTGCACTTGGTCTTGTTGAAGCTCATGAGGTTGGCTTGTGCCTAGCTCTCCAGCCTGTCCAGGTCCCTCTGGATGGATCCCTTCCCTCCAGCTGTCTGCTGCACCACACAGCTTGGTGTCAGCAGCAACCTTGCTGAGGGTGCATTCAATGCCACTGTCCATGGCACCCACAGAGATGTTGAACAAGAGAGGTCCCAGGACTGATCATGGTATCATAGTATCAGTCAGGGTTGGAAGGGACCACAAGGATCAGCTAGTTCCAACCCCCCTGCCATGGGCAGGGACACCCCACACTACATCAGACTGGCCAGAGCCTCATCCAGCCTGGGTTTAAACACCTCCAGGGATGGGGTCTCAAGCACCTCCCTGGATAACCCATTCCAGGGCTTCAACACTCTCATGGGGAAGAACTTCCTCCTCTAGGGATGTAACAGCACAGAGGAGAGGACAGCAACTGGATGTAGTTAAGTTCTTCAACAGTTCTTCAACAGCCTGTATTTGTGTCTGGGATTGCCTCTACCCAGATGCAGGATCTTGCACTTGCTCTTGTTGAACCTGCAGGAATGTCAGGTATGTCTGCAGGAAATACATTAGTGAGGGGACAGTCCCTGAGGTTCCTGGAGTGCACAGAGGATAACTTCCTGACACAGCTGGTGATGCAACCAACTGGGTTAAGAGCTGGCTGGATAGCAGGGTCCGAATGCTGGTGGGGAATGGAGTTAAATTCAGCTGGCAGTCAGTCACTACTGGTGGTCCCCAGGGCTCAACATTGGGGCCAGTTGAAAAAAAGGACCTAGTTTACAGCTGTCTGAACACAAGCCAGCAGTGCTTACAGCAGGGCAAGTAGGCCAGCAGCATACTATCCTGTATCAGGAATATTGTGGCCTGCAGGACTATTGTACTCGGCACATGTGAGGCTGCACCATTAATAGTGTGTTCACTTTTGAGCCCTTCACTACAAGAATGACCCAGAGTTCCTGGAGTGTGTCCAGAGAAGGGCAACAAATCTGCCAAAGGGCCTGGAGAACTCATCTTACGAGAACACACGAGATTGAAGGAAATGGAATTGTCTAGTCTAGAGAAGAGAGGGCTTCTGGTGGGTTGAAATTCCCCCCCCCCCCCCCCCCCCCCCAGCATTAACTTTGCTAGACCAACCAAGTCAGAAGCAGAAGAAAGCTGTATTTACAAGCAGAACCACACTCTACAATGGAATGCAATGAATACATACAAAATATGCAGGAGTTACAATGTTTACAGGTATTTGCAATTAGCAAACAACACAAGAATCCCCCTGGTGAAAGCCCAGGGAAGCAGTTCTACTGACTCCCCTCTCCCTGTCCCAGGAGAGAAAGGAACAGAGAGCAAGCAGTGGGTAAGTCTTAACTAAACATCTCAGCCAAGGTCAGCCAAAAAGCAGGTTAATCTCTCCTGAGCAAAGCAAACAGAGAAGTGATCAAAAAAGAGAGAGAATTGCTTTGGTACAGCATCTTATAGCAGATATTTCGCCAATGAATTTGTTTAGAATACTCTTTAGTTTTCCTTTTTTACATCCAATAGTGATTTTTTAATATTTTTCTACTTTTTGCTTAAAATCTGTGACTAAATTTTAATGGCATAGCCTAAAACCACCCCAGGGCTGTGGGGAGACATCATTGCTCTCTATAACTACCTGAAAGGAGGTTGTAGTGAGGTGGGGGTCAGTCTCTGCTCCCTAGTATCAGGTGATAGATCAAGAGGAAATGGTTCAAAATTGTGGCAGGAGAGGTTTAGGTTGGATAATAGGAAAAACTTATTTCTTCAAAGAGTGGTCAGGCATTTGAGCAGGTTGCCAAGGGAAGCAGTGGAGTCACTGTCCCTCAAGGTGTTCAAGGAACACGTGGACGTGGCATGGCACTTCAGGACATGGCTAATGGCCATGGCAGGCTCAGGGTGACAGTTGAAGTCGATGATCATAGAGGTCTTTCCGACCTAAAGAATTCTATGATTCCAATTTGTATATTTTCTCATGGTAATTATGCACTTTTCCTTCCAGTGTTTTTAATTTAATTTACACTCTCAAAGAGTGTAAAAGAGATCAAATGTTAAAAATTGACGGACAGATTCCTGTTAAAGTGGTCAATAATGGAGATATAAGTGGTACACTTAGAATAGTCTAACAAACACGGTAAAAAGATCTTTTTCCCAACAGACATGAAAACAGGCAGCTGGAAAGAAAGCTGCTACAATGGGGCAGGCTGGACTCATTAAAAAGAGGGCAGACTCATGCCTTTGTTGACAAAGATGGGGCAGGCAGGGGCTCAATTAAGGCTGTGAGCCATTTGACTTAAACTCATTGAGAAAAGAGATGACAAGTGATGTAAAATTTAAACACAGCTTTCTGCTTTATCAGCAAAGAATAAAAGTAAGAAAGATGAAACATAACCTTGAAGCACTTTCCTGGAATTATATATTACATCTTTGCAAAACAAGCAGACTATCAGCTCTACCCTGAGAAGCACAGAAAATTTGTTATTTTCCAAAAGCCTAACAACAATCATAGAATGTATATAAATAATAGAAAACAAAGGCATCTCTATCACTATTCCAATGCCCTGTTGCAATTCAGAACAGGAATGTTTAGAGCTCTACAGGGTGAATTTTGCTGGAGTAATAAGACTTTTCCTGTGAGAGAATATCCATGAAAAATGAAACAAAACCACACAAGCAAGCAAACAAAACCCAACAGTGGAGGCAAAAAGTATAGAGTCATGTAGTTGGGCAGATGTCACACGCCCAGCCAGCATGGATTTAGGAAGGGCAGGTCCTGCCTCACCAACCTGATCTCCTTCTATGAGCAGGTGACTGCCTGGTGGATGTGGGGCAGGCTGTGGATGTAGTCTGCCTGGACATCAGCAAGGCCTTTGACACCATCCCCCACAGCAAACTCCTGGCCAAGCTGTCAGCCCCTGGCTTGGACAGCAGCACTCTGAGCTGGGTTAGAAACTGGCTGGAGGCTGAGCCCAGAGAGTGGTGGTGAATGGTGCCACAGCCAGCTGGCAGCCAGGCACCAGTGGTGTCCCCCAGGGATCAGTGCTGGGCCCCATCCTGTTCAGCATCTTTCTCAATGTTTTCGATGAGTGGATGGAGTCCATCATCAGTAAATGTGCAAATGACACCAAGCTGGGGGCAGGTGTTTGTCTGTTAGAGGGTAGGAGAGCTCTTCAGAGGGACCTTGCCGGGCTGCACAGATGGGCAGAGTCCAACATTTAACAAGTCCAAGTGCCAGGTGCTGCACTTTGGGCACAGCAACGCCAGGCAGTGCTACAGGCTGGGGTCAGAGTGGCTGGAGAGCAGCCAGGCAGAAAGGGACCTGGGGGTAGTGGTTGACAGCAGCTGAACATGAGCCAGCAGTGTGCCCAGGAGGCCAAGAAGGATAATGGCATCCTGGCTTGCATCAGGAATAGTGTGGCCAGCAGGAGCAGGGAAGTCATTCTGGCCCTGTACTCAGTACTGGTTAGGCCACACCTTGAGGACTGTATCCATTTCGGGGGCCCTCAATTTAAGAAGGACATTGAGACTCTTGAACATGTCCAAGGAAGGGCAACAGGGCTGCGGAGAGGTCTCAAGCACAAGTCATTTGAGGAGAGGCTGAGGGAGGTGGCCTTGTTTAGCCTGGAAAAGAGGAGGCTCACAAGTGACCTGCTCTCTACAACTACCTGAAGGGAGGTTGTAGCCAGGTGGGGGTTGGTCTCTTCTGCCAGGCAACCAGCACCAGAACAAGAGGACACAGTCTCAAGCTGCACCAGGGCAAGTTTAGGCTGGAGGTGAGGAGAAAGTTCTTCACTGAGACAGTTAAGGGCAGCAAGGCTGATGAGAGGCCTTGAGCACAAGCCCTATGAGGAAAGGCTGAGGGAGCAGGGGTTATTTAGCCTGGAGAAGAGGAGGCTCAGGGGTGACCTCATTGCTCTCTACAACTACCTGAAAGGTGGTTGTAGCCAGGAAGGGGTTGGCCTCTTCTCTCTAGCAACCAGCACCAGAACAAGGGGACACAGTCTCAAGCTGCACCAGGGGAAGTTTAGGCTGGAGGTGAGGAGAAAGTTCTTCACTGAGAGAGTCATTCGCCATTGGAATGTGCTGCCCAGGGAGGTGGTGGAGTCGCCGTCCCTGGAGGTGTTAAAGAGGGGATTGGACATGGCACTTGGTGCCATGGTCTAGTCATGGGGTCTGTGGTGGCAGGTTGGACTCGATGATCTTTGAGGCCTCTTCCAACCTTAGTGTTACTGTGATACTGTTGGCCGTTGGAATGTGCTGCCCATGGAGGTGGTGGAGTCACCACCCCTGCAGGTGTTCAAGAAGGGATTGGACGTGTGTGGTGGTTTGAGCCTTAACTGGGATTTTAGTGCTCAGATAGGGGCAAGATTGAGAATCACTCCCCCACTCCCTCCTCCTCTTTCCCAATAGAGAGGGGGAAAAAAGGGAAGGAGCACATCTACCGAGAAATAATTTGCAGTCAGTTTGGAAGTAGAGAGGTAAAACATTTTCTTTTATATATATATATATATATATATACACACACACAATATATAAAACAATAACAGGAAGGGTTCTCAAGTGTGTGGAACATGGATGAATGGGGAAAAAATATTTATGCAAAACCAGTCCTTTGAAGTCCTTTGGAGAGGCATGCATGTAGCAGGGAGGAGGACCAGTCCTGACTATGTGGCAGAGAAGCAGGAAGCCAGCAGCAGCACTCTCATCCAGGCAAGGCAGAAGCAAAAGAGAGCAAATGGCTTTGGTGTCATCCTTTTTATAGGCTTGCTGGACAGGAAGGGGGAGTGCAACAGAGTAACTTGGTTTCTGGGGGGAAAACCCTGCTCTGGGGAGAGTTAGGTTCTCCCCCTGCATTCAGGCTGGACATAACCCATCACAGATGTGGCACTTGGAGCCGAGGTTTAGTTTTTCATGAGGTGTTTGGTGACTGTTTGGACTTGATGATCTTTGAGGCCTTTTCCAACCTTATTGATTCTATGATTCCATCATTCTATGAATGTCAGAACACTGGTGATAAAGACTATGCAAAGTATGATGGTTTTGGAAATCCATACTTTTGGAAAATATACAAGAACAGCAATAGCTCACATCATTCTAAAAATACAGAGCACCACTAACTCAGAGTAACTCTTCCCAGGGACAGCAGACAGCACTGCAGTTGAAGATGAATGGGCTGTAAGTTTGGAAGTACACTCAGTATTTATTTTTGAGTTTACAGGATTATCAGCTCCTGTGAATTACATTACCACGGAGGAGAAGTGAACAAAACAATAAAACCTGCAGTGCCAATATAATCTCTTAAACTAGTTCATGAACTATATATGATTCTGAAGTCAGTAAAAATTCAATTTGTAATAGTACTGAAAAGTACTTTAAAATGTTATTGAGTGAAAACTAAGCTGTTGCTTTCATTCTTTCAAGAGAAAAAGGCTTTGGAAAAGGCAAAGGGATAAAAACATCTAAAGGAGAATTTGAGGAGTGGCTCTGTAAGTGGAATTTCTCAACACACTCAGAACAAAGGTGAGCATTGGCCAGCATGTTGTACTGTGAAAGAAAAAGAAAACAAAATAAAAACACAACACAATAAAACATAAAACGAAAGCTAACCACCCAAATCCAGCCAAACAAATGAAACAAACATTAACAACAAAATCCAAGCCCAGTTAGGGCCACGAGGAGGAGCAGAGGGCTGGAGCACCTCTCCTATGAGGACAGACTGAAGGAGTTGGGGCTGTTCAGTCTGGAGAAGAGAAGGCTCCCAGGTGACCTCATTGTGGCCTTCCAGTATCTGAAGGGGGCCTACAAGAAGGCTGGGGAGGGACTTCTCAGGCTATCAGGTAGTGATAGGACTAGGGGGAATGGAATGAAGCTGGAGGTGGGGAGATTCAGGCTGGACATGAGGAGGAAGTTCTTCCCCATGAGAGTGGTGAAGGCCTGGAATGGGTTATCCAGGGAGGTGGTTGAGGCCCCGTCCCTAAAAGTGTTTAAGGCCAGGCTGGATGAGGCTGTGGGCAGCCTGCTCTAGTGTGGGGTGTCCCTGCCCATGGCAGGGGGGTTGGAACTAGATGATCCTTGTAGTCCCTTCCAACCCTGACTGATACTATGATACTATGATATTTAACTCCTCAAGCAGACTTCTAATAGACAGAGTTTTAAAAAATATATCTGTATTTGTGTACAAATATCTATAACAGCCATCTTTTTACTAAAGTGCCATTTAAGTTCTGCATTCAGGTGCCTGAGAAAACCAACAGAGGAAAATACCTGGAAGGAGATCCTATGGTCTGTAAGAACTACTGAAGAAAAAGGAAAAGAGCGCGCTGCAGCTGTAGGGCTTCCATTGAACAGAGGAAACAGTCTTTGCAGAATAAATTTTAGAGCACAGTAAGGAAAATACAAGCATTTTAGGTTTTATAGGTATGAATTAAAGGGAAGAACACTTTAAAAGCCACCTTAAAATCTGTAAAATCAACATGTAAAGAAAGAAGGAGCACAAAGATCAGAGACCTGCACAAGGCAGTTGGTGTCCCAGGCTGTTGTCCAAATCAACCACCTCATTTCTTATGAGAATAAACCACAGCAGCAGAATTAGCTGCAGTCCTCTGGAATTTGCAATTCAACTGTTTACATTGACAAAAGCTACAGAACCTTTACTATATGAATTGGGGAGCAAACAGAAAAGCTAGAGGCATAATTCCCAGGAGCTGATAATGGCTGCATATTCCAGACCACTCTAGGTATATGTGCTTTCAGAGAAACAACATCAGCACCAGGTGAGTCCCACAAAGATATGAATTTGATTTGTTCACACACTGAACATGGCTTGTTAGGGTCATTAAATCTGTGCCACTGTTCTCTGAGGTAGCATTCCACAGTCCTGTGGCTATGAGAACATTATTTTTAAATAGCTGTCTCTCAAACCACAGCATTTGCAAAAGTTTCTGTTAAAAACAAACAAAAGCAACCAACAAACAAAAAAAAACCACCACAGAAACAAAAACATCACAACCCAAAACTAGAACTCAAAGGCCTTAGGAGAAGAATAAACAAACAATAAGAAAGAATATCCAGTACTGAATAAAAGGATGCCTGTCCCAGACCTAAGTAAATCACAGCACACTGCTCCTCTGCTGAACCATGCTAAGGAAAGAGTCAAGCTTAAATTTTACCTTTTTTTTTTATATAGGAAAGAAGAGAGTTATCAAGGTCATGTTTTGAACCTTCATTCTTTCACGTCTGTCACTATTTCAGTTTACAGAACACTTCAGGGCACTCAATTTATCTCTTTGATACCTTTTTCCATTGTTTCCCATTCTTTCTTTCTCCCAGTGTCTTCATTTAAGCAGTGGAGAAAGATAGTTTCTAAAACTGGTCTTAATGTAATTAAAGAAGATTCCACACAGGATTGGATTAGATTGAAATACAGAATATTATTGGACGATTAAATGGAAGGTGCTATTAATAACTACAAGCTACAATGCAAAGCAGTGCAAAAGCATACGAAATACAAAAAAATCCATATTCTGGATTTAATGCAGAACGCCATCAGCCAAAGCCTTCTCCAAAACTCCACCAAAAAGCCCAGTGCTCTTTCTTCCCTCCCCACTGCTAGGTTAGTTTGGGCTGGCCAGGCCCAAACTTGCCCTCTACTTTTTCACCCTCCCCGAGGCCCATCAAGGAAACATCACACCCCCCAGGCCTAAGCCATGACTATGCAGCAAAAATAGTAAGAGATAACAGAGCATGCCTCCCCAGGAGAAGAGAGGCAAGAAAGAGGAAAAGCTGGCTTTGCTGCCATCTTAAATAGAGTAAGATGACAGAATCATTGGATTAAATAACAAATTACAGTTTCCTGGTCCCTTCCCAGAGACTCTCTGTTCCCTTTGGAGGACCACAACTCTAAGGTTAGAACTTTCAGTTCTTAAACTTACTACACCCAGACATCTTTGTCCATATCATCCATTACATACACATTTCCTATGATAAATCCATTCTTTCTTCTCCATAATTCTGATTTTACACTTAAGCCTCCCCAGAGATTTTTGACATTCACCATTACATACCTCCCTTGAGCAAAACTCCTTGTGTTTCTCAGAGGTTACATGTACTTCAGACACAATAAGGAAATACAAGACCCACCTTTTCCCTCTTGTGTCTCCTGCAACTTCAACCTTCCTTTTTACTTCCTGTTTCTGTAACCCAAGTTGTCCTGTAAAATTCAGACCATATCTCTCCTTCATGCTGCAGCTGTTCCTTAAGTCCATACCTTTTTCCCCCACATCACCTATTTTGAGTGCCAAGCTTCTTACATAAGCCTCAAAACCTTGGTAATCTTGCTTCTTCTATTGTCATATGCATATTAGCATTCTCTTTCCTGTATGAAGTTTTAAATTGTCCATTTTGGACATATATCAAGCAAGACTCTCAAAGGAGACTTTGTTTCTGAAAGTTCTGAGCATTTAAATATGCTCTTTTATAGCTTCCTCTAAAACTTCTTTCACACATTTCTAATAACCAATTCATAGGACTGTTCAAACTGCTTTTAAACCTAAATGAACCAGTTGGAAGTCTTGCAAAAGAAAATGAAAGTACAAGTCAAGGGAAGCTTTTCTCTGTCAATCTCTCACAAGGATTTTGTCAATAATCCTGAGCTGAAAAATGAATGAGCTTGTAAAGGGTTTGCTGTTTATGACATAACCATTCTTAAAAGGGAAAGATACTTCTGGTCTTGACCTCCAAATGTAAGAATGACAGATTAAAATCACAAATGTAAGAGTGACAGTTTAAATCAGTACACACACACACAGAGCTGCATGTGCAACAACCTGATCCAAAGCCTGGAAAAGGAAATGGAGATCTTTCAGCTAATTTACCTCTTCAGGCATGGACCAGGACTGAGGTGTATGGTGGTAGACACTGAGAAAAAAGGCGTTTGCAAATATACATCCTATGTTGCACTTCTACATATTTCAGGCAGGTTCTCTCTTTACTTCTGGATTATCTGCATAATTTGGGCTGTATTGCAAGGGACAAAGTCAATAGAAAAGGCTTTGGTTGTGAACTGGGTGAGCTGAAACACATTGACAGAAGAGTGCTCTAAATCATCATCAAATTAGGGTAAGAGTTTTCCCTCAGTCCTTATGAAATTTGCTCTCAAGGGTCTGAGTTCGGAAGAATCTGTCATAATCTCAGACACTGCAGAAAAAAAGACATGCAGTGACATCTCATGATCTCTATATCAACTTAAGTCTTTTCAAGGACAACTGAGAAGAACTTTGGATGTCAGTGCCTTGGCAATTTAAAATTTAGTCTAGCGATTGTGATTCATCCTTACAGTTATAAATTGGCCTTCAAAGTTGCCTAGAATTTCAGAAATGTTCATATTTATTTCAATGTGTTTCCACTACCCTTGACTGAGATTATACCTCAGTAATCATCCATTTAGCAACAATATCCCTTTCTTTCATGTTTGTGACGATCCAAATGCTTGTTCTCTCACAAGCATTTTCAAGCATTTCATTAGCTCCTGTTCATCTATTCTATTCTATATAGAATAGAATAGAATAAACCAGGTTGGAAGAGACAATAAAATACAATACGCCAGGTTGGAAGAGACCTTCAAGATCATTGCGTCCAACCTATCAACCCATCCAACCCACCTAAACAACTAGATCATGGCACCAAGCACCCCATCAAATCTCCTCCCGAACACCTCCAATGATGGTGACTCCACCACCTCCACGGGCAGTCCATGCCAATGGGCAATCACTCTCTCTGTGTAGAACTTCTTCCTAACATCCAGCCTAAACCTCCCCTGGTGCAGCCTGAGACTGTGTCCTCTTGTTCTGGTACTGGATGCCTGGGAGAAGAGACCAACCTCCACCTGTCTACAACCTCCCTTCAGGTAGTTGTAGAGAGCAAGAAGGTCACCCCTGAGTCTCCTCTTCTCCAGACTAAGCAACCCCAGCTCCCTCAGCCTCTCCTCATAGGGCTTGTGTTCCAAACCCCTCACCAACTTCGTTGCCCTTCCCTGGACACCTTCCAGCAAGTCGACATCCTTCCTAAACTGAGGGGCCCAGAACTGGACACAGGACTCAAAGTGTGGCCTAACCAGTGCAGTGTACAGGGGCAGAATGACCTCCCTGCTCCTGCTGGCCACACTGTTCCTGATGAAGGCCAGGATGCCATTGGCCCTCTAGGCTGCCTGGGCACACTGCAGGCTCATATTCAGCTGCTGTCAACCACTACCCCCAGGTCCCTCTCTGCCTGGCCGCTCTCCAGCCACTCTGACCCCAGCCTGTAGCATTGCCTGGGGTTGCTGTGGCCAATGTGCAGAACCCAGCACTTGGATGTGTTCAGTCTCCTGCCCTTGGCCTCTGCCCATCTGTCCAGCCTGTCGAGGTCCCTCTGCAAAGCCTCTCTGCCCTCCAGCAGATCAACTCCTGCCCCCAGCTTGGTGTCGTCCGCAAATTTACTGATGATGGACTCAATTCCTGTGTGCTTGCAGGGGTCTAACGCCAAGGTCGCCTCCATGCCCAGCTTTGCCTCCTACCTGTTCACACACCACTCCACATGCCTGGGGTTATCAGGCCAGGAGGTGCTCTGTTGCATATTCCAGGGGTCTTTCCACCATCCTCCAATTCTGGGCAGCTGCTGTCTTGATACTTAGAGAAAATCTTACCTTTGTTAAGACATTCTTGTGTTCTTCATGTAATCACAAAGTGATTTGCATCCAGACACGATTCCTGCACACATATCAACAGAAGTCAACAGAGAGACATCAAAAAGAGGCCTGACACAGGAACATTTTACATTACAAGAAAGGCAACTAAACAATAGCTTATATGCATATTTAATTGCTTATTTAATGGTCACTTAATTAGCTGGCATTTCTAGCTGCAGTTTAATATTGTGGTGGGTTGAAAATTCCCCCCAGCATAAAATTGCCAGACCAGCTCAGCTGGAATCAAGCAAAGCTGTATTTACAAGTAAAAGTGCAATCTAAAATGAAATGCAAAGAATATGTACATAATATACAGTATTTACAACATTTACAGGTATTTACAATTTATAAACAGCACAAGAACCCCCCCGGACAGAAACCTAGGGGTTACTAAAAGCTTCCCCACTCCCTACTTCCTACCCCCCTGTTCACAATAGAAGAGACAAAAGAGCAGAGCTTTTTGTTAGAATAATGGAAGATAATGGCAGGGCTGGAAGAAGGAACTGCCCATGGTAAGTGACGATCAGGTTGTGACCATCTAAAGAACCTGAAAGTGTTCAAGTGCATGGGACCTGATGGAATACACCCATGGGTGCTGAGGGAGCTGGGGACGGGGTTGCTAAACCACACTCCAACATATTCCAAAAGTCCTGGCAGTTCAGGGAGGTCCCCAGTGACTGGGGAAGGGAAACATAACTCCCATTTTCAAAAAGGGAAAGAAGGATGAACGAGGGAACTATAGGCCAGGCAGTGTCACCTCTGTGCCCGGTAAGATCATGGAGCAGATCCTCCTGGAGGCACTACTGAGGCAGAAGAATAACACCTTTACTGCACTGTATCCCTAAAGGCTTTGCTTTCAATGGATTCCTGAAGAACAGGGAGATGCCAGGATGGGAGAGAAAGGCATCTTACACACAGCACACCAAGTGACTTATGGGGGAAAAAACCATTTGAGAGTAACTGCAGTAGGCTTCATTTCAGAAATAATTTACTCTGGAAGTCCATTACTCACTGTATATCCCTTAGTAAAATTAAGGATGAGGGGTAGTCAGTGCTGAAGGGCATATATGCCACAGAAGCCTTTTTACATGCACTAAGTGACCTAAGAAGACTTTCAGCATGTTCCTGAGGATCTGAATGGAAGAGGAACATTCCAGCCTTGTCAGAGAAGAGAGATGTTTCCTTGGATTAGAGCTGTACACCTCAAACATCTGACATTACTGAACATCCAGCTATGCCAACAAGATGCATCAAATGCTGTCAGCAACATTTTCACTGTCCAAACGGGACTATAATTTCCTCTGTAAGAGAAGCAATACATTACAATACAATACAATACAATATAATACACGACCAGGTTGGAAGAGACCTTCAAGATCATCGCGTCCAACCTATCAACCCATCCAACCCACCTAAATACAATACAATACAATACAATACAATACAATACAATACAATACAATACAACCCACCTAAACAACTGCAAAACTAAACCGTGGCACCAAGCACCCCATCAAGCCTCTTCTTGAACACCTCCAATGAAGGTGACTCCACCACCTCCACGGGCAGCCGATTCCAGTGGGCAATCACTCTCTCTGTATAGAACTCTTCCTAAGATCCAGTCTAAACCTGCCCTGGCGCAGCCTGAGACTGTGTCCTCTTGTTCTGGTACTGGCTGCCTGGGAGAAGAGACCAACCTCTGCCTGGCTACAACCTCCCTTCAGGTAGTTGTAGAGAGCAAGAAGGTCACCCCTGAGTCTCCTCTTCTCCAGGCTAAGCAACCCCAGCTCCCTCAGCCTCTCCTCACAGGGCTGTGTTCCAAACCCCTCACCAACTTCCTTGCCCTTCTCTGGACACGCTTCAGCAAGACAACCTCCTTCCTAAACTGAGGGGCCCAGAACTGGACACAGGACTCAAGGTGCGGCCTAACCAGTGCATCTCTATTACCAAGTCTTCATGCCTCTGTTTTTGCAGTAAATTCTGTTAATAGTGAGAAGAGTGAGTTTAAGTCAAGTGCCAATGAAGTGAATATATGTTGTCAACTGTCACATGTCAACAAGATTGTACAATGCAAAGAATATACCACAGCAAAGTGAGTACCAAAGAAAAAAAGGCATCTAAAATGTCAAAATCTTGAAACACAGTCTCAAAGTATACTTGTGATATTCATCATTGTCAGTTAATGCACCATGTTGGATTATGCATCAGTGTAAATGTATGAACTTAATCAGTGTTCATCACAAAGTGATTTCTGAACCCAGGCTGTGAACTTGCTGTACTGAGTAGCTACAGCAAGTACTACAGTATTTTCTACATCATTGACTGAAGTGAAAGTACCTTACAAAAATTACAACTTCACTGGAAACCTAAATGTTGCCAGTGATATGAGCAATACTGAAAAAACATCTCCTGGCATATGTTTAAACACACCACAAAATATGGAAAGAAATATTGTTAGACACTTACAGCTTGCCAAAAAAATATCAGTTGCTGACATCCAAGTAACTTGTGGCTACTACATATGTTGTCATTTGTCCTGTATCATTACATACATGTGTAACTCTCTCTAATTCTTCAGACTTACTCCTGTGTAGTGGGTTGAAATTTCCACACCCGACCCTATCCCCCATTAACTTTGCCACACCAGCACAGTTGGAAGCAAATGGAAACTGTATTTACAGGCAAAACTACAATCCACAATGGAATGCAATGAATATGTACAAAATATACAGGATTGACAATATTTACTGGTATTTACAATTAACAAACAACACGAGAACCCCCCCCCAGTCAAGAACACTGAGGAGGAGGAGGAGGAGGAGGAGGAGGAGGAGGAGGAGGAGGAGGAGGAGGAGGAGGAGGAGGAGGAGGAGGAGGAGGGAGGAGGAGGAGGAGGAGGAGGAGGAGGAGGAGGCGGAGCCCCCAGAATGGTTTGGTAGAAGCAGTCTTATGGCAGATTATTTCTCCAATAAATTGTTTAGAATTATCTTCGGTTATTCTTTTTACACCCACCACTGATTTATTTACATGTTTCTACCTTTCTGCTCAAAATCTGTGAAAAAGTTTTAAAGGCTTAGCCTAAAACTGCCACACTCCTGTTTCACAATCATCTGAGCAAGAGCAGGTAAGTTCCATCAAGTTAATACATTCCACTACGTAAGGATGGATTTTAGTGTTCTTGCGTTTCAGACATAAGGTTTTATTTATTTAAATGTGGCATTCACCCTTAAGTGCATTTATTACAAGGCTGACATTTCAAATTTTTTTCATCATAATCAAACACCAGCAGCATTAACTTTTATTGAGGCCTTTATAAGCATTTATTTGCGTTTTCTGAGCTACTTGTCATGTAGATGTCATGGTGGCTTATATAATTTTACTTCATTTTTCTCTCACAATTATCAGAGAAACTAAAATGAAATTCCTAGATTAATGTCTTCAGCTCCAGATCTTGGAAGGCCTAATTTTGTTTTTTTTTTAAAACAAAAAGGTTATCATCTATTGCTTAGCAACATCCTGCTGTCCTTAGAATACAAACATTTTGCACAAGAAGGGCCAGAATGTTTCATTTCTTAATGGGTTGTTTAGAGCATAGTTTTGCCAAGTGTTAGGGCTGGGCCAGACACTAAAAGAGGCACAGACACTCTCTATTATCCCCTCTTACAATACAATACAATACAATACAATACAATACAATACAATACAATACACCAGGTTGGAAGAGACCTTCAAGATCATCACGTCCAAACCATCAACCAATCCAACCCACCTAAACAACAAACCATGGGACTAAGCACCCCATCAAGTCTCCTCCTGAACACCTCCAATGAAGGTGACTCCACCACTTCCACAGGTAGCTGATTCCAAAGGGCAATCACTCTCTCTGTGTAGAACTTCTTCCTAACATCCAGTCTTAACCTGCCCTGGTGCAGCCTGAGACTGTGTCCTCTTGTTCTGGTGCTGGATGCCTGGGAGAAGTGGCCAACCTCTGCCTGTCTACAACCTCCCTTCAGGTAGTTGTAGAGAGCAAGAAGGTCTCCCCTGAGTCTCCTCCAGGCTAAGCAACCCCAGATCCCTCAGCCTTTCCACATAGGGCTTGTGTTCCAAACCCCTCACCAACTCTTCCTTCACAGAGGGGAGAAAAGGGAATAAGGGAGAGAGACTCATGCATTGGAAAAGGAAAGTAAAGCAGCTTAAAAGATAATAATAGTGTGTGTGTGTATATATATAAATACATATATAAAGATATCTCCAAAACTGATACTGAACTCAAGCCCCCTGATGACAGCCCCCTGATGAGAGTTAGTCACTGTCACCATTAATGGTGTGGCTGAAGTCCCAGACTGGACTCAGCAGCAGGCAGGAACCAGATTCAGGAGCTGGATTCGGGAGCTCATGGAATGCTGTTGAAGGCAGAACAGAGAGAGTTCTCCCCCAATACCAACCCCTGAGCAAGAGAAATTAACCCTCACGATTGCTCAGTTTTATAGCAAATAAATTGAATATGGAATGGAATACCTGATCAGTTTAGGGTCACCTGCCCTGTCGGTTCCTCCCTGCAGGTGGCCCTTTTATTCTGTATCTCCAAGTCAGTGCCCAAGATTAGCAGTGACCATGGCCTGCATACCAGTCCTGGATACTATGTAGGCACACTGAGTCATATCACTTCTGGAATCAGACTCTGTGTGTGAAAACAAGTTATTACTTTCAGAAAGGGCAGTTAGTTAGAAGGAATTGAGATGAAAAGTACAATCATTGAACAGAATTACTTCTGTTCTAACTCGAAGCAGGGCAGAGGGACATTGCAGTTTTTTTCCACAATTCTTGTGCAAGAGAAATCAAGCTTGAATATTGTGGAGTCTGGTGGGTTGTGTTGTTTTGGTTTGGGCTTTTGTTTGGTTGGGGTTTTTTATGCTGTTTTGTTTGGTTTATTTGTTTTGTTATGTTGCTGTTTGCCTGGGCGGGGTTGTGTGTTTGTATGTTGTTGGTTTGGTACACCTTGAACAACCCAGTGCAACTCAGGCTTTTGCAAACCTCTGATAGTAAAAAGTAGCAATAAAGAGGGAAAACCAGGTACGGGCAAGACATAACAATTACAATGGCAAAACAAAGTCCAGTGCCTTAGCAGATGGACATGGCAAAGGTCACAGCTAGGACTGACCACCGACAAGACTAAAATGGGAACATATTGCAAGGGGACTATCTGAAATATTCAGTATCATAGAATAGAGTAATGATAGTAATAGAAATGGGGGGAATGAAAAAATGGGGGAAAATAGAAAATAACAAAACTACAATCAATTACAACCATTTCAGAATCACTGAATGCCAAACCCAAACTAAACCAAAAATCTAGGACAAAATAAATTCATTTTTAAAATCCAAGCACACTAACACATTTAATATTTGGAAACATAAACCAAACATTACATGCAAACAATCAAAGGCTTAGATGAAGTAATTAGCTCTGCAAGCAGTAGAGCACTGCACAAGCAGTCACTGTTTCTCTACAGATTTCAATTCTATAGTTGACTGTGAGCTGCAACTGAAGTTTTCTCCCTGGAATAGAAATTTCCTCCTTTTCTTGACCAAAACACATCATTCAAATGAAACTGGAAAATTAATCAGCTATAATTACATAAAAATTAATCTATAATTACATAAAAATTAAAACCTAGATGCCTTTACCAAGTAAAGCATATTTGCTATTTTCCTAAATACTCTGAGTAAACCCTAAAGCAAGTACAGCAGGTCCCTTCAGTTAGTTCATAGATTAATAAAGGTGTTAAGAGTAGATCATGCAATTCAAACAAATGCCTCAGATAGATGTTAATATTTTACATGACTAGAGGTCCTCATTCTATAGTATGGGCATGGTGACCTGACTCTGATTTAGCCACCCTGTAAGCAGCAAGGTGTTGAAAACCTTCTAGCCAGTCCTAAAAATGCTTGATTGTGTGTGAATGATGATTCAAACTTACTTTTTGATAGCATAAGGAGAGCCTGGAACTTCATTCATAGAACCAGGCCAAGCAGAAGATTTTACATCAGCAGGGCTTGAGCCAAGTGAGCCCATTTTTAAAAGGAATTTACTGTAATAGTGTTAATCTGTGGGAAGCTTGACAAGGGTACTCAAGGACAGAAAGCTACAAATTATAAACCACAAGTGTGGACTTCAAAATATATTCAGCACAATGTAGATGTGTCACGGGAATGAGAGCAAGTCACACCATAAAAATAAAGTGTGAATGCATCAAGCAAGTCACTCATATGTCAGCTTGCAAGGCAAAGACTAGAAAGAATTTGAAAACAAACCATGAAAGAGGGATACATGTTTTAACATCAAACAATTTCTCAGGTGGGTCAGACATCAGAGCTGAAATCTTGACCTGTCTAAATACAATCAAACTGTTGCAGTGAGGTAAGTCTCAGGACAGCATTGTGAATCAAAGAAGAACTACTTCTTCAGCATCCAGCAACTGGAAAATAGGAAATTTCTCAAGAATATGTTGAGAATAGAAATTACTGTGGAACTAGCATGACTGAAGACAAACAAGAAACCTGATAAGCAGTCACTGTATCAGCAAGAGACAAGAAAAAAGTAGAGGAAAATTGCTACCCTAACACTGAAAAAAGCAGTGTCCCCCACCTCATAATCTCTCTGTATAATCCAGGCTAGATTATAGGCCATTTGGCACTGCCTGAGAATGTGAAACACAGGCTTAATTTCTTCAGGCCAAAGCAGCATTTGAACTGAAGCATTTCATTTCCTGCATGACTGCTCTGGGTTTTGCAGGAAAACACACACTAACACTCACCATTTCCTCTACTTTGCACTCATCTTGCTGCTTTGCAACAAATGCAGTCTGGAAAGGACTTACTCTATAACTGATTTGGGGTTTCTTTGCATTTATTTTGTGTCTTCCTACCAAAGCAGGCATTGCCTAGATCTCTGCAGGAGCACAGCTTTTGAGTCCTGCTCAGCAGGAGCAGATTCCTCTCCAGACAACCAAGGAATTTGTGAAATGTCACAGAGGTGTCTGCAAGGTCAGCAAGATATGCGTGCAAGAAATGTTTGCAAGACAGGTGCTGGACTGTAGTTTTGCATCTGGCCTTGCCTACTTCTCTACAGGTTGAGTATGAAGTCCCAATTCTTGATCTTTATAGAAAATCCCTATAGAGGTTCCCAGTGCCTTACACATTTACATCTCATTCAAAGGAGGAATAAGGGGAGAAGAGAGTGAGAGTGCTTTACAATTTAGTGGCCTGTGAGAGTACTTAACTGACTGTCATATTTTAAAGGGCAGAGTGGGGATTTTCCATCCTACAGTACTGCAGATTATTACTGTGATCCTGTAGGTAAGGTTTACACTATAAGAGGATGCAAGCAAGCAATGCTTGTTTGTAGGCTCCAAAAGAGACAAAGATAAAATAGTAGAAGGCGCAGAATGGAATTTTTCTGTTTCCTTTTTCCTTGGGGTCACCACAATTCTTTTTTTACAAATAATAGAAAAATGGTCTATAAACAGATTATGTTGCTTCTTCCTTGTGGTCCTTCTGGGTATATGTGACCGGTTGATGCTATGCCTTTAAGAAAGAGACAGTTGCTGAACACTCTGGCTGAATGTTTTTGATATTTGAACAAAAACAAGATAGTCTAAACTAATTTCATTGGTAGATTGTAGAATGCAATTTTAAGTTTGGGTTCTGTTGGTTCAGTCTGTGTCTGGTCTGGGTTCAGGCTGGGTGCAGTCTGTGCTTCTCTGTCCTGTGGGCTGGACGGCTTCTCTCTTTCTGAAGCAGGAACGGCCTTGAGTTAACAGCTAACCAGATCAGAAAGCTAATTCTTGCATGCACTTTCTGAGCTAACAGAATTTTTCTTCCTTAATTGCCTTTCTCTCTCTCTCTAACCCTTTTTGGGAAAAAGGGGAGGTGGGGAGGGAGAGAGGGGGGGTCAGGGAACCCCCCTGGCCAGCTGGAGGGAAAAGGTGTTTCTGCATTGTGTTCATTGCTGTATTTTCCTGTATATATTGTAAATATTGTATATTTGTGTATATATTCATTGCATTCCATTTATGCTTGTAAATAGAGCTTTCATCTGCTTTTCCGACTGAGCTAGCTGTGGTTTCTTTCTCTGTGTGTGGGGAGGGAACTTTCTCACCCCCACAGTATACCATAATGAAAATACAGTGAATGTCTCTTTAATTTAGTCTTTATCACAGTGCTTTATTGGTAAAAGTACACTTGACTTATTGTATTATATAGTTGTCCTTAAAACATATGTTATGGTTGCCTGCTTTATCTGAGTCACTAGGTGTAAAAAATGTCAGAAGCTTTTAATTAGAGAACTCTGGATAAAATAATTAACAAATAGCAAATTGCCAGCAATATTTTTTAAAGTATCTACAATACAATCTTTCTGCAGCTATTTGTGATGAGTTCAATACTTTCTGGAAGATAAATTAAAATAGAGTTAATTTTCTTAAGTGCTTCATTATCTATCTTGATGCTTTCATGTCAGTGACTTAAGTGTCCCAAAACATGGGAGAACCAGAGCCTTGCTTCTTGTAGCTTAAGAATTAGACCCTTGGACAGAACCAGGGTGATGATGACTAACTAGTAGCATATCTCACTGAAGTGTAATTTCATAATTAAATTGAAAGCAAATGAATAAAATTGACAAAATGAATAAAATTTGTCAGTATTTTCAAATCATTTAGTCTGATTATCAATTTAACTACAAGTTCTTATTAATTTTCACCTGCTTCACAGCCTAGAGATTTAAAAAATAGGTATGAAACTGTGCCTCATTCATCTGTGTACTCCTAGTATACAATGTAGGGAACATACTTCTAATTTACTATATCTTATGATAATTTATTTCTGGTGCCATACAGCTACTAATGATGATAATGTTCTTAGCTGTAAACGTGACACCTGAAATCTTATGTTCATGTCACAGAGCAGAATGATAGGAGCTCACTCCTCAAAGAAAACCAGAAGATGTTGAAACTTTCAGTAACCCAGGTGTTATAAAATACAAAGTGGAATAGTTAACTTCTTAAAGCAGAGTGAGTTCAAAGTTGCTAGGAAAGACTGCATAGATATGAAAGGTGGCTACACTGTTCCTTTTTTCTCTGTCCTTGAAGACATTACTCCCAGTTTTCATTTTAGCAACTTGAGATATTTTCTGGTCTGTAGTAATTTCTGATGCAGCCTCCCAGTCCTCAAGCCATTCCTGCCATCAGGACCTTCCCGGGCTCTGCATTTGGCCTGCAGGTCTCTCTGCTGAGTCTCTTACAGTGCCCTCCTCTGCTCCTCAGGAAACAAGTACCCTCTCCTTACACACAGGTTCTCTGCACTCCTCCATGCTATTTAAACGAATTAACCACCAGCCAGTTTCCTTGAGCCACATCATCATCACAAAAGCTGAGCACTTGAGCTACTTGCTTCCCAGGAGTACCTGAATAAATACCCTTTTTGGTGTGCACAAACTCACACCTTGCATGGGGATCAGCTCTTTAAAGTTACTTATATGGTAGTTTAAAGTTAACTTGGTTACATTTTTGCAGAATTCATCTGCAGCAGCTCTGCACTCCAGACGCCTCAAGAAGGTAAACACCTTTCTCCAGAGGTGCTTGGAATGCAGCCCTTACAAAATCTCCCTTAGCACAGCAAAGCAATTCCATGTGAAAGGCAGCAAATGAATAGGTCACCTCTCCAGGTGTCTGAAAGGGTGCAGGACTTTTAGAACATTTTCTCTGGGGGACTGAGGTAGAAAAGCAGATCCCTGTGTGACGAAGTGACAACTCTAGGAGATGCTGAAGGCAGGGGATTAGCTAAGGAGCTGAACTGTGGAGAAAGAATGAGGATACCTTTCTGTACGAAAGAAGAAGAGGCTTCTTGTGGACCTTTACTGTTTCATAAATGTTGCTTTGCATCCACTACACAAGCATGTAATTTACTGTGAAGGAACCAACTTAATCCAATGGCTATTCAAATGGCTGCACAGCTGGCCACAGAAATCAGATCTTAGTGCACATGAACTGAGGGGTTTACTTTCAGGGTCTCAAGACAGCCTTGATTTCTTATAGTAAATTACTGCCTAGATTTATAAGTCAACCTTATTGATGAACTGTTTTGTTGTATTTCTTTATATTTTGTATGGCTAAGTGAATAGAAAAAGGCATCCATTCATTTTATTGATCTAGAACAACCTGAAATACTTGTTTTAAGAGTAAGCAAATCTGTATCAGTCATTAACTTATTTTACTATTAAGATTCCAATCTATTCAACAAGAATTAAGGCATAAGAATTAATCGGATAACCTATGACCTTTCTTTTCCCTCCCTAGAAATATTAGTATCATTATCAAGGAGATTATTTTCACCATTTGCTGTGGTCAGCATATCACTACAAAAATAGTACTTTCTTGTGTGTGAAAGGAAGGTGATGATATCTGACGAACGTAGAATAGAATAGAATAGAATAGAAGAATAGAATAGAATAGACCAGACCAGACCAGACCAGGTTGGAAGAGACCTTCAAGATCATCACGTCCAACCTATCAACCAATCCAACCCACCCAAACAACTAGATCATGGCACCAAGCACCCCATCAAGTCTCCTCCTGAACACCTCCAATGATGGTCACTCCACCACCTCCCTGGGCAGCCCATTCCAATGGGCAATCACTCTCTCTGTATAGAACTTCTTCCTAACATCCAGCCTAAACCTCCCCTGGTGCAGCCTGAGTCTGTGTCTCTTGTTCTGGTACTGGCTGCCTGGGAGAAGAGACCAACCTCCACCTGTCTACAACCTCCCTTGTAGTTGTAGAGAGCAAGAAGGTCACCCCTGAGTCTCCTCTTCTCCAGGCTAAGCAACCCCAGCTCCCTCAGCCTCTCCTCACAGGGCTGTGTTCCAAACCCCTCACCAACTTTGTTGCCCTTCTCTGGACACCTTCCAGCAAGTCAACCTCCTTCCTAAACTGAGGAGCCCAGAACTGGACACAGGACTCAAGGTGTGGCCTAACCAGTGCAGCGTATAGGGGGAAAATGACCTCCCTGCTCCTGCTGGCCACACTGTTCCTGATGCAGGCCAGGATGCCATTGGCCTTCTTGGCTGCCTGGGCACACTGCAGGCTCATGTTCAGCCTACCATCAACCAGAACCCCCAGGTCCCTCTCTGCCTGGCCACTCTCCAGCCACTCTGATCCAAGGCTGAGGATTCCTGTATGCCATGTGCTTGGTATATTTTGTGACTGGAAAGTAGGAGCATCTATCAAAGGGTAGCATACAAAATCACAGCCCTCACTCCCCAGCAAAAGCACTGCTCAGCTGGCTCTGTAGACTACCTGCAATCATCTTGACTTGCAGCTGCTTTACCCACTCAGTTTCAAGTGGGTACAAGTCCTCATCCAACTCCTGTAATGCCGTCTTCTTCTCTCACTCTGATCTACAAGACATCTATTTTTCCATGTTGCCATCAGCACTGCCCCTTGAGAGGTGGAATTAAGAACTTAATGACTCATATATATAAACATTAAGCAGTATCTCCCTTATTTCATGAATGGGCACGCACTGGACTGTTCCAAAAGTGGCACATGCTAGCCAAGGCCAATCATCCTTTTTATATAGGGCTTAGGAAAACATCCGCTTTAGAATTCTAAAAACTGATTTGAATAGATAAAGCCCTTTCACTTCTTGGTCTTCATTGTCATCTACTGTCCTTCCAACAACACAGTAGTCACAGTCCTTCATCTCCTTATTATTTGTCTCTTGTTGATCTTCTGTCATTTCCTCAGGAGGCCCAGGTGTGTGAGAATCCACCCTGATTTCAAGACTCAGCCTTATCTCTCTTTGAAGTTTTATGCTGTTCTAGCTGCAGCCTTATCTTCCTTTGTAACCGAGCTAAAGGCTTTACCTTTGTTTACGTCTAAAAACTTAATCTCTTGACTACTGGGAAAGTTTCTAACAGTACGAAAATTAGTAAGTCTCCTTCCTTTACCCTAGAACATCAATATCACTTCTGTCAACATGTGTAACATCAGGGAGCGGTTGAAATCAAGCTGAACCTGGTGAATCATGATCAGTTGCCAAGGAACCTGTGCTCAGCCTGTTAAACTCCCTCCTTTTCTCCAGCCCCCTCAATAGAGCCAAAAGTAAAGCTGCCAAACCGTCTCAGTGTGGGTTGCAAGAAAAAACTACTAAACTCCAGTACGTGGGGCTGCATGTAAGAAAAAAAAAAGGTGCAGGGGACTCTTCCTTCTCCTCTGGTATCATTTTCCCTGAGTGAGGGGTGGCCATCTGCCTTACAGTGGCACTGTTGCAGTGATTTTAGAATAAGAAAGAATTCCTGTCTCCAGATAAATTCTCTCTTTTCATTGTTAAGCCATACCCCTAGGACAAAAGCTCTCTTGGAGAGCTATTAAGGTCAACCAAAACCATCACTCTATCTATTCAGACAAGGTAATATTATGCCTTGTTTGAGACAACAGAGCAATTAAGGGTTTGAAAATGCCTGTCCTGTCACATGCATTGTTTTGGGACAACAGTCATTGGTATCTCACACACAGGAAGTTTCCTGTGCATGCAGCTATTTCCAAGCATGATTACCCTCAGTTGATTGAAAGGAGTAGGAAAAATCTGCCCTAGAAATACTTATTTCCTACATACATATAATCAGTACCTTGCTCATGATAACGATGGCTGCATTGCAAAGCTGAACGAACAGAGGAAACTGATCTGAGGAAACTCTTCCCACCACTTGTCCACTGCACTGTACCCCTGCTTGTCAACTTTTGTTAACTGCTAGACACTAAAGGCCTTTCAGTCTTAAAATATTTAGAGAGACCTAAAAAAAACTCAGATGTATGCCAGATATAATAAATGTTTTGTGGTTTTTAGAAATCATTCTCAAATTATTATGCAGCATGAGCATGTTTTAGCAGCAGAAATAATCAGAGACATTAATCCTTATAGTATTCTCCATGGCAAAATAAGCACATATACATAAGTCTTCCAGATTTGCAGGTATTGTTCAGCTCTATTCTGGTCTGCTTGGAAAGCATTTACATTAGTACTTGCTCAGTCCAGACTGATCTGAAGTCCCAAACTTGGAGGAGGATTTAAATAGATTCAGACTTATGCACTGTGCTTCCCAGCATTAACCTGACTGAAATCCTTGTTCAAAATGGCACATAGCTGGAATTGTAATGTTCAACTTAGAATCAAGGCATGAGTTCTGTGGCTTAAATAGAGTTCTGTGCCTGAGAGTTCTGTCTATGCTCTGAAAAGTGATTTAATAAAGTGATTTACTGCAAAGATAAATGATTTAACATAGTTAAAGAGACACTAAACTGCTTGGTGCATCCCCATTCCTCCACAGTAACTCTTCAATTTTTTGACCAATGAATTGTCTCAGATTTCCCCCAAAGCACTGGGTATTGGAAGTGACACCTTCCAAGAGGTGGGACTGTGGAGGATTTTCTCATTAATTTTTCACGATGTTCAAGCATAGCAGAACAAGAAGACAGGGGAAGAATGGCAAGTGATGGATGCTAGGAGTTCTGCTTGATAAAATGCTTAATACCCTTCCTTTTTTTTCCTTGTTTCTTCAGTATGTGTTGATTGGTTTTTAACCAAATTAAGGGACTAGTGTGTGTGTTTGTTAAGTCATACATGTCACTTCCTTTTGTCTTATCCAAAAATCAGCTGTTTTCTGTACCTCTAAGAATAGATAGGAATAGAATAGAATAGAATAGAATAGAATAGAATAGAATAGAATAGAATAGAATAGAATAGAATAGAATGGAATAGAATAGGATAGGATAGGATAGGATAGGATAGGATAGGATAGGATAGGATAGGATAGGATAGGATAGGATAGGATAGGATAGACCAGGTTGGAAGAGACCTTCAAGATCATCGTGTCCAACCTATCATCCAACACTATGTAATCAGCTAAACCATGGCACCAAGTAGCTTACAAATTTCAAGTTGTAGTATTTCTTTAAAGAAGTAAAAGGTGACTTAAACCAGTAACTTCCATGTTTCATCAAGAGTTACAGCTAAAAGCATTTATCCTTGGAGTTCTGATAGGACATATTATTTTTTATACAATTAAGCTTAATACTGCAAAATGAATCTTCCCAATTAACAGTACCATATTGATTTTTTTAATAGTTGTTCTCAAAATAAAGAGATATACTGCATCATAAAACCACATTAAAAACAGCATTTTCTTATAGCTCTAATGATGACATTTTCTTGTAGCTCTCTAGCTCTAGCCTGGAGAAGAGGAGGCTCAGGGGAGACCTTATTGCTGTCTACAACTACCTGAAGGGAGGCTGGTGGGGGTTGATCTCTTCTCCCAGAACAAGAGGACACAGTCTCAAGCTCTGCCCAGGGAGGTTCAGGCTGGATGTTAGGAAGTTCTTCCCAGAAAGAGACATTGGCCACTGGAATGTGCTGCCCAGGGAGGTGGTGGAGTCACCATCCCTGGAGGTGTTTAGGAAGAGACTGGATGAGGCACTTGGTGCCATGGTTTAGTTGATTAGATGGTGTTGGATGATAGGTTGGACTGGATGATCTCAAAGGTCTTCTCCAACCTTGTCTATTCTATTCTATTCTATTCTATTCTATTCTATTCTATTCTATTCTATTCTATTCTATTCTGTTGGTGCCAGGGGTGTGGTGTGTATCCTGGCATCGCCATGTGCCAGAGAGGCCAATTTCCCATGCAGATCAAGTCTGTACCCAGGCCTGTGCCTACCTTCCAGGTAAAAATGTTCTAATGATAATGGCTTATGTTTTAGACTGTATCATCAAAAAGACCAGCCAATTTGCACTGTTCCATCAATCTCAAATGATGCAGCTTTTATGCTTGTTATTGATTGAATGCTTTAATAAAATACAATGAAAGAATTGTACTAAAAAATACTATGAGATAATGAAAACTCATTAATAAGGACTAAATCCAAAACATTGAATTTAGAAATGATGATGTTAAGAGCTACATTATTAGGAAAGTACAAGGTATGAAGATGTTATATAAATCTTGATAGAGGGGACAAATACTCTAAAAATTGTCACATGATTGATATCTCAGAGATAAAAACAATTTTATAACAATGAATTATAGTCTGGAAGCTATACATGCTCTCAGTCTCTGGAAACTCAAAAGATAAACAGTTCCTGTCCAATGGAAAACTATTTCTTCATTACATTTCAGGTCTCCATTCTCCATGCTGCTGTATTGCACTCTCATAAAAAGTTCTCATGAAATGTCCTACAACCACAAACCAAAATAAATTTCAAATATATTGACAAAAAGCACTCAGAATCCCTAAGCTAGCTTGTGCAGAGCATAGTATTCATCTCATGTGAAGTTTTAAGATTACATATTTAGCCTAAGCTAATTGTCTAAGGCCTTTCTATAGAGATGGGAGATAAAGGCACCTGCAAACCACAGTTTATCCTACTTTCATGGAAGTCTAATAGTAGCAGTGTGGAAATAACAGAGATTTCCCATTTACCATAGACATACAGAATTAACCAGGTTGGAAAAGACCTTTGAGATCATCAAGTCCAACCTATCACCCAACACCATCTAATCAGCTAAACCATGGCACCATGGACCCCATCCAGTCTCTTCCTAAACACCTCCATGCTGGCTGGGCCTGATCCCTTGGCCATCCTGTAAGTGCTGCGTGATCGCACTCAAGATGAGCTGTTCCATAACCTTGCCTGGCACTGAGGTCAGGCTGACAGGCCTACAATTCCCTGACTCCTCCTTCTAGCCCTTTTTGTGGATGGGCATCACGCTGGCAGCTTCCAGTCATCTGGGACCTCTCCAGTGAGCCAGGCTGGTGAAAAATGATGGAGAGCATAAATAAAGTAGATTAGCAATCTACCTTCTCAGATAATAAAGTGTGATGAATCCTAGTGCAAACTGTCTGGAGTATCACAGAGCTTTGGATAACACTCATTCAAAGCATTGAAAGGGCCCAGGTAAGCTCCAGGCAGTGAACAATGCAAAAGGAACCACAGTTACTGTAGAAAGCGCTTCAAATTAATTGTTCAAGGCTGCTGTTTTGGGAAGTGCATAAGCACTGAATAAATGCTTTCTGCAATAGTGGACTTAAAGTCAGTAGTAGAACTTGCAGTTCAATTTTCCTTTTCCAGTTATGTCATCACTGGGAGTACACATAACACCTCTACAACACAGCATCTTTTATATTATTTAATCAGAAAGTGGCAGGAATATCTTCACCTCTACTCCATCTCAAACTAGACAGGTAACAGGCATACAGGGTAAACAGGTTCCACATCCATTTTTCAGGAATAATTCTCTGTAAAGTAATTTTTAAGTGAAGCCTTGAAAAACTGTGTTTTTTATTAGGGCAAAGTGGAAAGCTCAAGAAGTTAAAAGAATGAGAGGAATTATAGTAGCAATAACAGTTTGGGCTTTTTCATCATTAAACATGTAGTGGTGTTATAATATTATAGTATCATAATATCTGTCAGGGTTGGAAGGGACCACAAGGATCATCTAGTTCCAACCCCCCTGCCATGGGCAGGGACACCCCACACTAGAGCAGGCTGGCCAGAGCCTCATCCAGCCTGGGCTTAAACACCTCCAGGGATGGAGCCTCAACCACCTCCCTGGACAACCCATTCCAGGGCCTCACCACTCTCATGGGGAAGAACTTCCGTCTCCCCTCCAGCCTGAATCTCCCCACCTCCAGCTTCATTCTATTCCCCCTAGTCCTATCACTCCCTGAGAGCCTGAGAAGTCCCTCCCCAGCCTTCTTGTAGCCCCCTTCAGATACTGGAAGGCCACAATGAGGTCACCTGGGAGCCTTCTCTTCTCCAGACTGAACAGCCCCAACTCCTTCAGTCTGTCCTCACAGGAGAGGTGCTCCAGCCCTCTGCTCCTCCTCGTGGCCCTTCTCTGGACATCTTCCAGCACCACCAGATCCCTCTTGGAATAGGGGCTCCAGAACTGGACGCAGTACTCCAGGTGGGGTCTCACCAGGGCTGAGGAGAGGGGGAGAATCACCTCCCTTGACCTGCTGGCCACACTTCTCCTGATGCAGCCGAGGATCTGATTGGCTTTCCGGGCTGCAAGTGCACATTGAGAGCTCCTGTTGAGCTTCTCCTCCCCCAGCACCCCCAAGTCTCTCTCCTCAGGGCTGCTCTCCAGCCAGTCCCTGCCCAGCCTGGATTTGTGCCTGGGATTGCCTAGACCCAGATGCAGGACCCTGCACTTGGTCTTGTTGAAGCTCATGAGGTTGGCTTGTGCCCACCTCTGCAGCCTGTCCAGGTCCCTCTGGATGGATCCCTTCCCTCCAGCGTGTCTGCTGCACCACACAGCTTGGTGTCATCAGCAACCTTGCTGAGGCTGCACTCAATGCCACTGTCCATGGCCCCACAGAGATGTTGAACAAGACTTATGTTTTTAAGAACTTTAAAAAGTAATTATTTCGTCTCTAGAAAATAATGTGAGTGTCCTGTCACTGTTCTTGCTCCTGATAACAGGAGCATCAAACACTATATATTTTCATGCTCTTATGCTGTTTCCAGAAGAGATTTGTTAATTGTCTGATTCTCTCCAGCACAAAGCTCTTCTTCCTTCATTCCCACTCAACCCTCCCCTCCCCCCCTTCCTTTATAGAGAATGACTTTTAAATAACATTTTATTTTAATTGTAAATGAGTTCCAACTTTCTGGACCCTTAAATGATTCATAACTTTGAGTGTTCATCAGTTGAGTTTAACAAGAGTCTATGCACTGAAGCGAGTTTTGCTATGTGGTTTCAGAGTCTGTCAGGGTTCTTTTGCTGTGTTGATATTTGACAATGAGCTGTGTTCCTAATGGGGGTTTTCTGCAGTCCCATACCTTTTTTAATCTTATTTTTGTCCTCACAAACACTTATCAGGTATAAACAACTTCAGTATGCTCTACAGAGAGCTAGCTGAATATTAAACCAGCAGGGTCTTTAATTACTGCAATGCTAAACTGCACTTCCTATTTCATTCATTAAAAAGACAAATATTACAAGGATGATTTCAACACAAACAGTGTTCTGCAAGGGAAACCAAACAACAGCAGCTACGATAGCTTGTCTAGTTTGGATGATTCACAGAGGCTAGGATGGAGCAAGCCTAACATCAAAACATCTGCAGTTAAGAACAGAAGATGGGTTCTTCTTGTTGGGGACCAATTCCTTGGGAAAGTATGTTGCCTCCCTGGGGCCAGGGTTAAGGATATATTGAGAAAACTTCCTGCCCTCATCCATCTATCTGACTACTACCCATTAATGAGTGATTTTCCAAGTAGGCAATGATGAAATCTCAACACAAAACCTGAAAGCAATGAAGAAAAGCTTCAGGGCCCTGGGACAAATGGTGAAGGGATCAGGAGCACAAGTAGTATTTGCCGCTATCCCACCATTATCTATGATTGATGACAACATGAACAGAAAAACCCAGCAGATTAATGCCTGGCTGCAGAACTGGTGTCATCAGCAGGATTTGGGGTTCTTCGATCACAGGCTACTTTACAAGACCCTAGACCTGCTGAGTACTTAGAGGAAATGCCTGTCTCAAAGGGGGAAAAGAATCCTGGGGCAAGAAGTAGCAGGGCTGCTTGAAAGGTCTTTAAGCTAGATATGAAGGGGGAGAGGAATGAAATGGGGCAGTAAAAAGAGAATACCAGTGTGCATGGCATGAGCAATGAACAGGAGAAACTGGAGGCTACACCAGAAATAAGTCAGCTTCACTGGGCAATTAGAGTAGTGTCACATGTGCATCAGCTGTCTCCCTAAATGGGAATCAAAAGAGCAGCCACCTAAAGTGTATGTATACTGATGCATGCAGTCTGGGAAACAAGCAGGAGGAGCTAGAGTTCCATGTCCAGGCAGAAAGCTGTGATATCATAGGAATAACTGAAACATGGTGGGCCAACTCACAAGACTCGGGGATTGTGGTTGATGGCTATGGGCTATTTCACAAAGACAGGCAGGGTAGAAGAGGAGGAGTCACACTCTACATCAAGGAGAACCGTGAATGTATAGAAGTCAGCTGTGTTAATTGTGAAAGTCCAAATTAATGCTTCTGACTCAAAATCAGCAGGCTTGTCTCCAAGGGAGAGAACAAGACCAATGAGGAGATACTTGGGTCAATCAGATTAGCTTCAGATCAACACATCCTGATTTTTATGGAAGACTTCCCCAGACATCTACTGGAAGAACAACAGAGCAGTTCACCTGTCATCCATTGTGGTGGTTTGGCCTTGGCCAGGGGCTAAATGCCCACCAAAGTCCTTCTTAGATGGACAGGGGAGAAGGGAAAATACATCAAAAGCCAGTAATAAGACATAAGCAATTTAATAACAATGATAAGCACTAGCAATAGTCATTTAAAGCAGAGAGCTGTGCAAATCAGGATTGGGTGTCTGCTAAATGAAACATTTTTGTTGGCTGAAACAAACAAACAAACAACAACAACAACAACAACACAAACCAAAAGCCCCAGCCAACCAAACAAAACAACCCAGCAACAACAGCAAAGACATAAAAAACAACACCCCAAAAATATTACAGTCTGATTTCTACTGATTTTATTTTCACAACTCTGTTACTGAGGATGGGAAAAATGTTTAAGAGTAACCTCACTTTTCTTCATCTAACTCCAAGCTTTTAGTCTGCTGCAAAATGAGAATGCCTGACAGGAATATATGGTTTTACTGACTGACTCATCTACAGCATGAGGAAAGGAAGTATTTGGCACTTGCAGGTATAGTTATCACAGAAAACTAAATGCATCTTTCCAGATCATCCATCACCCTTCTCGATTTGTCCACAGTGCAGAGATTCATCTTCGTATTGCTCCATCTCTAGGTCAATAAAAACTTCCCTTCCTGCAAAATAACCCAGAACATCCTGAGGGATTTTGGGAAGTCATACTTTGAACACCACTGACCACATTAGTCTCTCCTGGTCTCTTTTCCAAGTACGTAGCACACTCTATAACAACAGCAGTAACAGGGCAGAGCTACTGTTGCATTTGAAAGTGTTTGGTTGAAACAAACTTACACAGCACTTACAGGATGGCCAAGGGCTCAGGCCCAGCCAGCATGGCTTTAGGAAGGGCAGGTCCTGCCTGACCAACATGATCTCCTTCTATGATCAGGTGACTGCCTGGTGGATGTGGAGAGGCCTGTGGATGTGGTCTATCTGGACCTCAGCAAGGCCTTTGACACCATCCCCCACAGCAAACTCCTGGCCAAGCTATCAGCCCATGGCTTGGACAGGAGCACACTGCGTTGGGTTAGGAACTGGCTGGAGGGCTGAGCCCAGAGAGTGGTGGTGAATGGTGCCACAGCCAGCTGGCAGCCAGTCACTAGTGGTGTGCCCCCAGGGATCAGTGCTGGGCCCCATGCTCTTCAACATCTTTATTGATGATCTGGATGAGGGCATCAAGTCCATCATCAGTAAATTTGCGGACGACACCAAGCTGGGGGCAGGAGTTGATCTGCTGGAGGGCAGAGAGGCTTTGCAGAGGGACCTTGACAGGCTGGACAGATGGGCAGAGTCCAAGGGCAGGAGAGTGAACACATTCAAGTGCCAGGTTCTGCACATTGGCCACAGCAACCCCAGGCAGTGCTACAGGCTGGGGTCAGAGTGGCTGGAGAGCAGCCAGGCAGAAAGGGACCTGGGGGTACTGGTTGACAGCCTGCTGAACATGAGCCTGCAGTGTGCCCAGACAGCCAAGAGGGCCAATGGCATCCTGGCCTGCATCAGGAACAGTGTGGCCAGCAGGAGCAGGGAGGTCATTCTGCCCCTGTACACTGCACTGGTTAGGCCACACCTTGAGTCCTGTGTCCAGCTCTGGGCCCCTCAGTTCAGGAAGGATGCTGACTTGCTGGACGGTGTCCAGAGAAGGGCAACGAAGTTAGTGAGGGGTTTGGAACACAAGGCCTATGAGGAGAGGCTGAGGGAGCTGGGGGTTGCTTAGCCTGGAGAAGAGGAGACTCAGGGGTGACCTTCTTGCTCTCTACAACTACCTGAAGGGAGGTTGTAGCCAGGCAGAGGTTGGTCTCTTCTCCCAGGCAGCCAGCACCAGAACAAGAGGACACCGTCTCAGGCTGCTCCAGGGGAGGTTTAGGCTGGATGTTAAGAAGAAGTTCTATATAGAGAGAGTGATTGCCCACTGGAATGGGCTGCCCGCGGAGGTGGTGGAGTTACCATCATTGGAGGTGTTCAGGAGGAGACTTGATGGGGTGCTTGGTGCCATGATCTAGTTGTTTGCGTGGGTTGGATTGGTTGATAGGTTGGACATGATGATCTTGAAGGTCTCTTCCAACCTGGTTTATTGTATTATTGTATTGTACTATAATGAACCACATTCCACCCTTTATCAGCTGACATGGAACTCTCTGGCGCTGAGGGTAAAGAAGGCAAGCAGTATATGATTAATTACCTGTGATCCTCTTTGGTGCATATCATGCTTTATTTACAAAAAAAATCACACATTAAATTAATTCCAGCTCATGATACACTGCACAAGTGAAATGGTGGATGTGGGGCAGGCTGTGGATGCAGTCTGCCTGGACGTCAGCAAGGCCTTTGATACCATCCCCCATAGCAAACTCCTGGCCAAGCTGTCAGCCCCTCGCTTGGAGAGCAGCACTCTGTGCTGGGTTAGGAACTGGCTGGATAGCCAAGCCCAGAGAGTGGTGGTGAATGGTGCCATATCCAGCTGGCAGCCAGACACTAGTGGTGACCCCCAGGGATCAGTGCTGGGCCCCATCCTGTTCAATATCTTTAGTGATGATCTGGATGAGGGGATTGAGTCCATTATCAGTAAATTTGTGGGTGACACCAAGCTGGGGGCAGAAGTTGATCTGTTAGAGGGTAGAAGGGCTCTCCAGAGGCACCTTGACATGCTGGCCAGATGGGCAGAGTCCAACAGGATTGCATCTAAAAAGTAGTGATGGTTTAACACACCCGCATCGAACAAACATCCTCCGCTTAACTTAAAAGATAAACAGTGCTGGGAAATGGCACATCTGTGAATGACAAAGCTTTCCTGGGCCTGGGCAAGAGGATGGGGGTGGTGGAGAGAAGAGGTATTTAAGCTACAGTGTGTATTCAATAAAGAGGCTAGTGGTTGTGATGTAAAAGCTCCAAGGTGTCTCTGTGTTTTCTCTCCACACCAGCCTGGCACTCAACACACAGCCTCCCTGGGCATCTTCACAGTGAAAAAGTGTTGTTTGATTGTTCAGATGGACACCCCTGTGTTCGACTTCGTGCCCTTTGTCTCTGGTACTGTCACTGGGCACCACTGAAAAGAGCCTGCCTCTGTCCTCCTTGCATCCTCTCTTCAGGTATTTCTATACACTGACAACATTTCCCTGAGGTATCTCTTCTCCAGGCTGAACAGTCCCAGCTATTTCAGCTTTTCTTAACGTTTTCCTATATGATGTTCTAGTCCCTTCACAGCCCTCTGCTGGACTCTCTCCTGTATGTCCAAGCCTGTCTTGTACTGGGATGGCCAGGACGGGACCCAGCACTCCAGGTGTGGCCTCAGTGGTGCTGAATAAAGGGCAAGGCTCATCTTCCTCGAGCTGCTGATAAGGCTCTATCTAATGCAGCCCAGGATGCCGTCCGTCTTCTTTGTGGCAAGGGCCCATTATTGACTCTTCTTCCACTGGCGGTCTACAAGGACTGCAAGGTTATTTTCTGCAAAGCTGCATTTGACCTGGGTGGCCCCAGCAGGATGTTGCTCCCCACTAGGTGCAGGACTTTGAGCTTTGCCTTACTGAACATGATTATGTTGCAGTCAGACCATTTCTCCAACCTGTCTTCATCTTTGTCAAAAATCACCCAGGTCTGGGGATTTCTTGTTACTCACAACAAAACTGCCTGCATGTAGGGAGTAGGGCAGGGAGGGAGGACTTGCTCAGGCATACAGCTTTGGAGAAGCAGCTCTTCCAAATTTCAGGCAAAATCTTTAAAAGTTATTTAACACCTAATTATCACAGATTTCATCAGAGTCAAAGTTCAGATTCAGTGATCTGAGGCTGAGTTCTGATGGGTTTAGATAAGTTAAAGCATTATCTTCAATTTCATTCTAAAATCTGCTGGAGATACTAACAGGCTATTCTATGCTTATTTCAAATAGATTTTCATAAACATTCTCCCCTAAGACTAGACTAGACTAGACTAGAATAGACTAGAATAGAATAGAATAGAATTAAGCAGGTTGGAGAAGACCTTTGAGATCATCAAGTCCAACCTATCACCCAACACCACCTAATCAACTAAACCATGGCACCAAGTGCCTCATCCAGTCTTTTCCTAAACACCTCCAGTGATGGTGACTCCACCACCTCCCTGGGCAGCACATTCCAATGGCCAATCTCTCTTTCTATGAAGACCTTCTTCCTAACATTCAGCCTAAACCTTCCCTGGCACAGTTTGAGACTGTGTCCTCTTGTTCTGGTGCTGGGTGCCTAGGAGAAGAGACCAACCCCCACCTGGCTACAATCAACCTTCAGGTAGTTGTAGACAGCAAGAAGGTCTCCTCTGAGCCTCCTCTTCTCCAGGCTAAGCAACCCCAACTCCCTCAACCTCTCCTCATAGGGCTTGAGCTCCAAACCCCTTTCCAGCCCTTTTCTGGACACCTTCCAGCAAGTCAACATCTCTCCTAAACTGAGGGGCCCAGAACTGAACACAGGACTCAAGGTGTGGCCTAACCAGTGCTGAGTACAGGGCAGGATGACCTCCCTGCTCTTGCTGGTCACACTGTCTTGGCCACCTGGGCCGTATGTAGCACATATATAAAGCAATAGGACAGTAAATAATCAGAACTAGAACAGAGCCATGTGTCACAGTCCATGCAGTGGGCTCATGATGGTTCTTTACTGTGATCTCAATGTGCAAAAACTCAGGCAAAAAAAGCCAGGGGGGTTCACTTCCATCAACACATAAAGAGGGGAAAAGTGAGAGGAGAAAGGGGAAAGGTAAAACAGAGTAAAGTGAAGAGAGGAAGGAGAAAGAGGTTTATAGCTAAAACAAATGCAGTGGTCCAAAGATGTCTCTCTGGTCCTGGGTCCAGTCCTGCTGGTCCTTCCAATATTTTCTTGATCCTGGCAGGGAAAGCTCTCAAAGCCTCATTGGTAGGGAGATATCTTTTATAATCAGTTTCATATCTGTCTGTGTCTGAACTCTGTCTTTCTTCACTCCTCATGCCTCTCACAAGCAAGGCTTCTATGCATGCCCAAGGAGGAGGGTCTAAGGCGTGGTCTAGGCCCAAGGAAGCATGTCCAAGGCATGGTCTACCTTGGAGGCAGATAGCTGTTGGACAGAATGTGTGTTTTCGTATGATAATGACATCATAAAGAGCAAAGTTTATCTAAGGTTTGCAGTTCCGTTAGCAACACAAGGGCATCAACTCCTTTGACAGCAGTTATGATTTTTTGATCCAAAGGAAAAAGCTGGGAAAGTGAAACCATCCTTCATACTTGACAAGTCTGGAGTCATGGTGCCAGGCAGACCTCTTCCCATGGGACCTGCACCTGCGTATCCGTGGAGACCGCATTCATTGTACAGGCTCAGTGACTTAATCCGTAACTTCTTAGGGAGCAGGCCACTGCAAACGCATGCTAAGTTGTTAGCCTGAAATATTAGTCCAAGTTTTGGGGTATTCCTGATAACAACAGAAAGATAATGCTCTTCAGACTGCTTCTTACACCATGTCATGGGTTGAGCAGAATCTGCTGACGGATATTCAATAGCATGCTGCTGTCATGCTGGCTTCAAAAAGTACTGGCCGGAGCCAGGTATTATGAGGCTTGAAGTTCAGATTGTAACATGTCAGCTTCCCTCCTGTCTGTGTGGGTGTAGGGGAGTGTGTGAGAGCAGGCTATTAACCCAGAACAATCCATATTTGGGGCATAATGTGGGGCTCAAAAAGTGGGCTGTCTTAACTAAGACAGTTGATTTTCACAGGAGACCAAAGGGTTGAGATAATGAGAAGTGAGAGAACGAGAGCATTCAATTAAAGTTTGAAGCTTTTTAAGAGAACTTTGTGGGAATCCAAAAAGGGAGTGATAATGGAGTGTTTAGATGGTCTTCATATCTGTGAGGCCCTGGAGGTAATAACAGATGTTGTACCTCTGAACTGTGTGAGAAAAGGATGGGAGTAAAAAATAACAAGTGCTGCATCTTTGAAAGGGATGGGAAGGCAACTGGGAGAAGAACACCTGTTACAATACAGATAAATCACTTAGCTTAATGAGGCAGGCTGTGGGAAAGTAGAACTGTAACATTCAAGAACATCTCAATAAATGGACACCAGCTCTGCAGGTCTGGGCTGTTTTTGCCCACCTTGTGGCCAGCGGTCACCACCTTGCAGATGGACTTGGAGTTGTATTTCTGCTCTCCATGTTGAGACCGGTGAGTCTGGGATCAACAGATCACTTGATGCGCTCAGGAAAACCCACCAGTTTTACAGACATTTTTTTGGTATGTGGTATATTTGTTATATTGATGTATTTGCTTTCCAGAGATGGCTGGGGCCAGTGTGATGGGGTCCTGTATGTGCTCCCTGTGGAGCTGTGTGTAACCGCAGTGAAATGGCTCAGAGCTGCACCGGGAACTGCTGTGTTGTTGCACAGTTATCCCACTACACACTTGGTTTCCATGTCATCTCGCTCAGGTTTTGTCCACAGCAATACAGGTCTCTTCCATGAACACCACCCAGAGACCTGTAGATAATTCATAGATTCATACATTCATTGAAGAGTTTGGGTTGGAAGTGTCCTTAAAGATCACCTAGTTCCAACCCCTCTGCCGTGGGCACGGACACCTTTCACTACACCAGGTTACTTAAGCTCTCAGACCATGTGGCCTTGAACATCTCCAGGAAGGCTCTGCTGCCATCCAACAAGATCTGGAAAGGCTGGAGAGATGGGTGAAGTGGAACATAATGATATTCAATAAGGACAAGTGCAGAGTTCTGTACCTGGAACAAATAGCACCAGGAACCACTACACTCTAGGGGTTGTCCTGCTAGAATGCAGCTCCGTGGAGACAGATTTTGCTGGTATAGTGGGCTGTAAGTTATCTATTGGACAGCAATATGCCCTTCTAGCCAGGAAGGCCAATGGTATCCTGGGGTGAATCAAGAAAAGTGTATCCAGCACCTCTAGGGAAGTTCTCCCCTGCCTATGCTCTGCTCTGGCGAGACCATACATGGAATACCATGTCCAGTTTTGGTCTCCCCAGTTCAAGAGAGACAAGGGTCTACTGGAGATAATCCAGTGGAGAGCCATGAGGATGACTGTGGGACTTGGAAAACTCTCCTATGACGAAAGACTGAGACATCTGCAACTGTTCAGTCTTGAGAAAGGAAGGATGAGAGGGGATCTTATTAATGTCTATAAATATCTGAGGGGTGGGTGTCAAGATGAAGGTGAGAATCTGGTTTTGGTGGTGCCCAATAATACAACAAGAAAAAGCAGGTATAAGCTGGAACACAGGAAATTCCACCTCAGCATGAGGAGAAATTTCTTTATATTGAGGGGGATGGAGCTCTGGAACAGGCTACCCAAAGAAGTTGTGGAATCTCCTTCCCTGGAGACTTTCAAAATCCTCCAGGGAGGTGGACTAGCTGATCTCTAGAGGTACCTTCCAACCCCTAGCACTCTATGGTTCTGTGATTTCTAAAGCTACAAATCTGGCTGAACAACAACTGATAGTATTCTGCTTTGTCTATACAGGGTATTAAGGAAGAACTAATCATCATAAAAGCTTGTCAACATGATCCATAGAAATAAAAATGTTTGCACAGATGTCAGCAAGGGAACAGGAAGGGATAGGAGTGTACTAAGCCTAAATTGCTACATGGAAAATGCTAATTTATAGTGGGAGTCACTGGGGATTTAGCTTTTTCTGACGTTCATATATGTTTTAATGTCTTTTCCAGCCTTTTTCTGATTTCCATATGCTCAGAACTGTTGATTTCAGAGTGTATGTGCAACAATACAATTGTGTTTGGTAGTTCTGCTGATACCTTAGAAAAGAGTAACTGTTGTGTTTTATTTTTTTCCTTACTGCTTTATACTAAAAGATATTATTAATGCATCATTAATCAACTGTTCAAAATGTGATTGCTCCTGAGCAGCTCTCAAAATATAGCTTTTTACTGCTTACTTTCATTAGTGATTAATTAACAGAGGAGAGGAAAACTAAAATCTTCAGCCCACTCAAGGGGACTCTTCAGAAGAGGGACTGAGACCATGGTCTGGATTTTGCAAGCAAGTAGGAAAACTGCTGTAAATTTAGACCAACGCTTTCTGTGTAGACTACAAATACCACTGCTCTGTGCCAAGAGGAAGAGAGACAAAATTGGGCCATCATTTCAAATTTGTAATCTATAGCTTTGCTGAATGCAGAAAAAATAGATGCCTGAGAAAACTGTTAATCAATTTGGAAGTGAGGATTGTCCAGTTAGAATCATCTTCCCTCTGTGCCCAGCTTTCTCAGCAAATACACTGCTGCTTTGGCTGTCCTCTTGGTGTGACACGGTCTATCTGGTGGAATGCTATAAAAAGGATTAAAATGCTTGTGGTGTAGAAGAAGCTGGGACTGATGTAGTTTCTTGAGCATCATTCTTTGTTGGTGCTGTTTTAACTTGAGAGAGACAAGTCTTGTGTGACAAATGTACTAGCATTAAATAATTTGCATCATATTACAGTTATCCTTATTTGTTTTTTCTTTATCAGCATCTCACAGTTTGGCAGCTCATCTGATGACTTGCTGGAAGGTGTCCAGAGAAGGGCAACGATGTTGGTGAGGGGTTTGGAACACAAGCCCAGTGAGGAGAGGCTGAGGGAGCTGGGGTTGCTTAGCCTGGAGAAGAGGAGACTCAGGGGTGACCTTATTGCTCTCTACAACTACCTGAAGGGAGGTTGTAGACAGGCAGAGGTTGGTCTCTTCTCCCAGGCAGCCAGCACCAGAACAAGAGGACACAGTCTCAGGCTGCACCAGGACAAGTTTAGGCTGGAGGTTGGGAAGAAGTTCTATACAGAGAGAGTGATTGCCCATTGGAATGGGCTGCCCGGGGAGGTGGTGGAGTCACCATCATTGGAGGTGTTCAGGAGGAGACTTGATGGGGTGCTTGGTGCCATGATGTAGTTGTTTGGGTGGGTTGGATTGGTTGATGGGTTCGACACGATGATCTTGAAGGCCTCTTTCAACCTGGTGTATTGTATTGTAACAGAGTTAAAGGAATTTAGGGGGGAAAAGGGATATGAGCTAAATATTCCTATGGGGGAACTGGCTGTTGCACTCAGGATAGTTGACTGTTTGAGTATCTGATCCAAATCTAGACAGCAATACTGAAATTGTAAGTTGCTGCTGTGCTGACCCAACTAAGTGGCTAGGCACCATGGGCTGAGTTGCTTGCCAAAGAATATATGGTCTTAATTTTCCATTGAAAGAACAAATGTTATAGATTGAGGTGAAATGAGACTTAGAATAATAATGAAAGATCTGCTTATAATGAATCTTGGTTATAGACAAAGAACTGCATTAATCCATAGTCAAACTTTGAAAAGAAGGATCTTTAAAATGGATGTGTACACAGAGTGAGCATGTGAGCTGCTGGAAACAGGCACTGTTTTGAATGTGAGGAGGAAATACAAGCATCTGAATTACCCTGAGGAAAAAATATTGAGATCAGCACCTGGCATCTAGCTTGCTCAAATGTATTGTATGCTTAGTACCCTCCAAAGGAAGAGATCTACATATGATGTATCATCTAAAACTGCAAGAACAAACCTAAGGCATTTGAGATACTGTTGCTAGAGTTTGCACATAAGCTGCAAGGTGTCAACTCACTGTAGAGATAGTGAGTAGAATAAAAGCTCCTCTGGACAAGTTCGAGCATCTCAACATCTTGCTTAAATTGAGGGGCCCAGAACTGGGCACAGTACTCAAGGTGTGGCATTTTGTATTATTCTACTCCTTTGTGGGTGTATACAGAAATATTTTGTTCTCCTTTTCCCATAGTGTTCTAAAGATTGCTATAGCAAGTGCTCTGCCATGATGCTTAATAGTCAGAGGTTTTTTTGTTTGTCTGGGTTAACAGAGGCCACTTTCACAAGCCCACCTGCCACAGGCCACTTTCATAAGCCCACCTGCCCCAGACAGATGGGAGGGATAAGGTAAAGAGTTTACTGAGATGATGCACTATACAGTTACCTTAGCAAAGGCAGCAGCAGAAATGAGTGATAATAACAGTACCCCTGACTCAAGCACACAACAGCCAGCCCAGCAGAAAAGGCCAACACCCTAAACCTGGAAACCCATAACATTCACTGCCACTTATTCATGCTCACCAGCAGTTAAGATCACACAACACACATCATACATCATTCGCTGTCCATTCACACTAAAAACAAGATCACTTTGCAGTACACAGAAGACTTCTCACTGCAGAAACTTTGTGGAAGTGTGTGATCTTTCCAACTAATATCAGGGTGATTGAAGTCACCCATGAGTACCAAAGCACAAGATCTCGAAGCTACTTCCAGCTGCCTGTAAAAGGCCCATCAACTCAACTTCACATCAACAGAAGTATCTAGGCACATGGTACAATCCACAGCCTGCACTGAAACACCTTTCCTGACCAGGTACGGCTGAGTGGATGCATCAGACTTCCCAGGTACTGTCTCTATGTCAACTCTCATTTTGGTTCTCAGGTGAGTGCCACTATTCTGTTGCTGCTCCAGAGATCACACCAGGGCTGCTCCACAACAGGGACAGATTTTCATTGCAACAGTAGCTCAGTGAAGACATGCAAATTATAGCCCTTGCAAAAGGCAATGCTGTTCAGAAAGATGCTTATGAGGGAGGGAATATTCAAAACTCTAGAACAAAAGAAATTTAGGATTACAAAAACATTGTCATTATCTCATCAATCAAGTGTGCAAGGATGTTCATGCATCCTGTTCTTACTTTGAACTGATCAAGACTATGAGGTTTGAAGCCTGCTAAACATCCAGGATCACTCTCTAGGTATTGGTAGATGTATTTCTGCACCTTGAAGAAGTAAGAAAAGATTTACAGTTCACTTAAAAATTTAGAGTTGGCTTGGAAAAAAAGAATGAATCCATTAACCTGTACTCTCTTCAGAGTTATGATTTTAATGGCTCTTCTCTGGCATTCCTCCTATTAAGAAACTTTAGGTCATTTAATCACAGACACCACCACCACATTTGCTCTAATCACTATCAGTGCAATTGAAAGGGCAAAATGTAAGACAGTTAGATCATAGACTTTATGAAACTAACACTTGTGTTTAAACACTCTAAATACCAGGGGGGTGGGATACATTTAGGAGTTCACTCTTTTTGTTTTTTTTTTTTCTTCTAACACCAGCAAGATTAGGCAATAGTATCAAGACCGCAGCTGCCCAGAATTTGAAGATGGTGGAAAGACCCCTGGCATATGCAACAGAGCACCTCCTGGCCTGATAACCCCAGGCATGCAGAGTGGTGTGTGAACAGGTAGGAGGCAAAGCTGGGCATGGAGGTGACCTTGGGGTTGGACCCCTGCAAGCACACAGGAATTGAGTCCATCATCAGTAAATGTGCGGACAACACTAAGCTAGGGGCAGGAGTTGATCTACTGGAGGGCAGAGAGGCTTTGCAGAGGGACCTCGACAGGCTGGACAGATGGGCAGAGGCCAAGGGCAGGAGATTGAACACATCCAAGTGCTGGGTTCTGCACATTGGCCACAGCAACCCCAGGCATGCTACAGGCTGGGGTCAGAGTGGCTGGAGAGCAGCCAGGCAGAGAGGGACCTGGGGGTGCTGGTTGATGGTAGGTTGAACATGAGCCTGCAGTGTGCCCAGGTGGCCAAGAGGGCCAATGGCATCCTGGCCTGCATCAGGAACAGTGTGGCCAGCAGGAGCAGGGAGGTCATTGTGCCCCTGTACACTGCACTGGTTAGGCCACACCTCGAGTCCTGTGTCCAGTTCTGGGCCCCTCAGTTTAGGAAAGATGTTGTCTTGCTGGAAGGTGTCCAGAGAAGGGCAACAGGGTTGGTGAGGGGTTTGGAACACAATCCCTATGAGGAGAGGCTGAGGGAGCTGGGGTTGCTTAGCCTGGAGAAGAGGAGACTCAGGGGTGACCTTATTGCTCTCTACAACTACCTGAAGGGAGGTTGTAGCCGGGCAGAGGTTGGCCTCTTCTCCCAGGCAACCAGCACCAGAACAAGAGGACACAGTCTCAAGCTGTGCCAGGGGAGGTTTAGGCTGGATGTTAGGAAGAAGTTCTATACAGAGAGAGTGATTGCCCCTTGGAATGGGCTGCCCAGGGAGGTGGTGGGGTCACCATCATTGGAGGTGTTCAGGAGGAGACTTGATGGGGTGCTTGGTGCCATGGTCTAGTTTTTGGGTGGGTTGGATTGGTTGATGGGTTGGACGCGATGATCTTGAAGGTCTCTTCCAACCTGGTTTATTGTATTATATTGTATTGTATATGGGAGAACTTAAAGAAAAATACACAGTGGTGCTGTACACAGCGCTTTATTTTTTACTAAGAGTAAAAATCTTTCAAAGGACCAAAAAAAAAAAGACAGATCTGTTCTTTGTTTGCCTGTCAAGCACAATGCATGCAAAAGAAAGGTGTAAAAAGTGTATATGGAGTTAAGGAACTGTGGTGGTTTGAAGTTTGCCCCAGCATTAACTCAGCCAGACTAACTCAGTTAGAAGCAAGGGAAGTTGTATTTAGAAGCAAAAGCTACACTCCACAATGGAATGCAAGGAATGTGTACAAAATACACAGGAGTTACAAGATTATACAGATATTTACAATTAGCAAACAACATGAAAATCCCCCCAGGTCCAGAAGACCAGGTAAGCCACTCCGCTGCCCCCCCAAACCTGCGCCCCTTTCTCCCCCCCGTACCGGAGGGAAAGAGGAGTTGAGAGAAAGGAATGTTAGTTCTTACCCGAAGATCAGCCAGAAGTGTTGTTATCTCCCGGGTGAAGCAGAACAGCCAAGAAAAGAAAAGGAATGGGAATGGAAGTGAAATGTGCAGAGCTGTTATAATACAGCTTACTTTTACCCCAGACTTCCATCTAATGAATTTTTTTGGAATAATTTTTTTGTTTTCCTTTTTGCACCCAGCAGTGATTTATTTATATTTTTCTACTTTTCTGCCCCAAATCTGCAGCTAAATTTTAAAGGCATAGCCTGAAACTGCCACAGGAACTGACGGCAAATCATTCAATGTAATTGTTCTTTCAAGTTATTATCCCCATTTTCCCAAATATATATTTTTTCCTTGTTCATATTTCTATTTTTAGTAATAATTATAATTTTTCCATGCCAGGGAGAACAATTCCTGTGCTGAATACATAGCACAGGTTGTCCTTGCACAGTCATTTTACTTTACAAAAATCTTCTCCAAAGGATTGATCGAATTGGATAGAACAGCATGATTTTTCCCACTGATTCCAATGGACAAATTTGCAGTCCATAAATGATCTAATGATCCTGGAAACTATCTTAAGAGTCTCTCTCAAATGTGATTTAGTCAACAAGCCATAAAGAAATCTCTTTTATGAGGTTACAACATCATGAAACTGATGAAAAGAATTCTCAGCAGACTTCGTGCAAAGCTTTCGTTCAGTGAGCTTCACATGATGTTAAACCCTAACCTTCGGCTTCAGTTGCTTCAGGGGGCTGCACGATAAGCAGAATAGAGAAAAAAGCAGACACAAACTCTTCTCATAACAAACTTCTGCGTAATAGAAAGATACTTTTTAAGGAAGTTCACAAAGTTTGAGAGTTGCATCATAACAATTACTAAAGCACAAACCTGGCATAATTGCTCTTCCAGTCCAGATATCTTCATTAATTTTTCTCATCTTTATGGCTATGCCCACTCCCTGTACAGCACATTAGCAGACATGACTTATAACTTGTCTTAATCACCTTCACCACAATACACTTCTAGTTTTACTTACCCTCATGCAACTACTTACTAGCCTCAAAGAGAGTTGTAAAACTGGAATTTCTAAGCTCCAGTGTGACTGACTTGATGATTTGGCTTAAAATGTAATGTCTTGGCCTGTCACACTACCTCCAGTGATTGATTTTTGGCGGAAGGGAAGTTAAACCAGAGAAAGCTTCTTTCAATCCAGTACAACATTGCTGTATCTGTAGACCTTTGTTACCTTCCATGGAATTATTAAATCTATCAAAAAATCTCACATTTCTGTGTGTTTACTTGGTCAAGTAGAATAGAATAGAGTAGAGTAGAGTAGAGTAGAGTAGAATAGAATAGAATAGAATAGAATAGAATAGAATAGAATAGAATAGAATAGAATAGACCAGGTTGGAAGAGACCATCAAGATCATTGTGTCCAACCTATCATCCAACACCACCTAATCAACTAATGTTTACTTTTGGAACGTGTCCAGAGAAGGGCTACGAGGATGATCAGAGGGCTGGAGCACCTCTCCTATGAGGACAGACTGAAAGAGTTGGGGCTGTTCAGTCTGGAGAAGAGAAGGCTTCGAGGTGAACGAATTGTGGCCTTCCAGTATCTGGAGGGGGCCTACAAGAAGGCTGGGGACGGACTTCTCAGGATCTCAGGTAGTGATAGGACTAGGGGGAATGGAATGAAGCTGGAGGTGGGGAGATTCAGGCTAGATGTGAGGAGGAAGTTCTTCCCCATGAGAGTGGTGAAGCCCTGGAATGGGTTATCCAGGGAGGTTGTTGTGGCCCCATCCCTGGAGGTGTTTAAGTCCAAGGTTGGATGAGGCTCTGGCCAGCCTGATCTAGTGTGGGATGTCCCTGCCCATGGCAGGGGGGTTGGAACTGGATGATCCTTGTGGTCTCTTCCAACCCTGACTGATACTATGATACTATGATACTTCCAAATGAGAACTATATCTTATTCAACCTCTTTCAATGCTGACCAACTTCCAAAACAGGCATTTAACAGTTTTATTTATGAAGGTAATTACATTATTGCTTAAAAATCTTCTTTATTGCACAGATTAATATTTCTTTTGAAATAAGTACAGAGTCTTTTACCTAATGTGCTCCATTACAACACTTCTGGGCCCCTCAGTTTAGGAAAGCTGTTGAGTTGCTGCAACGTGTCCAGAGAAGGGCAACGAAGTTGGTGAGGGGTTTGGAACACAAGCCCTATCAGGACAGACTGAGGGAGCTTGCGTTGCTTAGCCTGAAGAAGAGGAGGCTCAGGGGAGATCTTATTGCTCTCTACAACTACCTGAAGGGAGGTTGTAGCCAGGTGGGGGTTGGTCTCTCTTCTCCCAGGCAACCAGCACCAGAACAAGAGAACACAGTCTCAAGCTGTGCCAGGGGAGGTTTAGGCTGGATGTTAGGAAGAAGTTCTTCCCAGAAAGAGAGATTGGCTATTGGGATGTGCTGCCCAGGGAGGTGGTGGAGTCACCATCCCTGGAGGTGTTTAGGAAGAGCCTGGATGTGGCACTTGGTGCCATGGTTTAGTAGTCATGAGGTGTTGGGTGATAGGTTGGACTGGATGACCTTGAAGGTCTTTTCCAGTCTGGTTAATTCTATAATCATGGATAATCATGGAAAGAAACAAAAACTAAGTTGTCTTTTCAACTGTGCAGAAGCTTTCATAAAAAATTGCAAATGTTTGTGGGTCTTCTGGCAATATTGTTCAGTCCCCTTGTCTCCCCCATTAAAAAAGTCCTCAACCATTTGCATATTGATCGTGAAACACCCATATGACACCGAAGGAGGCTGTAATACCTGCCTGGTATTGAAATTCTGCAGGAAATTATTACATGACATTCTGAATAAATACTGCAAATCTTGCCATCTGAGCATAATAGAGCAGTCCAGCTGGATCTACCAGATGCTCTCTGCTGGATTCACTGGAAGCAGCATCACTGCTCTGCCACTCGTCAAAATCTCCTTCTTATCTTACCCCTCTTCATTTCTAATACAGATACTGAAATCACCTGAGACCATTCCACGCAAAGCAGCTATTCTGCAGAGCTAAAATATTTTCTTACACTAGCAGGTCTGGGAAGAGCAAATTTATTCTTAGGGAAGACCAGATGCGTCAAGTTGGCAATCACCAAGTTATAGAGCAGGGCCATAAACAAGGAATTATGAAGTGTAGCAGGAATCAGACTTGATGCCAAAACACCATTTGAAAGGGCCCTTGTTCATGGACTTGTCAATAATTTAAGACATCACTCATCTCAGCAGAGATTTATGTCTCACTGTGTTTCTGCACTTGCAATTACTGAAACACCACCACAATCACTTTCCCCAAGAAAAACTATGTCCCTGTAAGTCCTATTGGATCACTAGCCCACTGCAATAATGAGATGCTTTTGTTTAGATTTTACATAAGAACAGCAGACATGTCCTTAAAGCAACTACAAGTCACAATTGTAAGGGACAAGCCCTAAAATAACTGTAGTGAGTAGTGTGAGCCCAAGCAATGCCCCAAATGAACCAAAATAAAAGCTATGGGAAGAAGTCTAGTATGGCTTCATTTAACCGGTCACATCTTAAAAAAGTACTGGTGCTGACACCAAATTAGGTGGAGAGTTGATCTGCACCAGGGCAGGGAGCCTCTACAGAGGGTCTTGGACAGATTGGATCAATAGGCCAGTGTTAATGGCATGAGCTTCAACAAGGCCAAAGGCCAGGTCCTGCACTTCGGTCACAACAACCCCAAGCAATGCTAGTGGGGCAGTGTGGCTTGAAAGCTGTCTGGCAGAAAGGGAGCTGGGGCTTCTAATGGACAAGCAGCTGAATAGGAGCCAGCAGTGTGCCCGGGTGGCCAAGAAAGCCAATTACCCCCTGGCTTGTATCAGCAATGCTGTGTCCAGCAGGAGCTGGGAGGGGATTGTCCCCTGGTACTCAGTTCTGGTGAGACCACACCTCGAGTATTGTGTTCAGTTCTGGGCACCTCAATACAGCAGAGATGTGGAGGTGCTGGAGTGAGTGCAGAGGAGGGCAAAGAAGCTGTGAAGGGCCTGGAGAATAAATCTGATGAAGAGTGGCTGAAGGAGCTGGGGATGGTTAGATTGGAAAAGAGGAGGCTGAAGGAAGACCTCACTGCTGTCTACAAATACCTGAAAGGAGGTTGTGGAGAGGTTTGGTGCTGGTCTCTTTTCCCAGGTAATTATTGATAGAACAAGGGGGAATGGCTTCAAGCTGTGACTGGGGAAGTTTAGATTGGGCATTAGGGAATATTTTTCCCCAGCAAGAGTGGTCAGGGATTGGAATGTGCTGCCCAGGGAGGTGGTTGAGTCACCAACCCTGGATGTGTTTAAAGGTCATTTGGGTGTGGTGCTTGGGGATGTGGTTTAGGGGTGAACCTTGTAGAGTAGGGTTATTGCTTGTACTGAGGGTGTCTTCCAACCTGAACGTTTCTGTGACTCTGTATAATCCTTAATGAACCACCTTTCATTAGTCTCCCTAATTAGTGAGCCTATTTTCATATGTGTCCTTTAGCAAGGATAATTACATCTTAAAAGATTTATATTACTTCTCCAAAAAACTCAACCAGTAGCACCATGGGAGGTAGCTAAACAACATTCAAGATAAAATTGCATTTGTGCTTTTAGAAATCAAAAATATTTTTCCTTTTTTTTTTTTATCCACAATGATTAATGTCTTTGTTGTATTCTGTCTCCTTCCTCAGACAAATCATGGATCTTTGCTTTGTTTGACTACATCAGAGCAACTCGCAGAAGTGTTCTGCAAAATGCTCACAATACTGTTCAGGTCTATCAGCTGACGCTGTTCATTTCACAGTACCACAGTATCGCCAAGGTTGGAAGAGACCTCAAAGATCATCGAGTCCAACCTGTCACCACAGACCTCATGACTAGACCATGGCACCAAGTGCCACATCCAGTCCCCTCTTGAACACCTCCATGGATGGTGACTCCACCACCTTCCCGGGCAGCACATTCCAATGGCGAATGACTCTCTCAGTGAAGAACTTTCTCCTCACCTCCAGCCTAAACTTCCCCTGGTGAATTTGAGACTGTGTCCTCTTGTTCTGGTGCTGGTTGCTAGAGAGAAGAGACCAACCCCTTCCTGGCTACAACCACCCTTCAGGTAGTTGTAGAGAGCAATGAGGTCAGCCCTGAGCCTCCTCTTCTCCAGGCTAAACAACCCCAGCTCTCTCAGCCTCTCCTCACAGGGCTGTGCTCAAGGCCTCTCCCCAGCCTTGTTGCCCTTCTCTGGACACGTTCAAGTGTCTCGATGTCCTTCCTAAACTGAGGGGCCCAGAACTGAACACAGGACTCAAGGTGTGGCCTAACCAATGCAGAGTACAGGGGCACAATGACTTCCCTGCTCCTGCTGGCCACACTTTCCCTAATGCAGGCCAGGATGCCTTTGGCTTTCTTGGCCACGTGGGCACACTGCTGGCTCATGTTCAGGTGGCTGTCAATCAGCATCCCCAGTTCCCTCTCTGTTTGGCAGCTCTCCAGCCACAGCTTCCTCATCCACTGCAAAACTGCCACTGTTCTTCACTTAGTTTATGACAGATGAAAGTGTGCTAGGACTTTAGTTTCAGATGAAAATATGAAGTTACACCATATGTACAGGAAATAATCAACCACTTTTCAGAGTTGTAGCCGGGCAGAGGTTGGTCTCTTCTCCCAGGCAGCCAGTACCAGAACAAGAGGACACAGTCTCAGGCTGCACCAGGGCAGGTTTAGACTGGATCTTAGGAAGAAGTTCTATACTGAGAGAGTGATTGCCCATTGGAATCAGCTGCCTGGGGAGGTGGTGGAGTCACCTTCATTGGAGGTGTTCAGGAAGAGGCTTGATATGGTGCTTGGTGCCATGGTTTAGCTGTTTATGTGGGTTGTATTGTATTGTGTTGTATTGTATTGTATTGTGAGAAAGAAAGAACAGGTTTCAATTAGCCATAGTCCCACTGTAACTCCCAACATTATTGACTCAAGTAAACTGAAGGACATGGAAGTTAGGTACTTGTGTGCTCATAGATGTTGGGAGCCCAGAAACATACCTCAGATGCTAACTTTCTGGAAGCAGGCATTATTAAGAAGGACATTTTCAGGTTACACCACAGGTACATGTGGAACACCGGCAGGTTTATACTCCCTGGCTGTGAATGGAATAAACCCTAAATAGCAGATGTCTTGCAAAATTACTTCAGAAGTTCTCCATCTGCAGTTCCTGTTCTGTGAATCGGTGCTGCTAAGGGAAGAATAAAATGTATTCATAAAATCATATAACCACAGAATCAATAAGGTTGGAAAGACCTCACAGATCATCAAGTCCAACCTATCAGCCTCCTGACAACTAAACCATGGCTTCAATTGCCACATCAAATCCCCTCTTGATCACCTCCAGGGAAAAGGACTCCACCACCTCCCTGGGCAGCACATTCCAATGGCCAACAATTCTCTCTGTGAAGAACTTTCTCCTCACCTCCAGCCTAAACCTCCTCTGGCACAGCCAGTCAAGGTCCCTCTGCAGAGCCCTTCTTCCCTCTAACTGAACAACATCTCCTCCTAACTTGGTGTCATCTGCAAATTTACTGATGATGGACTCAATCCCCTCATCCAGATCATCATTAAAGATATTGAACAGGATAGGGCCCAGCACTGATCCCTGGGGCACACCACTGTGACTGGCCTCCAGCTGGATGTGGCACCATTCACCACCACTCTCTGGGCTTGGCCCTCCAGCCAGTTCCTAACCCAGCTCAGAGTGCTGCTGTCCATGCCAAGGGCTGACAGCTTGGCCAGGAGGTTGCTGTGGGGGATGGTGTCAAAGGCCTTGCTGAAGTCCAGGCAGACCTCTCCAGTGAGCCAGGACTGGTGGAAAATGATGGAGAGTGGCTTGGCATCTCATCTGTCAGCTCTCTCAACACCCTAGTATGGATCCCATCTGGTCCCATGACGTTTGAGGATCCAAGTGGCTCAGCAAATCCCTAACCACTTCCTCATGGATTTCAGGGGTACTACACTGCTCCCTGACCCCATCTACCAGTTCAGAAGGCCAGTTTTACTGATGTCCTCCTGTCTTACTGTTGAAAATTGAGGCAAAGAAGGTATTTAGCACCTCAGCCTGCATAAGGAGTGGAGGCACTTCTTGCCCTCTTTTTAGCATTAATGTATTTATAAAAATGGTTTTTATTATCTTTCACAGCAGTGTTCAGCTTAGGTTCTAACTGGGCTTTTGCCTCTCTTTCTCCTGCATGATCTAACAACGTCCTTAAACATATCACAAGTTGCCTCCCCCCTTTCCAAAGGTGATACAGCCTCTTTTCTTCCCTTAATTCCTTCAAGAGCTGCTTGCCCATCCAGGCCCAGAGCCTTCCCTTCAGCTCATTTTTCAGCACATGGGAACTGCCAGTTACTGTGCCTTCAAGAGCTCCTGCTTGAAGTAGGTCCAACTGTCCTGGACCCCTTGGTTCTTAAGGGCTTCTTATTTTCAAATGGTAATCTCAACAGCATCACCTATGTTCATACCCAACAAAAAAAGTTTACTTTGTCAGCTGTTGATCAGGCATTTGTTGAGATCATTCTGTAGACAGTTTAAAGGAACTCACAGTGTGGTTTCCTGTATCTCCTTCTTGGTCTGTATCTCCTTCTCCTTTTACTGGCAATAAATTAAGCTGCACATGTCGTAGCACTGCTAGCTTGTCTTTTTGTCTCTCTCGTTCTTGAGATGCTTCTACCCACATTTTTGCTCTTAACATGCATTTTTGTTCTGACCCTTCAGCAGCACTGAGACAAATGAATATTCAATTACCTTAAAGGGCATTTTGCAGCTACTGGTTTTAGTAAACATTATTTAAACAGACCAGCCTGCCACCTAGTTCTAAAATATCATTCTCCTAAGTACTATATCACCATGAATTTATTCCACTGGGAGCTGAGTCTGAATTTCTGCATGTTAGGGATGTGCACTTGATAAGTGCACATTCCTTCCACGAGTCCAGTCTAAATCTACCTTCTTTTAGTTTAAAAGCACTTATCCTGTCACAACAGGCCTTACTGAAAGAATTGTCCTAGTCTTTCTTGTACACACCCTTGAAGTATTGAAAAGATGCAATAAGGTCTCCCTGGAGCTTTTGCTTACCCATGTGTAATAACACCATCCTGTCCTCACAGGAGGAGGTGTTCCATCCCCCCAGTCATTTCTGTGGCCCTCCTCTGTATGCACTCCAGTGGGTCCATGACCCTCCTGTGCTAAGAAATCCAGAGCTGAACACAGTAATCCAGGTAGGGTCCCACAAGAGCAGTGTAGAGAAGTAGATTCATCTCCCCAGTTTTTCATCTGTAGAGACTCTTGAATCCTGTTGCAATTTTAAACTTTGAAATTCAGTTGTTTATCTTTAATCTCTCTACATGTACTCTTTCTACATGCAGATCTATTCATGGGTTTCACTTTCCCCCCATTATATACCACCTCATTTGCCCTCCTAAAAAATAGCCTATCAGTTTTCAAAAGAAGATAAAAAGATGAACACCTTGCCTTGAAAACTAATATTACAAATCTGACCTGTCTTAATTGTTACAATAAATTCCATATTACTGAAACACAGACAGTTATAAATGTCTGCCATCAATAAAACAAACCAGTAGATTTTCAACCCCTCCACCACCTCATAACTTAAATATTATGCAAATCCAGGATCGCTGGTAAAACAGACACACAGCTGTTTTGTAGGAGTACTAATGGCTGAAAAGTTTTTCAGACACTGAAATGGGACTTACACTGAGCATCCCAATGATGCCAACAAAATGCTTTGGCAGAAGGAAGAGAGCAATGGCTGCAATGTCCTCCCCTTTATACCCCTGCTGGGGGCGAGTGGAACAGACCAAGTCAGTTTCCCAGGGGGAAAACACCCTCCAGGGTGGGTAAAAACTCTCATAAGCCCTCCCCGCCCCACTTCCAGGATGGGCATAGCCCATCACACCAATTCAGAGACTGAGGTCTACAAAAAAATTTAGTGCAGAAGAGAGATTGATGATCTTTTGATCTTATTGTCTGTTCTCCCGAGGCAAACAATATCACCTACTTAATGTCATATGTCACAAATTGCATCCTCCATGCCTGTTGAACTGATTTGGAATACCACTGGTGTCTCATCATTTCACACATTTTGACAGTTTGGTCCCCTTGGATACTGCAGGATACTGACAATACAATACAATAAACAAGGTTGGAAGAGACCTTCAAGATCATCGCGTCCAACCTATCAACCAATCCAACCCACCTAAACAACTAAACCATGGCACCAAGCACCCCATCAAGTCTCCTCCTGAACACCTCCAATGATGGTGACTCCACCACCTCCCTGGGCAGCCCATTCCAATGGGCAATCACTCATGACAAAGAGTTTTGAATCCAATGACATTAACACATCGCTATAATCTCAACCAATACATCAGTTAGAGGTTGTTGGTCAGTTAGAGGGCAGAAGGGCTCTGCAGAGGGACCTCGACTGACTGGACAGATGGGCAGAGGCCAACAGGATGGCATTCAACAAGTCCAAGTGCCAGGGGCTGCACGTTGGTCACAACAACCCCATGCAGAGCTACAGGCGGGGGTCAGAGTGGCTGAGAGCTCCCAAACAGAGAGGGACCTGGGGGTGCTGGTTGACAGCCGCCTGAACATGAGCCAGCAGTGTGCCCAGGTGGCCAAGAAGGCCAATGGCATCTTGGCCTGTATCAAGAATAGTGTGGCCAGCAGGAGCAGGGAGGTCATTGTGCCCCTGTACTCTGTACTGGTTAGGTCACACCTTGAGTCCTGTGTCCAGTTCTGGGCCCCTCAGTTTAGGAAGGACATGGAGACACTTGAACGTGTCCAGAGAAGGGCAACGAGGCTGAGGAGAGGCCTTGAGCACAGCCCTGTGAGGAGAGGCTGAGGGAGCTGGGGTTGCTCAGCCTGGAGAAGAGGAGGCTCAGGGGTGACCTCATTGCTCTCTATGACTACCTGAAGGGTGTTTGTAGCCAGGTGGAGGTTGGTCTCTTCTCTCTAGCAACCAGCACCAGAACAAGAGGACACAGTCTCAAGCTGCGCCAGGGGAAGTTTAGGCTGGAGGTGAGGAGAAAGTTCTTCACCGAGAGAGTCTTTCACCATTGGAATGTGCTGCCCGGGAAGGTGGTGGAGTCATGTCCCTGGAGGTGTCAAGAGGGACGGACTGGCACTGGTGCCATGGTCTAGTCATGAGGTCTGTGGTGACAGGTTGGACTCGATGATCCTTGAGGTCTCTTCCAACCTTGGTGATACTGTGATACTGTGATACTGTCATCTCAATAATTAACACTAATTTCTAATGGCTGCCTGAAAAGTTTCCAAAGCTACTCTGCACAGCCACAAAATTCGTAAAATGTAGTCCAATAAGTGAGTATAAACTCCTTGCATTTGCATTTGCATATTTCTGGCTCCCTTG
>CM037636.1:5462494-5510949 GCA_015227895.2 Colaptes auratus
TTTTTGGTGACCCTTGGCTGAGATGTTTAGTTAAGACTTACCCACTGCTTGCTCTCTGTTCCTTTCTCTCCTGGGACAGGGAGAGGGGAGTCAGTAGAAATGCTTCCCTGGGCTTCACCAGGGGGATTCTTGTGTTGTTTGCTAATTGCAAATACCTGTAAACATTGTAACTCCTGCATATTTTGTATGTATTCATTGCATTCCATTGTAGAGTGTGGTTCTGCTTGTAAATACAGCTTTCTTCTGCTTCTGACTGGGTTGGTCTAGCAAAGTTAATGCTGGGGGGGGGGGGAAATTTCAACCCACCAGAAGCCCTCTCTTCTCTAGACTAGACAATTCCATTTCCTTCAATCTCGTGTGTTCTCGTAAGATGAGTTCTCCAGGCCCTTTGGCAGATTTGTTGCCCTTCTCTGGACACACTCCAGGAACTCTGGGTCATTCTTGTAGTGAAGGGCTCAAAAGTGAACACACTATTAATGGTGCAGCCTCACATGTGCCGAGTACAATAGTCCTGCAGGCCACAATATTCCTGATACAGGATAGTATGCTGCTGGCCTACTTGCCCTGCTGTAAGCACTGCTGGCTTGTGTTCAGACAGCTGTAAACTAGGTCCTTATTTTCAACTGGCCCCAATGTTGAGCCCTGGGGACCACCAGTAGTGACTGACTGCCAGCTGAATTTAACTCCATTCCCCACCAGCATTCGGACCCTGCTATCCAGCCAGCTCTTAACCCAGTTGGTTGCATCACCAGCTGTGTCAGGAAGTGATTCTCTGTGCACTCCAGGAACCTCAGGGACTGTCCCCTCACTAATGTATTTCCTGCAGACATACCTGACATTCCTGCAGGTTCAACAAGAGCAAGTGCAAGATCCTGCATCTGGGTAGAGGCAATCCCAGACACAAATACAGGCTGTTGAAGAACTGTTGAAGAACTTAACTACATCCAGTTGCTGTCCTCTCCTCTGTGCTGTTACATCCCTAGAGGAGGAAGTTCTTCCCCATGAGAGTGCTGAAGCCCTGGAATGGGTTATCCAGGGAGGTGCTTGAGACCCCATCCCTGGAGGTGTTTAAACCCAGGCTGGATGAGGCTCTGGCCAGTCTGATGTAGTGTGGGGTGTCCCTGCCCATGGCAGGGGGGTTGGAACTAGCTGATCCTTGTGGTCCCTTCCAACCCTGACTGATACTATGATACCATGATCAGTCCTGGGACCTCTCTTGTTCAACATCTCTGTGGGTGCCATGGACAGTGGCATTGAGTGCACCCTCAGCAAGGTTGCTGATGACACCAAGCTGTGTGGTGCAGCAGACACGCTGGAGGGAAGGGATCCATCCAGAGGGACCTGGACAGGCTGGAGAGCTAGGCACAAGCCAACCTCATGAGCTTCAACAAGACCAAGGGGCAGGGTCCTGCATCTGGGTCGAGGCAATCCCAGGCACAAATCCAGGCTGGGCAGGGACTGGCTGGAGAGCAGCCCTGAGGAGAGAGACTTGGGGGGTGCTGGGGGAGGAGAAGCTCAACAGGAGCTCTCAGTGTGCACTTGCAGCCCGGAAAGCCAATCAGATCCTGGGCTGCATCAGGAGAATTGTGGCCAGCAGGTCAAGGGAGGTGATTCTCCCCCTCTACTCAGCCCTGGTGAGACCCCACCTGGAGAACTGCCTCCAGTTCTGGAGCCCCTATTCCAAGAGGGATCTGGAGGTCCTGGAAGGTGTCCAGAGAAGGGCCACGGGGATGAGCAGAGGGCTGGAGCACCTCCCCTGTGAGGACAGACTGAAGGAGTTGGGGCTGTTCAGTCTGGAGAAGAGAAGGCTCCAAGGTGACCTCATTGTGGCCTTCCAGTACCTGAAGGGGCCTACAGGAAGGCTGGGGAGGGACTTCTCAGGCTATCAGGTATTAATAGGACTAGGGGGAATGGAATGAAGCTGGAGGTGGGGAGATTCAGGCTGGAGGTGAGGAGGAAGTTCTTCCCCATGAGAGTGGTGAGGCCCTGGAATGGGTTGTCCAGGGAGGTGGTTGAGGCCCCGTCCCTGGAGGTGTTTAAGCCCAGGCTGGATGAGGCTCTGGCCAGCCTGATCTAGTGTGGGGTGTCCCTGCCCACGGCAGGGGGATTGGAACTAGATGATCCTTGTGGTCCCTTCCAACCCTGACTGAAACTATGAAACTATGATACTATGATTAGTTGAAGTCTCCCATGAGAGCAAAGGCCATTGATCATGAGATTTCTGCCAGATGCCAAAGATCTGTAGTTGAGGATTTCAGGGTAAACCTGAGTGAGAGAAGTCTTTCACCATCTTTTTGGCAAATTCTCATAAAGACCCAGCTGCTGGATTGTTGCATCTCAATATATTTAATTCTCCTGCCAGTTTCAGTGCTGACACTCTTGAGAGATTAATTAAAATGTATTTTAACATACAGTAATTAATATATTCTCACATATTGAGTTCCTGAAGGCAGCTCCTGGAAAATTAGACTGAGATTAATTCAATATCAAAAGACCTTCCTGGTGTTTATGATATTAGACAGTTGCAAAAGAAGGTTGCCATTGTACCTCAAACATTCATTGTAGTAACTGCAGAAAATAAATCATCCTGACTACCTTGATTATAGAAACATAATTTTATAGCTATAAATTATTGCTCCATAAATTACATTCTGTGAAAATATACTTTCAGTTTGAATTTCTTTTACAAGGAATCTTTATAATCACATTTTTTTTTCCCATTTGGAGCATAAATTTGAGCAATTTAATTATTTGATTAATAACTCATGGCAAAATAATTTTAGGATGTTTGCATGCTATGAAGGTCAACCATTACATTCTTTATCATCTGATGTAATTTTGATAGGCATTTAAAAAGTTTTTTCCATGCTTCATATGCAATACCAGTAGCACAATACCCCACAGGGTAGATTACCATAAAGAACCGGCTAGTTTTAAACAGAAAGTTATGAATGAATCTTTTCAAACAGTATAGCGTAACTTAGATGCCCCTTCCACTTCTGCCTCCCCAAGCATCTTGTTAATAACATGTATGGCATTTGAGTACTGAATGTAGCACTGGGAATTAGTAGCAATATGGAAACAGGACCAAATGTGTAATATTTCTGAAAGGAGGGATTTAGTGACATACTTAGAGACTCAGCTGATGAGCTGATGGTGAAACAACATATTGTAACATCACTGGGAACTCTGCCTTTGAATGTGCATGTTATTTTAAATCTTTTATTGAATTGGAAGCTAGGTCAGATAATGTACATAGGATTGCTAGCCCAAGATCACATTAATGCATAGAATTACTTACTGGCAGATGAGGGAGTTGGGGCTGTTCAGTCTGGAGAAGAGAAGGCTCCAAGGTGAACGAATTGTGGCCTTCCAGTATCTGAAGGGGGCCTACAAGAAGGCTGGGGAGGGACTGCTCAGGCTATCAGGGAGTGATAGGACTAGGGGGAATGGAATGAAGCTGGAGGTGGGGAGATTCAGGCTGGACATGAGGAGGAAGTTCTTCCCCATGAGATTGGTGAAGCCCTGGAATGGGTTGTCCAGGGAGGTGGTTGAGGCCCCATCCCTGGAGGTGTTTAAGGCCAGGCTGGATGAGGCTCTGGCCAGCGTGATCTAGGGTAGAGTGTCCCTGCCCACGGCAGGGGGATTGGAACTATATAATCCTTGTGGTCCCTTCCAACCCTAACTGAAACTATGAAACTAAACTATGAAACTATATTAACAATAATAATATATGTAACTGATGACTAAATAGTATGTAAATGAAATGAGCAAGGGTGATTAGACTACCCATTGCAAATTATTTATGCTTACTGACTGAACCTGAGATTTGGAAGAATTACAAAATATCAGAGAGGAGAAACATAAAGAGGAGTTTGATTATTTTTTTTTCACTCTCCGTCCCAAATGCCAACCTCGTGTAGTATAGCAAAACTCCAGAGGTTCCCCTTGACTTATGCATGAGCTTTACTAAGAAAGGAGGATAAACCTCAAGAAACTGACCCTGTGGGATGTGCTAGAGTTACAGAGAAAGTTTCTTTATTTGAATTGAATTTGTCAGGGAAATTACAGAACTTGTAGTCTGCAGGATGGGTTTGAAAGTGTGCCAGTGTCTTTAGAATAGAATAGAATAGAATTAACCAGGTTGGAAAAGACCTTCGAGATCATCAAGTCCAACCTATCATCCAACACCATCTAACCAACTAAACCATGGCACCAAGTGCCTCATCCAGTCTCTCCTTAAACACCTCCAGGGATGGTGACTCCACCACATTCCCAGGCAGCATATTCCAATGGTCAATCTCTCTTTCTGTGAAGAACTTCTTCCTAACATCCAGCCTAAAGCTCCCCTGGCACAGCTTGAGACTCTGTCCTCTTGATCTGGTGCTGGGTGCCTAGGAGAAGAGACCAGCCCCCACCTGGCTACAGCCTCCCTTCAGGGAGGTGTAGGCAGCAATAAGGTCTCCCCTTGAGCCTCCTCTTCTGCAGGCTAAGCAACCCCAGCTCCCTCATCCTCTCCTCACAGGGCTGTGCTCCAGACCCCTCCCCAGCTTTGTTGCCCTTCTCTGGACATGTTCCAGCAACTTAACATCGTTCCTAAACTGAGAGGCCCAGAACTGGATACAGGACTCAAGGTGTGGCCTAACCAGTACAGTGGCAGAATGAGTTCCCTGCTCCCCCTGGCCACACTACTCCTGATGCAGGCCAGGATGCCATTGGCCTTCATGGTTCTTACTCCGTATTCATCCAAACAGATAGGAAATTTGTGCAATAATTTACTTATTTGCTCACTTAAAATATGCATCTATTTTCTGTGACTGACTTAATGAATCAGCGTGCCTGGCTACTCATAATCCACCTTGCCGCCTACTTTCAAGGAAACCAAGGAGTATTAGGTCCAAATAGTAGCTCAACTACATGTTTTCACTTATGCTGTTCATAGTCTAGAAGAGTGATTTATTTTCATAAACACAACACAGATATGTTCAGAGTGACAGTAGTTTATGCTGGTTTGTCTCAAATCGAGTGAGTGGTATTTCAAACAAGATGAATGACTTGGAAACTTGTTTGGTGGAACCTCTCCGAGTCTTGTCTTCACAACTTGTAGATGATTTACATTATCGAATACTATAGTCAGAATGATGATATAAATAGTTACTGTCATAGGTTTCAGTGGTGCATTGTAGGGCAGTTTTAAATGCATAAATGAAAGGGAATTTGTTGTTTATCATATTGGTGGATTGCTATTTCTGTTCTGACTTGAATGACTGCTGGAGAAGCCTGAAACACCTGCCCCCAACCACTTTATTTTTCTTTTTCCTTTCCTGTGAACCTTCACCTGTGTTGTGAAGAGGTTATTAAATTTATTAATATGAAATATGAATTATGAAAATATTAATTTTATTAATTATCAAATTATTAATAACAGGTGAATCAACAACTTATATATATGTTCTAGTGCACGTTCGTGAAATACATTCCATAAATGGCTTAGTGTTATGATCAGAACTTAATTAAACTATCTACAAACTATTTGTATGTTTATATAATGAAGAGTGCAGTTCCGCCGCTTGGCCACTAGTTGGCGACTCGGCGGAACGCGGGCGGCTTCTGGCTATGTACAACAATATTGCAATCTTTCTGTGCGTCAGCGATGACTGCTACACGCGGATGCTTTGAACTGAGTGCTAGTGGGTGGAAAGCACGTGGGAGATACTCTGTAGCTGTCGTTTGTAGCAATGGTGGGGGTCCGGCTGATGACTGCCGCTGGACTGATTCCTAGTAGACTTGAAACAGTGGTGTTGGGTATTATCTCCTCTCTCCGCAGCAGTGGAGAAGGAATGCTGGAACCTGGGCTTGGCTCGGAAGCAGGTTCCCTTCAGGACTTGGTCGGTTCCCTCCAGACAATGGGGATAGGTCCTGGTCGGGATCGGCCCGTGGGGTCGGCCCTGGGAGTCTGCTCGCACGGCAGGGCGGGGCGACGGTTGCCGGTAGGCGGGTTCAGAGGTTCCCGGTCGGACAACAATAGCTATGGGGTCGGCCTCGTGGCGACGGATCTCGGGGCTGAGGTAAACAGCCTCGGAGAGAGAATGCGGCTGCGCTGAGCTGTGGCTTCTCCCGTTACTGGGCTTAAAGGAACAGCGGGACGATCGGGGCAGTCCCGGGTTTGGTGCAGTATAGGCACGACCAATGCTTTAGCCTTCCCTGCGGTTACAGGGCTTGGAGCGGCACACGTGGTGGCTCTCCTCCCGCTATGGCGGGGCTAGGTATATGTGGACTTAGTCTCTATCAAGTCCCTTCTCCCTGACAGCTGGGCAGATCTTACCCTCGGGGGCTGGTCCAGTCCTCCCGGTAGCATGCTGGGCTTTCCCGGTCGGTACGACTGGCTGTGGCGACGCTGGCTTCTCGGGCTCAGCGAAGGTCCTCCCTCTGGGATGATCCTCACGATCAAAGTGCTTCTCACGATGCAGAGGCTTCAGTATGCGTGCATGTGTGATAGAAGCTAATAACAATAAGCTCAATGGCAGAGGCTGTGGCTCGAGAGCTTCTCTCTCGAGCGAGTACAGAGACAAAGTGAAAGAGGGGGCCAGTTGTTTACCCACAGGGGTAATACTTATAGATTCCTCGAGGCTGGGTTTGGCCAATGGGCACTCTCATAGGCAACTGGCTTCAGCCTATAGAAAGCGTGAAGCTGGAATTATGCCCATACTTGGTGATCACACAAGCACTGCATGCGCTGGGTGCGTGCTGGCCTGGCTAATGCCTTGGCTTTTGTCTTCCTCCTGAAGGAGGGGAAACTTGTCCACATGCTGGGACCAGATCTAGTATTTAAGCAGAATGTGCCTTCACCACAACCTGCCAGCATGAATGCTTAATAAAAGTGTGAACAGCTTGACAAACTTGTAGTGAACTTCCTAGAGCTTGTGTTTTCAAGTACAGCAGTACATTTCTGTAAATATGATATGGTAGTTGATGAAATTTTCTCATTTCATCAGTGCACTTTCTAATAAAATATTTTCATCATTTCATGTCAGAAAGTCACTGGGAAATAAGTCTGTCTAAAAAAACATCAAGAAGATGTCATTGTTTCAGTTGAGAGAAATTTGCTATGCTTTGATCACTCCAGTCTTCAGAAAGGGTAAGAAGGAGGACTGGGGTAACTATAGACCCATCAGCCTCACCTACATCCCTGGAAAGGTGATGGAGCAACTTATCCTCGGTGCTGCCCTTAGGCACATCAAGGCCAGGAGGGTCATTAGGAGCAGTCAACACTGTTTTTCCAAAGGGAAGTCATGTCTGACCAACCTGATAGCCTTTTATGAGGACATAACCAGGTGGACAGATGATGGTAAAGCAGTGGATGTGGTTTATCTAGATTTCAGTAAGGCATCTGACACCATCTGCCACAGCATCCTTGCAGTCAAACTGAGGCAGTGTGATCTGGATGATCAGGTAGTGAGGTGGGTAGTGAACTGGTTGAAGGAAAGAAGTCAGAGAGTTGCTTTGTCAGCAAAGAATAAAAGTAAGAAAGGTGGAACATAACCTTGAAATGCTTTCCTAGAATGATACAATGCATCTTTGCAAAACAAGCAGACTATCAGCTCTACCCTGAGAAGCACAGCAAATCTGTTATTTTCCAAAAGCCTAACAACAATCATAGAATGTTTATAAATAATAGATAACAAAAGCATCTCTATCACTATTCCAATGCCCTGTTGCAATTCAGAACAGGAATGTTTAGAGCTCTACAGGGTGAATTTTGCTGGAGTAATTAGACTTTTCCTGTGAGAGAATATCCATGAAAAATAAAACAAAACCACACAAGCAAGAAAAGAAAACCCAACAGTGGAGGCAGAAAGTATAGAGTCATGTAGTTGGGCAGATGTCACACACCCAGCCAGCATGGATTTAGGAAGGGCAGGTCCTGCCTCACCAAACTGATCTCCTTCTATGAGCAGGTGACTGCCTGGTGGATGTGGGGCAGGCTGTGGATGTAGTCTGCCTGGACTTCAGCAAGGCCTTTGACACCATCCCCCACAGCAAACTCCTGGCCAAGCTGTCAGCCCCTGGCTTGGACAGCAGCACTCTGAGCTGGGTTAGGAACTGGCTGGAGGCTGAGCCCAGAGAGTGGTGGTGAATGTTGCCACATCCAGCTTGCAGCCAGTCACCAGTGGTGTCCCCCAGGGATCAGTGCTGGGCCCCATCCTGTTCAGTATCTTTCTCAATGATCTGGATGAGGGGATTGAGTCCATCATCAGTAAATGTGCACATGACACCAAGCTGGGGGCAGGTGTTTGTCTGTTAGAAGGTAGAAGAGCTCTTCAGAGGGACCTTGACAGGCTGCACAGATAGGCAGAGTCCAAGAGCATGAGATTTAACACATCTAAGTGCCAGGTTCTACACATTGGCCACAACAACCCCAGGCAGTGCTACAGGCTGGGGTCAGAGTGGCTGGAGAGCAGCCAGGCAGAAAGGGACCTGGGGGTAGTGGTTGACAGCAGCTGAACATGAGCTAGCAGTGTGTCCAGGTGGCATCCTGGCCTGGATCAGGAATAGTGTGGCCATCAGGAGCAGGGAACTCATTCTGCCCTGTGCTCAGCACTGGTTAGGTGTCACCTTGAGGACTGTATCCAGCTCTGGGCTCCTCAGTTTAGGAAAGATGATGAGTTGCTGCAAGGTGTCCAGAGAAGGGCAACAAAGCTGGGGAGGGGTCTGGAGCACAGCCCTGTGAGGAGAGGATGAGGGAGCTGGGATTGTTTAGCCTGGAGAAGAGGAGGCTCAGAAGAGACCCTATTGCTGTCTACACCTCCCTGAAGGGAGGTTGTAGCCCAGTGGGGGTTGGTCTCTTCTCCCAGGCCCCCAGCACCAGAACAAGAGGACACAGTCTCAAGCTGTGCCAGGGGAGGTTTAGGCTGGAGGTGAGGAAGAAGTTCTTCCCAGAAAGAGAGATTTGTCATTGGAATGTGCTGCCCAGGGAAGTGGTGGAGTCACCATCACTGGAGGTGTTTAGGAAGAGACTGGATGGGGCGCTTGGTGCCATGGTTTAGTTGATTAGATGGTGCTGGGTGATAGGTTGGACTTGATGATCTGGAAGGTCTTTTCCAACCTGGTTAATTCTATTCTATTCTATTCTATTCTATTCTATTCTATTCTATTCTATTCTATTCTATTCTATTCTATTCTATTCTATTCTATTCTATTCTTTCACATGTTGTTTTAAGGTGCATTATTTACATCCTTCATTTCTGTGGGTGTAATATACAGATATGAAAAAATACTTTGCTACAATATAATTTAAAAGTCAATGTTAACTTTTTCTCAGCAGAGCAAAAGGAATAAACGGGGAAGAAATGAAGGCCTTTAGATAGTTTTCTGATGCTGTTGTAGACCATGAAAACCACATGGATTTTTAAAATCTAGTACAGCCAAAAGAAAGAAGTAGAATTTCTAGGTGTGGAGTTTTAGTATCTGCAAACAGAATTGCTAGGGTAGTGCCCAAGGCTGGTGATAATAAGAGATTAACTAAAAGAAATTTACTGAAGATGTCAATTCCATTTGAATTGTTTCAAGATTCAGTACTCAAGCACTAAGCAAGCACGGTAGATGAGAATGTAGATCACAAAGTATATTTCTCATCCTTTAAATGTTGATCAGGTTCTTTTCAGGTTCTTTTCTGCATTCCTCTGTGCTTAAGCAATCTTTTCATGCACCTCTTTATTTTTTGTAAGAATTATTTTCATAAAAATACTTCATAGTCATATTAAGGGAGTTATAGGCATAGTTTGCTTTGCATTGAGGAGGATTTGAAAAGGACAAAGATGATAGGCTGTGACTAAAACTCTTACAGTGCAGAATCTCAGACGGAGAGAAGACTGTGGTGGCAGTGGTCAGATGTGCCGACTGAAGCCTGTGAAAGGCATAAACATCAAGTAATACATTTGGTTTGAACTTTTCTGCAATAAAACAGTTAGAAGTTGCCAGCTGGTGGTGTATTGCCTTATTTTGTAAAAGAAGGTGGGAGGAAACAAGTAAGGAAAACCAAAACTGCCTTTCTGATTACCATAATTCCTCCCCTCCACCAAAATTAGTCTGATAACTAATTGGAATCTGCACCTGGCTTTTTTTTTCTTTAGAAGGATCATAGAATCAATAAGTTTGGAAAAGACCTCAAAGATCATCAAATCCATCCTGTCACCCAACACCTCATGACTACTTCACCCTGCAAAGAAAGGGATTGTATGTTTCTTTCTCCAGAAACTGTTGGAAGTGCAGCTCACTTCTGTGAAGATGGTATCTGGGAGCAAAGCTCCTGTTTTCTGCAGTGAACAAATTGTTCTCAAGTATCATTCCCCATAATTTAAGAATGCCGACAGGGTCTGTATTCTTAGAGCAGTCTCATCCCAGCTAGGTTGTAGTGCCTAGCTGCCCAGTTGTTACAGCTCTGAACAGAAATATAATATCAAGCATCTCTTGGGTTTAGGTTCCTGTATAGAATCATAGAATCAATAAGGTAGGAAAAGACCTCAAAGATCATCAAGTCCAACCTACCACCCAACACCTCATGACTCCACCACCTCCCCGGGCAGCACATTCCAATGGCCAAGAACTCTCTCTGTGAAGAACTTTCTCCTCACCTCCAGTCTAAACCTCCCCTGGCACAGCTTGAGACTGTGTCCTCTTGTTCTGGTGCTGATTGCCTGGGAGAAGATACCAACCCCCACCTGGCTACAACCTCCCTTCAGGGAGTTGGAGAGAGCAATAAGGTCTCCCCTGAGCCTCCTCTTCTCCAGGCTAAGCAGCCCCAGCTCATTCTGCCTCTCCTTATAAGGCTTGTGCTCAAGACCTCTCCCAGCCTCATTACCCTTCTCTGGACATGTTCAAGAGTCTCAATACCCTTCATATAATCACCCTGCTAATCAACATGTTACAGTTTTCACCTGGGCAATGGTAAATCCTCCATGATGCCAGGGTCTGTGAACTATCTGTCATCACAGCACAGGTATTTAGTATCTAGTAAGTACACCTCAGGTTATAGGTTAAAACATGCCAATTTTCTTATACATTAGAGTCAGTAGACAAGATGTAGATGTCAGAACTGCTTTTTTGGCAGTGGTATTAATTGAGGTCTTTTGTGACACTGAATCTGTGATAGAAAGCATCCATTCTGGGGGTCTCAAAGGAGAAGGCAGAGAATACATTTGGAGCTGTTTTGAGTGCCTGGATTTGAACAGGAGAGTGTACTCATGATGTGTTTTAGTTTGTAGCAGGAGTTTATTACTTTTGAAGTTAATCTTCTGATGGTCCCCACTCACTGAAATTTGACCCAGGTTGTAGAGTCCTCTGTGACTGTGTGAACCAGATTCCTTTGAAGAAATCAAAGATTTATTTTTTTTTCCAGGAGTAACTTGATAATGTTCTAGTGAACAACCAGCACCTTCTACCAGACTTGAGCAATTAAGAAGTGAAAAACTCCTGAAATGTTTACCATGCAATTCCTGGCTCATTAGAAGCAATAGTTTCACTTTGTGTCTGCTGCCATTGCACCAGATTCTTACTAATATAATCAGCTTGCGACTGCAGGAGAGGGCCAAGTCCAGACAAGTTCAACATCCAACATTTGGATGAGACGTGTGGTGGTTTTAGGCTGTGCCTTTAAATTTTAGTTGCAGATTTCAAGCAGAAAAGTAGAAAAATATAAATAAATCACTGTTGGGTGTAAAAACTAAACCAAAGGATTATTCTAAACAAATTCGTTGGGTAAAATTCTGGAATAAGAGGAGCTGTACCATAACAATTTCTCTCCTTTTTCTCTTCTCTTCTGATCTCAGCTGTCTTGCTTCGCTTGGGAGAGATAACCTGCTTAGTGTCTGGCTTTGGCTAGGTCTAACCCATTGCTTCTCTCTCCATTCTTCTCTCTTGGGACAGGGGGTGTGGGGGCAGTGTAATGGCTTTCCTGGTCTTTTGACCGGGGTGGGGGAGTTTGGTGTTCTTTGCTAATTGTAAATATAAATGTATAATATTGTAACTCCTGTATATTTGGTACATATTCATTGCATTCCCTTGTAGAGTGTAGATTTTGCTTGTAAGCACAGCTTCCTTTGCTTCTAACTGAGTTGGTCTGGCGAAGTTAATGTTGGGGGGAAATCTTCAACCAACCACAAGATGTTAGGATAAACTGCTTTACTGGAGGCATAACACAGCACTGAAACAAGATCCTTCCATCCTATAGGGTTCCCAGGACTTTGTTTCTGAGCATACCGTGTGGTATGAGACAAAATACAGACTGACAGGCCAGGCTGTGAGGAGGTGAGCACTGACACACGTGGGCCGGAATGGCCATGATCTGTGGAACCAGTGGCTGTTGAGAGGTTTGTACATGATTTACTTCCTTTCCCACAACCTATCAACACTCCAGCCCACAGTTTTGTTTTATTTTAACAGATTTTTTGCCCCCAACTGCTTTCCCTATACACTTCAAAGGCACAGTATTTAGGAATGGAATAGAATAGAATAGAATAGAATAGAATAGAATAGAATAGAATAGAATAGAATAGAATAGAATAGAATAGAATTGAATTAACCAGGTTGGAAAAGACCTTCGAGATCATCGAGTCCAACCTATCACCCAACACCACCTAATCAACTAAACCATGGTGTGGGAAGAGGTTGTTTTCAGACAGCTTGGGAAGGCTATAGGGAAGATTTGCCTTTGCTGGAATTAGAGCAAGCTATGTTTTGTCTTTGACTCTGAGGGTAATGTAAACACCTTGTAACTGAAGGAGAGAAATTAGGCAGAATTTTGTTGGATGTGTTAAAATATTGTTTTGTTGTATTAACCTATTTTATGCCTTAATTACATGTATGTCAGTAGAAAATGACCAATTGACATGTGACACGTGCCTTCTGATAGACTAGAGAACGTTGCTGTATAATGTTACAAAGGTCTTTGCTTGCTTAGATCTTGTCCTGGAAGCATTGCACGAGGTAATTAAAACATTTATTTAACAACAAAGGGTGACCCCGATGTGATTCGAACACGCAGCCTTCTGCGTGTTCTTAACAACACCATGGCACCAAGTGCCTCATCCAGTCTCTTCCTAAACACTTCCAGGGATGGTGACTCCACCACCTCCCTGGGCAGCACATTCCAATGGCCAATCTCTCTTTCTGGGAAGAATTTCTTCCTAACATGCAGCCTAAAGCTCCCCTGGCACAGCTTGAGACTGTGTCCTCTTGTTCTGCTGCTGGTTGCCAGGGAGAAGAGACCAAGCCCCACCTGGCTACAACCTCCCTTCAGGGAGTTGTAGACAGCAATAAGGTCTCCCCTGAGCCTCCTCTTCTCCAGGCTAAGCAATCCCAGCTCCCTCAGCCTCTCCTTATAGGGCTAGTGCTCCAAACCCCTCCCCAGCTTCCTTCCTTTCTCACATGGTTCCTAGGTGGAACCTCACTCTGGGTTCCCACATAGACATGGACAGCTAAACAGTCCGTTAACTACTGCTCTGGGTTCCCACAGTCTTGTTTGGAGAGCGCTGTGGATCTGGTGCTTTGAGCAGACCTTTTCCACAGCTCTGACACTGGCTTAGTGTATAACCTCAGGGTCTAAACGGGAAAACTGGAAACCTGGTATAGCTCCATCTAGGATGACCAGGTTAGAAGTGTGTCCTACCCTAGCAGGGTAGCTGTTTCCACTCTCTATTGCTGGGTTTTACTTATTGATTTATTTTTACCCTTCAGTTCTACAGAAATGCAGTAGCAACCAGCCTTTCAATCTGAGCATAGATAATCTTATAGAAAACTGATCAGGTATTCCCCTTATAAGACCAGTCTTCCCTAATTTTAGCTTTATGTTAAAGTTACAGCTGTAGTTACACAACTGATTGCAAAGAATATTTCAAGCTGTATTTGGTTTATTCCTTTTAATGGGAGTGTTTCTCACCCCAAGAAAATCTCTCTAAAACTGAAATAAATTACATCAATGAGATTTTTATATGTTTCACCTTACCTGTGTTTCACATAGAACCTGTACTTAGATCCCTTCCTTTTTCAATGCTAAGAAATAAGACATCAAATTTTCCAGACTGTAGCTATTCCTCAGTCTGTCAAAGAAGGTATTAGTGCCATGCTTCGAGTATTTTTCCTAAAGCTTCACAGCTTAGCAGCCAAATGCATTTAAAACTCAGGCCCCGAGTCTCACTAAAATATGTTTTGCAAATGTTATCTTCTGAAGCTTTCAAGCATTAAGGTTTGGACATACTTATTCTTTGACATCAGGATGCAATTTATGAACTCAGTATACTGTTTAAAGTTTTAAGTTTACAGAAAGCTAGCTAACAGTCCCTGTTGAAGTCCTGCTTCTGAAAGGGTAGCAGTAAGATTTCTTCTTTCATTTAGTATTTGCTTTGTAAATAAGTAGTTTGATCTTTTTTCTTTAAGAAGGAAGTAGTAAGATGATTTTTTATATTTAAAAAAAAAAGAGAGATGGGGGGGAAGCTGTAACTGTTCTGAATAATCATGGAAACGTTGCAGGGTGTGGCTATCTTCCTGAGGTGGTTTAGGCTGGGTGCTGGCCCGGATGCCACCACACAGACCACACCTGGGAGGTCCCAAAAGGGTCCAGCCCACTGGGTGGTCACAGGAAACCAGGTATTTCACCCACAATCCTCTGCTCCTCTATAAAACATCCACATGGGGTCTTCACTTTCTCTTTCATGCCCTGCTGCTGCCTAGGTAGACTGGCATGAGCTGCTTCCTTTGGGCCTGCCCAGGCTCAAGGCTGGGTTGGTGGGGGGGGGGAAGAAAGAGCCCTGGGGGGGTTTGGTTGTACCCCCAGGTGGGGTTGGGAGGTTCTTGGGTATGTTTGGGATCTCTCCCTTTTGTCACAGTGCTTGTGGTTCTCTGTAAAACTTTCATTGTTGCTTTATTTGTTTTCCCATTTAAACTTTCCACCATTTTTTTTTGCAATCCGTTTGTCTGAGTCGTTATTTTTGCCTGTGGGGGGGGAGTTGGCCTCCCAAACCACGACACTCCCTTCCATCCGGGTTGACATGCCTTCATGGGCACATCTTTAGAAGCTGTCATGCCTCCATGCAGAGGAGTTTGTTTGCTGCTATCCTATTTAGTTGAACTAGACTTGAATAAAGCTGCAATAGATCAAAAGGACTTGTTCTGAAGTGAAGACTGGCATAGCTAAGTTTCACCAAGTTGTGTGTAATGGTTGGGGTGCAACATCAGTTACATATCAGATAGGCGTTTGTCAGAGGACTGGGACACCCATGAGAACGATAAGACCAAACATTAAAACTTTAGTACAGTAATCCTGAAGTGCTGCTGCAGGGTCATTGAGATCACAAGCATATTTATTTATGGGAAAAGGAAAGCAGGCAGTCGATTTCTGAGTTTGAATGATCACCTCTGACTAAAATGACCTTATAGTACACCTAAAATTGTAGCAGTAATTTACATTAATAGTTCAGTTTTCTTGAAGTTGGTGTACTTTTTGAGTTTTTCTTTTGATAGCTTTTCTTCATCAGAGATACAGACAGAAATAAGCAGTTTGGAAAGGTTCTATTGCTCGTCACAAGAGGTAATTCCGTTGGGCATGTGTACGCACGGTACACAGAAATACACTAATCAATGCATAAAAGTAAATTTCACCTGTTCAGTTGTCTAAATCAAGTCCATTGGTAACTGTTATCACAGTATCACAGTATCACCAAGGTTGGAAGAGACCTCAAAGATCATTGAGTCCAACCTGTCACCACAGACCTCATGACTAGACCATGGCACCAAGTGCGATGTCCAGTCCCCTCTTGAACACCTCCAGGGACGGTGACTCCACCACCTCCCTGGGCAGCACATTCCAATGGCGAATGACTCTCTCAGTGAAGAACTTTCTCCTCACCTCCAGCCTAAACTTCCCCTGGTGCAGCTTGAGACTGTGTCCCCTTGTTCTGGTGCTGGTTGCTAGAGAGAAGAGGCCAACCCCTTCCTGGCTACAACCCCCCTTCATGTAGTTGTAGAGAGCAATAAGGTCTCCCCTGAGCCTCCTCTTCTCCAGGCTAAACAACCCCAGCTCCCTCAGCCTCTCCTCACAGGGCTGTGCTCAAGGCCGCTCCCCAGCCTGATTGCCCCTTCTCTGGACACGTTCAAGTGTCTCGATGTCCTTCTTAAACTGAGGAGCCCAGAACTAGACACAGGACTCAAGGTGTGGCCTAACCAATGCAGAGTCCAGGGGCACAATGACCTCCCTGCTTCTGCTGGCCACACTATTCTTAATGCAGGCCAGGATGACGTTGGCCTTCTTAGCCACCTGGGCACACTGGTGGCTCATGTTTAGGCGGCTGTCAACCAGCACCCCCAGGTCCCTCTCTGTTTGGGGAGCTCTCCAGCCACTCCGACCCCAGCCTGTAGCGCTGCATGGGGTTGTTGTGACCAAAGTGCAGCACCCAGCTGAATGCCATCCCATTGGACCCCGCACATCCGTCCAGTCAGTCGAGGTCCCTCTGCATGGCCCTTCTGCCCTCTAACTGACCAACATCTGCTCCCAACTTGGTGTCATCTGCAAATTTGCTGATGACTGTCTCAATCCCCTCATCCAGATCGTCAATGAAGATGTTAAGGAGGATGGGGCAATAAGAGGTTATAATTTTAGTTATAAGACTCCTAAAACTTAGAGGTATGTTTCATTGGGTTTGAAGGACAGATTCACTTTTGACTGCATTATGTAAGGCTTAGTCTCCATAAAAATAATCTCTTAACTATGATGTAACTGCAGAAATAGTCTCCAGGCTGATGTCTGCATCTCTGTTTTACTTTCACATGACATTTTGCTGCATGCATTGGCAGACCTGAGCAACCTTATAACGCATAAATATTTTAAGCGTCTCTGATAATGATGATGCTTGATTGCTGAATAAATACAAGATTACAATCATCTCCCTTGGCTTTTTTGTCATTCATAAACTGCTTGAACTGCTCTTTGCTGCTTTATGACATTTCCAGGATCTCTCAAGAGGATTGTAACCTTGTATGTGTTCAGTGATTTCCAAGGACTGGTCCTTCTAAATGTTATTTACTGAGAAGAGGTTTTTCCTCTGTTATTTCAAAGAGGGTTTTGAGGCATATAAATTTCTGAATGTTTTAAAATGCTTGAAACCCCAGGTTTGTGAATAAGAAATAAAAAATAATATAAGCTGTCCCAGTCTTCTCTTTTCTTTCTGAGAGATTTTGTATAACTTCCTATAGCTAATGATAACTCAGAAAATACGGGTATAAAAACAGTTTTGGAAGCTTTGCCTAAAATGTCATTATTATTTTCTTCTTTGTGCTAACTTGTGTTTTCAAACAATACCCTGTTTTGTTTCAGAGGATTTTCCAGCAAAACACAATATGTGATCTCCTGACCTTGTGAAAGCTTGTCTGAAAATGTGTCCAGAGAAGGGCAACGAGGGGAGAGGTCTTGAGCACAAGCCCTATAAGGAGAGGCTGAGGGAGCTGGGGTTGCTTAGCCTGGAGAAGAGGAGGCTCACAGGAGACCTTATTGCTCTTAACGACTCCCTGAAGGGAGGTTGTAGACAGGCGGGGGCTGATCTCTTCTCCCAGGCAACCAGCACCAGAACAAGAGAACAGAGTCTCAAGCTGTGCCAAGGGAGGTTTAGGCTGCATGTTAGGAAAAAATTCTTCCCAGAAAGAGAGATTTGCCATTGGAATATGCTGCCCAGGGAGGTGGTGGAGTCACCATCCCTGGAGGTGTTTAGGAAGAGACTGGATGGGGTGCTTGGTGCCATGGTTTAGTTGATTAGGTGGTGTTGGGTGATAGGTTGGACTCGATGATCTCGAAGGTCTTTTCCAACCTGGTTAATTCTATTCTATTCTATTCTATTCTATTCTATTCTATTCTATTCTATTCCATTCCATTCCATTCCATTCCATTCCATTCTATTCTACCATTTCTTAATTGCTGTTTTTTAAATTTGTTTTAAAACTTATTTTCCCTTAGGAATCAATAGAGTGGCATTCCTCTTAACTGATGGAATACCACTATATGGCACTTAAGTATTATTTAATACATTGTTTAATAGCATTATTGAAACATACTGGATTTTGTTGTTAGTATGTTTGAAATGATAACAATAAAGTCTTTGATTAGAGTCATTAGAATAATGCCCTCCTTTTTTGGGGCTACTTGCTTGTATCCTGGTAAGTGACAGCAATGTGATATGCAAGACCATATATGAAGGCAGTGTCAGCTTTGTGCCCAGAAGGGAAGCTGGCATCTTGTTTGACCTTATAAAAGCCACAGGAAGTCACAAAGGACCTCACAGTGGAAAATAGTTTGAATAGTCTGCAGAGACAGCATGCTATAGCAGATAAAATTTTACAGTATCTTCTGTGCTGTTGGAAAGTCATGACCATGACCTATCCTTAATTCTTAAATAGAGTATGTCTGTCTCCAGGGAGTGCTGTGCATGTGAACAGTGCATATCCTCCATTTCTTTCCTTCTCCCTTTCTTAGGCACATCAGTTCTGTTAGACAGCATCAAATGACATACATAATCCTATGATGAGTAATTTTGGTGGCTTTTTTCTTCTGCCTGTCACTTTCAGTTGTTTCTTTGTGCCTGGCAATATGCCACTCCTTCCCAAGCAGCTTTGGATGTTAAACAGTAGTTATGTTTAGCCTGCGACTTTAAAGCTCAGGTTGCATAGAAACATGTGGTAGTGGTCAAAGTTTCGCTGTCCAGATGGAGACTGCTGAGAAGTGATGTGTCTCAAAATTCTGTACTGGGTTCAGTATTTTCATCAATGATGTAGCAAAATTGAGTGCATCCTCAGCAAGTTTGCAGAGGACACTGAGCTAAGTGGTGTGGTCGTTAAGAATGAAGGACGGAATGCTATCCAGAGGGATGTCACAGGCTGGAGAGGTGGGCTGAGGAGAATCTCATGAGGTTCAAAGTGCAAGGTCCTGCACCTACGCCGGGGCAGAACTCCATATCAATACAGGCTGGGTGACCTTGGCTGCAGTGACCATGAAGTGATAGAATTTAAGATCCTCAGGGCAACTAGGAGGATGTATTCCTAGTAAAGATGGAACCAGACAAGAAAAATGTTTTTTGAATAAGCACTAGCCTTATTTTGAGTGTGCCATGCTACGGGAAATGAAAGGACTGAGGATGACAACCACTAAGAAAATCCAGGCATAATATGTGGCCTGGACTATGTAATTGATAGGAATTTGAGGATTTAGGATACATGGAGATGAGGCAGGGATGCAGGTTTGTGCAAAGTTTAAGAAATCCTTAGAAACAGGGGGTCAAGAAGGAACAAAGAGAAGTAGAGTAGATAGGAGAGGAGCATAAAAAGGGTTGGTAATGTATAAACAGTTGTGCTGCTTACTGTGGTACATCCTATATTACTAACATTCTTCCAAACATCTGTGTAATACTACTCTTTACCCTGTCTGTGAGTGTTGTAAGGACTGACTGTCAGCTGTGGGGACAAACACACCTGGATTTGGGGCTGGCAGCTGGAGTCAGCTAGGGTGAAGGTGCCTGTTCCACTCATGCAGAGCAGATGGGAGTCCCAGTGTCAGCCACTAGTGTGGGATGTAAGACCTGGGTGTCAGGTACTGGAGGAATTGGGGTGTTCATGGTTTTCCTCTCTCCTGGTGTGCATGTATAATTTGGTAGCAAATACCAGGTTGGACCAGCCAGAGAGCAGGAAGCCTAGCTTAGAGTTAGGTGTATCAGGTGGGCAGAGGGTCTGTACTGTAACTTGAGTGACCTGTGACTGTGGAATGTTGCAGCCACTGTTCTGAGGGCAGCTGCTGACTGCATGCAGAGTGCAGGATTCCTTAGGTGGCCAATTCCTTAGCACACTGCGTAGAGCAAAACAATAACATTCCTTGAGTGCCAAGAACAACAAAATCCTGCTGACACCCTTGCATTGGAACACGCTGCAGACACCACCTCCTTGGCATGCTGGCACCTCTTATTGGGAAAAGATTTTAGCTTATGTATGCGGTTGGATTGCACTGGTTAAGTGATTGACAACTGTAATAAAATGTATTTTTTATATATTTTATATTAAATATTTCCTGGTGGTATCTTCAAACACCGCCATAACTTATTTACAAAGTGTATTTATAGGGTCTGCTATTTGGTTGTGAGTAATCCATTCCACATATCAAGACAGTTAAATGATTTAAGAACAAATCTGAGGGTTTCCAATACAGTGATTTGAATTGGAAATTCTGGTGCCACCATCTGCTGTTTCCCACCAGGGGGATCCTGTAGCACATCAGCTGGGGACTCACAACTTGCTCCTCTGTCTGGTATCTCACCAGATGCTCTAACTATAATTCAAGTGTCTCTTGGCATGGAGAGGGCTAAGGGGCCTCTGTCTTTTGCCCAGTTCATGGTCTGGAGCTTTTCCTTGGCTCAGAGAGGGCTAGGGGCCTCTCTCTCTCTTGTGTGCTCCACTGCTGGGCTGTAGCCTTTCCACAGCTCTCCTGGGATTCAGTTCTCTTGGGGCTTTTCTCCTTTCTGCTTCCAGCACCGAGCTCTTGGAGTGTAGCTTGCCTTGGCCCAGGTGCAAGGCCCAGGTGTGGTTTGACTGTTAGGACAAGCTCTTCAGGTGCAATAGGCAACATGTGGCTCTTCTTGCTTTCTCAGTGAGAACAAGGCAAATGGCCTACCATCCCAGCCAGTTTAAATACTGTCCAAAGAAAATTAATGCCCTTTGGTAAGGAGAAACCCGATAGCTGAACCTATAGAATGTGGCATATCCAAACATGGCCAGGGGCACACACAATTCACAGGTGTGTTCCAAGGTTAATTACACATTTTACCTGTTTATCTGGACTATCTGGACCCCAGGAAGTGCCCAGGTTTGCACATTCACAGGTGCTTAACTCATTGTCTGGGTTAGGGAATGTTTTGGTGCTTGTCCCCTCAGAACAATAACAAAGAATATATAAACAGACACTCTCAACAATAGTTACCTTTGGTTAGGGCTGCTAGGAACTTCTGCTTCTGTTAGCTACTTTTTCTGGCTAGGGCTTCCGTATAGAGGTGATCTAGTGATATACTTAGAGGTGATTCTAGTGATATACTTCTACTTCTGTTAGCTGCTTTGTTAAGGGCTTCCGGGGCTTCTGTAAGCGGGACTCTGAGACTCTGTAATGCAAGGCATTCTACAATGCAGTAAAAAAAGGAATTCTGGGAGAACTGAGATTCTCTGCATTTCTGGGATCTCATTGCTATATGGTGATGGGGTTTGTGTCTTCATTCAAGAGTCTCAATGTCTGTCTTAAATTCCCCCTCAATTTAAGAAGGACATTGATACACTTGAACATGTCCAGAGAAGGGCAACGAGGCTGGGGAGAGGTCTTGAGCACAAGCCCTACGAGGAGAGGCTGAGGGAGCTGGGGTTGCTTAGCCTGGAGAAGAGGAGGCTCTCAACAGAGGTTGAGGTTGCTCTCAACAACTGCCTGAAGGGAGGTTGTAGCCAGGTGGGGGTAGGTCTCTTCTCCTAGGCAACCAGCACCAGAACAAGGTCAATAGAGAAGTCGAGAGCCCAGCTGTACACCAATGCAGGCAGCATGGGCAATAAGCAGGAGGAGCTGGAAGTCCTGGTCCACCAGTGTGACTATGATGTAGTCGCCATCTCAGAAACATGGTGGGATGACACGCACGATTGGAGTGCTGCACTTGGGGGTTACAGGCTCTTCAGGAGAGACAGGCAAGGGAGGAGAGGAGGAGGGGTGGCTCTATATATTAGGGAGTCACTCCCTGCCACACAACTTGAGGTGGAAAATGAAGGGATTGAGAGCCTGTGGGTTAAAATCAGGGGGCAGACCAACAAATCTGACATCCTGGTTGGAGTCATCCTCCTCAAGCAGGATGAGGAGGCAGATGAAACATTCTATAAGCAACTGGAGGCTGTCTCAAGGTCATCAGATCTTGTCCTTGTGGGTGACTTTAACCTGCCAGATATCTGCTGGGAACTTAACTCAGCAGAGAGGAGGCAGTCCAGAAGATTCCTGGACCACATGGGGGACAACTTCCTGATGCAGCTGTTGAGTGAGCCTACCAGGGGTCAAGCTCTGCTTGACCTGCTGTTCTCCAGTAGAGAAGGGCTGGTAGGAGACGTGACCGTGGGAGGATGCCTGGGGTGCAGCAACCATGAGATGGTGAAGTGTTCAATATCCAGGGAGATAGGGAGGAGCACCAACAGAACCTTCACCTTGGACTGCCGGAGGGTGAACTTCAGCCTGTTTAAAAAAATTATTTGCAAATTTCCCTGGGTGTCAGCCCTCAAGAACCGAGGGGTCCAGGCTGGTTGGACCTGCTTCAAGCAGGAGCTCCTGAAGGCACAGGAACTGGCGGTTCCCATCTGCCGAAAGATGAGCTGGCGGGGAAGGCGACCAGCCTGGATGGGCAAGCAGCTCCTGGAGGGATTAAGGGAAAAAAAGAGGCTGTATCACCTCTGGAAGGAGGGGAAGGCTGCTCGAGGTGTGTTTAAGGAAGTTGTTAGATTATGTAGGAAAAAAATTAGAGAGGCAAAGGCCCAGGTGGAACTGAGGCTGAACACCTCTGTGAGAGATAACAAAAAGCATATTTATAAATATATTAATGCTAAAAAGAAGGGCAAGAAGAACCTGCACTCCCTATTGGACCTGGAGGGGAACAAGGTGACTGGAGATGAGGAAAAGGCTGAGGGCCTGAACACCTTCTTTGCCTCAATTTTTAACAGCAAGGCAGGGGGAGTTCAGGACGAGTGGCCTCCTGAGCTGGGTGATGGGGTCAGGGAGCAGTGTAGTGCCCTGGATATCCATGAGGAATTAGTTAGGGACCTGCTGAGCCACTTGGACACTCACAAGTTGAGGGGGCCGGATGGGATCCATCCTAGGGTGCTGAGAGAGCTGGCGGAGGAGCTGCCAAGCCGCTCTCCATCATTTTCCTCCAGTCTTGGCTCACAGGTGAGGTCCCAGATGACTGGAAACTGGCCAATGTGGTCCCCATCCACAAGAAGGGTTAGATGGAGGAACCTGGAAACTCCAGGCCAGTCAGCCTGACCTCAGTGCCAGGGAAAATGATGGAGCAGATTATCCTGGCGGTAATAACTGCGCACCTGCAGGATGGCCAAGGGCTCAGGTCCAGCCAACATGGAGTTAGGAAGGGCAGGTCCTGCCTCTCCAACCTGATCTCCTTCTATGATCAGGTGACCCACCTGGTGGATGTGGGGAGGCCTCTGGATGTAGTCTACCTGGACTTCAGCAAGGCCTTTGACACTGTCCCCCACAGCAAACTGCTGGCTAAACTGTCAGCTCGTGGCTTGGACAGCAACACTCTGTGCTGGGTTGGGAACTGGCTGGAGAGCCAGGCCCAGAGAGTGGTGGTCAATGGAGCCACCTCCAGCTGGACGCCAGTCACCAGTGGTGTCCCCCAGGGATCATTGCTGGGCCCCATCCTCTTCAATGTCTTCACTGATGATCTGGATGAGGGGATTGAGACAGTCATCAGCAAATTTGCAGATGACACCAAGTTGGGAGCAGAAGTTGGTCAGTTAGAGGGCAGAAGGGCCCTGCAGAGGGACCTTGACCGACTGGACAGATGGGCAGAGTCCAACAGGATGGCATTCAACAAGTCCAAGTGCCAGGTGCTGCACTTTGGCCACAACAACCCCATGCAGAGCTACAGGCTGGGGTCAGAGTGCCTGGAGAGCTCCCAAACAGAGAGGGACCTGGGGGTGCTGATTGACAGCCTCCTGAACATGAGCCAGCAGTGTGCCCAGGTGGCCAAGAAAGCCAACGGCATCCTGGCCTGCATTAGGAATAGTGTGGCCAGCAGGAGCAGGGAGGTCATTGTGCCCCTGGACTCAGCACTGGTTAGGCCACACCTTGAGTCCTGTGTCCAGTTCTGGGCTCCTCAGTTTAAGAAGGACATCAAGACACTTGAACGTGTCCAGAGAAGGGCAACAAGGCTGGGGAGAGGCCTTGAGCACAGCCCTGTGAGGAGAGGCTGAGGGAGCTGGGGTTGTTTAGCCTGGAGAAGAGGAGGCTCAGGGGTGACCTCATTGCTCTCTACAACTACCTGAAGGGGGGTTGTAGCCAGGAAGGGGTTGGCCTCTTCTCTCTAGCAGCCAGCACCAGAACAAGGGGACACAGTCTCAAGCTGCGCCAGGGGAAGTTTAGGCTGGTGGTGAGGAGAAAGTTCTTCACTGAGAGAGTTGTTCGCCATTGGAATGTGCTGCCCAGGGAGGTGGTGGAGTTGCTGTCCCTGGAGGTGTTCAAGTGCGGACTGGACGTGGCACTTGGTGCCATGGTCTAGTCATGAGGTCTGTGGTGACAGGTTGGACTCGATGATCTTCGAGGTCTCTTCCAACCTTGGCCATACTGTGATACTGTGAAGAGGACACAGTCTCAAGCTGTGCCAAGGGAGGTTTAGGCTGGAGGTGAGGAGAAAGTTCTTCCCAGAGAGAGTTTTTGCCCATTGGAATGTGCTGCCCAGGGAGGTGGTGGAGTCACTATCCCTGGAGGTGTTCAAGAGGGGATTGGATGTGAAACTTGGAGCCATGGTTTAGTAGTCATGAGGTGTTGGGTGACAGGTTGGACTTGATGATCTTTGAGGTCTTTTCTAACCTTATTGATTCTATGATTCATTCATCACCCAATGGCACCTCATTGTAAGGGGTCTACAACTGTATTCAGCACCCCAGGACCAGGGGAGTGATAGGAGAGTGCTATTGTCTGTTTGCTAGGAAACATCAGGCTGGACTAGCTTGGTGAAGCATATCGGCATGCAGACAGCGGTATTGAACAGGAAAACTGCTCCTCCTGGTGTTCAGGGGATGTGAGGATGTGCCTATGGATCTAGAGAGTTGGGGGATGCAGGGCAGGTGGTTGGGGTTTTCCTTTCACTTATTGAGCTTCAACCCTTATTAGCTGGAAAGCAGGAAGGGAAGTATTTTGATATCTAAGGTATGTTTATGTTAATCCTGGTGATGTTGAACGTGGGTGTTGTTCAAAGGGCATGTCCTGTCTTCAGCAGTCTGTTGCCAGTTGCATTGCTTGCCAGCCCATGTAAGTGCCTGGTCACACACTGATCACCACTGCCGGCTGAACCTTAAAACAAGAAAGAAGCAAACTGCATCCTTTGAACAGGGATGGGAAAACAGACCACTGGGATCACAAGTGTGTTGGGTTGCAGCATCTGGAAGGAAGCAATCCCAGATGCAGCAAAATTAAACATCCAAAAAAAGACCCCTGAGCAAGCCCTCTACTCCTCGATAACAACTAAATAAAAATAAATCATTAAAATATAGCTGTAAATTAAAATTAACTTTAGCAGTATTTTTATATTGACAAGAAGATCTGATTTTTAAGGTTTCTTTACAAAAGAACTTAGTTTGTATATTCAGGTTTATTTCTGAGGATTCTTGTAAGAAGTCATCCAAAGACAATTCATATGTAAGTAAATCAATAGAGGTAAACCCTGGTTCAAATTTCAAGGGAATTTAGGGTTTCTGGGCACAGGACAGAATTTGGATTACCCTCCTCTCCCCCCCTCTCCCCACTCAGGGGAAAGATAAGCAGAGGAGGAAAGGAGTAAACAAAAGGCTTGCATGGAACTGGAAGTTAAGGAAGTAATTTTAACAAATAAATAAAAGGTAATAAAGGGAAAGTGATGTGTAGAGAGATTGAGGGAAGGGATACACACAGATATATACAAAACCTGATCTCAGATGGCAGTGGATTCCTCCAGCACATGTAGGCCCAAAACACCTGGAAGCAGGGCCAGCCACGCTGTGGCTCCCCATCAGGCAAGGAAGGGAATAGGGAAGAGAGACCTGGCCAAGCTGCTCTCCATCATTTCTCACCAGTCCTGGCTCACTGGAGAGGTCCCAGATGACTGGAAGCTGCCAACGTGGTGCCCATCCACAAGAAGGGCCGGTTGGATGAGCCAGGGAATTATAGGCCTGTCAGCCTGACCTCAGTGCCAGGCAAGATTATGGAACAGGTCATCTTGAGTGCAATCACACAGCACTTACAGGATGGCCAGGGGCTCAGGCCCAGCCAGCATGGATGTAGGAAGGGCAGGTCCTGCCTGACCAACCTGATCTCCTTTTATGCCCAGGTGACTGCCTGGTGGATGTGGGGCAGGCTGTAGGCTCTGCACTGGGTTAGGAACTGGCTGGAGGTTGAGCCCAGAGAGTAGTGGTGAATGGTGTCACATCCAGCTGGCAGCCAGGCACTAGTGGTGTGCCCCAGGGATCAGTGCTGGGCCTCATCCTGTTCAATATCTTTCCTGATGATCTGGATGAGGGCATCGAGTCCATCATCAGCAAATTTGCAGATGTCACCAAGTTGGGAGCAGAAGTTCACAGGATCACAGGGTCACAGGATGTCAAGGGTTGGAAGGAACCCAAAGAGATCATCCAGTTCAACTCCCCTGCCAGAGCAGGACCATACAATCTAGCTCAGGTCACAGAGGAACACATCCAAATTGGGCCTTGAAAGTCTCCAGAGAGAAGGAGACTCCACAACCTCTCTGGGCAGCCTGTTCCAGTGCCCTGTGACCCTTACAGGAAAGAAGTTCCCCTTTGTGTTGAGGTGGAACCTCCTGTACTGCAGCTTACATCCATTGCTCCTTGTCCTATCACAGGGAGCAAGTGAGCAGAGCCTGTCCCCTCCCTCCTGACCCCCAGCCCTCAGATAGTCATAAACATTTATTAAATCCCCTCCAAGTCTTCTCTTTGCCAGACTAAACAGCCCCAGGTCCCCTCAGCCTCTCCTCACAGGGCAGTGCTCCAGTCCCCTAATCATCCTTGTTGCCCTCTGCTGGACCCTCTCCAGCAGATCCCTGTCCCTCTTGAACTGGGGAGCCCAGAACTGAATGCAGTACCCAAGATGAAGTCTCACCAGGGCAGAGTAGAGGGGGAGGAGAACTTCCCTTGATCTGCTGGCCACACTCTTCTTAATGCACCCCATTGGCCTTCTTGGCCACCAGGGCACATTGCTGCCCCATGGATAGCTTGTTATCCACCAGCACTCCAGGTCCCTCTCCACAGGGCTGCTCTCCAGCAGATCACCTCCCAGCCTGTACTGCTGCAGTTTATTCTTCCTCCCCAGGTGCAGCACTCTGCACTTGGACTTGTTGAATGCCATTTGGTTCCTCTTTGCCCAGCTCACTCTGTCCAAGTCTTGCTAGATGGCCACACAGCCTTCAGCTGCATCAGCCAAGCCTCCCAGTTTGGTGTCATCAGCAAACTTGCTTGAGCAGACTCTGTCTGTCTGTCTGTTCCCTCATCAATGTCATTGATGAAGATGTTCAACAGCACTGGTCCCAACACTGATCCCCTGAGCTGATCTGTTAGAGGGTAGGAGATCTCTGCAGAGGGACCTTGCAAGGCTGGACAGATGGGCCGAGTCCAAGGGCATAAGATATAAGTGCCAGGTTCTACACATTGGCCACAACACTTACGGGGTGCATCAAACACACTTGTGGTGGTTTGAGCCTTAACTGGAAGTTAAGAGTTCAGGTGGGGGCAAGGCTGAGAATCTCTCCCCCACTCCTCCCCTCCTCCCTCCCAACAGAGAGGGGAGAAAAGGAAGGAGCAAATCCACCAAACAATAATTTGGAGTCGGCTTGGAAGTAGAGAGGTAAAGAGTTGTCTTTAAGCAATATTATATATATATATAACAATAACAGGAAAAAGGTTCACAAGGGCAAGGAACAAGGATGGATGGGAGTGGGACAAAAACAAGAGAATAATACAAACCCAGCCTTTCTCTGAGGAAGCGTGGAGGCAGCAGGGAGAAGGATCAGGTCCGACCACGTGGCAGAGGAGCAGGAGGGCAGCTGCAGTAGCTCTCATCCAGCAGAGGCAGGAGCCAGAAAAGCAGGGGCCAACAGCTACAATGTCCTGCTTTTTATACCCTAGCTGGGCAGGGAGGGGGGAGTGGAACAGACTCAGCTTCCCAGGCGAAAAATGCCCTGCAGGGAGTGAAACGTACCTGCAAGCCCTCCCCCCTGCTTTGTTCTTTTGTTCTCGGAAAAGGGTGTTAACCCACCACAGCAGTGTAACCAGCCAGTCAAAAGAGGTGACTGTAATCAGAGTTGGTGTGACCTCACTTTGAATAGTGTGTGATTTCAGTTTAAGAAGAAGATGAATGCATCCAGAGGAAAGCAACAAAGCTTGTGTGAGGGGACTGCAACAAATGCCCTGTGAACAGCAGCTAAGGGATTTGGGCTTGTCTAGTATGGAGAAAGGGACGCTGAGGGGTGACGTCACTGCTCTTTCTCCTCTGAGAAAGGAAAGTGGAGAGAGAGGTACCAATCTCTTCTCTTTTATATTCAGTGATAGGATGTACAGGAATGTTTTGGGGATGTGCCAGGGGAGATTTAAACTGAACATTAGGAAATATTTCTTTACTCAGGGGGTGATCAAACACTGAAGCAGACTTCCTAGAGAGGTGTTCAATGTCCCAAGCCTGTCAGTGTTTAAGACATTTGGACAGTGACTTTAATAACATGCTTTAACTAGATCAGCCCTGAACTGGTCAAGCAGTTGGATTAGAGGATCATTGTATGTCCCTTCCAGTGAAATAGTCTTATTTGCTTAACCTTTAGAAAATTTTCAAGGGATTTTTGTGTTTCTGAAAACTCTTACTGGACAACTACATTTATTCTTGTGCTCATAAAACACTTTCACAAAATAGATCCATGGGGAACACTGTGAGCATCTCCAGCGAATTCTGCCATGTAATTTACTGTTTGCTCTACCCTGTTCTGCAATCACTCTGTAATTATGTCAGCATTCAGTTTAAGCTTTTGAATATAGAGATTTGAATTAATTTTGATGGGAACAAAATGTTATAGACTGAAGTATATTTTACATGCAGATGAATTTTCAAATTCAAGTAAGATTGATGTAAACAACATTTTATATTTTGAAAGCAGAACTTTGGCTCAAAATTGTAGGAAAAAGTAGATCTGTAAATCCAAAAGCTTCATGGTTTGCAAAGGCAGACAGGTGTGTAGATGCATAAATATGTAGGTTAGTGTTTTCGATATGTGGTTGCAGGCCCGGATGATAACTGGTGTAAATTACACTTAGGAAGGAATAAGAGTCTTAAAAACCTGCTGTGATGTGAATCCATACTGTATTACATGTCTTTCCACTTTCTTTAACTGTGCTTTATTGGTCTGTCTACATAGACTCATCACCTTGATTGTGGTGTGAACAGTATGTTACAATAAGAGACTGCTTCTCTCTACAAAGAACTTAATGTCTCCGGACAAAACATAAAAAACTGAAAGGGGATGTAGCCTTCTCAAATAATTCTGGGCCTGATTGATCAGTAAGATTTGATCCCCACTTTACCGAGTGTGACAGTTTAGACTGTGCCTTCAAGAAAATTCTCTAGCTGAATGTTTGGGTGTAAAAAGGAAAACAAAGATTAATTCTAAATGAATGTTATTGGTCGGATGTGAGATGTACCATAGCAAATATCTCTCAAATTCCTTTCTCTCCCTCACTCTGTCTTCTGTCTTTGTCTTGGCATACCTGCTGTCCTGGACAGAGAGAGGACATTTATCAGCAAAGGAGATAAGCACAACTAACATTCATAATAACTGCTTTGAGCTAACTGAAACCCCCCTAATATTTTCTTCTCTTTTCTTCTAATTAGCAGAGGGGGAAAGGGATGGGAGAGAGGCTAGGGGGAGGTGAGGTGGAATCCTCCTCCCAAGGAGGATTTCTGTGTTCTTTCTGCTTTGTAAAACCTTGTATAATATTGTAAATACTGCATATTTTGTATATATTCATTGCATTTCATTATTGCTTGTAAAATACAGCTTCATTCACTTCTCTGACTGCGCTTAGCCGAGTTTTTTGTTCATGTCGGTGGGTTAAACCACCACACTACAACACCTAGGATCTTTTAACCTGTTTGGGCCCCATCCTCTTCAGTGTCTTCATTGAGGATCTGGATGAGGGGATTGAGACAGTCATCAGCAAATTTGCAGATGACACCAAGCTGGGAGAAGATGTTGGTCAGTTAGAGGGCAGAAGGGCTCTGCAGAGGGACCTCGACCTGGACAGATGGTGAGAGGTCTGGTGAGACCCCACCTGGAGTACTGCGTCCAGTTCTGGAGCCCCTATTACAAGAGGGATCTGGAGGTGCTGGAGCGTGTCCAGAGAAGGGCCACGAGGATGATCAGAGGGCTGGAGCACCTCTCCTATGAAGACAGACTGAAGGAGTTGAGGCTGTTCAGTCTGGAGAAGAGAAGGCTCCCAGGTGACCTCATTGTGGCCTTCCAGTATCTGAAGGGGGCCTACAGGAAGGCTGGGGAGGGACTTTTCAGACTATCAGGGAATGATAGGACTAGGGGGAATGGGATGAAGCTGGAGGTGGGGAGATTCAGGCTAGATGTGAGGAGGAAGTTCTTCACCGTGAGGGTGGTGAAGGCCTGGAATGGTTTGTCCAGGGAGGTGGTTGAGGCCCCGTCCCTTGCGGTGTTTAAGACCAGGCTGGACGAGGCTCTGTCCAGCCTGATCTAGGGTAGAGTGTCCCTGCCCATGGCAGGGGGGTTGGAACTAGATGATCCTTGTGGGTCCCTTCCAACCCTAACTGAAACTATGAAACTATGAAGATGGGCAGAGGCCAACAGGATGGCATTCAACAAGTCCAAGTGCCAGGTGCTGCACTTTGGCCACAACAACCCCATGCAGAGCTACAGGCTGGGGTCAGAGTGCCTGGAGAGCTCCCAAACAGAGAGGGACCTGGGGGTGCTGATTGATAGCCACCTGAACATGAGCCAGTAGTGTGCCCAGGTGGCCAAGAAGGCCCAATGGCATCCTGGCCTGCATTAGGAATGGTGTGGCCAGCAGGAGCAGGGAGGTCATTGTGCCCCTGGACTCAGCACTGGCTAGGCCACACCTTGAGTCCTGTTTCCAGTTCTGGGCCCCTCAGTTTAAGAAGGACATCGAGACACTTGAAGGTGTCCAGAGAAGGGCAACAAGGCTGGGGAGAGGCCTTGAGCACATCCCTATGAGGAGAGGCTGAGGGAGCTGGGGTTGCTTAGCCTGGAGAAGAGGAGGCTCAGGGGAGACCTCATTGCTCTCTACAAACTACCTGAAAGGTGATTGTAGCCAGGAAGGGGTTGGTCTCTTCTCTCTAGCAACCAGCACCAGAACAAGAGGACACAGTCTCAAGCTGCACCAGGGGAAGTTTAGGCTGGAGGTGAGGAGAAAGTTCTTCACTGAGAGAGTTGTTCACCATTGGAATGTGCTGCCCGGGGAGGTGGTGGAGTCACCGTCCCTGGAGGTGTTCAAGAGTGGATTGGATGTGGCACTTGGTGCCATGGTCTAGTCATGGGGTCTGTGGTGACAGGTTGGACTCGATGATCTTTGAGGTCTCTTCCAACCTTAGTGATACAGTGATACTGTGATAGTGTAATGACTCAGTCTAAAAGATCGGAGAGAACATCTGTCTGTGCTGCTCAGAAAATTTGTATTGATATGCAATTTTGATATTGATAGGAATTTCTGATAACTACTGGGAATGTTGCTTCATGCCATCACTTTCTACAGCCAGGTAGCACATCACAGGCAACTGAAGTAAGTGAATGCACTGGTAGGATTGAATTTCTCAGATTGTGTAGTAGAAATATTTACCTCTGAATGCTGATATTCTGTGAAAGGCTATCACTGTGTAGGAATCCTAGAGCATTTCTGTGTCATAGAGTCTGAATGGGAAATTATTATCTGGAAAAAACATAGGGCTGCTGCCAAGAGGTAAAGCAGCACTTCCATTTCTAGGATTATTGCTTCCAGTTGTACAGGGATTTGGAAGAGTATGAATAAATCTGGAGAAGATGATTTCTGAGAGTCGTTTGACACCCTGGATTTTGTTGAACTGCTGGCAATGTTACCTTGCAGTATGCATCTGACATGTCCTCCTTTTGTTATTTTTCTTAACACTCATCCTTTCTTTTTTCCTTTTTTCCTTTTCTTTTTTTTTTCTTTTTTTTTATCCCTAGCATCCATTAGTGTTGTGTTCAGCAACATGACTAATCTGTTCTCTGGCTAATGAATTCTCTCATTCCTTCCCCATAGGAGAAATTTGGGTAGTTTTGGTAGTTGTTTGTTTGTTTCTGCATGTCTGTGATTTGCAGAGTTAATTTTACTCCTTTGCACAAAATCCTGGGATGTATCTGAGTCATGTTGCTCCTCTGCAGACTTTGAGCCATATTTAGAGGTGAGTAATGCATCCTGGATGAGCAGAGGGATTCTGAATTGGCGCAACTTATAGCTTCCTCTGCCATCTCAATGCATCAGATCCACTTAGTAAAATCTCTGCAGATAGCTTTAAACAGAGAATCTATATCTTGGTTTGTTTTCCAACGTGTAAAGTTACATTCCCCACCTCATCCTGTCTAATTTGGTACAATTCCAGTGCTGAAGGGCCCAAAGAGAGGAGAAAGAAATTAATTTCTAGTTCCTCCTCATATGAAGCTATTCCTGCTTCAATCTTCCCTCTTAACACTTTCACCATAAGAGTAGGTATAAAGTTGAATAATTAATCTCTGTGCCTTTAACTAGGTTTATTTTGCAACAATGTACTTGCCACTTCAAACTTGACCCTAAACACAAATATGTGGAAACAGTTTCTCTTAAGTATTTTAGAGTCCATGAAGTTTCAAAAATAAGCACAAAGTCTCAAATCACTTGTTACATAGGATTCAATGAAGAAAAAAAGGTCCTGAAGAAATCATGTTAGATTGAACATTTTCAGATGTTAAAATACACACTGTAGATACTTTTTCAGGTGCGTTCATAAATTTGGTGAAGAAACTGTGTCCAGTTCTGGGCCCCTCAGTTCAGGAAGGATGTTGACTTGCTGGAACGTGTCCAGAGAATGGCAACGAAGTTGGTGAGGGGTTTGGAACACAAGCCCTATGAGGTTAAAGGCTGAGGGAGCTGGGGTTGCTTAGCCTGGAGAAGAGGAGACTCAGGGGTGACCTTCTTGCTCTCTACAACTACCTGAAGGGAGGTTGTAGCCAGGCAGAGCTTGTCTCTTCTCCCAGGCAGCCAGCACCAGAACAAGAGGACACAGTCTCAGGCTGCACCAGGGCAGATTTAGGCTAGATGTTAGGAAGAAGTTCTACACAGAAAGAGTGATTGCCCATTGGAATCGGCTACCCGTGGAGGTGGTGGAGTCACCTTCATTGGAGGAGTTCAGGAGGAGACTTGATGGGGTGCTTGGCTGCATGGTTTAGTTGTTTAGGTGGGTTGGATTGGTTGATAGGTTGGACGTGATGATCTTGAAGGTCTCTTTCAACCTGGTGTATTGTATTGTATTGTATTGTATTGTATTGTATTGTATTGTATAATTGTCTAGGAAAAACATATGCCTCTGTAGCTGATGTAAAGAAGTGACAGGGACCAGCCATTGCTGTATGCTCTGCAACTGACTTCTGCAACAGTTCCTTGACTTTTCTAGACAAGTGTAACTAGTGCCATAAATACATGCATCTCTGATAAGCCTACTCATAATGGAAAGTTTTTCCTGTACTTCATGAACAGTTCTTTTCAGAGCATCACCCTAATTGTACTTAAAAAGTATTCCTTCAGAGTCTACCCTTGGTCTTTAGACAAAAAAACATTCCTGCAAGCAGAAAGCAATATTCCATATGTAATGCTTGCAGAGTCATTTCCTTAGTTAACTTTTTTACATTTTAAACAATGGCAATTATTTAAGTGTATGCCAACTTCTAGTCACTTCATCAGTCTATTGTTACTGCTACCATTTATGATTATCAACGTCAAAGGAACAAATAAAATTGACCAACAAATAAACCCCTCCACACCAAAACAAACAAACAAAACCAACAAAAAACCCACAACAGACAACGCACTGAGCCTTAATCCCTTTATACAGATTTCCCCAGCAGGTAAAAATTGCAAACTCTGAAAACCACCCATTTGTCTTGGCATACATTACAGTGTATTTTTTGGATTATGGTGAAGTTGCAGAAATTGGCAGACTGTGGAAGCAAAGAATCCAATGGCTACAAAGACTGCACACCCTTTTCATCTAGAGAAAGTTTGTTGTATTCCAGAATTTGTTTGATTTTTAAATTTTTTTAATTAAAAAAGAAAGATGCCAAACAAGCAACCCCCCCCAAAACAACAACCCCCCAAAAAAGGCAAAGAAAAAACAAAGACACAAACCCCAAAATCCAAACCACAAAACCCACCATAGAATAGAATAGAATAGAGTAGAGTAGAATAGAATAGAGTAGAATAGAATAGAATAGAATAGAATAGAATAGAATAGAATAGAATAGACCAGGTTGGAAAAGACCTTCAAGATCATCAAGTCCAACCTATCACCCAACACCATCTAATCAACTAAATCATGGCACCAACTGCCTCATCCAGTCTGTTGCTAAACACCTTCAGGGATGGTGACTCCACCACCTCCCTGGGCAGCACATCCAATGGCCAATCTCTCTTTCTGGGAAGAACTTCTTCCTAACATCCAGCCTAAACCTCCCCTGGTGCAGCTTGAGACTGTGTCCTCTTGTTCTGGTGCGGGGTGCCTGGGAGGAGAGACCAACCCCCACATGGCTACAACCTCCCTTCAGGGAGTTGTAGAGAGCAAGGTCTCCCCTGAGCCTCCTCTTCTGCAGGCTAAACAACCCCAGCTCCCTCAGCCTCTCCTCATAGGGCTGTGCTCCAGACCTCTCACCAGTTTTGTTGCTCTTCTCTGGACATATTCCAGCAATTCAACATCTTACATAGTGGGTTGATTTCCAATATCAAATTTTTTGGGATCTAAAAATGCAAATTAAATATCTATACACATTTGGCCTATAGCTCCCGAGCTCTTGATGAGAGGTTTCTTAATTTCACTATGTAGCATTGCATTTCCTTTTTACATTCTCTCCCTCACCCCTTGGGAATCTTTTTACTGTCTTCCTTCATTAGGTAACTCTGGCTATCACTTGAAAATCTTTGTCTAGTTCCTACATAGAGGCTTATAGTGTGGCAGAGTGCAATAAACTTTCTAAATCTACCCAGAATTATAAGACCTAGACCTTCTAGGAGTCTTGCAATGTAGAAAAACTTGTGACAAACCATTTTCTTAGTGCTTAGAATTATTATTTATTTCCCATATTAATACCTTTGTATATATTATATTCTGTAAATACTATGTATATAATAAGCTCTAGGAAGGGAGCTTCTAAAGTTATTGTTCCTATTGAATTGCTACCACCAATAAAAATAACATAGTGGAAAAAACTAAGGCGGTTGACTTTACACAAAGAAATCAAAGGAATGTGGATGAGGTGTTTGTTCCTCCCACTTTCTATTCATATACCAAAATAATTAGCACTGTATTGGTTAGCTAGAACTGAGAAATAACTCTTAAATGATTAAAAAAAAATAAATTCACAACTATATTGGAAGATTACCTATAGACTGAACTAAATTTAAAGATGTGAAATTGACTAGAATAGAATAAAATAGAATAGAATTAACCAGGTTGGAAAAGACCTTTGAGATCACCGAGTCCAACTTATCACCCAACACCATCTAATCAACTAAACCATGGCAGCAAGTGCCTCATCTGGTTTATCATGTAGATTTGTTGCTGTTCTGCCATAGACATTTGATCTTGAGACTTGAGTAAGTTTATGCCCAGTGTGTTCAAGCAGTGACACTGGACATTGGGGAACTCCTATAATTGACTATGCTTGGAAAATAAATAGTCATAGGATTGAGAATCCTGTTGGTTCATAACTGACAGCTTCCACTGTGCTTGTCAGACAGGTCTGAATAGAACAAATCTGCAAATTCCTGACCTTCCTGCCTTCCTTGCTTCCCTAGCTTCTGTCCATCTGTATGTCCTATACTGTTTGCACATACTTAGAATACTCAACAGAAAAAACAAAATTATGAGTAGTTTCCTCTCGAGCAACCATAATCTACTACATAATCTACATAATCCATTTAATCTACTGTATCATAGTTTTGTTTCTAAGTCATCCTCACCTATCAATACAAAGCAGGTAGTTAAACCATCTTTTGTATGATCTATAGTCATTATGTAGAATAGAGTAGAATAGAATAGAATAGAATAGAATAGAATAGAATAGAATAGAATAGAATAGAATAGAATAGACCAGGTTGGAAAAAACCTTCAAGATCATCAAGCCCAACCTATCACCCAACACCATCTAATCAACTAAACTATGTCACCAAGTGCCTCATCCAGTCTCTTCCTAAACACCTCCAGTGATGGTGACTCCACCACCTCCTCCCTTCCTACCCCTAATATTCTGTGAGTCTATGATTCTGTGAGTGATGAGTATTGTTGAAACAACTGAAGCACTGCTTGCGCTGTTTATTTATTTGTGTGTTTGATTTTGTTCTTGTTTGGGTTTGGTGTGTTTTTTTGTTTTTCTTGTTTTAATCATATAATTCATAATAACAATTCAAGGTGTTTGGTTTCTTCTTGGTTTTGGTGTGTTTTGTTGTTGGGTTGTTTTTTTGTTTTTGTTTGTTTGTTTTTTTCAGAAAAATGAAGAGGTTTTAAAGATTTTTAGTACTGTATTCAGAATCTGGGCCAAACATTTGATATTGTTGAGAACAAGGCTTACATCCCCATTCATCTTGAATGATGAAGCATGCTTGCCTTTCAGCACTTTGGGTGCATTGACAGTAAATGTTTCTTTCCTTTAGAGTGGCTTCAAATAAAGGAATGAAATGTCTATGAAAGAAAGAGTTCCTAAGGGCCTTTCAAAGTGCATCTGTTCTGTCCAAGGCTAAGTTTTGCTCTGGTTTTTTTTAGTTCCAGATGCAGGAGTTCTGTGTTTTGTTGTGGTAGGTTTTGGCATGTGTTTTTTGGTTTGGATGGGTTTTTTTGGGGGGAGGGTTGGACTTTTTTGCGTGTTTGTTTGGTTTTCTTGTTTAGAGGAGGTGGAAAACTATGTTTATTCATCTATTTACCTTAATAAAACTACATCATCTAGGTACTGTGGTCTAATATCAGTTATAAAGTGCCTAGATGGGAGAATCTCCTTTTGGTGGACTTGGCAACACTGATGGACTTGCAAAAATTGCAATGGAAGAAAACAAACCAAAGCAAAGCAAAAACATGTCTAGATGTTTCAAAGCTGAGACATGCCTCTATTCAGTCCACAGATATGTCAATGGGGGTATGTGTGCTTATTTGGATGATAAAATCTTCATCCATTAGTTCATTGTGCCTAGCTTTTTTCCTGTGGAAAAAATAAATAGCAAGAAAACACTGCATTAAGTAACTTCATTTTAGCTAACCATGATCATTTATTGCCATTTATTATTTATTTAAAGATAGGATGTATCTAAAGGTTGACAGAGATGTGGACAATTTCTATCTGTCCAATCTCAATCCAAACATGGCTCAGATCAGTAATTTTCTTTGCAACAACGAGCAGCACTATCCCAGATCAATAACACTAATGAAAGCAAGCAAAACCTATCCATTTGTCTGCTTACTAATTAAAGGCAGATGGCCTTGAACCTAATCTCAGATTACTAAAATGCATCATGTACTGGTATACTCAGTGATACAGAAATGAAAATGGGAAGAAAGGGAGGAAAAAACCCACTTTAGAAGTCCATCATGTTTTTCAGGCATCTTCTAAAATGTCAAGTACAGAAAAAAGTATTGGTGCTTACTGAACCTAATATGAGGTCTTCCAGAGTCGGCATTTGGCAGTGAATCAGGGCTACTAATGTTACGATTCTATGATGACTTTGAAACAAGATTAGCAAAAGCATCAACCATCTGTTTCTCAGGAGTGTGCAAAAGGCTAAACTGGCTCTGAAGGATATGCTAGGAAAGTATGCTGTGGTGAGAAAGGAATGTGTGAGAGAGGGGGAAATGTAGTATTTCATCAAAACGGAGATATTGGCTGGCATACAGATAAGTGGGGAAAATATTTAACTTCAAGTACCATTTGGCTTTGATTTCCAAAGCCTTAATCTCTTTAGAAAAAAACAAAGAAACAAACACCAAAGCTCATTTTAAGCAACTGTAATTCACATGCTTCTGCCAGAAAGTATAAAGGGTAGTGACATTTGGAAAATCTTGTATTTATGTAGTGCCCTAAAACTCCGTTACTCACTTGCACAGTTAGGAAAAAAACCCAAACAACAAAAAGAAAAAAAATATTAAATTAGTGAGGCACAGTCACAAATTTCAGCTGTTGAACCTGTCAGGTAGTAAGTTCTACTAATGCTCTCTACAGCCACCTAGGTATTTGCAATGTGTTTGGCTATGATAACTGTCATTGATCAGTATTTTAGTAGATATAATGATGAGTTACGGTCTCTTTCTGTGATGAATATATTTTTCTTTGTGTTGCTCAGGAACTGGATGTTTATTTGCCAATCAGGTGTTTTTAATACAGTAGTTTCATAGTTTCATAGTTTCAGTCAGGGTTGGAAGGGACCACAAGGATCATCTAGTTCCAACCCCCCTGCCATGGGCAGGAACACCTCATACTAGAGCAGGCTGGCCAGAGCCTCATCCAGCCTGGCCTTAAACACCTCCAGGGACGGGGCCTCAACCACCTTCCTGGACAACCCATTCCAGGCCTTCACCACTCTCATGGTGAAGAACTTCCTCCTCACCTCCAGCCTGAATCTCCCCACCTCCAGCTTCATCCCATTTTCCCTAGTCCTATCGCTACCTGATAGCCTGAAAAGTCCCTCCCCAGCCTTCCTGTAGCCCCCTTCAGATACTGGAAGGCCACAATGAGGTCACCTCGGAGCCTTCTCTTCTCCAGACTGAACAGCCCCAACTCCTTCAGTCTGTCCTCACAGGAGAGGTGCTCCACCCCTCTGCTCCTCCTCGTGGCCCTTCTCTGGACATCTTCCAGCACCTCCAGATCCCTTTTGTAATAGGGGCTCCAGAACTGGAGGCAGTACTGCAGGTGGGGTCTCACCAGAGCTGAGTAGAGGGGGAGAATCCCCTCCCTTGACCTGCTGGCCACACTTCTCCTGATGCAGCCCAGGAGCTGATTGGCTTTCCGGGCTGCAAGTGCACATTGAGAGCTCCTGTTGAGCTTCTCGTCCCCCACCACCCCCAAGTCTCTCTCCTCAGGGCTGCTCTCCAGCCAGTCCCTGCCCAGCCTGGATTTGTGCCTGGGATTGCCTCAACCCAGATGCAGGACCCTGCACTCGATCTTGTTGAAGCTCATGAGGTTGGCCTGTGCCCAGCTCTCCAGCTGTCCAGGTCCCTCTGGATGGCATCCCTTCCCTCCAGCTGTCTGCTGCACCACACAGCTTGGTGTCATCAGCAACCTTGCTGAGGGTGCACTCAATGCCACTGTCCATGGCACCCACAGAGATGTTGAGCAAGCCTGGTCCCAGGACTGATCCCTGTGGGACTCTGCTTGTCCCTGGCCTCCACTGGGACATGGAGCCATTGACAGCCACTCTTTGGGTGTGGTCATCAAGCCAGTTCTTTATCCATCTAGTGGTCACCCATCACACCCATGTGTCACCAGCTTGGAGACCAGGATATGGTGTGGGACAGTGTCAAAGGCTTTGCTCAGGTCCAGGTAAACGACATCAGTTGCTCGCCCCTCATCTACTAACGTTGTGACCTGTTCATAGAAGGCCACCAGGTTTGTCAGGCAGGATTTGCCCTTGGCAAAGCCATGCTGACTTCTCCCAATCCCCTCTTCACTACTCTTCTGAGTCAGTAGTGCCTCCAGGAGGATCTGCTCCATGATCTTTCCGGGCACAGAGGTGAGACTGACTGGCCTGGAGTTCCCTGGTTCCTCCTTCTTACCCTTTTTGCAGATGGGAGCAATGTTTGCCCTTTTCCAGTCTGTGGGGACTGCCCCAGGCTGCCATGGCTTTTGGAATAGACTAGAGAGGGGCTTAGCAACCTCATCTGCCAGTTCTCTCAGCACCTGTGAGTGTATCCCGTCGGGTCCCATGGACTTGAACACTTTCAGGTTCTTCAGGTGATCACCAACCTGAGCTTCACTTACCATGGGCAGTTCTTCCTCCCCGGCCCTGGCATCGTCTGCCATGACTCCAGGAGTGTGGCTGGAGGCCCTTGCAGTGAAGACTGAGGTAAAGAAGTTATTGAGTACCTCAGCCTTTTCCACATCACTTGTGACCAATTCACCCCTTTCTGAGGGGGCCCACACCTTCCCTGGTCTTCTTCTTACCATTAATATACCTGTAGAAGTTCTTAGTGCTCCCTTTAACCTCCCTGGCTAGATTCAATTCCAACTCTGCTTTGGCTTTCCTAACCAGGCCTCTTGCTGCTCGGGCAGCTTCCTTATCTCCCCCTGTTCTATCTGATAAGTAATGTGCCATTTCACCTGGGGAAAAAACTCATTATATTAATTCATACTTATGAAACAGTAGATGAATAATTTCAGTCGTCTGAATTCCCCTCCAAATCTTCATTGATCTGTATAGCCTCTTGGCGAATTGTTTGGCCAGTTCTGGCAGCTTTAGGCTATGCCTTTAAAAGTTAGCTGCAGATTTTGAGCAGAGAAAGTGTAGAAATATAAACAATTCACAGTTGGGTGTAAAAAGGTTTGGCCTTGGCTTTGTCCAGATGGCCACCAAAGCCACTCTATCACTCCTCTTCTTAGACTGACATCAGGAAGGGAAAATATAACAAGAGGCTCATGGGTGAAGGCAGAAACAGGTTGATAAGGCAAAATGAAAACAAAGCCCAGGGGTGGAAGCAAAACCAAACAAAAATATTATTCTGGGCCTCTCACTACAAGAAGGACATTGAGGTGCTAGAGCATGTCCAGAAAAGGGCAACGAGGCTTGTGAAGGGCCTGGAACACATGACCTACAAGGAGTGTGTGAGGGAGCTGGCATACTTCAGCCTGTACATAAGGAGGTTGAGGGGAGATCTCATTGCTCTCTACAACTACCTGAAGGGAGGCTGGAGCAAGGAGGGGTCCAGTCCCTTCTCCTTGGTGTCAATGGTTTCAAGCTGAGCCAGGGCAGGTTTAGGGTGGCATTAGGATATTTCTTCACTGAAGGGTGCATTTGGTTTGGCTGAGCTGGAGTTCATTCTCTTCAAAACATCCTTCTAGTGCTGTGTTTTGCAGCAATAGTTAACAACACAGCAATGTTTTGGCTACTGCTGAACAAGTACCCAGGCTATGTTCTTCCAACATTTCCCTGCCCCAAGAGTACTCTGAGGGGGGGCAAGATCTTGGGAGGGAACACAGCTGAGCCAGCTGACCTAGACTGGCAGAAGGGTATTCCATGCCATATGAGCTCAGCTCAGATATAAGAATGAAGTGAAAGAAGGAAGGGGGGATTCCTACATGGTGTCTCTCCTCCAGAGGAACCATTAAGCATAGAGAGGCCTGATGCCTGAGACCAACTGTTGTCCTGTTGAAGGTAAGTAGAGATTAACATCTCTCTCATGGTCTATTGTTTGTACTTATTATTAAATTGCTTCTATTGTACAGCAGTCTTTAGTTATAGTTTTTGCTATCCCCTGTCCATCTAAGAGGGGAAATGATAGAGTGGCTTTGGGGGACATTTGTCCCCTAGCCAGGTCCAAACCAGGACAAAGAGGTCATCAAACATTTGAACTGTCTGCCCAGGGCAGTGGTGGAGTCACCGTCCCTAGAGGTGTTTAAGCAGAACGTGGATTGACACGTAGGGGAATAGTTTTTTGTTGACCATTCCGTGCTGTGTCAAGGGTTGGACTAGATGACTTTTGGTCTTCAAACTGTATATACTCTGTCTGTGATTCTGTGTGTCTGTTCTCTACTTCCCATTAGCAGGTGATGCTCCCTGGGAAGCAATTTGCATAGTGGTTGCTCCAGAGGACAAACAGCATTAATGAATGCCTTCCACACTTCCTTCTTTCACTTAGCTTCTATATCTGAGCTGAATTCATATGGTATGGAATACCCCTTTGGTCAGTTTGGGTCAGCTGGCCTAGCCATGTCTGCTCCCAAGATCTTGCCCACCCACATGAGAGACTAAATCACCTTTGCTGCTCACCCAGACAATGGCTGATGTGTATTGGGCAGACGCCACTGGATAACGACTCTCCAGAATGTGCATAGACAAGATCACCTCTTCCCATCAGCTACCCTGGAAAGGGAGGTGGTGCAAAGGATAAAGATTGCTCACCAGACTGCAGCTGCCCTGGAAATAATGGGCAGGGGCCACTGCTATCAATACTCTCTGGAATATGCTCACCACGTGGACACATGCCTAAAAAACTGTATAAAAGATTTGAGCAACTACTGGCTCGGGAGAAGGAAAAGCCCTGGGCAATGCTGCTCTGAAAAAAATGAATACCCGGAGAGAAAAGGACAGACACAGGAGAAAAGACTTCACCATGTAGCCTGGAGGAACCATGGAGCTGAAGAGGCTGCTCAGAGAAGGGCTTGGACTTGGACTTGGACTTTGGGGTTTCTCCCCCTTCTGCAGCCAGCAGAGGACAGCACAGCCAGCAAGGATGATCTCTCCTCCATGCCAAAGCTGCAGCAGACTTCCTCCACAGACCCAAACTGCCTTGGGGGGTGAGTGGTGTGGTAATACAATTCCTTTCCTCTTCTTTCTCCCTCTTCTCTCCTCTGTTTTCCCTCTCTCTCTCCCTTCTTCTGTTCTGTCCACTTTACTCTGTTAATAAATAGCCTCAAGGACTGTTGATATTTTGGCCTCGTTTGTGCCTGTAATTTCATAGCATGGGAAAATTCAAAAGAGCTGGGGCTCTTTCCCTCTCTGGATGGAGACAACCCAGCAGCCTGCTGGTGGTGGGGGAATTTGCAAAAGCACAGCCTCGGTGCTGTGCAAGCCCTGCTCAGCAGGAGCCAAAACACTGGTGTGTTATCAGCACCTTTCAGTTACCACTATAAAACACAGCACTATGAAATTTCCTATGGGGAGAATTATCTCCATATTAGCCAAACACAATACAAGTTAGTATATTTTTAAGCACCTTAGCTTGCTATATGCATGCTACTAATTCACTGATTTGGCAAGAATGGGCAAACTGCTAGGCTCATGTCATAGCATGTAATACCCTGTCTTTTTCCCCTTATATTTGTACCAAGTGGAATAAGTAAGTCACAATTCCTGGCCTGCATTAGGAATGGTGTGGCCAGCAGGGTAGGAGGGGGTCATTGTGCCCCTCTACTCTGCACTGGTTAGGCCACACAGTCCTGTGTCCAGTTCTGGGCCCCTCAGTTCAAGAAGGACATTGAGACACTTGACCATGTCCAGAGAAGGGCAACAAGGCTGGGAGAGGGCCTTGAGCACAGCCCTGTGAGGAGAGGCTGAGGGAGCTGGGGTTGCTTAGCCTGGAGAAGAGGAGGCTCAGGGGTGACTCATTGCTCTCTACAACTACCTGAAGGGGGGTTGTAGCCAGGTGGAGGTTGGTCTCTTCTCTCTAGCAACCAGCACCAGAACAAGAGGACAGAGTCTCAAGCTGCACCAGGGGAAGTTTAGGCTGGAGGTGAGGAGAAAGTTCTTCACTGAGAGAGTCATTCGTCATTGGAATGTGCTGCCCAGGGAGGTGGTGGAGTCGCTGTCCTGGAGGTGTTCAAGTGCGGACTGGACGTGGCACTTGGTGCCATGGTCTAGTCATGGGGTCTGTGGTGACAGGTTGGACTCGATGATCTTTGAGGTCTCTTCCAACCTTGGTGATACTGTGATACTGTGTGAATGCAAGAAACTATGCCTGGTTCATTTGAGGACAAAACAAAAAAGCTCCAAACATTTAAAGGACTGCAGTGTAAAGAATAATTTTTCACAAGCCTGATGATGCTTTCCAAGTGAGTATCTACAGCAACAATTATCTACTAGTTGTGTTAAAAGACATGCTAACTTCTGCCACATACAGGAAGAGTAACAGAGTTAAACTCTGCCAATTCAGAAGCAGTAGATGTGAAAATGATTTTGAGTGCATCAGCACTACACAAGGAGGTTGTGGGTAGGGAATGAATCCCTGAAGTGTTAGAGCTGAATCAATGTTCATTAAATGTGAACATCCTACTAATGCTTCAACTAAGTGTTTTCTTCAGAAAGTGTCAGAACTGAAAGACCTGATTAGGTCATTCACTTATGAGTCAAATGCTTGGAGGAGAAGGTTTGCAAAAACACTCTTAACAGTCTCAGAGTTTATTTTCCTACCTTATGGCTAGTAAAAGAGGGGTTTAAAAGCTTACTCAAAAAGTGAAGAGATATTTTAGTCTTTTAAATAATAGAAACTTTCATCCTTTATTTCCAGAAGAGGAAGGATGAACAAAATTCTACAAACTATGAAACTATTTACAGAAAAAAAACCCCACAGATGAATGTGAGGTGACCTCATTGCCCTCTACAACTACCTGAAAGGTGGTTGTAGACAGGAGGGGGTTCGTCTCTTCTCCCAGGCAACCAGCACCAGAACAAGGGGACACAGTCTCAAGCTGTGCCAGGGAGTTTAGACTCGAGGTGAGGAGGAAGTTCTTCACTGAGCGAGTCATTCGTCATTGGAATGGGCTGCCCAGGGAGGTGGTGGAGTCGCCGTCCCTGGAGGTGTTCAAGGGGAGATTGGACGTGGCACTTGGTGCCATGGTCTAGTTGTGAGGTCTGTTGGGACAGGTTGGACTTGATGATCCTTGGGGTCTCTTCCAACCTTGGTTATACTGTGATACTGTGATACTGTGATACTCCCAACTTGTTAAGATCAATATCATCATATTACCTGCCAGTATGCTGGTATACTGTTGGGAAGACATTTTTTGTAGTTACCTTCCTTTATTTAGAAACTTTTGACCATTCAAATAAGAAGCTGATACAAATAAGTGCTGCTGAATCTGATACCTATTTTGAAGTTTGGCAGGGTGCAGGCAGAGAAGGAGAGAACTCTCTGCATTGCTGGGATAAGTGGGAAGCATGTAGGAGGAATGATCTTTCATGATCTCTTACTAGCTTTGTCCTCACACCTCACTGCTGCTGTGCTTGTTAAAACAGTATGCAGAATGATACAGAAGTGTGTGTGTTGTTTTGGGAAGGTCTGTAGACAAGATAAGCAACAGGGTTTGAAGTTGTTCAGTATCACACAAGGACAGATGAGCCATTAGTTCAACTCTATCCTGAGAAATAATAGGGAAGAAGAGTGACCCCTGTGCACAGTGCACCACTGTGTCCCAGGCCAGGTATGACATTGGATAAATGAAAATACTATGTGAATAGCTTAGTCACTTAAACCGTAAGTGCTGCAAAAAAACCACCTGATTCCCTTTGTCCACTTCTATCAGCATAGCTTAGTAACAACACTTAGGCAGAAGTTTCATGAAGTTTCATTCCTGTGCATATAGGGCTTCTAGTACTTGGTTGCTTGCCCTTAAGCTTACCCTGTGACCTCAGGTGATCTCTGAAGCCTCTCTTACAGCTCTAGATTGTGATTAGAGTTAGAATTGGGATCTCCATGTCTTTAATACATCACTAAATATCATATGATTTGATGCAGACATATAGTGTAGCAGGTGTTGCAAGGTATGATGGTTCACTTGAGTGAAACAATAGAAATGGGAAATGCATTACAGACAGACAGCCTAAACCTGTAAACCCTGGAAGTGAAATGAAGAGTTGTGTGCTTTGCTCAGCTTGTTCATGTTACTTGCCCACTTAATTCTTAGCATTGACGGCTTTGACCTTCCAGTTCATCTGATTTGTCCTGGGTATGAGTGAGTATAGGTCAGTTTTGTAAGTAACAATACCTCTTGGAACACTCAAACTGTAGTAGTGTACTTCTGGACATGAGGTCCTTTCTTCAGATGTCTCAGGTATTGTGTACTGAATCCTAGGAGAAGGTAGACTGAGAAGACAAGGGGAGGTTTTATTTCCTTAACTTCCCTAAGGAAGCTCTTTCTAGCGCTCTGTGGTACCACAAACGGGAGTTTGTCAGAGGCTGTATTTTTCACAATGTTTGTTTAAGATATTCTTCCCAGCTTTGCTGGCACAATTGGTTGTATGGCTCCACTATGAATGATACTGGGTGATGACAAATTCCATTAAAAGGAGATAAGGAGCGTCTGTGTGATTGTTTCTGTGTGTAGTGGTGGTGAGTTAACACCCATCTGAAACACAGGGTGGAAGGCTTGCGAGTGCTTTGCCCTCCCTGCAGGGCGTTTTCCCTCTGGGAAACTGAGTCTGTTCCACTCCTCCCTCCCTGCCCACCTATAGGGTATAAAAGGGAAGGCATTGGAGTCATCAGCTCTCCTTTTGGCTCCTGCCTCTCCTGGATGAAAGCTACTATGGCTGCCTTCCTGCTCCTCTGTCACGTGGTCGGGCCTGATCCTTCTCCCTGCTGGCTCCATGCCTCTTCAGAGAGAGACTGGTTTTGTATTCTTCTTCTTTGTCCCCCTCCCATCCATCCTTGTTCCTTGCCCTTGTGAACTTCTCCTGTTATTGTTATATATATATTGCTTAAAGACAACTCTTTACCTCTCTACTTCCAAGCCGACTCCAAATTATTGGTGGATTTGCTCCTTTCCCTTTTTTTCCCCCCCTCTCTATTGGAAGGAAGGAGGGGGGAGCAGGGGAGAGATTCTCAGCCTTGCCCCCATCTGAGCTCTTAACTCCCAGTTAAGGCTCAAACCACCACAGTGTATAATCCAATTTCTTTATTTGATACAAGCTAAGAGAATAAAAGGGATGTACAGAGCTGAAGATGAACAGGCTTGAACTGTTGTTGACACAGGACATGTACTGCGAGCCGTGGCCTGAACAAGCTGAAGAATGAGGAATTTGAAAGCAGTCCTCAGGGACTGGAGTTCAGAACAAACATACAGTTTTAGAGAATATCCTTCACAGGAATGCTTACAGCCTTTTACTGTTATTTTTTTTTCATTCAATGTATGCAGCTGTAAACAGTTAACCTACCCAGCAGGGCTGCATGTATGCTAGGTACAGGTGAAACAAAAGGCAATTTGCTCTACAGCAAACTCTCTGTAACATCTCCTCACTACAGCACTAATAAAGTATTGTCTGGTTTATTGTGCAGATTTATTGCTGTTTTGCCATAGACATTTCATCTTGAGACTTGAGTAAGGTTATGTCCAGTGTGTTCAAGCAGTGACACTGGACATTGGGGGACTCCTATAATTGACTATTCCTAGTCTTAGGAATGAGAATCCTGTTGGTTTATAACTGACAGCTTCCACTGTGCTTGTCAGACAGGTTTGATTTGAACAACTTTGCAAATTCCTCACCTTCCTGCCTTCCTTGCTTCCCTAGCTTCTGTCCATCTGTATGTCCTATACTGTTTGCACATACTTAGTACATTCAACAGAAAAAACAAAATTATGAGTAGTTTCCTCACAAGCAACCATAATCACTGAGAAAATCTGTGTGGGACAGAGTAAGAATATATTTTATTTATTTAGCCCGTTTTTTTCCATTAAAAAATGGGATAAAAATGTATTAATATGACCAAACTGAACACAGAGTGAACTGAACAAGTGCCGGGTTCTGCACATTGGCCCAGCAACCCCATGCAGTGCTACAGGCTGGGTCAGAGTGGCTGGAGAGTGGCCAGGCAGGAGGGACCTGGGGGTACTGATAGTAGGCTGAACATGAGCCTGCATTGTGGCCAGGCAGCCAAGAGGGCCAATGTCATCCTGGCCTGCATCAGGAACAGTGTGGCCAGCAGGAGCAGGGAGGTCATTTTGCCCCTGTACACTGCACTGGTTAGACTACACCTGAGTCCTGTGTCCAGTTCTGGGCCCTCAGTTTAGGAAGGATGTTGACTTGCTGGAAGGTGTCCAGAGAAGGGCAACAGGGTTGGTGGGGTTTGGAAACACAATCCCTATGAGGAGAGGTGAGGGAGCTGGGTTGCTTAGCCTGGAGAAGAGGAGACTGAAGGATGACCTTATTGCTCTCTACAACTACCTGAAGAGAGGTTGTAGCCGGGCAGAGGTTGGTCTCTTCTCCCAGGCAGCCAGTACCAGAACAAGAGACCACAGTCTCAGGCTGCACCAGGGCAGGTTTAGGCTGGATGTAGGAAGAAGTTCTACACAGAGAGAGTGATTGCCCATTGAATGGCTACCATGGAGGGGTGGAGTCACCTTCATTGGAGGTGTTCAGGAGGAGACTTGATGGGGTGCTTGGCTGCATGGTTTAGTTGTTTAGGTGGGTTGGATTGGTTGATGGGTTGGACGTGATGATCTTGAAGGTCTTTTTCAACCTGGTTTATTGTATTGTATTGTATTGTAAAGATTTTTCTCAACAAGTTTTTCATGCAGTTTCACAGTATCACAGTATCACCAGGTTGGAAGAGACCTCAAAGATCATCGAGTCCAACCTGTCACCACAGACCTCATGACTAGACCATGGCACCAAGTGCCACTCCAGTCCGCACTTGAACACCTCCAGGGACAGCGACTCCA
>CM037636.1:5511449-5568307 GCA_015227895.2 Colaptes auratus
GCTTTTCCCTTTGGAAAGCTAAGAGGAGGTAGCTGTACCTAGAAATTCCACTGTGTCCAAGAGGGAAATTACTCATGTCACATGCTGCAAGAGGTCAGACATACAGTGTGACCTTCTGAACAGAATTATGAAGTAATAGCTGAGAATTTGACCAAAAAAGCTACCAAGCTTCCTAAGCAATTACAACCTTTCAACAGGCAGGGCCAGAGCAATATGAGGATGAAGAAACTCCCTAAATCAAACCTGTGTACTGGAAAACGGTCTGTGTGCTTTCAGCCTCACACCTGCCTGGTTTTGATGCTATAAGATGATTCTTCTCTTTTAGCTCAGAAGAATCAAATAGAAAAAAATGTCATAGAATGGAACTTTATTCTTTCCTCAATCTAATTTAAATCCAATAAAGTTCAAAGCATAGATTTGAGAATACCCCCATGGAAATCATTTGAAGGCAGTGATAGAACTGTTGAGTGAATCCTTGGCACATGGGTGTGAATGAGTGTACAGTCTATGAATACAATAGAAAAGAGAAAAGAAAAAAAATAAAGCAGCAACTAAAGTCAGTGGGTACTAGAAGGAACAGAAAGACAGGTCTGCAGGAAGCTGTATACAGACAGGCCCTTGCACTAAGCCACATGAGTTTCAGTGGAGCTAAAGGTATTCCCGTGTGCCACACTAGGAAACTATGTACACATAGATACACAGGTGAAGAAGGATTGGATGAGGCCACTCAAGCAATGTGAAAGCTGTCATTAATGCCTCTGCTAATGAATCTAGCTCACAGTAAAAGCTTATACAGGCATACTGATCATAGGTCTGTCATTCATTTCTCCTGTAACTGTTGAATTTGTTGGCCAATTTTATCTAAGTTTGATATCAGGGTGTGGTGGGTTAACACCCTTTTCTGAGAACAAAAGAACAAAGGAGGGGGGAGGGCTCACTCCCTGCAGGGCATTTTTCTCCTGGGAAACTGAGTCTGTTCCACTCCCCCCTCCCTGCCCAGCTAGGGTATAAAAAGCAGGACATCGTAGCTGTGGGCCCCTACTTTTCTGGCTCCTGCCTCTGCTGGATGAGAGCTACTGCAGCTGCCCTCCTGCTCCTCTGCCACGTGGTCGGACCTGATCCTTCTCCCTGCTGCCTCCACGCTTCCTCAGAGAAAGGCTGGGTTTGTAGTATTCTTTTGTTTTTGTCCCCCTCCCATCCATCCTTGTTCCTTGCCCTTGTGCCTTTTTCCTTTTATTGTTATATATATATATATATATATATATATATATATGCTTAAAGACAACTCTTTTCCTCTCTACTTCCAAGCCGACTCCAAATTATTGTTTGGTGGATTTGCTCCTTCCTTTTCTCCCCTCTCTGTTGGCAGGGAGGAGGGGGGGAGTGGGGGAGAGATTCTCAGCCTTGCCCCCACCTGAGCTCTTAACTTCCAGTTAAGGCTCAAACCACTACACAGGGTAGAGAGTCAAAAGTCCTTGCTAGTCTCAGGCATAAAACAAAGCAAAACAAAACAACCCCATAAACAAGCAGTCAAGAAGATTCCAAAGGAAAGTAGAGGCTCTAGCTCTAACCCTAAACTATTTGACAGTAGAGAATTTTCACAAACTGTAATTCTGTCGTAGACTCTTTGCATGAAAACTTATTGACAAAATAATAATAGTTTTTCTATGTAACATGTAAAACACATGCAGACACCTACACCACCATTCTCTTAAGGAATTAGTAGCCATGAAATCTTCTTTGGAAAATTTTTGTTTTAAACTCCAGATGCTGTGCTCTTTTGTATGTTATATGAATAAATGGTTTCATTCAGGATGTTCTATAACCAGCATAAATAACATATATATATATAAATAGTACAGACACGATTGAAGATGATAAATATCTTCAGATGTATAAATACTATGTTGCATTTTGCTCTTCTACTTCACATGTCTTTACTTCTTACATTATTTAGCCTGGAGAAGAGGAGACTCAGGGGTGACCTTCTTGCTCTCTACAACTACCTTAAGGGAGGTTGTAGCCAGGCAGAGGTTGGTCTCTTCTCCCAGGCAGCCAGCACCAGAACAAGAGGACACAGTCTCAAGCTGCACCAGGGGAGGTTTAGGCTGGAGGTTAGGAGGAAGTTCTACACAGAGAGAGTGATTGCCCATTGGAATGGGCTGCCTGAGGAGGTGGTGGAGTCACCATCACTGGAGGTGTTCAGGAGGAGACTTGATGGGGTGCTTGGTTGCATGGTTTAGTTGATTAAGTAGTGTTGGATGATACGTCGGACTTAATGATTTGAAGGTTTCTTCTAACCTGGTTTATTCTATTCTATTGTAATTGTAAGCTTGGTTTAAAATGACAAAAATATTACATGGGATGACAATGAGCTTCACAGCCAATGTTTAAATACTTCACAAAATGAAGTATGCAAAAACAGGTGAAGAATTTTCATAATCATTCTTGAAATTATAGCTCTGAATTTTACTTTAATTGACGTAATTAAATCTAGTAGCTGTTTTTAGAAATACTGTACTTCAGCTAAAAATGGAGCTTAATCTGAAGTTTATAACCCCTGCTGATCCCAATGCTTCTGCATGAAAATCCAATGGCTGCAAAAGCTCAGCACATTTCAGAATTATCACTGGCTTGTGTTCCTAGAGAAATGCCAGTTTTGAGTTTGTGCCTTTTTCTGTATCTCCCTGCACAGGCATAGACTGTATCTTACATATTCAGTGGTGGTGGTTTTTCTGTTTTGTTTTGTTTTTTGTTGTTGTTATTGTTTGTGTTTTGTTGTTGTTCTTGGGTTTTGTTTGTTTTTCCTTTTTGTCTTAAAATGGATATTTGAGAGATTAAAATAATCTGTACAGAGTAATTCCACATGCCTATACACTTGAGTTTACACTGGACTTCATACTTCTGTTTCCTTGCTTGGAAGAACAGCTAAGGGTGTTATCCTCTCCAGAACTGTGTCCAGTTCTGAAGCCCCTGTTACAGGAAGGATCTGGAGGAGATAGAACATGTCCAGAGAAGGGCCATGAGGATGATCAGAGAGCTGGAGCTCCTCTGCTATGAGGACAAGCAGAGAGTTGGGGCTGCTCGATCTGGAGAAGAGAAGGCTCTGAGGAGACAAAAATGTGGCCTTCCAGTATCTGAAGGAGGCTACAAGAAAGCTGGGGAGGAACTTTTTAGGGTGTCAGGGAGTGATAGGACTGGAGGGAATGGAATTAAATAGAAATGGGTAAATCCAGATTGGATGTAAGAATGAAGTTCTTCTCCATGAGGGTGGTGAGACACTAGAACAGGTTGCCCAGGGAGGTGGTGGAGTCACCATCCCTGGAGGCATTCAAAAACCCTCAACCCTGGAGGTTTTTAAAGCCAGGCTGGATGTGGCTCTGAGCAACCTGCTGTAGTATGAGGTGTCCCTGCCCATGGCAGGGGGCTTGGAACTGGATGATCCTTGAGGTCCCTTCCAACCCTAACAATTCTATGATTCTAAATTATCAGTGTGCACTAAGAAGACATCAAGAAGGGTAGACATTGCAAGAACTCATAGTAGTCATTCTTCTCTTCCCTTGCCTCTGATCTGACCTGACTCTTCTCTTCACTCTTTTCTCTCACTGTCTTACCTTCTCTCTCTGGCACATACAAGGTAATGGCTTCACCTTTAGAATGATTGTACAATCATTGTGATCTGCACAAACTTGTAATCAATAAATTGCCTCTCATTCTAGCCATTTCAATGTCAGGTTGCCTCTCCTCACTCATTAGGTATCACTAAAAAGTCTCCTGCAAAGGCTTCCTCTGAGTTTGGGTTGCGACACAGTGCTCCACTAGATTTCTGTTATGAAGTAATATCCTTGATGAATTAATCAGAGCTCTGCAAAGCTACTCCAGTGTTCCCTAATTGTCAAATGAGACATGTACACTACTGAAATGAATTCACAAATGAACAGATCAAAGTAAATAATAATGTTTTAGTTAAACTGCTGCTGTGTCACCATAATCAAGAAGCAAAAGACCTGAGTCTACAAACAGCATGAAGAATATATCTTGAATACATGCACTTGAAATTAATCATATGAAAACAATTCATGTGATTAATCACATGAAAAGAATGATTAGAGGTTGTTGCCAGGTGGGGATTGGTCTCTTCTCCCAGGCAACCAGCACCAGGACAAGAGGACACAGTCTCAAGCTGTGCCAGGGGAAGTTTGGGCTCGAGGTGAGGGGAAAGTTCTTCCCAGAAAGAGAGACTGGCCATTGGAATGTGCTGTCCAGGGAGGTGGTGGAGTCACCATCCCTGGAGGTGTTCAAGAGGGGATTGGATGTGGCACTTGGTGCCATGGTTTAGTAGTCATGAGGTGTTGGGTGACAAGTTGGACTTGATGATCTTTGAGGTCTTTTACAACCTTATTGATTCTATGATTATGTCACAAATAATCTCAAGTTTAGAAAGCTTTCACAATTAATGATAAAAAGATCACAACATTTATAGAGATTTGGTGACTTTAGATTTTTCTTTATTACCAGCTATGGCAGAGAATCCATGATTACTCATGCCTCTTTACAATGGAGACTGCAGAATTACTCTCTACAACATTTAATCCCTGTAGAACTAGGTCCTATGCTGAACCTTGTTCTCACTAACTGGGAAGGGCTGGTGACCAATAAGTGACTCAGGGACAGCCATGGCTGCAGTGACTACAATTCACTGAAATTTAAGATCCTCAGGGCATCTAGGAGGATGTATTACAAGCTTACAACTCTGGACTTTAGGCATGCAGACTTTGATGGCTTCAGGAATCTGCTAGCCAAAGTATGGTGGGTGTTACGATTATAGGGTTATTAATGTTTGATAAGCAGAACAATTAATAAAAATATTATTAACTCAAAATCCCATGACAAACATCAATAAACTTATTTACAGTTTGTTCAGGTTCGTGTATCCGGTGGGGAATGACCTACATAAAATGTTGGTGATAATAATAGTATGAACAATCGAGGGAATGGAAGGAAAAAAGACAAAAGTAACTATGCTCCTAACACCAAATTCAAAGTTAGAGGGAGAGCGAGGAGCCGCAATTCCTGACTGGTAACAAGGTTGGCCTCCTTTGCTCCCTGATGGAGCAAAGGCAAAAGGAAGAGAAGAAATATGCAATATGCTTTTATCAAGTCAATAACCAGGATCACTTATGAAAGCAGGATTCCATTTGGATATTCTCTGGTCAGTCCAAGACGTGGTGTTGAGAGAGGCAGTACATTTTATAATCCAAACATTATGTTCTTGATATAATTCTGTAGAGCCAAGGACAAATAAAATAGGAACCTTGTCCAAACTGAAAGTGAAACTGAAACCTCGTGGTGATTGTTGGAGGGGGGTGGGGCCATCAACACACCGCCAGCAGGCCAGGAGATGGGCAGGAACCAAGAGGAAAAGGGGAGGATTTAGCCCCCAAAAACAGACCACTGGCAGAAAAGCGATTTGAAATTTAGCCAATTACCTTCTGAGCATCAGCAGAGCAGTGAGTGGTCAGGTACCTCCCAAACAGGTTTGTTGACTTTATGCTGCAGGCAAGTCTGGACAAATCTGTGTGCTTGTTTTCTTTTGTTTACCTGCCCCTACTCCTTAGGGGCTCTTAGTGAAAACTGTTTGGGCCTGGTCTTGCCCAACCAGGACAGTGGGACAAAGCCCTAGAGGGAAGGGGGCCCCAGGACTGCTGGTCCATATTCAAGGATCACCTTCTCTGTGCCCAGGAGCAAAGTATACTGACAAAGAGGAAGGCAGGAAAAATGCTGGGAGACCTGCATGGGTGAGCAAATACTTCCTAGACACACTGCCACAGAAAAAGAAACTGCACAAGGAACTGAAGAAAGGATATCTACAATGGGGGCATGCAAGGAAGCTGCCTGAGCAGTGAGGGACCTGGTAAGAAAGGCTAAAGCTCAGTTAGAATTAGCTCTAGTTAGGGAGATCAAGGGGAGTTTCTAAAGTTACATTAATGGAAAAAGGAAGATTAAGGAAGGTGTAGGCCCCCTCAGAAAAGAAACGGGAGAACTGGTGATGAGTGATGGTGCCAGCAGAGGAATTTTGGGTTCTTTGATCAAGGGGCAACTTTTCATAGACTCATAGAATCAATAAGGTTGGAAAATACCTCAGAGATCATCAAGTCCAACCTATTACCTAATAATTAACACCTCATGACAACTAAACCATGGCTCCAAGTGCCACATCCAATCCTTTTCTGAACACCTCCACAGATGGTGACTTCACCACCTCAGAATCACAGTATCACAGAATCACCAAGGTTGGAAGAGACCTCAAAGATCATCAAGTCCAACCTGTCACCACAGACCTCATGACTAAACCATGGCACCAAGTGCCACGTCCAATCCCCTCTTGAACACCTCCAGGGACGGTGACTCCATCACCTCCCTGGGCAGCACATTCCAATGGCTAACAACTCTCAGTGAAGAACTTTCTTCTCACCTCCAGCCTAAATTTCCCCTGGTGCAGCTTGAGACTGTGTCCTCTTGTTCTGGTGCTGGTTGCCTGGGAGAAGAGGCCAACCCCCTCCTGGCTACAACTGTCCTTCAAGTAGTTGTAGACACCAACAAGGTCTCCCCTGAGCCTCCTCTTCTGCAGGCTAAACAATCCCAGCTCCCTCAGCCTCTCCTTGTAGGGCTTGTGTTCCCCAGCCTTGTTGCCCTTCTCTGGATACCTTCAAGTGTCTCAATGTCCTTCTTAAATTCAGGGATCCAGAACTGGTCACAGGACTCAAGGTGAGGCCTAACCTGTGCTGAGTACAGGGGCAGAAGGGATTCCCTGCTCCTGCTGGCCACACTATTTCTGATGCTGGCCACACTATTTCTGATGCTGGCCACACTATTTCTGATGCTGGCCAGAATGCCATTGGCATATGTACTGCCCATTGCTCCTGCCTGATCAGGCCTATGTTGCTGCCTTTTATGGCCACAGCCTGGCAGAACTCCTTTTGATTGGGTAACTATGTGCTGGCTTCTGTTTTCTTATTGGCCCAATTGAATCTTGGGCAAGATCCATATACAGGCTGATTCCTAGTCACCTTGCCTTGCTTAAGCCTTGCCTTGCTTGAACCTGCTTGGACCTGTCCGGCTTGAAGTTGCCTCGAGTTGCCCCTGTCCTGCCTTGAGTGCCTGGTCCAGTGCCTGGGACAAAAGCCATGAGCCCTACACACTGCAAGCTAGAGAAGCCATGAACCTTGGAGCCAGAGCCAAGCCTGCTTCCCCTTGCAACTAGAATTTTGCCGTGCCTCAGTTCCCTCTGCACAAAGCAAGCTCCAGTCACAAGAAGCACTGTTAACAGCCTGCCGTCTGCTGAAGCCAGAGCAGCCCCAGGACCGTGTGGCATTCCTGCTGGCAACCTGCTGTGCCTGGCGCATGAGACCAACCCCAAAAGCCTCAACAGCTATATGCAGCAGCATGCCCCACTTGGGTGGAACCAGCTGTGAGTAATTAATTCATTGCCTCTTTGACTTAACAGTTCTTATCGAGCCTCCCCCCACCGTAGGAGCACCATTTTGCTCCCAGGGGTTCTCTCTGTGTTATTTCCTCCCAGTTTGCATAAAATTGTTAAAATCATTATATTTGCTTAAATACTGCACATTCCCACTGTAAATATATATTCTAACCATACATCAAACCTATTTAATAATTTTGGGCATTTTTTCATATTAACAAAGGGTTATTAATATTTTTATTTATAGCCATTTGCCATATAATTTATAAATTAAAACAATATTCCCTAACACCTCTCCAGTCAGGAGCCTGAGTTTATGTGACAAATGATGATTGCCAGAATCTCGGAATCTCTCTATTGCCTGAAATAGCTGAATTTTATAGTATTTCTTATCTTGCACATTAACCCACTTAACCAATAGAATTCACCCCTGTACATAAGCTAAAAATAGTTCCCTATAAAGGCACTACAAATGGTTCCCCACAAAAGGCAGGTCCCTGTACCTCCACAGGTCTGGCTTCTGCGGGATGCTTCTTTTGGCATGCACGCAACATTTTGTTTTGTACTTCAAAACCAAGTTCACAGCATGTAGTTCTTCAGTTAGCAATCTTACACCTTCTGCATTAATCTTAGAAGGTTTTGTTGTTTGCAGAACAACAGCTGCCTCTGCGTGCTGTGGATAGCGATGAGAAGGGCTCTAGAGGCATGTGCCAGGCCCCAACACACCACAGTGATTTCGGTCTTTTTGGAGTTTCTGGGATGACAAGGAGCTTCTTCCAAATGTTTCACCAGCTTCTCAGGATTTTGCACTTGCTCAGGTGTGAAATTCCAAAACACTGGAGGTGATCACTGGGTTAAGCACTTGTGCATACTCTCACACACACCCTGCCAATCACAATTACCCAGCTTCAGGTCAGATCTCCAGGTGGTGTTCTTGGGAAATACCTGTATCACTCTGGAGATAACTGTATCATAACATGCCAGTAACCAGCACACCAAGGGCATAGTTTTAAGCCATTTCCCTGAGGTGAGAACACTACAGAGGACACATGGTGTACGAACGTGTAAGGTCTTACAGAATTATGTAATCATAGAATTGTTAGGGTTGGAAGGGACCTCAAGGATCATCCAGTTCCAAGCCCCCTGCCATGGGCAGGGACACCTCACACTACAGCAGGTTGCTCAGAGCCACATCCAGCCTGGCTTTAAAAACCTCCAGGGATGAGGCTTCTACCACGTCCCTGGGCAACCTGTGCCAGTGTCTCACCACCTTCATGGAGAAGAACTTCTTCCTAACATCCAATCTGAATCTCCCCAATTCTAGTTTTGCTCCACTCTCCCTAGTCCTATCATTACCTGACACCCTAAAATGTCCCTTCCCAGCTTTCTTGGAGCCCCCTTCCAACACTGGAAGGCCACGATAAGATCTCCTCAGAGCCTTCTCTTCTCCAGACTGAACAGCCCCAACTCCTTCAGTCTGTCCTCATAGGAGAGGTGCTCCAGCCCTCTGATCATCCTCGTGGCCCTTCTCTGGACACCTTGCAGTACATCCAGATCCTTCCTGTAATAGCGGCTCCAGAACTGGGCACAGTGCCCCAGGTGGGGTCTCACCAGAGCAGAACAGAGGGAGAGAATCACTTCCCTTGACCTGCTGGCTGTGCTTCTCTTGATGAAGCCCAGGATTATGTCTTTCTGGGCTGCAAGTGCACACTGCTAGCCTGTGTTGAGCTTCTCATCCACCAGCACCCCCAACATATGTAACATAACCAAAAAAGCAAACAGCTTAAATGCCTTATCACAGTGAACATTCTGAAGCACCTTTAGGTGATAAGCATCACCAGAAAAAACATATGCAATACAAGTACATAAGGTTTAAGTAACATAACCAGTGCTGGGGCCCTGTACAGCCCCAGGCACTCCTGGAAGGCAAATGCACCATGATAGTGAACACGAAGTGGGAAAGGAATAAAAAAAAGGCCTTGTAACAAGCCTTAATTAAATTTTCTTATTATCTCACTTGTTGCCATCTCAACTGTTTTGTCTCCTGCCTGGATCACTAAATAATCAACTGCTTTGGTTAAGACAGCCCACAGCACATTGGGAAACCAAAAATATGGACTGTCTTGGGTTAACATAGTCTACTCCCACAAGGTGCCTCACACACAAACAGGAGGGAAAATAACACAAAAGCCAGGCAACAGAAGCCTCTCATTTTACAGTATCAACTTCAAGCCCCATGGTATTTGCTCCATCCAGCATTTTCACTTTGAAGCTGGCATGATATTGGCATGGTACTGAATATCCATCAGCACATAACCCATGACAGACTGACAGTTTGCAGATTATTCCTCTTCCTTCATGAGCCTGCTAGACCACTTTCCATGACAGTATGAATCCCAAACACCCAGGGGCACTCAGGAATCACTGTATTGGAAAACAGCATTTAGAAATAAAGAGAAAAAAACACTGCGATTCCAGGCTAATATTATAATAGAATATATATATAAACATTATTATTATATAAATTATATATATTATACATGTATGTTATTATATACATTACATATATATTTATATATATATTATAATGAAATATAACAGTATTAATGATAGCTTCACAGTGAAATATCCCAAACATTTCTTCAACTTCCTTTAGGCCTCTGTTAAGATCTGTAGTCTTCAGCAGTGTAGGATTATGACCACCACAAATGACTCACCATGCAAGGTGCTGGTAAAAGGTATAACTACAGGGCAGGATTAAATTCATGTTCAATACAAAAATCTCACTTTTGATGCTATTTCCACACTGGCCAAGAAAATGCAAGTACATTTGTGATGGGTTGAGGCCGACCCCCTCCCCACCACGGGTGAAAAACAAGACTGAGACAAAAGGATTGCAAAAGAGTGGTGGAAAGTTTAAATGGAAAGCAGTGAATGTTTACAGAGAGACAGAAGCACAGTCACAAAAGAGATCCCAAAGCACACCCAGCTCTTTCTTCCTGCCCCTCCCCTCCCCCCCCTCCACTGCTAGGCTAATCTCAGCTGGCCAGGTCTGAGATTGCCCATCCCCCCGGCTTTGGGCTGAGGCAGGCCCAAAAGGCCAGGCAACAGCTCCCCCCAGTTAGCAGGTGGCAGCCAGGGAAGAAAAGAGGAAGTGCAGGACCCCCTCTGATGTCTTATAGAGGAGCAGGGCATTATGGGATAAAATACCTGGCTTCCTGTGTCCACCCACTGGGCTGGACTCCTTTGGGACACAGGAAGCGTTTCTGATGTGGGCACAGCAGGGGGCACCTGGCCCAAACTGCTACAGCCTTGGATAGTTCTGGTTATGTATTTGTTTAAAGACAGGACAAAATCAAAACCATTGAATGATATTTTGCAAAATCTAGTATGAATGACACCAACACCTTGCTAAATTTGATGCACACTCTTCAGGAAAAAAATTGCTTGGGCACCAAACAGCTCACCTGGCACACAGTCACAGCAAAATTGTGGTGCCATGGAAATGTTGAGTTCTCAGTGAAAAATACTTCAGTAGGAGGAGGTGCATAGAATCCCTCATTTCCATATTCCTGTAGTAACAAAGAAATGAGTGGTAGGAGCTTGTCCAGACTATGTTGCAGTAAAGACTTGGCCATACATACTTGCCAACAGGTCTTTTATGCTTTGTGAATCCAGGTTGTATGTGCAGCTTCTTCCAGGGGGCAATATTGGCCTAGAAGTGCAGTGTGAAAGAACCACTGGAAAACATAGCTGGTGGTGCCTCAGAAAAATCTGTAGCTCAGGAACAATAGTTTTTGAGTCTAATTTCTGCATGTTTCTGCAAATTTCTGCATGTTACCATCTTTATGCCAGGTGGTCTCACCAGACATATGAAAGCATTTAGGAGGCCAGGAAGAAGGAAATGTAAAAGAAAGCCTGCTCCCCTGATCAGCACATTTCTTTCATTCACTTTACCATTTTTCAAAACAGACAGAATTCTGCTTTTTACCAGAATACTTTTGAACAGAATAAAATCATTAACTAATTTCCCAAACTGTTTATCATTTCAGTTGATATTTGTATGAATTTATATGAATATCATATTCATATAATTCATATGAATATGATATTCATATAATGGGCTGCCTGGGGAGGTGGTGGAGTCACCGTCCCTGGAGGTGTTCAAGAGGGGACTGGATGTGGCACTTGGTGCCATGGCCTAGTCATGGGGTCTGTGGTGACAGGTTGGACTTGATGATCTTCGAGGTCTCTTCCAACCTTAGTGATACTGTGATACTGTGATACTGTGATACTGTGATAATTCATATGAATTATTCACCTTCCAGAAACCAGCATTTCAATCTTTGAAGCTGGGGAATTTTCTTTAGAAAATAGACAATGGTAACTATCTATATATATACTTGTGCACACACATGTATTGCAATAGATACACAAATATCAAGGCCCACATGGGAATGCGAAGCTTAAATTTTACCAAAGTTTTCTCTGTTAACCCAAATTAATTCATACTTTTATTTCCTGTTCTTTTCTTCTTTTTCTTTTCTTTTGTAATAGTTTGGAAATATAAACTGCTTGTAAAAATGCAGAATATCTAATAAAATAGAAGATCCATTTCTGTTCTGTTCTAAATCATTATTCAGCTGTATTGCTTTGCACATTTGTGATCATTCATTGCCCTCATATTGCTTATCACGCATTGCAATGGCATATTTGCAACTTAAATGCCATCCACAGGATACAAGGTAGCCCATTTTTGACCCCAAACCCTAAGAACTCTTTAAATTAAGACATCATTCATTATAACACTTCTACATAAACATCATCCAGAAAACACTCATTGCTGTTCACATTTCAACTTATAACAACCAGACAACTACTACCCTGATAATAGAAACCCAGCAAAATAGCGCATCTGAATTCTCACCAGGAATACAGTCAAAATGATTATACACTGTACAATAATACACACAATAGTCTGAGTATATCCAAAGCTACAATTACTGTTTTTTTTTCCCTAGTTTGAAAGCAAAATTATCTGACTTTTCTCTTCTGCTTAGGTAGTTTATCTGTTCAGAGGCATAATGAGATGATAACACATACAGTAATTTTCTTTTGTGTTTTGTCAAGGATTAGCTTATGAACTCCTAGCAAATTTCTGCTTTTCCTCCTTCTATTTGGATTAATTTTCTTCTTTGTCCTCTTTCCAACAGGTATCTTCAATGACACACTTTGTACAGTAGGTGGTTACATTTCAGGAGAAAGCTAGTTGAATTCTAATGAGGAAGTGGGATCAGAAGAGCTCATTTCAGGTGATAAAACATAGAATCATAGAATTGTTAGGATTGGAAGTTACCTCAAGGATCATCCAGTTCCAACCCCCTAGCCATGGGCAGGGACACCTCACACTACAGCAGGTTGCTCAGAGCCACATCCAGACTGCCCTTAAAAGCCTCCAGGGATGCGGATTCCACCACGTCCCTGGGCAACCTGTGCCAGTGTCTCACCACCCCTCATGGGGCAGAACTTCTTAACATCCAAACTGAATCTACCCCTTCTAGTTTTCCTCCATTCATCCCAGTCCTATCATTACCTGACACCCTAAAAAGTCTCTCCCCAGCTTTCTTGTAGACCCCCTTTAGACACTGGAAGGCCATAAGAAGGTCTCTTTGGAACCTTCTCCAGACTGAACAGCCCCAACTCTCTCAGTCTGTCTCCATAGCAGAGGAGCTTCAGCCCTCTGCTCATCCTCGTGGCCCTTCTCTGGACACACTCCAGTACCTCCAGATCCTTCCTGTAATAGGAGCTCTAGAACTGGACACAGTACTCCAGGTGGGGTCTCACCAGAGCAGAACAGAGGGAGAGAATCACCTCCCTCGACCTGCTGGCCATGCTTCTCTTGATGCAGCCCAGGATGTAATTTGGCTTTGTGGGCTGCAAGTGCTCACTGTTGGCTCCTGTTGAGCTTCTCATCCACCAGCACCCCCAAGGCCTTTTCTTCAGGGCTGGGTTCACTTTCAAGATAACAATCCTGATGTTAAAATTAATTATTTGAGTTTCACATTTCTATGAACATCAGAAAAACATTGAATTCATGTGGTTTGGACATCTGAATTACAACAGCTGACATGGACCAGCACTGCCTGTGATAATATTGGCCTACATAAAGATGCCATTGGAATGGGCTGCTCAGGGAGGTGGTGGAGTCACTGTCCCTGGAGGGGTTCAAAAAGGGATTGGATGTGGCACTTGGTTTAGTAGTCATAGAATCATAGAATCAATAAGGTTGGAAAAGACCTCAGAGATCATCAAGTCCAACCTGTCACCCAACACCTCCTGATTAACCAAACCATGGCTCCAAGTGCCACATCCAATCCCCCTTTGAACACCTTCAGGGATGGGGACTCCACCGTCTCCCTGGGCAGCACAGCCCAATGGCCAATCTCTCCCTCTGGGAAGAGCCCTCTCCTCACCTCCAGCCCAAACTTCCCCTGGCACAGCTTGAGACTGTGTCCTCCTGTTCTGGTGCTGGTTGCCTGGGAGAAGAGACCAACCCCCACCTGGCTACAACCTCCCTTCAGGTAGTTGCACAGAGCAAGAAGGTCTCCCCTGAGCCTCCTCCTCTCCAGGCTAAGCAACCCCAGCTCCCTCAGCCTCTCCTCACAGGGCTGTGCTCCAGACCCCTCCCCAGCTTTGTTGCCCTTTCTTGATACTTTCTGATGGCTCTGAATTAGCTACTGCCACTCAAAAAAGGGAGATTAGATTAACCCATATAAGACAGATGAACATATGCTTCCTCTTCCTTCTGTGAAACCTAGTGTAGAATAGAATAGAATTAACCAGGTTGGAAAAGACCTTTCAGATCATCAAGTCCAACCTATCACCCTACACCATCTAATCAACTAGACCATGGCACCAAGCATCCCATCCAGTCTCTTCCTAAACACCTCCAGTGGTGGCAACTCCACCACCTCCCTGGGCAGCACATTACAATCCCAATCACTTCTTCTGTGAAGAACTTCTTCCTAACATCCACCCTAAACTTCCCCAGACACAGCTTGAGACTGTGTCCTCTTGTTGAGGTATTGGATGCCTAGGAGTTATAGACAGAAAGAAGGTCTCCCCTGAGCCTCCTCTTCTCCAGACTAAGTAACACCAGCTCCCTCAGCCTCTTCTCATAGGGCTGTGCTCCAAACCCCTCACCAGCTTTGTTGTATGTGGAACAACAACATGAATTCCTGTTCTGGTAAACTTTTTTTCCCTAATCCTAGTTATTTTAAATGCATTTATGCAACTACTAATATATTCTAAGCCAATGGGAACATTCTTAGGGAATTAATATGCACACACCCATTCAGAGGCAGTGGTTTTTATCTGTTCAGTCTAGAATGTTTACTGAATCAGGATGCCAGATTTAGATAAAAGTACTGAGCTTATTTGACAGCTAATTTCTGCTAAAAAGGAAGGCTTTGTCTCTTCCCATCTTCTTCCATGCATTTTAACTCCTTTAGCCATTCTTCTGATACCTCAACTATAGTCATGGAAAACTATTTGCTCTCCTACTCCCACCCACTGAGTTTTCTCCCCTCTTGGTGAGTTGAACTGGCATGCACATTAAGTACTCCAGAAGTATAAAAGAGCCATGAAAAAAAAAGGGGGGAAGGCAAGAAGATTGTTTGCTTGTGATCAAGAAGGGAAGGATAGGGTGTACCACCACAAGGTACCACTTGTTTTGCAGGTAAGCTTTTATACTTGGTTTTCTTGTCTCTCCAGCATACATATATGTATATAAAAGATACACAGATCTGCTTTAAGTCAATGGAAATTGCAGCTATCTGATGCATCTAATATTAAGTTACTTTCATGAGATACCTACCTGTGGTCTTAGGCAGCTGTGAGTAACATCTTCACATCTGCATTCCAATGTTATTAAAGTACTGCCAAAATACTCCAGTGCATGATGTTCCCTACAATAACTATCATTCTTGACATCTGCAGAGGATGAGAAAATGCTCCAAACAAACAAGCTTTTGATACATGCAAACAAGCTCTTAAGAATTCACTATGTCACTTGAAATGACCTTTGAAAATTAAAGAACTGGTTATCAACACTTAAAGTTTCATTCCTCTCACTGCATCCAGCAGGTTTATTGCCCCTCTCCCCTTTTTTCTTTAAATTTTGCTTAAATTAATTTGCTACTTATAATTAAAAGAATTAACTCTTTAGTGTAGAAAGATACATACAATTCAGCTGGTTAGGAAACATGTCATCAAAGTGTCTTTTTTCACAGAACCACAGAACATTAGGGGTTGGAAGAGGCCTCAAAAGATCATCCAGAGCAGCCTTTCCTGCCAGGGCTGGATCACCTAGAGTAGGTCACACAGGAATACATTCATGTGAGCTTCGAATGCCTACAGAAAAGGAGACTCCACAATCTCTCTGGGTAGCCAATTCCAGTGTTTTGTCACCCTCACAGTGAAAAAAGTTTTTCCTTATGTTCACATGGAACCTTCTATGCTCCAGCTTGCACCCATTGCCCCCTTGTCCGACCATTGGGTATCTCTGAGAAGAGCCTGACACTCGCCCTTCACATATTTATAAATATGGATGAGGTCACCTCTCAGTCTCCTCCAAGCTAAAGAGACCCAGGTGCCTCAGCCTTTACTCATAAGGGAGATGTTCCATTCCCTTAATCATATTTGTGGCTCTGAACTGGACTTTTTCAAGCACTTTCCTGTCCTTCTTGAACTGAGGAGCCCACAGCTGGACAAAATATTCCAAATGTGGCCTCACCAGCACACAGTAGAGGGTGAGGAGAATCTCTTTTGACCTACTGGGGAGCAGCCCAGAGGAGAGAGACTTGGGGGTGCTGGTGGACGAGAAGCTCAACAGGAGCTCTCAATGTGCACTTGCAGCCCGGAAAGCCAATCAGATCCTGGGCTGCATCAGGAGAAGTGTGGCCAGCAGGTCAAGGGAGGTGATTCTCCCCCTCTACTCAGCTCTGGTGAGACCCCACCTGGAGTACTGCATCCAGTTCTGGAGCCCCTATTCCAAGAGGGATCTGGAGGTGCTGGAGCGTGTCCAGAGAAGGGCCACGAGGATGATCAGAGGGCTGGAGCACCTCTCCTATGAGGACAGACTGAAGGAGTTGGGGCTGTTCAGTCTGGAGAAGAGAAGGCTCCGAGGTGACCTCATTGTGGCCTTCCAGTATCTGAAGGGGGCCTACAAGAAGGCTGGGGAGGGACTTTTCAGACTATCAGGGAGTGATAGGACTAGGGTGAATGGGATGAAGCTGGAGGTGGGGAGATTCAGGCTAGATGTGAGGAGGAAGTTCTTCACCGTGAGAGTGGTGAAGCCCTGGAATGGGTTGTCCAGGGAGGTGGTTGAGGCCCCGTCCCTTGCGGTGTTTAAGACCAGGCTGGACGAGGCTCTGTCCAGCCTGATCTAGGGTAGAGTGTCCCTGCCCATGGCAGGGGGGTTGGAACTAGATGATCCTTGTGGTCCCTTCCAACCCTAACTGAAACTATGAAACTAAACTATGAAACTACTAATCAGTCTCCTCATGCTATACCATTGGCCTTCTTGGCTACTAGGGCACATTGCTGGCTCATGGTCATCCATCTATCCACCAGGACCCCCAAGTGCCTCTCCTCTGTGCTGCTCCCTAACAGGTCAGTTCCCAACCTATGCTGGTCCATGGGGTTGCTCTTTCCCAGAGGCAAGACTCTACATTTGCCCTTGCTGTATTTAATTAAATGTCTTCATGCCCAACTCTGCAGCCTGTCCAGCCCCTGCTGGATGACAGAGCAGCCTTCAGATGTGTCAGACAGGCCTCCAGTTTTGTGTCATCAACAAACTTGTTTCCTTCCAATTCTGAGACCCAGATAGTTGCAGTATGACCCTATACCATGAATATGTCAGTATAATACACAAAAATGAAGAAATATTTTCCTATTAACATTGATAAAGATGTTTCATAGCAGCTCTACCTCAGATATTAATTTTCATATTCACACCACTGGGGTTTTTTATACTCTCTAAGACAAAGAAATACATTGGCCATTGAGAATGGTTATGCTGAGGCTTCTTAGCTTTATCATACAATCCATAAATCTTCTAACTCTAAATGCACCCAGTTACTACAGAATAATTTCACACCAGGCCCTCTGCAGCAGTAAATCAATATAGCTCTACTGAAATCAATGGTGTTAGCATGATTTGCAGTAGCTCAAGATCTGCCCTTCCAATTGCAGTCAGTGATATGAGACTCGAGAGGGTTATTACAGTAATATTCAGCAATATATTTGGCAGTAAATTACAGTTCTTTAAACAGAGTCCAAGGAAACAACGCACAAGCACTGCACTATGGCACTTCGTAGTGGAAGACGCAGGGGCTGGCAGCTCTTCATGCAGACTCTAGCTACCTGAGGATAGGCACCAAGACAGCTATCAGACCTAACCTGGATGACTGCTCCTGGTACAGCTTGTTAAGTGAGGTAGGCCCTACACTCCTCCTGTCCTCCCACTGGTATGGACATCCATGAATGCTTGCTGATTTCCCCTCATTGTAAGTGAACCTAGCTCATTTGTAGCAGACACCCAACAGAGGAGTCCCATCACCAGCCAAAGTGCTGCGCTTCCTACGTCTGTCTTCTTCAGAAAGTGAAGAGGGTCTGCCAACATCTTTCCTCAACAGTCTCTGCAGGTGAATCATAGAACCATAAAACAAATAAGGTTGGAAAAGACCTCAGAGATCATTGAGTCCAACCTGTCACCCAGCACCTCATGACAACTAAACCATGGCTTCAAGTGCAACGTCCAATCCCCTCTTGAACACCTCCAGGGATGGTGACTCCGTGTGACAGTTTTAGGCTGTGCCTTTAAGAAAGGGACAGTTACTGGAACACTCTGGCTAAACGTTTTGGTATAATAACGAAAACAAAGATATTCTAAATGAACTTCATTGGTAGATTGGTAGAATGCAACTTTAAATTTTTAGCTTTAGTTTAGTTTGAATCTCAGTCAGTTCAATCTGTTTCAGTCCCCTCTGAAGAGCTGCTGTCTTTCCTCTGCCCTGGACGGAGTTGGCCTTGAACTAACTGAGCTAACCAGATAAGAATCTAATTCTTGCATACACTTTGAGCTAACAGAATTTCCTCCTTAATAATTACCTTTTCTCTCTCTAACCCTTTTTGGGAAAAAAGGGAGGAGGGGGTAGAAGGGAGTATAGTTGGGGGGACCCCTCCTTCCCAGAGGAGAGAAAGGTCTTCTGTGTTACATTCTTTGCTGTACATTTCTGTATATATTGTATATTGTGTACATATCCATCTGCATTTCATCCTGCTTGTAAATATAGTTTTATTCATTCCTGCTTCTCCGACTGAGTTAACCGTGGTTTCTTTGTGTGTGTGGGGAGAACTGAACCTCTCACCACCACACTCCACCACCTCCCTGGGCAGCACACTTCAATGGCCAACAACTCTCTTGGTGAAGAACTTTCTCCTCACCTCCAGCCTAAACCTCCCCTGGCACAACTTGAGACTGTGGCCTCTTGTTCTGTTGCTGGTTGCTTGGGAGAAGAAACCCAACCCCCACCTGGCTACAACCTCCCTTCAGGTAGTTGAGGTCTCCCCTGAGCCTCCTCTTCTCCAGGCTAAGCAACCCCAGCTCCTTCAGCCTCTCCTCACAGGGCTGTGCTCCAGTCCCCTCCCCAGCTTTGTTGCCTTTCTCTGGACACCTTCCAGCAACTCAACATCTTTCCTAAACTGTGGGGCCCAGAACTGGACACAGGACTCAAGGTGTGGCTCAACCACTGCTGAGTACAGGGGCACAATGACTTCCCTGCTTCTGCTGGCCACACTATTCCTGATCCAGGCCAGGATGCCCTTGGCCTTCTTGGCCACCTGGGCACACTGCTGGCTCATGTTCAGCCTACTATCAACTGGCACCCCTAGGTCCCTCTCTGCCTGGCTGCTCTCCAGCCACTCTGACCCCAGCCTGTAGCTCTGCATGGAGTTGTTGTGACCAAAGTGTAGCACCTGGCACTTGGACTTGTTGAATGCCATCCCGTTGGACTCTGCCCATCTGTCCAGCCTGGCAAGGTCCCTCTGGAGAACTTCTGCTCTGATTATTGTTTCAGAAAATCCTTAACTTCAGTACTTCAGGTGCCTGGGCAAGTCCAGAACATAAGTTGATAAATTTCTATTACATGTTTGTTGGTTAACTCATAAGTCTCACAAGACTTCTGAATTTACATTGGTTCACCCTTAAAACCAGTGTAAAAGCAAAATAATTTAAGACTCAAGTCCACTATGTTATGCAAACACACTTGTAATTTAATGACATTTCTGCTTTTGCAGACTTCTTAACTAGCTGCTACTGGCAGAGTATACCCTGACAAACTAGATATACTGATTAATACAATTGAGATTGCTCATTATTCATACAGCTTTATTCCTTTGAGGCACTTAGAAGCCGAATATATTAAGGCAAGTGTTTTTCTTAGCAGTTTTGCTAAATCCCTTTAAAGTGACTGTATGTTTGTTTTGTTGATCAGGCCACATCCTCCTTGTGGCTGATTAAATTACCAGAGCACATCTTGAAAACTCCAGTTTAAGAAGGGTTTAAATTATACTGAAATAGAGAGCTAAGCTACCAAATGTACCCACAGTGCTGGAAAGATAACTCCTGATGAGTTGAGGACATAAGCAAGGCAAAATATGAAAGGAAAGATAACATTTTTTCTATGGCAGGAAAAAGAAAAAAAAACACATTGTCTGTCAGGTTATGAAAACTTTATTTGTAGAACTTGTCAATGTGTGGTGCAAAAAAAAGAAGAAAATCTTTATAAGTCCTTTTCATAGAATGGTCCAGGCTGGAAAGGACTTTCAAAGATCATCCAGTCCAACCCTCCCCCACAGTCAGCAGGGGCATTCTCAACTAGACCAAGCCATCCAGAGCCCTGTTGAGACTCACTGTGCAAATGCACTGGGCAAATACTTCTAGTGTTTCACCACCCGCATAGTAAAGAACTTGTTCCTAACATCCAATCTAAATCTGCTCTTTTCCAGATTGAAGCCATTGCCCCTCATCCTATCACCACAGGCTTTTGCAAACAGTCTCTTTCCATCCTTCCTGAAGGCCTCCTTCAGATGCCAGAAGGCTGCTATTAGGTCTTCCCTGAGCCTCCTCCAGGCTGAACACCCCATCTCCCTCAGCCTGTCCTTGTAGCAGAGGTGCTCCAATCCCCTGATCATTTTCATGGCCCTCCTCTGAAACCCTTCCATCTGGTCCATGATCTTCCCACATTGAGGACTATAGACATGGATGCACTACTCCAGATGAGGTCTCACCAGAGCAAATCATCTCTCTGGATCTGCTGGCAACACTGCTTTTGATGCAGCCCAGAATGTGATTTGCCTTCTGGCCTACAAGCTCACACTGTCTGTTCATGTCCGGCTTCTCAACTATCAGGACCCCCAAGTCCTTTTCCCCAGGGCTGCTTTCTATCACATCCTCCCCCAGTCTGTATTGATAGTGAGGATTGTTCCCCCACAGGTGCAGAACCCTGCACTTGCTCTTGTTGGACTTCCTGAGGTGCACCTGAGTTCACCTTGTCCAGGTCCCTCTGGATGCCATCCTGTCCCTTTGGCATATCAACACCACCACTCAGCTTGGTGTCACCTGCAAATTTGGTGAATGTGCACTTGATTTCACTCTCTGTATCACTGATAAAAATATTAAACAACACAGGTCTCAGTACAGACCCCTGAGGGTCTTATTTGCCTTTGAATGGAAATGAACAACATAAAGGTAACAGGAACAATTATTTGAGAATAGTTTGAGCTCAGGTGAATGCAGTGTTTTTGTAAGCCAACATTTAATACTCAATAAGCTTACAGGTGACTTTGACTTTTTTTTTTAAAACGTTTTGACTGCTTAGAATTTGTAGTAAAACACAAGATTGTTTCCTCCCTTGTTGATGAGCCTTTGTAAGAGGCTAAATCTTATCTCTCTTGATGAAATCAACAAAGATCAAATCAACTTTGCTCCTCACCCAGACAATAGCTGCCAAGGGAGGGGATGGTGTAAAAGACATCACTAGGTAGCCCGGAGGCAGCAGACCTGGAGGAACGCCTCTCTCTCTCCGCACCCTAAGTTCTGCCTGCTGCAACTCATGGAACTGAAGACACGTTTTGGAGGCTGCTCAGATAGGGACTTGGACTTTGGGATCTCTCCCTCCCCTCCTCCAGATAGGACAACACAATCCAATGAGGATGACATCTCCTTCGGGCCAAAGCAGCAGCAGCCTTCCTCCACAGAACCAAACCATCTTGGGGGACAGGGGGTGTGGTAATATAATTTTTTTCACCTTCTCTCTATGTATTTTTGGCCACTCTCTCACCCTTCTTCTGTTCCATCTACTTTATTCTGTTAATGAATAGCTTGGCTGTTGATATTTTGGCTTCATGTGTGCCTCTAATTTCATAATACAGCAGTATTCAAAAGAACTGAGGCTCTTTCCCTCTCTGAACCAAGACAGCTTTAAATATCTCTTGCCACACAATTTGACAACATTAGGGATTAGAGAAGATGTTTAATTATTTCCCAGGCTGTTTAATGTTTGCAAAGGTTGCTTAGAGCTGTGGATGGAAAGAGAATTGTCACTTAATTATTGTATTTAAAGAAAAAAAGATTGTTATTCTTTGAATGGTATGTATGCCAGATAACATACTACCCTTAGGGGCAACATCTTCAGAAATCACTGAAAGATATTTTTCTACCAGTTCACTGCATTAGTACAAGTGCTGCACTGAGGGTCTGTACACGGTTAATACATTTTTTTACCATAAATAATTTGGACTGGCAAAAATACATGAGCAAATGAATTTGCACTCTAAAAGTACCATTGGAAAATTTAGTAGTATTGCCTTAATAGATGAAGAAGAAATTGGGTATTACAGTATCACCGTATCACCAAGGTTGGAAGGGACCTCAAAGATAATCGAGTCCAACCTCTCACCACAGACCCCAGGACTAGAACATGGCACCAAGTGCCACATCCATTCCCCTCTTGAACACCTCCAGGGACAGTGACTCCACCACCTCCCTGGGCAGTACATTCCAATGGCAAATGACTCTCTCAGTGAAGAACTTTCTCCTCGCCTCGAGCCTAAACTTCCCCTGGTGCAGCTTAAGACTGCGTACTCTTGTTCTGGTGCTGGTTGCCTGGGAGAAGAGACCAACCCCTTCCTGGCTACAACCACATTTCAGGTAGTTGTAGAGAGCAATGAGGTCTCCTCTGAGCCTCCTCTTCTCCGGGCTAAACAACCCCAGCTCCCTCAGCCTCTCCTCACAGGGCTGTGCTCAATGCCTCTCCCCAGCCTTGTTGCCCTTCTCTGGATACCTTCAAGTGTCTCAATGTCCTTCCTAAACTGAGGGGCCCAGAACTGGACACAGGACTCAAGGTGTGGCCTAACCAATGAAGAGTACAGGGGCACAATGACCTCCCTGCTCCTGCTGGCCACACTATTCCTAATGCAGGCCAGGATGCCATTGGCCTTCTTGGCCACCTGGGCACACTGCTGGCTCATATTCAGGCAGCTGTCGATCAGCACCCCCAGGTCCCTCTCTGTTTGGCAGCTCTCCAGCCACTCTGACCCCAGCCTGTAGCTCTGCATGGGGTTGTTGTGACCAAAGTGCAGCACCTGGCACTTGGACTTGTTGAATGCCATCCCATTGGACTTTGCTCATCTGTCCAGTCGGTCGAGGTCCCTCTGCAGAGCCCTTCTGCCCTCTAACTGACCAACATCCAATTCTTACGATTTCTTACACTGATTCAGATCCAAAGTCCCAGCTACATTCTTTGGTGGCATTTTGAAGAAGGCATTGACAGAAATTCACTTTCAACACTGAAGAAACAGGGACATAAAGGAATACCTTTTTAATGTATTACAAATTGCTAAGATGCATTGTTTTCTTTAGACAAAGATATGTAAACATGTAAAGTCATAAACTGAAACATTCAGGTAAATTATTTGTAACAGAACTAGATAAATCTTGTAATTCTAGTACTAGACTACACTGTGCAAAATCTGCCCTAATAGACCTTTTTTAAACACTACCTAGATCACATAGAATAGAATAGAATAGAATAGAATAGAATAGAATAGAATAGAATAGAATAGAATAGAATAGACCAAGTTGGAAGAGACCTTCAAGATCATTGTGTCCAACCATCATCCAACACTATCGAATCAACTAAACCATGGCACCAAGCACCCCATCAAGTCTCCTCCTAAATACCTCCTCAGTACCAGTGCACTAAAGATAGTGACTTTCAGGTCTTCTTTAGTACAGCTCTACTAGATGTCCCTAGCCATAAATTAGTATCCAACTTTAACTGAAGTGATTGGTTAATAATGATAAAATCCCCTGAATCTATTTATACAAAAAGTGTCATGAAATAAAAGACAAGCAATTAGAAGACAAAGTTTAAGTGAATGGAATTAACTCCTGAAAAAGTAGAGTACAGTGAGCTTGGCCTCTACATCACAGTACATTAGAGATTGGGAGGGACCTACAGAGATCATCCAGTCCAACCCCCTGCCAGAGCAGGATCATGCAGAGTAGTCTGCACAGGAATTCATCCAGGCAGGGTTTGAAAGTCTCCAGAGAAGGAGACTCCACAATCTCTCTGAGCAGCCTGCTCCAGTGCTCTGTCATCTACACTGTAAAGAAGTTTCTCCTCGTGTTGAGGTGAAATCTTCCATGGTCAAGTTTGAATCTGTTGTTCCTTATCTCATTATTGTGCACCAGTGAAAAGAGATTGGCCCCCTCCACTCGACACCCACCCCTCAGATACTGATAGACATTGATCAGATCCCTTCACAGTCTTCTCTTCTGAAGACTAAACAGCCCCAGGGTTCATGAGCCAGCAGTATGCCCAGGCGGCCAAGAAGACCAAGGGCATCCTGGCCTGGATCAGGAATAGTGTGGCCAACAGGAGCAGGGAAGTCTTTCTGCCCCTGTACTCAGCACTGGTTAGGCCACACCTGGAGTCCTGTGTCTAGTTCTGGCCCCCCCAGTTTAGGAAAGATGAGTTGCTGGAAGGTGTCCAGAGAAGGGCAACAAAGCTGGGGAGGGGACTGGAGCACAGCCCTGTGAGGAGAGGCTGAGGGAGCTGGGGTTGCTTAGCCTGGAGAAGAGGAGGCTCAGGGGAGACCTCATTGCTGTCTACAACTCCCTGAAGGGAGGTTGTAGCTAGGTGGGGGTTGGTTTCTTCTTCCAGGCAACCAGCATCAGAACAAGAGGACACAGTCTCAAGCCTCACAGCCTCTCACACAAAGTCTCACAGCCTCTTCCTGAACAGCCTCTTCCTGAACAGCCTCTTCCTGAACAACTCCAATGAAGGTGACTCAACCACCTCCACGGGCAGCCGATTCCAATGGGCAATCACTCTCTCTGTGTAGAACTTCTTCCTAACATCCAGTCTAAACCTGCCCTGGCGCAGCCTGAGACCGTGTCCTCTTGTTCTGGTACTGGCTGCCTGGGAAAAGAGACCAACCTCTGCCTATCTACAACCTCCCTTCAGGGAGTTGTAGAGAGCAAGAAGGTCACCCCTGAGTCTCCTCTTCTCCAGGCTAAGCAACCCCAGCTCCCTCAGCCTCTCCTTATAGGGCGTGTTTTCCAAACCCCTCACCAACCTTGTTGCCCTTCTCTGGACACGTTCCAGCAAGTCAACATCCTTCCCAAACTGAGGGGCCCAGAACTGGACACAGGACGTGAGGTGTGGCCTAACCAGTGCAGTGTACAGGGGCAGAATGACCTCCCTGCTCCTGCTGGCCACACTGTTCCTGATGCAGGCTGTCCACCAGCACTCCAAGATCTTTCTCTGTGAAGCTGCTTTCCAACAGGTCAGGCCCTAACCTATCCCGGTGCCTGCTGTTATTCCTCCCCAGATGCAGGACCCTGCATTTGTCCTTATTGAACTTCATGAGGTTTGCCTGCATCCAGCTCTCAGCCTGTCCAGCTCTCGTTGGATGGCTGCACAGCCTGAGGGGTGTCAGCCACCCCCCCATTTTTCTATCATCAGGAACTTGCTGAGGGTACTCTCAATCCCCTTGTCCCGGTTGTTGATAAAGGTGCTGACCAAAACTGGGCCCAGTACTGATCCCTGGGGAACACCACTGGCCACATGCCTCCAAGTTGACTCTGTGCCACTGATGACAGCCCTCTGAACTCTGCTGTTGAGCCAGTTTGCAATCCACCTCATGGAACCACCATCTATGCCACATCTCCTGAGCTTTTCTATGAGGGTGCTATGGGAGACAGTATCAAGAGCCTTACTGAAGTCAAGGCGTATGACACCCACTGCACTTCCTTCATCTACCCATTTGGTCATGGTTTCGTAGAAGGCTATCAGATTAGTCAGACTGGATCTCCCCTTGGTAAATCCATGTTGGCTACTCCTGACAATCTTCTTGTCTTCCATGTGGTTAGAGATGACCTCCAGGATGAACTGCTCTGTCATCTTTCCAGGGATGGAGCTGAGGCTGACTGATCTGTAGTTGCCTGGGTCCTCCTTCTTGCCTTTTTTGAAGACTGGGCTTGTGGCAAGCACTTTCTTTTCAGTAAGAAATAATGTTGACATGTATTTCAGCATGAAAAACTTCATCAGTGCAAGATGGAATGCAGTCGGGCATAAGCAGCATAAATTTTATTTAAAGGTTAAGGCACCCTAGATACTATTGTTCATACACAGACAAACAGAAAACATTCTAGGTTAAACTTCAGTAGTTGGGGTTTAATTCAAAGAAGTCCATCTTAGAAGTTCACAGCCATGCATGATCTTGCTTCTATTCTATTTTATTTATATCATCAGCTATGGAGTCTTAACAACAGTTGTCCATTTTAACGCCAAATTAAACTGTATTCTATCATATGCTGCTGCTCAAAGGGCTCTGGTCTTGGCTCTGGTCTTCTTAATTTATTATACTGATTTTGCATTACCAAAATTTAATACAGGCTACAAGATATACTGACTTCATTAACCAGACAGAATAATACAAGTTGAGAAATTCATGCATGCACAGCATTAGGAGAGAATGATATTTCCATTAGTCATGGTGTCATGGTAGGGCCAAACAGCCCCAGCACAAACCCAGGCAGACACTAAGGTGGCCAGACATGGTCCCCTCCTTCCCCCCTCCTTCCTGCAGAAAACCAGGGTAACGCAGGAAGATGAACAAGGGAGACAGGGCCATGCATGTCTGGTAAACAACCCTGTACCTATGGTAAGGGCATGTGACTTACCACAGCCTGGCAGAACCCCTTCCCATTGGGTAGTCACATGCTGGTTTCAATGCCCCTATTGGCAGCCAATCTTGGGCAAGATCTATATACAGGCTGATTTCTAGTCGCCTGTGCCTTGCTCAGCTTTGCTCAGCCTTGCGTGCTTGAGCCTGTTTGGACCTTGTCTGGCTTAAACTGCCTCGAGTTGCATAGCCTCAAGTGCCCGGTCCAGTGCCTGGGATAAAGCCATAAGCATAGATACCACAAGCTATGAGGGGAACCACAAGCTTAGGAGTCAAGTGCGAAGACTGCTTCCCCTTGCCACTAGGATTTTGCTGTGCCTCAATTCACTCAGGACAAAGCAAGCACCCATCATGAGAAGCAGCATTAACAGCAGCCCACTGTCTGATGAAGCCAGACCAGCCATCGACGACCGGGTGGCATTCCTGCTGGCAACCTGCCGTGCCTGGCACATGAGCACCCCAAAGCCTCTAATACACAGCAGCAGCAGCACTCCCTACCTAGGTAAAACCAGCTGTGAGTAACTGATTCACTGCCTCTTTGGCATAACAGTTCTCATTGAATCTCCAACCCACAGTGTCGAGAGCCATTTCACTCCCAGGGTGCTCTCCTTCTGTTATATTCCTCCTGGTTTGCATAAAACAGTTGAATTGTTACAGTCCCCCAGATCCTGCACATTCCCACTGCAGGTGGATTCTAACCATATATCCAACCTGTTGATTATGTTTGGCAATTTTCATATTAATAAAGGTTATTAATATTTTGATTAATGTTGCTATATAATGTATAAAAATATATACATATTAAAAACACATATATATATTTATATACACACACACAGCCCTTTCCTAACACATGGCCATACTTATTTGTTCAGTTCAAGCTACCAACTGAACACTCTTTCTGAACTATCACTGATCTTACAGGAATACAATTATTTTTGATGCTGTGTGTTCCTCCTCGGAACAGAGGTGCTTCTGTTTGGTGAAGTAGTCTTCATTACTGTCTTGATCCAGAAGCTGGGAAGGGGATGCAGTTCTTTTGAACACTCCCACGAGTGAAATTAAGACACAAATTAGGTCACATATCAAAACAAGACTATTTATTACTTACAAAACAAACAGAGAAAGAAGGAAAAGAAGAGAGAAAGAGAAAGAAAATGGAGAAAGAGAGAACAGAGGACATCAAAAGACAGTTAGCACCCCTGGGTTCTTCAGGGTGGGGAGAGATGTTCCTGAGCTGCTGAAGATGATGTTCTGCTGTCACTCCAGCTGATGTTCCTCCAGCTTGTGACATCCTTGGCCAGCTCTCATGGTGGGCAGTTTGATAAAATATTGGGGTTTGCTGTTTTGATTTCTTTGTTTCTTTTTCCCTCCAGGTTTCTCCTTAAATTTTCAGTTTCTCAGTTAGAAACAATATGATACCAAGATTCTCTTGGAGACTTTCCTGGTTTTTATGTTACTAGAGCTTCCATTGTTTGAAATTTTCCATTATGTGATAATGTAGTTCAATGGCTTTCAAATCACAGTATCACAGTATCACCAAGGTTGGAAGAGACCTTAAAGATCATCGAGTCCAACCTGTCACCACAGACCTCATGACTAGACCATGGCACCAAGCACCCTGTCAAGTCTCCTACTGAACACCTCCAGGGATGGTGACTCCACCACCTCCCTGGGCAGCACATTCCAATGGCAAATGACTCTCTCAGTGAAGAACTTTCTCCTCACCTCGAGCCTAAACTTCCCCTGGCACAGCTTGAGACTGTGTCCCCTTGTTCTGGTGCTGGTTGCTAGAGAGAAGAGGCCAACCCCTTCCTGGCTACAACCACATTTCAGGTAGTTGTAAAGAGCAATGAGGTTGCCCCTGAGCCTCCTCTTCTCCAGGCTAAACAATCCCAGCTCCCTCAGCCTCTCCTCACAGGGCTGTGCTCAAGGCCTCTCCCCAGCCTTGTTGCCCTTCTCTGGACATGTTCAAGTGTCTCGATGTCCTTCTTAAACTGAGGGGCCCAGAACTGGACACAGGACTCAAGGTGTGGCCTAACCAAAGTAGAGTACAGGGGCACAATGTCCTCCCTACTCCTGCTGGCCACACCATTCTTAATGCAGGCCAGGATGCCGTTGGCCTTCTTGGCCACCTGGGCACACTGCTGGCGGTGCTATTATTACATTATTAAATGGTGCTATTATTCTGGTATTTTATATATTTAAAAAGATTTTTTTCCCCTAAATCACAGAAAAAGATTGCAAAATAGGTGGACCTTCATAATTTATTTGCATGCACAGGATTGATAGGATTTCACAGTATGACAGTTATAGGTGCTTGCTATATGTTATGCATGAACAATAAACCGAATAAATGCATTTTACTTACTAATTACAATGGTGACATTTTCAAAATCACTTCAGACTGACAGCGTTGCAGTTACAAATCCACTTGTCAAGTGAAAAAACAGTGACTCACTTTCCAAGGTCTCAGGCATATCAGAGGGTATTTACACATGCAGCTTGATCTGCCTTTCCAGCATCCAGTGCAGAATGACAGGCATGCTGTTGGCCTACATTTTCACTTCTGACATCCCCCAAATGCCAGAGAACTCAGATCTTGCTATTTCCCTTTTGATTTTGACAGACAAAAAGCATCTAGGAGGAGAATATGTACACAGATCTAGCTGGGACAGAAATGGAGAATATTAACTTAATATGGCCTAAACATCTTAGTTTCATAGATTCATAGTTTCAGTTAGGGTTGCAAGGGAGAACAAGGATCATCTAGTTCCAACCCCCCTGCCATGGGCAGGGACACTCTACACTAGATCAGGCTGGTGTAGAGTGTCCCTGCCCATGGCAGGGGGGTTGGAACTAGATGATCCTTGTGGTCCCTGTGATCTCTGTATACTAACCTGGACAGTATCTTCCAGTGGACATTCTTACTTGCTTGTTTCATCTAATTACAACAGGGTATGTTTATTCCACTTCTTCACCTAGCCCTGACTCATGCACTTTCCTCTTTAAGCTTGCAAGGGCATTTTATCTTCTTTCCCTGGCACCATAGGTTTTCTCCACTCATTCCCATTTTGCACCACAGATTACTCATCTCGAACAAAGCTGTTGTCTTTAGATGTTTATGACTGGATCTCCCTCAGGTCTTCCAAGGTGCCCCTATAACATCTACATACACACTCTTTGAAAACTTCAGTGTGGTTCACCCCCTCCCTGTTGTCTTTCCTAACAAGCAATAGCCACCTGTTCCCATCAGTTATTCAAATATTCTTTTAAAATCATAGATTTTAGCTTTTTCACCCCACAACTAGCACTCAGCTGCTTCTAACATATTATTTAGTTCCTATCCACCCACTCCAAATAATTTCTTGTCCTTCCCTGTGTTTAAAACAGTTTTCCTTTCAGAGACAACATTATATGAACAGTTTCCTCAACACTATTATAATTCTGTCTAAATTTCCTCAGGTCAGGTTCCACCATCACTGAAAGCAGAATTATTATGCTGCTTACAGAGGGTTTTTTTAATTTCTTCATCGCTGTTCGTTCACAAGACAGCCATGCAGATAGGCTGGAGTCTGGCAATTCATTTCAGAAGCAAGTTCAAACAGGAAAATTGATAGGTCTTTTACCTTAGATGATATCTTTGGTACAAAACAAAATAGCAGGTTATGAACTAAAGTGTTGCAATCTCCTTGTCTTGATGGTGGTACTATAAATTTTCAAGTATTTTCAAGTGTGTTTGTGTATGCATGAGACAGGGAATGGAAGAGAGAGACAGACATGAGGAGAGAGACTGGAGGCATCTAGATTAAAAAAAGAAAAAAATTATGCCCAAAGAGGTAAGCAATGGAAAAAAAAATCAGTTATTTGAAATCACTCTTTTATCTATGTTGTGATAACAGCCTGGCGTTATCAGGATCGGCAGTCATTTCCAATACAACCCCACAATATACAAAGAGATTTTTAACATATTGCTCAGTGAGTGTGTGAGTACAGCAGTTGGCAGATGCATGTAAGGTAATGCATCATTTCCAAGTAATCTTTTAGCCTTTCACCCCAAAGTTACCTTATTCAGGAAAAGAACCTCTCTCATGGCTTGGAGTCTGTGGCGTTAAGCTTCACCAGTTCAGATGAAGAAGTGATTTGATAGGGGCTGAATTAACAAGGTGGGCATTATAAAAATCGAGTTATCTTTTTTTTTCCCAAAACCCTGCCCCAAAATTAGGTATAAAACTTATTACATTATTAACAGGTTCTATTTGGTCACAAATTCTGCCAGGGTGTTTATGGGCAACTTTAGTACAATTCAGAGAATTCAGAAAATGGAAAAGGCTAAGCCACAACATAGCTTCATCCCACTTTAGAGGACACAGTCTCAAGCTGTGCCAGGGGAGGTTTAGACTGGATGTTAGGAAGAAGTTCTATACAGAGAGAGTGATTGCCCACTGGAATGGACTGCCCAGGGAGGTGGTGGAGTCACCATCATTGGAGGTGTTCAGGAGGAGACCTGATGGGGTGCTTGGTGCCATGGTCTAGTTGTTTAGGTGGGTTGGATTGGTTGAAGGGTTGGACGCGATGATCTTGAAGGTCTCTTCCAACCTGGTTTATTGTATTGTATTATAATCAGAGGCAAGCCAGGACCTTGGGGAAGCTGATGAGAACTCCAGGTTGTACTCACGAGGACACAGCAGGAATTTGGCGACGGCCCCTAGGGTCTCTCTTTGGTGGCAGGCTCCAGAAACTGCAGGTTTTATAACCCAGTTTGTGGATATTGCTGCACTAATCCAAAGGAACAGGACCAGCCAGAAACAAAGTGTCCATAGAGATGGCTGCTGTGGAGGGAAACGCATGAGCATCAGCGCTGCAAGACAGCTGCAGGTTTCACAGGCAGGGTCACTCTATGGCAGGCACGGAGCTCCTCAGGTAGACAGGGTCCGGGGAGAAGCCAGGCCCGAGTAGAGCGAGCAAGGTGAAGGCGGGAGCCAGAGCAGGAGCGACAGTGAGGGCAGGAGCAAGATGATGGCAAGAGCCTGGAACGCCTTCTGGTCACTCTATTTAAGATGTTTCTAGACAATGTGTCCAAGGCCAATATATAATGGGCACAAAGCACCCTGCTTAATCATAGCTCCCACACCCAGTGAACTTCCCCCCATGGGGAAGGAACCACTGACCTGGGCACTAATTACTTGTCCCCAGGTGAAAGGGAAGGCAATTTTGCACTTTGGAAGGCAATTTGGTGCTTTGTCTTTCCCCATTCAAACCATCCACTGATGGAGATGGGGGAAGGGGCATTTGGAGCACCCCATGACAAGAAGGCAGAATTTTTGTCTTACAGTAATTTTCATGGGTATGATCACTCATTAATCCTATCAGGTTATCAGTATAGAAGCAGAACTTACATTTTTCCTGTCTTAATTTAGACATTTCTTACTGTGCTAGTATTTCATCTCTAAAACTTCTTGTGACCGTTTGTCACGAGCCCACTGGTATGTTGCATTTCTGCCTTGATGTCCTGACGAATCGTGAGCCCACCGAGCTAAGAATATCTCACCTCGGTGTTTCCAGTCGAGATCAAGATCAGAGATGCAACATTCCAGTGGGCTTGTGACACTTCTCAAACTGTGATTAAAAAAAAAAAAGAGAGAGAAATAACAAATTTAAGACTAGTATCACAGTATCACAAAGCTTGGAAGAGACCTCGAAGATCATTGAGTCAAACCTGTCACCACAGACCTCATGACTAGACCATGGCACCAAGTGCCACATCCAATCCCCTCTTGAACACCTCCAGGGATGGTGACTCCACCACCTCCCCGGGCAGCCCATTCCAAGGCAAATGACTCTCTCGGTGAAGAACTTTCTCCTCACCACCAGCCTAGTTCCCCTGGCACAGCTTGAGACTGTGTCCCCTGGTTCTGGTGCTGGTTGCTAGAGAGAAGAGGCCAACCCCTTCCTGGCTACAACCACCTTTCAGGTAGTTGTAGAGAGCAATGAAGTCACCCCTGAGCCGCCTCTTTTGCAGGCTAAACAATCCCAGCTCCCTCAGTCTCTCCTCATAGGGCTGTGCTCAAGGCCTCTCCCCAGCCTTGTTGCCCTTCTCTGGACACCTTCAAGTGTCTCAATGTCCTTCTTACACTGAGGGGCCCAGAACTGGACACAGGACTCAAGGTGTGTCCTAACCAATGCAGAGTACAGGGGCACAATGTCCTCCCTGCTCCTGCTGGCCACACCATTCCTAATGCAGGCCAGGATGCCGTTGGCCTTCTTGGCCACCTGGGCACACTGCTGGCTCATGTTTAGGTGACTGTTGATCAGCACCCCCAGGTCCCTCTCTGTTTGGCAGCTCTCCAGCCACTCCGACCCCAGCCTGTAGCTCTGCATGGGGTTGTTGTGGCCAAAGTGCAGCACCCAGCACTTGGACTTGTTGAATGCCATCCCATTGGACTCTGCCCATCTGTCCAGTCAGTCGAGGTCCCTCTGCAGAGCCCTTCTGCCCTCTAACTGACTAACATCTGTAATTTAGTAATTTAGCAATACAAGAAAATCTGCTTCATCTAGTGTCACTTCCTTTGACTAACAATAATTTCATGATGTTGCTACAAGCTTTGTGGAATTTCTTTCCAACCCACTATCTTCTATACACCTGAAACCTAGACACATTTTGTTTTTTCCAAGGAAGTGAAAGTTCAGACTTGGCATTGGGATAAAATTTATCATTATTTCAGTAAAATAAGTAACAATATGAAAAACCCTAAAAATCAAAAGCTTGTCTACTTTGAATGAATACTGAAAGATCACATTAGTACAGAAAACTGTCCCTACTGTTCCCACCTCAAGTTTATCCTCTCCCTTCACACTTTCTAGTCCTTCCAACATGCACTGCTAACTACAGAATTATAGTAAATAAATTTTTCTGATAGTCACTTTCTGAGAACCCAAATTTTACTATGGCTTCTTTGAAGTTCTATTCTTAAATTGACAAAATGGTATAATTCATATACTTTCAATAGAAGTTTTTTCCTTGGTTATATTTTAGTCTCATGTATGCAGCATGCCATACAACCAAGTTTATTAAACACTTTTACAGTTTATTACTGTAAAACAATCAAACAGTGACCAAGAACCTATACATTCTATTAGTTGCAACAAATTAGATGAAGTTTACAAGTCAGTTATGCCTAAGTAATTATGTAAGAAGCTGTCCTTTTCTTGGTTGTTAATTACCACCACCCAGCTGAGATGCCACATATGAGTTCATGAATACTCCCTGTGATTTAAATCTAGTTTAGGTTAAAAGTTACCTAAAATCACCATTTAAAGTGGTTTTAAACTCTTGAATGAGTTTAATCTCACCAGCTTCAAAGTATAACAGTGCAAAGGCACTTGTGAAGTCAGGATAGAGAGTCACTGCTAATTAAGTAAGGAAAAATCATTCAGTTCTTAGGTAATTGCAATAGCCCGATGTATCCCACAATGTACCATCATGCCAACTCTACTACAACACCAACATAAATGCTACTTGAAGACTGGCCTTCATAAATGCAGTGATTTTCTGCCTGCAATGTACATACATTAACACGGGAGCCATTCAATTCTCCAAGAACTTTGGAGCACACCCAAATATTAGGGCAAATATGGTTTGAGATTTGAGAAACATGAAATACTGAGTCCATTATCTCTCCAATGGAATTGTTTAGAATTATCATGATTTTCCCAATAGTGATTTATTTCCATTCTACCACTTTCTGTTCAAGATGTGTGGAAAGTCTTTAAAGGCATAGCCTAAAAGTACCACAGGGATCTTTAACAAGGACTATTTAACCTCATAACTGCAACAGGAATCATCTATCTTATGCGACATCTCAGATGCTCTCAGTTATGCAGTGTTTATTCAGTGGTAATAACCCTAATGAAAGACATCCAAGACTGGAAGTAGCAAATAAGTCAAGCAGGGGTTTGGTGCAGTGCATGAGCAGGCTATATTTATTAGTATTTTAAATATGCAAAAATCTCCTGAATCAAGCACCTTCCTGGTTCAGTTTTCTGTAGTGCAGAATGGAGTGATACTTGAAGAACTTCCAGCTAGCTCCCTATGGAGCTAAGTGTGGAGAATTGCATACCTGAATCACAGCAAGTATACACCTTTAATTAGCCCTTCACCTCATAAGTGCAGCCCTCAAATTAATGTGGCTCTACAGATTGTGTAGAAATGTGTGACTGAGCGAGCATCTCTTCCCAGTGTGGTGATGATCTGCAGGCTCATCTACTTGATGGCTCAACATCAGCTAGAGGACTTGCAATGTAGTGTTACAGGTTGAAGGGGAAACTTCAGCTGTTGAGGTATAGCCTCAACCGGTCACAACAGCCTAGATACTGACTGCAAAGGATGAAAGTAAAATTATTACCATTGGATACAAAAGGAAAATAATGCTAAGGTCTACATAATTCACTGGCTTGCTAATGGGACATAGAGCAGAGGCATAAACAGTTCTTGCTCTCTTCTTCTGTTGCTTCTGTTTGCAGCTTCTCTTTCTCTTCTTGTGGCCTTGCCAGGGGATCTTTGTATTGATTACTGTGTGAGGTAATGAGAAAGAGGGAGGGGGTGTGGGGAGGAGGTGAATGGTTCCCCTGGAGCCATCCAGAGGGGCCAGAGGAGTTTCTGTGTTATTTATAAATTGTAAATATATATATATATATAAATAGTACATATATATTGTATATTTTGTACATATTAATTGCATTTCATGTTTCCAAATTGCAGTTTGCTTGTAAATAGAGCTTCATTTGCTTCCATCCCAAGCTGAGCTAAGTCTGGCAATTTTATGTTCGGGGGTAATTGTCTCAAATTAACTGAGGGGCAATTTCAACCCACCACATGTGGCATGAGATGAGTGTGCTGTGTAGACATGCTAGCACACCAGTCCTAGAGAAAAGAAACTTCTGCATTAAAAAAGACAATAACAAAAAGCTTCAAGGGAAAACATAATATACAATATAAATGGAAAGCCAGATATCTTTTTTTTCCCAGCAGGATTTATTTTCATTTTAGGTGGTTTCACAATGTGCAGTTCTAGTGACTTTCCAGTCTATAAAGAGGAAAATAAGCTCTTGAGTAGATGATCTTGAATAAAATTTTTGTTGCTGAACAATGCTGAACTTTGGGGAGTTGAATTTTGTAGTTACCTCCCAGCAAGCCTTGTGGGGGCTTAAAATAATTACTGGATGAGGGCATTGAGTCCACCATGAGTAAATTTGCTTTCACCAAGCTGGGGGCAGGAGTTGATCTGCTGGAGGGTAGAGAGGCTTTGCAGAGGGACCTCGACAGGCTGGACAGATGGGCAGAGTCCAAGGGCAGGAGATTGAACACATCCAAGTGCCGGGTTCTGCACATTGGCCACAGCAACCCCATGCAGTGCTACAGGCTGGGGTCAGAGTGGCTGGAGAGCAGCCAGGCAGAGAGGGACCTGGGGGTGCTGGTTGATGGTAGGCTGAACATGAGCCTGCAGTGTGCCCAGGCAGCCAAGGCAGCCAATGGCATCCTGGCCTGCATTAGGAACAGTGTGGCCAGCAGGAGCAGGGAGGTCATTCTGCCCCTGTACGCTGCACTGGTTAGGCCACACCTTGAGTCCTGTGTCGAGTTCTGGGCCCCTCAGTTTAGGAAGGATGTGGACTTGCTGGAACGTGTCCAGAGAAGGGCAATGAAGTTGGTGAGGGGTTTGGAACACAAGCCCTGTGAGGAGAGGCTGAGGGGGCTGGGGTTGCTTAGCCTGGAGAGGAGGAGACTCAGGGGTGACCTTCTTGCTCTCTACAACTCCCTGAAGGGAGGTTGTAGCCAGGCTGGCCCCAGGGCAGGCAACACCAGAACAAGAGGACACAGTTTCAGGCTGTGCCAGGGGAGGTTTAGGCTGGATGTTAGGAAATTCTACAGAGAGAGAGAGAGAGACTGGCCATTGGGATGGGCTGCCCATGGAGGTGGTGGAGTCACCTTCATTGGAGGTGTTCAGGAGGAGACTTGATGGGGTGCTTGGTGCCATGGTTTAGTTGTTTAGGTGGGTTGGATTGGTTGATGGGTTGGACACGATGATCTTGAAGGTCTCTTCCAACCTTGTCTATTCTATTTATTCTATTCTCTATTCTATTCTATTCTATTCTATTCTTATTTATTCTATTCTATTACTAGATTCCATTCTACCTAAGCCTCTTCATAATTATACTTTTCTAATGAAAATTCACAGAGAAATCAAGATGTCACTCTGAGACATTTCTCCAAAGGAGAGTGCAGTGCCTGTGTAAATTAGAAAACTCTTGAAAGTGACATCTGTGGGGGTAAACAAGATTTAAAAAAAGTATGCTCAGAGATGCAATAGAAAAGATAATCTTGCTGAAAATTTTGTAAGTTATCTTTAATTTGCTCCAGGATATTGGGGAAAAAATGTGGAGACAGTGATTTTTTCTCTATGATAATTAATGGAAATGTACTCGAGCTGAGGTCTCATGAGAAGATATACTTGAAGAAAAAGTAAAGGCAAGAATATTCTAAGGTCAAACAGTATTCCTCTAACATTTCAAGGAGGTTAACTTCCTCATGCAGACAGACAATATTTAAGTGTAGGTACAGCTGGTACTGATCAGTAAACAATAGTACATTGATTTGTTTCTTTTAACATGTGCAGCAGAGGGTACATATTACAAAGCAGACTAGCTGAAGCAACTGGCCAGTTCCAAATTCATTACAACAAACCATACATTTAAGAAGCACTGTACTTCCCAATATCATGAAAGGGCCAGCTGTGAATCATCATTATATGGGGTTTTTTTGTTTTAAACTTACCTTTCTATCTCCCTTTTTGTAGAAGAATGTAAGAGGTAACACTTTCTTTCACAGACAAGGGAGTAACAAAGCTGGCCAACTTCAAAAGATGGCTTTGGAGGAATTTCAGCAAAGTATCTAATACTCCAAAGCCTGCAGGCATCAAAATCCCCTGGCATGTGATGTCTGACCTACTGCATCTTTCTGAGTATCCAAGAAGGGTCTTAGCAGTGGGAATCTGAGAACCAGGATCATTCACAAGCTGCATCAAGATCTACCTGGACACTTCTGAAGTTCTCAGATCTACAGTACACTTATTTTTTGCCAGATCCACTAATCTACACAGCAAAAAGGCTGAATGAAGGATCCTCACTGGAATAATCAGTCTCTTTTATAGACAGTTTCAGACTATGCACAAGATATAATACAAAATATGCTTGGGGTTATGTTTTTATCACCCAACACAACAGCATGCTTAGCTGATGGGGTTAGAGTAATCTGGAGAAGAGTAAAGAGCATGTTTATGAAGGAAAGAGTTAATGAGCCTGCATGAAAAAGATTGAATGGTGCATGGAAAATCAGTTTGAGAGAAAGGAAAAGCCACAGAGTGAGGACAGACAAAGCAAGCAGCGTTAGCACTCCACTCTTCATAGGCTTGCTAGTTAGAAAGAGTGGGCTGGATGGCAAGTGACAAACAAGACATAGCAACTAGCTTTGTTACTATAGGTCAGACAAGTTTCATTAGTACTTCACTCAGGCAGGATTGATTAGCTGTTCTAAGCATTATGGTTCCATTATTTATTTCTCTGTGAAACATTACCCATAGTGATTTGTTGATATGGGGAGCATTTGACAGGTCAGGGGGAATAAAGAAAGACTTGCAAATCCTGGAATAACAAGATCAGCATCATCTGAAAGAGAAGCCCAGAACTACTGCACATGCCTTTTCCCATGTTAAATCCACAATACCCAACTGGGCAAATACCATCAAATCTGTGTTTCTGTCAAAGGCAGTGTGTAAAACATGAAAATGGAGTAAAACACAGAAAACTGAAAACCCCATTGATAAAATAGCAATTTCATAAAACCAGAAGATTATAGAAATGAATACTGTAACACCAGGTACCTATACAAATACCACAAACACACCATGACTTTTGATTGAAAAAGATTGGAAAATATTGACTGCAAACTGCAAGGCAACTGCATCAACGCCGTGCTCTGGTCTTTAGAAGAGAAAAGAGGGCTCCCAGAGACAGAAAGACTGAGAGAGACAGGGGGAGAGGAAACCCAACATGTCTCGGTGTCTCTTGCGAGGGTGCCTGAGAGGGCAGCATGGCTGGGGGCGTTCCTGGAGAAGCCACAGGAGATTTAAACCAGCAGCACCAGCAGAGGCTCTCAGACTGTGAGCTGCAAGGCAGCAGCCTTTTTGCAGCAGCATTCTTGCTCGATGGAACCCAGCAAGTGGGACACGAGAGGGAGGGGCCTGGTCAGACAGCTGGGAGCAAGTGGCCATTGGTACAGGCAGGCTAATAGCACAGGGAGAGCAAATAGTGACTAAGTGTATCCCAGAGGCTCTTTGAATCAACTCAGTAGTTGGCACGAGGGGGCTGTGTGGGCAGGACACAAGGTGCTGCAGTTTTACCTAAGGAATGATGGTGGCTACTTGGAGGAGCAAGACTGTGTTCCCTGCAGCCACCAAAATGGATATTGGCATCCAGGCCACAGGTTGTGAGGAACGCCACAGCCTTCCACAGGCAACAGGGAGCAACACTGACTATGGGTGTGTGTGGTGTGAGCAGGTTTTTGACCTTCTCAGCCAGGTGGCACAGCTCCAGGATGAAGTGATGGAGCTCAGGGAAGAGGTGAGTAGGTTGAGAAACATCAGAGAAAGCAAGAGGGAAATTGATTACTGCCAGAAACTGATCTCCACAAGAGCAGGAGTTAACTCTTAGTGGAGCAGAGGATTCAATATCCTCTCATCAGCAAGCCCCCAGTCTTCCTGCAGTAACTCACATGCGTGGGGTCCATGGGAACAGGTCGCTGCCTGATGAAACAAATGATACAAATGGAGCAAACATGTTCCTTTAAGAAGCACACCACCCACAGTGCCCTGGCAGAACAGGTTGAGGCTCTGCAGGAGGAACTGGTTGTGAGCCAGAATGGGGGCTCATGAAGCCCAGAAGTACCACGAAGGCTGACTTGCCTCAGGCCAGCCATAATAACTGACCCTGAAAAGGAAAATGGAAGGGTCATTGTTGTATGTGAATCCCTGCTGAAGGAAACAGAGGGCCTGATATGGAGACTGAACCCACTCCATAGAGAGCTCTGCTGGCTCCCTGGTGCCCAGGTAAAGGTTATTGTAGGTAAATTTCCCACCCTTGTGAGTCCTTCAGACTATTACCACTTCTGGTTTTTCAGGTAGGTAGTGATGATGCAGCAGTGAGAGGCTCACAATCAGTTAAAAGAGACTTCAGGACCTTGGGGCAACTGCTAAAGGGGGTAAGGAACTCAAGTTGTGTTCTCCTCCCTCAGCGATGGATGAAGGAACACTTAGGAACAGCCAAGAGGTCAATGCATGGCTCCAGGACTGGTGTCATCAACAGGGGCATGGATTTTATGATCACAACTCAGTTTACAGGGCACCAGAGCTGTGAGAGGTGGCCCAGGTGAATCTCATGAGTTTCAATAAGAGCAAGTGCAAGGCTCTGCACCTGGCCCAGAACAATTCTCGCTATCAGTACAGACTAGGGGATGAGGAGACAGAAAGCAGCCCTGTGAAAAAGGACTTGGGGGTGCTGATGAACAAGAAGCTGCACATGAGCAGACTGTGTGCTTTCAGCATAGGCCAGTAACATAAAATCACAGAATCATAGAATCAATAAGGTTGTAGAAGACCTCAAAGAACGTCAAGTCCAACCTGTCACCCAACACCTCATGACTAACTAAACCATAGATCCAAGTGCCACATCCAATTACCTCTTGAACACCTGCAGGGATGATGAGTCCACCACCTCCCTGGGCAGCACATTCCAACGGCTAACAACTCTCTCAGTGAAGAACTTTCTCCTCACCTCCAGCTTAAACCTCCCCTGGTGCAGCTTGAGACTGTGTCCTCTTGTTCTGGTGCTGGTTGCCTGGGAGAAGAGACCAACCCCCACCTGGCTACAACCCCCCTTCAGGTAGTTGTAGAGAGCAAGAAGGTCTCCCCTGAGCCTCCTCTTCTCCAGGCTAAAGAGCCCCAGCTCCCTCAGCCTCTCCGCTCTCCCCAGAGCCAGTCCAGAGGTGCATATAGAACAGGAGACTGCTCTAATACTCTCCCGACTAGGCACAGTAGCTGCTATGCTGGGGGGTTAACTGAAGTCTTAACAATCTTAGTAGGTGATATGATGCCCTTATAAACTACAAAAAGTGAACAAAAAATAACACACCCACACTGTTGATGGTAGTGGGAAGTCACAGATCACAGCAATACTATGAATGTGTGGATACAAAGGTTTGTTTCTCTTTTACTAGATAAATCACACGGGAAGGTGGGCTTACATTTTCTATTTGCTGTTACAGAGTTCATGTATTTGCTTAGTCTGTTACCTATTGGTTGCAAATGTATCATAGTATCAGTCAGGGTTGGAAGGGACCACAAGGATCAGCTAGTTCCAACCCCCCTGCCATGGGCAGGGACACCCCACACTAGATCAGGCTGGCCACAGCCTCATCCAGCCTGGGCTTAAACACCTCCAGGGACAGGACCTCAACCACCTTCCTGGACAACCCATTCCAGGGCTTCACCACTCCCATGGGGAAGAACTTCCTCCTCACATCTAGTCTGAATCTTCCCCACCTCCAGCTTCATTCCATTCCCTAGTCCTATCACTACCTGAGATCTGAGAGTCCCTCCCAAGCCTTCTTGTAGGCCCCTTCAGATACTGGAAGGCCACAATGAGGTCACCTCGCAGCCTTCTCTTCTGCAGACTGAACAGCCCCAACTCCTTCAGTCTGTCCTCACAGGAGAGGTGCTCCAGCCCTCTGCTCATCTTTGTGGCCCTTTCCTGGACACCTTCCAGCACCTCCAGATCCCTTTTGTAATAGGGGCTCCAGAACTGCAGGCAGTACTCCAGGTGGGGTCTCACCAGAGCTGAGTAGAGGGGGAGAATCACCTCCCTTGACCTGCTGGCCACACTTCTCCTGATGTAACCAACATCCAAAATTTTTATTTATTTCTATAAAGATTTCCAGGAAAAAACAAATAAAATAAAGAAGTAAAGAGACAACATGGTCCTAGAACCCCAGCTGACATAAACAGATATACCTCTCTATATCTAAATCACTTAATGTAAATTTGGGTAATTTATAACAGGGGAATTCATTCTGTAACACACATTAAATTTAAAGTGAATAGGTATTCCATGTAAAGTCTAAAACCTTATTAAGACCATGTCCACACATCATACAGAGCAGTTCTGTAGGAGAGAAACTTTCATTAGTAAGAAATCATTCTCCTTATGGACGATTCTTTAAATTATTGATATATATGTATATGTGACCAGTTTAGGCTGTGCCTTTAAGAAAGGGACAGTTGCTGGAACACTCTGGCTGAATGTTTTGATATTAAAATGAAAACAAGATATTCTAAATTAGTTTCATTGGTATATTGGTAGAATGCAACTTTAAGTTTTAGTTCTGTTTGAATCTCAGTTCAGTTCTGTCTGTTCCTCTTTGCCTGTCTGTTTTCAGTCTCTCTTGAGCAGCATCTGCTGGACAGAGCTAATGAAAACAGATAAGAAAATTCATGCATACGCTTTGAGCTAACAGGATTTTCCTCCTAATAATTACCTTTTTCTCTCTCTAACCCTTTTTGGGAAAAAAGGGAGGTAGGAGGAGAGAGGGGGTACAGGGGGGGGACCCTCCTGGCTGGAGGAGGGAAAGCTTTGTTCTGTATGTTGTGGGGTGAGAAAGTTACACACACACACACAAAAAGAAACCACAGCTAACTCAGCTGGAGAAGCAGATGAAAGCTAAACCGGTCACACTGTATTACATTCTTTGCTGTACATTTCTATATATATTGTAAATACTGTATATTGTGTACATATCCATCTGCATTTCATTCTGCTTGTAAATATAGCTTATATTCATCTGCTTCTCCAACTGAGTTAGCCGTGGTTTCTTTGTGTGTGGGTGAGAACTTTCTCTCACCACCACAATATATACATGTAGCCATGACTTAATCATAAAGTAATTTGTTCTAAGATAAATTAAACCTAAGATAAATGAAATCTTAGCCTTGCTAGAGTTAGAGGAAGTTTCTTCATGGACTTTGACAGTACAGACTTTAACCTGCAGTCGAAAATGGTGATGTCTCAATATATACGGATTACAACAGTAATATAGAGAAAATAATGTAACACAGTTTTAAGACCCAGTTCATACTCATTCCCTTAAAGGAAATGTACATCCATGTGTTACATTAAAAAGTAACTGATCACTGATCTACAGCATTTACTGTGTTTTGAGGGCGCTTGGTTGCATGGTTTAGTTGATTAGGTGGTGTTGGATGATAGGTTGGGCACAATGATCTTGGTCTCTTCCAACGTGGTTTATTCTATTCCTATTCTATTCTATAATTAGTTTTAGACCTATTAACTTGAGCTAGATGATTTTATTTTTTCCTATGTGTTTTAGAGGTATTGGCATTTTATTCATATTTATAACAGAACACTAGAACAAAAAAATGCTTTTAATCATGCCAATACATCATAATTGTTTCCTGATTGACAAGATGTCTGATTACAATTTACACTGCATTTTGATAATTTATGAAAGATCCTTTAAAAGTTATTTTTTTCATCTTCCAGGATGTGAGGTAATACTAACCCCACTTTACAGGTTTCTACTGGCAGTGAAGTCCTAACTGGCTCTAATATGTCCTGTTGTTTGACATTGTGGTGTTTTGCATTGATTGGTTGGAGTTTTTTGCTGATGTTTTTCTCCACAGAACTACTGCTACTTTTTATCCCCCTCAGTGTTCAGTCAAAGGAACACAAGAATACTAGCAAATTGGATTATTAGCAAAGCAGGAAGAATACCTTATTTCATTACAGTAAGTACTATTTTCTTAATACATTCTTTCAGAAACTAAGAATTAGATTTGTAGAGAAGGCAGAAGTTACTGACCTCTCTGATTCTATTCTATGATTCAAATGCCAGAAATGACTGCCAAAATACTATGAGTACAAAGTTGAATAAATAAAAAAGAGCATCAAGACAGCAATGCCAAGGAAACACCAACAAAGTAATTGAAAATAACGATACAAGAAAAACCAACTCACCTCTATTCTCCAAGTACCTACTTATGTTCATTCTATTTGCATTGATAGAGTAAATTAGCGTCCACGTACTTACAGTCATTTTAGTGAAACAGATTTCACAGTCAGGTTTCAGTCTAAAAAAGTATTCAAGAGTTTTGAGTCTCAACAAAACCAATGCTGGTTTATACACCTGAAAATCGTGTTTAAGCTTTTTTGGATGAGTATATAGTTTATACCCTCTAGAGGCTGAAAATAGGTATCCAAAAGGCAGGTAAAAATGTCAATAATTGGAGCTGTCTTGCTGTTTTCTTGATATGTTTCTGCTCTTAGATACACAGAAAAACTTGTTAAATTAAGCCAAGACAAAATTTTCCATACCCAGATATCTGCCTCAATTCTCTCTGCTATCATAGCATATCCACATAATGACTATAACTCAAGGTAAAACCCAGTAGTGTTGTCTCTGTGTGTTTGCTTGTTTTTCCCTCCCTGTCTCAATGCATTGATTTCCAAGTAAAAGAAAAGCAATATACAAAAGGGTGGTGAACAGAAAAATATCACTTTCGAATATTAACTCAGTCTTCAGTTTCCCTGGGCAACATCATGGCACATTGCAGAAGATAATCCAGATAAAAACATATTTATTTTGTGCTGTCCAGTTCTCAGAATGACTTAGTTCACTAAGTGGTGGCACTTCATGCTCTTCAAAGGACATTTCAGTTTAGCATGGACACTCATCCTCCTCTCAAAGACACACGTGCCCCTACAAATGTCTGTCCTAGCTACCAACCACTGACACTTTATATTTTCACAAGCACATTGCAAAATTTTGACTCTGTAATTGGACCTTAAAGTCAATCAGAGCTGTAAAGTAAGCTTATCTATATCTTGGTCCTGGTTTAAGACCAGGCACACAAATGGATTTCAAAAGTGATGGAAAGTTGAAATGGAAAGCAGTACGTGTTTTACAGGAGCTACAAAGCATAGTGACAAAAGAATCCCAAAGCATCCCCTTACAGCATACCCAAAAGCTTCCCAACACTTCCCTTCTCCCCACCTGAGGGCATACCCAAAAACCCCCAGGGCTCTTTCTTCCCATCACTGCTTGGCTAGACTCAGGCTGGCCAGGTCTGAGACTGCCACCCCCCTTCTCCTCCTGGCATTAGGTCTAGCCAGGCCTAAGAGGCCTTGAGATATTCCCCCAGCATTACCTGATAGGGAGCATCTCCCACAGGAGCAGAGAGGGAAGAAAGAGAAAGACAAAGACTTTACAGATGGATTTATAGGGTGCAGGATATTATGGGTATGAAATATGCTGCTCCTGTATCCACCTTTTTGGAGGGACCCAGTCTCAACTGCCACAATCTTCTTGTAGTTATCTCTGTGGATAACCAAGAAGCTGTCAATGCTCATCACACAAATGTAGAGCAAGTCTCCCCCACCAAAACTTTCCCTGAGACTCCATGAAGAGGTCAAGAGTTTTCCACAGAATGAACTAACAAAGTGTAACAGCTTCATTTCATAGAAGAATCAAGAAATAGGGCATGTAACTTTTAAACTTATGCACATGCTAAACATTATTCAATGTTTCACGGCTGGAGAGTTTGAAAAACATTTGGCTTCCCATTATGAAGTATAAGCAAAAAACCTATCAAATCCCTCATCTCTGTATAAAATGACAGTGCCTTATAGGAGGTATGTAGGACATAGCTTAAAATTTGTGAGAATAAGAACTTGAAAAAACAGATTTTCTTCAAGATGGTAAGGTTTTACTGCTAACAACCATAAAATATGGGCAAAATCCACATAAAAATATACCCTTTTTATAAATTTCTGACTAATTCTGAAAAAGCAGCAAGCTGTAAAACCACCATGAAAAGAAGGAGAGATATAAATATCCCCTAAAACACATTAGCATGTTACCGAAAAGACAGGACTCCTCTTTCCCAAATTCAACAGCTCTTCTCCATCACTTGTGCATACTAACCCATCCTCAGAGGTAGCCTCTTTATCCCATTGTGCTAGTTTTAGGCTATGCCTTAGAAATTTTTCACAGATCCTGAACAGAAAGTAATAAAAGGTAAATAAATCACTATTTGGCATAAAAAGGAAAATAATGACAGTTCTAAACAATCCCATTGAAAGATAAAGAATAGGTTAGGATAGAATAGAATAGAATAGAATAGAATAGAATAGAATAGAATAGAATAGAATAGACCAGACCAGGTTGGAAGAGACCTTTGAGATCATTGAGTCCAACCTATCATCCAACACCATCTAATCAACTAAACCATGGCATCAAGTGCCTCATCCAGGCTCTACCTAAACACTTCCAGTGATGGTGACTCCACCACCTCCCTGGGCAGCACATTCCAATGGCCAATTACTGTGAAGAACATCTTTCTAACATCCAGCCTAAACCTTCCCTGGCACCGCTTGAGACTGTGTCCTCCTGTTCTGGTGCTGGTTGCCTGGGAGAAGAGACCAACCCCCACCTGGCTACAACCTCCATTCTGGTAGTTGTGGAGAGGAATAAGGTGTGCCCTGAATCTCCTCTTCTCCAGGCTAAGCAACCCCAGCTCACTCAGCCTCTCCTCATAGGGCTTGTGCTTCAATGTAAAAAATTTCACTCTCCTCTCTTCTCACTTCTTCAGGGGAGATACTAACTGGCTTTACTGACCTGGCTGCATGACTTTTGTTGTGATGGTATTAATTTCTCTTCTCTGTCTCTTGTCCTTTTCATGTACAGGGGAGTAAGGGGGAGCGGAAGAGAGAAGATATTAGCTTCCCCTGGTCTTTGACCAGGAGAATCCTAGTGCTGTTCATTAATTGTAAATACCTGTTAAAATTTAATGTTGGAGGGGGAATTTTGGCTCACCTAGATCAGTTGGTAGAGAATGATACTCTTAATCTCAGGGTCGTGGGTTCAGGTGCCATGTTGAGCACCGATTAATTTTGTAATGTGGTGGGTTGAAAATTCCCCCCAACATTAAATTTACCAGACCAGCTCAGTTGGAATCAAATGAAAGCTGTGTTTACAAACAAAGCTACAATCTACAGTGAAATGCAAGGAATATTTACAAAATATACAGGATTTAACAATATTTACAGGTATTTACAACTAATGAACAGCACAAGGGCCCCCTATTACCCCCCTGTATGAAAAAGGGACAAGAGACAGAGAAGAGAAGCTAATACCAGTCACAACAAAATCAGTACAGGCAAGGTCAGTAAAGCCAATTAGTATCTCCCAGCCTGAGGAAGCAAGAAGAGAGAGGAATTTGTTTCCATTGCTAGCTTAAGGCCCTTATCTTTCTAGCAGGATTCTTTAGAAGTATCATTATTTTCCTTTCACACCCAATAGTGATTTAGTTACATTTTGCTACTTTCTGTTCAAGATCTGTGAAAAAATTCTAAAAGCATAGCCTAAAACTACCACACCCATACAGCATCATATCAGGAGACATGTCAAGGTTTTCCCTTAAGAAGCCAGAGCCTTTCTCATGTAAGTTTAGAAGTCACCAATGAACTGGTACTGGCATTAAACTCCAGACCCACAAGGAACAGGGTCAGTTCACAAATTCTGGGGTCCATGTGTTCCATCTACTACAGAAGGCCCGAGGAGGCTCAGGGGTGACCTCATTGCTCTCTGCAACTACCTGAAGGGTGGTTGTAACCAGGAAGGGGTTGGCCTCTTCTCTCTAGCAACCAGCACCAGAAAAAGAGGACACAGTCTCAAGCTGCACCAGGGGAAGTTAGGCTCGAGGTGAGGAGAAGGTTCTTCACTGAGAGAGTCTGCTGCCCGGGGAAGTGGTGGAGTCACCATCCCTGGAGGTGTTCAAGAGGGGATTGGTGTGGCACTTGGTGCCCACAGTCCAGTCATGGGGTCTGTGGTGACAGGTTGGACTCGATGATCTTGAGGTCTCTTCCAACCTTAGTGATACTGATATCAAGAACTTGGGACCGTGCCTATGAGGACCTGGGAAGCATGAGTGATGATATCTATGCTTCCCCTTACTTCTTAACTCTCTTTCTCTCAGAAAGGGTTCACAAGGGGTAAGGAGCAGGATGGATGGGGGAAAAAAAAAAAAGACAAAACCAGTCCTTTGCAGAGGTGTGGAAGTAGCAGGGAGGACCACGTGGCAGAGAAGCAGGAAGCCAGCAGCAGTCCTCATCCAGGCAAAGGGAGGGGCCAAGAGAGAGCAATGGCTGTAGTGTCTCCTTTTATACCCTTGCTGGGCAGGGAGGGGGAGTGGGAACAGACTAGCTCAGTTTCCCGGGGAAAATGCCCTGCAGGGAGAGCATGCCCGCATCCCCCCACCCCTCATCCCTGCTTTCAATGGTAAAGGTTAGGCAGACAGAACCACTGATAAGAGGGATGGCATGGGAGGACTCCTGTTTCTTGAAGGAGGGCTTCTACTTCTGCTTGTGAGTTCCTGGCCAGGTTTGATTACTTTCGGAGAAGGGGAGGACACCAATGTTAATGTTCCTGAAAACAGTTTGCCTTAGCTACACCTATCCTCAGACACCTGATGAGTAGGTATACCTTTGTAACTTAGATAATGCCTTGTGCAGGTGACTTTTATGTGAGATACTGAAATGATTCCCCTTGCATCTGGCATGCTGTAAGAAAGACAGATCTCTTCATAACTCCATGCAAGTTGTGGGGCCTTTCCACAGGTCACATTAATATTCTGGTTCTCTGTTCTCAGTATGATTCACAGTAGTTCTCCACCTCATTATCTGGTTTCCTCAGTATCATGAAACTGTGTCATCCAATTGTGCTCATTTGCATGTGTTCAAATGTTCAAGATTTTCAGGTCTTTTCTATCTGTTGTTAACCTGTATTTTAAAACAGTTTATCTTAGCTCCTTCCCTTTCTCACCAGTAAAGAGGCTTTAAAACCAAAACCAAACAAGAAACCCAAACCAAAAAAAAAAACCCCATACAAACAAACCAAACAAAATCACCAACAAAACTAAAACAGCAAAAAATGAAAAAAATAAAATAAATCTGTGTTGTCATTTTAGCATGGAGATACTGAATCATCAGTCACCAAATCATTCCTGGATCAGTACCTATTACAAAAACTGAGAGAATCTTACCTGATTTGATTTCAATGTTGCAACAGATTTTAATATATATAAACCACCTTAAAGTCCAGGATTTCCCTTGTTTATATTACAATATTAAATCATTCATTACCTCACAAATTTAAAGCATAAACTTCATAGTCTGTTAGTTTACTGTATGGTAGCTTACCACGATTGAGAGATGGGACAAAGCTTGATGCAAGCAAAGTGTCTACTTTATTGCGCAAAGTCTTTTCTTTCTGTAGGTAACATAATCAAAAGCAACTCGGGATTGGTAATTAGATGTGTCCGTGCGACAGGTACAGATTCGTGATTGGCTGCCGAGAAATGCCAGGGAACGCACATCCCTTAGCAAGGCTCAGACAGGTGCTAGACAAAAGACAAACGATCCACATCTCTTATCTAAGTCAGAGAGAAGACAAAAGATTCTACTGCAATGTTTACCAGCTCTTATTCTCAGCTCGTTGTGTGGCTTCCCTAAGTCACAATGGTTGCTGGTAATCAGCTAAATGCTTTTTTCTCTCTACACAGCTGCAGTTGTTCCCAGGGTTTGTGGCCTACAAGAGCAAAAACATTTCCTCTATCAGCTGAGCATTGCTTGAGGTTCTACTCCCTGAAATTCAGTCCGTCAGTAGCTCTCTAACTTTAATGAGGTTTGACATTAAACAAACAAGGCTACTTTTCCAGTTTGTTAATTATGCATTCATTCAAAATAACGTTTTGAATGACTCTAATGCATCAAATAGACTTTTCCATTTCCCTCTCATCATACAATGAGGTCGGAGCTCCATTAAAGAACAGTGGTAGCTCGTTATTTAAAATCACTACTTGGAAAAGTATCCCGATAAGTATATTAAGTCTCTTCCTATAGAAATAAGATTTTTTTCCTAATGATTTCTCAATTAAACCCAATGAGAATCCACAGTAAACAGAATGAAAGGCTTTCACGGACAGCAAGATTTGAGGGTTGTGTTTATTTTAATGTAAGACATTTTGCAAATATCTTCTTCAATAGCGCTAGATAGAAAATACTCCTGAGAATTCCACTTGCATGTCTATAAGAACTGCAGTGGTCACATATTACTTTGGATTACTTTGAAGCAACATTCAGAAAAGAAAACCAAAATCTATTTGAAGCATAGTGATGAAATCAGGGTGTACACAGTAAATTTTTTTTCTCCTAAAAACAATTCAGAAAGATGATTACTGGCTGCATGTAAAAGGCATTGGTGAAATGCTGCTAGAAAACATTCCCATACAAAAAGATCTCTGTGCCAGCCCTCCAAGTAGACTGTTACATGCTGTAGGTAACTGAAAGTAAAATAACGTGATTCACAGAAGGTCTAATGCTTCTATGTTTTATCTGAACACTTAGGGTTCAGAATACCATAACATTGTGTCTGCAGTATATGATCAAAAACACTTTCTCATTTGGTCATCTATGTATTTTAAAAATAATTCATCACAACTAGGTTTTGAATAATTTATGGATCCAGAGCAGAACTCTAATCAGACTTAGCTGCTGCAGTTCACAGACAAGGGTATTGTTTCAGTTGTATAAAAAGTTCAGTTTACATTAATACACCATGCTAAAATGACAGGGAAAATACTCATGTCTCTTCTCTAGTATCATAGTATCAGTCAGGGTTGGAAGGGACCACAAGGATCATCTAGTTCCAACCCCCCTGCCATGGGCAGGGACACCCTACACTAGATCAGGCTGGCCAGAGCCTCATCCAGCCTGGGCTTAAACACTTCCAGGGACGGGGCCTCAACCACCTTGCTGGACAACCCATTCCAGGGCTTCACCACTCTCATGGGGAAGAACTTCCTCCTCTAGGGATGTAACAGCAACTGGATGTAGTTAAGTTCTTCAACAGGAACAGACATTAAGACACACAGTGGAAATGGAGAGATTCCAGATCAGTTCCAGGCAATGGAAAACCCAGTTACTTTAAGAAAACAGAAGCCACTATACAAGTTGAATGGACAGGAATGCCATAAAAAATTTCCCTCCCATTCTGTTCTGGACAAAAACGCTGACACACCCCACGCACATCTTCTTCCAGAACTATGAAGGATTGAATTACAGTGAATGGGGGACCACACTGAAAAATTAGTTATTTAAAACCAAAATAGTGGCAAAATACTGTTGGTTAGGGTTTCTTTTAATTTGAAAATTAGCTTTGATTAGCAATTTTGTTAAATTATTTCCCTATCATGTCAGATACAACAGAAATAAATTTCATTGACCACAAGAACAATGGAGAACAGCTTTTAGTACCCCATGAATAGTAGATATTACTGAAAGTCTGATATTTCAAGAAAGCAAAAAAATTACACTTCCAGCAGCTTGAGAATAAAGGAAAATATCTGATCCTATTTTGTGTTCACTAAGGCTTCATCTCTATATAATTGCAGAGGGTAATTAGTTTAATATTATTATATACCACATCCTTTATAAGTTTAGGCCATGGATTTACAAAAGCAACAAAACCCATTACCCCACACACTTGTACAAAGTAATATACAAAAATTCTAAGCAACACTAGAGTTTTTAATAAACTTTCAACCACATCGGTCTAGACAGTGAGTATGTCTCACTCAGCACCAGAAAGAAGGACAGGATGCAAGTGTTGAAATGTGTTATACAGATCAGTGACAACCATGACACTCCTGCGTAAGCTTTTTCAAAGTCGGGAAGTATAATGCTTTCCTTGATGTGGAACTTGCTGTCACTGCCAGTATGTATCTTGCTCCCAGAGTGGTAAAATGGCTGCTTCTAGCATTTCTCAGTCTCCTTTTACTGTACAGATCAAATCACAGAATCACAGAATGTTAGGGGCTGAAAGGACCTCGAGAGACCATCCAGTCCAACCCCCCTGCCAGAGCAGGATCACCTTACTAGGTCACACAGGAACTCATCCAGGCAGGTCTTGAATATCTCAGAGAGGGAGACTCCACAATCCCCTGGGCAGCCTGTTCAGTGTTCTGTCACCCTCACAGGGAAATAATTCTTCCTCCTGTTTCCATGGAACTTCCTGTGCCTCAACTTCCACCCATTGCCTCTTGTGCTGTCATTGGGCATCACTGAGCAGAGCCTTGCTCCATCCTCTTGCACTCACCTGTTACATCTTTATCAACATGAATGAGATCACCTTCAGGCTCCTCTTCTCCTCCTCTTCTCCAAGCTACAGAGCCTCAGCCCTTCAGGCTCTCTCATAAGAAAGATGTTCCACTCCTTATAATTTTCGTGGTTCTGTGCTGGACTCTCTCAAGCAGTTCCCTGAGGTCCTTCTTGAACTGAGGGGCTTTTAACAATGAAAAAAATATTTATTTTTTTCTTTATTGTCTGCCAGACAATGAATCTTTCCTTGTATATCAGGGATAATTTTAATTACAGAGTGCAAGGTTCTCAGCTAAAGCCTGTTCCTGCAATTGTATTGTCTCATTCTGCCATGAAATTGGTGTTACCCTTCCTCATGGTTGTGGTAGATAACACCACCAATACTGTTTTTTTCATAAACTTCACAGTAAACCATGGGGGTGCTTATGTTACCCAAATAGAATCTCTCATATCCTGAAAATTCTAATAATTTTTGGTAGAATATCCTCAAAACCTCCAAATTTACTCCTAAGCATTTATGTGCTCTGTAAAATGATTGACTTTTTCATTTTGTGTGCACAGTACCTCACAATAAAAGTATTCTAGGTCTACACAGTTCAAAGAGGATTAAAAACTCACTCAGCTCTTGTCTGAGGAAGAGATCATTTGTCTTCTAATATATTCCAGGATTCTTGTGGCGGTTTAGGCTGGGTGCCTCCTGTTCCTGCCACATCAGCTACACTTCCTGAGTCCCGAGGGTCCAGCCCAGTAGGTGGACACAGGAATTTGTGTGTTTCATACCCATAGTGTCCTGCACCCTATAAATCCATCTGCAAAGTCTTTCTCTGCCTCTTTCTTGCCTCTCTGCTCCCATGGGAGATGCTCCCTATTGGGTAACAGTGGGGGAGTATCTCAAGGCCTCTTAGGCCTGGCTAGGCTTAATGCCAGGAGGAGAAGGGGGAGGGGCAGTCTCAGACCTGGCTAGCTGAGACCAGCCTAGCAGGGAGGGGGGAAGAAAGAGCCCTGGGGGCTTTGGGTGTACCCTGAGGTAGGGAAAAGGGAAGTGTTGGGAGGCTTTGGATGTGCTTTGGGACTCTTTGTCACTATGCTTGGTAGTTTCAGTAAAACACTAATGGCTTTTCCAGTAAACTTCCATCACTTCACAATCCATTGTGTGATGAGTGTCACTCTTTTGCCCCTGTCATGGGCAAGAGAGGATCTGCCTGGCCTCAAACCAGGACAATTCTGAAGGAACAAAACAAACAAAAAACAAAACGAGCAAAAACGTGCAAATTGCACAACTGTAAAACTCTAATAAGTTATTTACACTCAGCTGTGAGAGGTTTTTCCCAGCTAAACTGAAATGCAGGCAGTAGTTAATTGTTCTTTAACTGACTTTCTTTTGCAGAAATGAACTATACTAGAAGATCTTATCATATATCCTTACTTAGAAGATTTGAATACATTTATCAAGTTTGTGTTTTTTTACAGTCAAACTAACAATGTAAAGTGCTATAAGATGCAGTGATAGCAGAAGCAGTTTATGTGTCTCTACCTGTAAGATTTGGTGGAAATGGTTTAAAAGATTTGTTATAGTTGAATACTCTTAGAAAATGTATTTCCCATTTGTGCTGTCAAGTCAGACCTCAGCTCTTCACAGACTGCATTAGAAGAGAATGATTGAAAACTGAAAATGATCACAATGAACTCATCTCTAAACAGGTTTGTAAACTTTAGTGGTCTTTGTCATTAGTGGGTTTTGTTTGATTTTATGGTTGAAGAATCACAATTGGATAATGACTAATTTGTCTTCCACAAGGTTTTGTAACTCCATTCATCCTCATGTTTCTCTTGACTGAAAGCAAGCTACAGGTAGTGAAATATCACTTGCTGTATTTCTTAAGGTATTTATAGCCCTCTAGTTATGCCAAAGATCAGTTTAGTGAAGTTCATATTTAGTAAAACACACTATTTAGTGAAACACAAAAATCAACACTATGTATTCTGGTGAAATGAGGGCCTCAGAATAAAAAAAAATACAACAATGACAAACTATAATATGTTGTTGCTTCTTGCCCTGTTTCTATAACAATTCTGTTGCATGAACACACTTTAGCTCTAAGCAGAAACTGTGGCAGAGGCACCTTGAGACATCAGCTCTCATCATGTCTGGAGCTTTTTCTCATTATCTGGAAAATCATCAGTGTCATAAACATTTTATACTTTGGCAGCATAACTCAGCATAACCTTGCTAAATGCTGTGATTCTTGAATGGAGCATTCCTTAAGGATTATTTATTTCTGAAGGTCAATGGAATCATAGAATCAGTCATAAAATTATTTGAGTTGGAAGGGACCTTCAAAGGTCATCCAGTCCAAGCCCCCTGCAGTGAGCACTAGGTCAGGTGCTCAGAGTTCTGTTGAGCCTGACCTTGAATATTTCCAGGGATGGGGCCTCTGCTACTTCCCTGGACAACCTGTTCCAGTGTCCCACCACCATCATGGAAAAGAACTTGTTCCTAACATCCAATCTACTCTCCTCTAATTTCAAACCCTTGCCCCTTGTCCTATCACTACAGGCCTTTGTAAACAGTCCCTCTCCTCCTTGTAGGCCCCATTCAGATGGAAGGTTGCTATTACATCTTCCAGAGCTTCTCTTTCCCAGTCTGATCAAGCCAGCTCCCTCAGGCTATCTCATAGGAGAGGCTGTAAGCAGCTATAAAGCTGACGTGAAGGGGGAAAGTGCGCAGGCCGCTGGGGAAACGCTGCAGAGGTGAAAGGTGATTGTCAGTTGGCAGGTGTTCACTTGTGTGCCACAGACTCTCTGCCGCAATGGAAGTCATAACCAGTTCAGTGCTAAAGTTCCCAGGGGGTCTAGCACAGGTGTGGCACATGAAGTGATGATTTAAGGGGCCCAGCTAATGGCCAAAAATTAGCCATTGACAGTGGATGGAGTTAGAAATGGACACAAGATGGCAGATACACCTCCACCCACAATTGTTTGCATCTCAGCACTCCTGAATCCAAATAATTAATTTGAAAGCAAGTCCTTTTTGTTAAATACCTCAAACAGACAATTAGAGTCTTTGCACTTTGATGCTGTAAAACTAGAAGGTACATCAAGTGGATATGTGGAAATGACATCAAAGCTTTCCACAAGCACTAATGAGTTTTTATTCAAATGTATCTGCCTTCTGAATCATTCTACCCCTTCTTAGCAGCCTATTTAAATCAAAGCAAAGCTCTTTTTATTTTTCAAAGATACTAGAAATCTTATTCTTGCCATCCCTACTTGCTGCAGTTTACCACTGATATTCATTTGTCATCAGTTTTCTGCACTTCATAACTCATAATTTATAACCACCTCTGTGAAACTCAGTTTTTATAACATACTAGATACTTCATATGAGTGAAACACTTTATTCCTTTACCATTTCCAGTGAGGGCATTAAAGCTTTATTTTGAGTGTCTCAGAATGCGTTGCAGACAAGCAGAAATACAGCAATATATAATTCAGGTCATTCTAAGTGAATTCAAACAAATTCTTCACATACAATATAGTTCCTTTTGGAATTTAACATTCAAGGCATTACTCTAGGTTTAAGCAGTACTTTTTGTACTGCACACTTAATTTTCCTCCCTGTTTCTGCACAGGAACAATGACAGAAAATTAGGAAAAAATGAAAATAAATTTTAAAAATCACTCCAACAATAGCCAGTGAGGAGTCTTCTGTACAAAACAGTGATGGGAACCACTTCATCTCACAAGATTTGAAGATGTATTAGAATAGAATAACCAGGTTGGAAAAGACCTTCAAGATCACCAAACACCAACTATCATCCAACACCATCTAACCAACTAAACCATGGCACCAAGTGCATCATCCAGTCTCTGCTTAAACACCTCCAGGGATGGTGACTCCACCACCTCCGTGGGCAGCACATTCCAAGAGCCAATCACACTTTCTGTGGAGGACTTCTTCCTAACATCCAGCCTAAACCTCCCCTGGTGCAGCTGAGACTGTGTCCTTTGTTCTGATGCTGGTTGCCTGGAAGAAGAAAACAGCTCCACCGGCTACAACCTCCCTTAGGGAGTTGTAGAGAGTAATAAGGTCACCCCTCAGTCTCCTCTTCTCCAGGCTAAGCAACCACAGCTCCCTCAGCCTCTCCTCAGGGCTGTGCTCCAAACCTCCCCAGCCTCGTTGCCTTCTCTGGACACCTTCCAGCAAGTCAACATCCTTCTAAACTGAGGGCCCAGAACTGGACACAGGACTCAAGGTGTGGCCAATCCAGTGCTGAGTACAGGGCAGAATGACATCCATGCTCCTGCTGGCCCACTATTGCTGATCCAGGCCAGGATGCCACTGGCCTTCTTGGCCACCTGGGCACCTGCTGGCCCATGTAGAGCCTACTATCAACCAGTACCCCCAGGTCCCTTTCTACCTGGCTGTCTTCCAGCCAATCTGTTGTTGTGATGCTGGTGAGGGCCTGACTTGACTTCACTGGCCTGGCTTATTGATCAAAGCAAATGCTGATGGCTTGCTGTGATAGACTCAGCCTCTGATTCACATATTGTTTATCTCTGGAATTCTCTTCCTAGTTTGGCCTCTAATGGGCAGATCAATCTGAATACTTTTTTTTCAAGGCCAGAGAATGATCTAAACTCAAAGATCATAATAAAACTTCCATTAACACAAAAATGATTGAGTGGGCCTTCTCCTTTCCACATTAAGTTCTCTGTA
>CM037636.1:5568807-5616047 GCA_015227895.2 Colaptes auratus
TTAATAAATAAGCAATGATAGCTCCTTGTAGTCTACTGTTTTTAGAGATGGGAGACATGAATGATGCTTTGTGTGTTCTGTATGGTCTGTCATGTGCATGCTTTCAGGAAATGGGAAGGTTCAGTTGTGAAGAGGACATCTTTGGCTCTGCCCTGTTGTGTGGGCTTAGACTTCTATACTGCCCCATTTAAAAAGTGGTATAAAAACTGTGAAAATAGAATGAAAATCATTTTTGGGGGTTTTGTTTGTTTTTTTTTTTTTTGGGGTGGTGTTGTTGTTGTTTTGTTTTTAGTTTTTTGTAACGTGTAAAGACATTGAGTAAGGCAGAGAAGAGTGCAAAAAGTCTCTGCCTCCTGAATGATCTTCAGGGGAGAAAAAAGGAAAATGTGACTGTGGACAGACACAACAAGATAGAGGTAAGATTGAAATACCACAGGAAAAAGTGACTCTGGGAAGAAAAGGAAAATTTGAAGTGTAAAGTAAAATGTATTTCACATTTCAAAGGCTGAAGAACAGGAAAATAAGGAGCTAGAGGGAACCGAGGCAGATAATTTGTAAACTACTATCTCTGACAAGACCATCAAGTGGCTCAGATAAGCGATGGATTATAACCCAAATTACTTTCTGGGAGAGACTTACTATTGAGCAGCAGAAGTGAAGGGCAGTATTGCAAACATCCTCAGAAAAGACACAATTGCATTCTAGTATGAGGGCTCTGGTGCTAATCTGCTGTAGCTGCACAGGCATGAGTGGATTAGGCAGGACTGCTTGCTTTTGCTTGCTTTCTGATTATGCTTGGGGTAAGCAAACACAATTTCCACGACCAACACTTTAATGAGGCTTTTAAAACCCCTCACTTACTACTTAACAGTGCTATATGACAGGACTGATCATATCTATAAAGTTAAAAACTCTCAAAAACCAGAAGTTCAGATAAGATCTATTGTCTGCTATGGAACAAAGGGAAAAAAAACCTACCTTGCTTAACTCCATTGAACATAATAGATCTGTTTATAGGCAATTATTAATTTTTTCCTTGATTTTTCAAAGTGATACTGAAATACAAGTGTTGGTCTAGGACCATATTGTTACATGTACTGGCTAGCTCCTAATTTTAAAAAGTAGAAAGAAAAGAGGATGAGTGATTGACTTGAGCAAGGAACAAAGATATCCAATGGGCTTCTAGAGATATGGTTCACTGTTCTATATACAGATTTTCTAGAGGCTGGCATGAATTTTTTATCAAGGCACTGTTTCTTAATTAAAGTGACTACCAGCCCAAGGACTCTCACCACAGAATTCAGGAGCTGGAGTACAATAGTGATAATAAAAATTTCCCAAACAGGCAGTACCTGCAGTTTGGTGCAGACCTACTGTTCATCAAGGCTTGAGAACAACACATGTAGAGCATTTTTACCACTGAAGACTAGCTGGTTGTTGACATGCTGGCTCTACTTCCTCTGCAACAGAAATATCATTGTAACCATGTATCTACAGCTTGCCTCTCGTATTTCTGGAACAAAGTGCTAAGTCTTTTCACAGTTACTGTAATAACATGAAATAACTAGTTCTCTTTTTTACTTCAGTATACACAGAGCAATACTTTAAAATCGGTGTGCCAATATCTGTGTTTTGAAACTGCAACACAATGGCTTGGTTCAGCATTTGCATGGTTAGTCACATCTCAGCGGCTGCTTCTGCGTATGGAGTTTTCCACAAAGGAAAAGTTATCTTTGCCAAAAGGCTTTCCCATCATCCTGAGACAGAAATGTCCAGATGGAGCAAAGCTCACCTGTCTAAACTTATCTACACTACTATCATGTGTAGCTCGTGTCCCAGAAATCATTTACAGACTGACACTAAAGACATTTATTTTCAATTGGTGTGCCATAGTAAAGCAAAAAAAAACATGTATGAAGAGGGTATGGTGAAAGAAAAGAGGAAAATCAGACTCATTTTCCTGGGGATGGTCATTTCAGTGTTGGGGGCCCTCATTTTAGGAAAGATGTTGAGTCGCTGGAAGTTGTCCAAAGAAGGGCAACAAAGATGGGAAGGGGTCTGGAGCACAGCCCTGGAGGAGAGGCTGAGGGAGCTGGGTTGCTTAGCCTGGAGGCTCAGGGAGACCTTATTGCTCTCTGCACTACCTGAAGGGAGGTTGTAGCCAGGTGGGTGTTGGTCTCTTCTCCCAGGCAACCAGCACCAGAACAAGAGGACACAGTCTCAAGCTGCACCAGGGGAAGTTTAGGCTGGATGTTAGGAAGAGATTCTTCCAGAAAGAGAGATTGGCCCATTGGAATGTGCTGCCCAGGGAGTGTGGCAGTCACCATCACTGGAGGTGTGTAAGAAGAGACTGGATGAGGTACTTGGTGCCATGGTTTGGTTGATCAGACGGTGTTGGGTGATAGGTTGGACTTGATGATCTCAAAGGTCTTTTCCAACCCGGTTACTTCTATTCTATTCTATTCTATTCTATTCTATTCTATTCTATTCTATTCTATTCTGACAAACAAACCAAAAAATCAAAGAGCAAAGCACGTGGTTCATTGCATGATCATTTATTGAGAGAGTCTGTTCCAGGTAGTATTCTAGTCCAAGTATTTCTGAAATATTTCACACTTTGTGTACTCCGACTCCAGCGAACACAGAAACCCTGCAGAAATGTACTCGTCAAGCATTTCTCTTACCTTCTAAATTTAATCTACCAAGGCTACTGGAAATCTGTCCTGTCCCTTGTGTTTCCAGAACTGCAACATACAAGAGTAGAAATCACTGCATGGCAATCCACAGATGATCCTTCCGTTCCTAATGAGAGTTACAGTGCTATTCGTCTGGCATTCTACTCCTAGTTTTAAAATAAGCCGGCATTAACCTCTAACATAGCAAATGGTTTGGCCAGTGATATTTTATTCCATGTCTGGTAGACTTTACAATGAAAGTCCTTAACTTAGGCACTTTGTTGGAAGGCAAAAGGAAAAGAGTTGGTTAGATCCATGGCCTTATCCATCTTTTCCAACCTGGTTAATTCCCTTCCCTTCCCTTCCCTTCCCTTCCCTTCCCTTCCCTTCCCTTCCCTTCCCTTCCCTTCCTCCCTCCCTTCCCTTCCCTTCCTTCCCCTTCCCTTCCCTTCCCTTCCCTTCCCTTCCCTTCCCTTCCTTCCCTTCCCTTCCCTTCCCTCCCTTCCCTTCCCTTCCCTTCCCTTCCCTTCCCTTCCCTTCCCTTCCCTTCTCCCCTCCCCTCCCCTCCCTCCCCTCCCCCCCTCCCCTCCCTCCCCTCCCCCTCCCCTCCCCTCCCCTCCCCTCCCCCCCCTCCCCTCCCCTCCCCTTCCCTCCCCTCCCTCCCCCTTCCCATTTCAGTGCTTGTTCCCCTTTCAGTGGTCCTACAAAAACTGAAGGCATTTGTTTCATTCCAAAAGGCACAGAAGAAAAGCTTCTTTAGTCTGTAAATAGTGTTCTGCTTTATTTCCTTTCCTTGACAACTTAACTCTATTATTAAAATGTTGTATAGATTGTGTTTTCCCCTATATATAGGAAATAAAGGAAGGAGTGGCTGAGAGGAGAAATAAAGAAGTTAAGAAATTTATCTTTGATATGGAACTAATAATAAATGATCACAGGATCACAGGTCACAGGATGTCAGGGTTGGAAGGGACCCAAAGAGATCATCCAGTCCAGCCCCCTTGCCAGAGCAGGACCATACAATCTTGCTCAGGTCACAGAGGAACACATCCAAATGGGCCTTGAAAGTCTCCAGAGAAGGAGACTCCACTACCTCTCTGGGCAGCCTGTTCCAGTGCTCTGTGACCCTTACAGGAAAGAAGTTCCCCCTTGTGTTGAGGTGGAACCTCCTGTACTGCAGCTTACATCCATTGCTCCTTGTCCTATCCCAGGGAGCAAGTCAGCAGAGCCTGTCCCCTCCCTCCTGACCCCCAGCCCTCAGACAGTTACAAAGATTTATTAAATCCCCTCCAAGTCTTCTCTTTGTCAGACTAAACAGCCCCAGGTCCCTCAGCCTCTCCTCACAGGGCAGTGCTCCAGTCCCCTAATCATCCTTGTTGCCCTCTGCTGGACCCTCTCCAGCAGATCCCTGTCCCTCTTGAACTGGGGAGCCCAGAACTGAATGCAGTACCCAAGATGAAGTCTCACCAGGGCAGAGTAGAGGGGGAGGAGAACTTCCCTTGATCTGCTGGCCACACTCTTCTTAATGCACCCCAGGATCCCATTGGCCTTCTTGGCCACCAGGGCACATTGCTGCCCCATGGATAGCTTGTTATCCACCAGCACTCCAGGTCCCTCTCCACAGGGCTGCTCTCCAGCAGATCACCTCCCAGCCTATACTGCTGCAGTTTATTTCTTCCTCCCCAGGTGCAGGACTCTGCACTTGTCCTGTTAACCTCATTTGATTCCTCTGTGCCCAGCTCTCAGTCTGTCCAAGTCTCGCTGGATGCATACAGCCTTCATCTGCATCAGCCAAGCCTCCCAGTTTGGTGTCATCAGCAAACTCGCTGAGCAGACACTCTGTTCCCTCATAAATGTCATATCTGGTCTAGCTGTTGGTGTTGCCAAATAAGCTTTTCTTTTTTTTTTTTTTCTAATTTGCAAAATGACACAGCCATCATTCATTAGTTATGAAGAAAAGTACTTAAGACAGAGTAACACTGCACAAAAACATCATGAAGAGTAATGAGCAGCTACTATAAGCCATAAACATTACACTGACTTTGAGTGAAGCTATTTCATCTGCATGTCAGACTCATAATATGGCCACTGAGTGCAAGTGCTGTTGAAGGTGATGATGACATTTGTACTGGAATCATAGAATCATAGAATCAATAAGGTTGGAAAAGACCTCAGAGATCATTGAGTCCAACCTGTCACCCAACACCTCCTGACAACTAAACCTTGTCTCCAAGTGCCACATCCAAGCCTTTTCTGAACACCTGGAAGACCAAGGACGGGTCACCTGCCAATTGGCAGCAGAGGCAAGGTGCAGAAAGTTACCTGCCCCACCCACCCCAGGCAGCAGCTTTGGAGGGAGCAGCCCAAAATGAAGTCACAACTGTCCTGAGCTTGAGCTTGACCCAACTCTCCTCTCATCTCCTCCTTGGCCAAACCCCCCTGAACTCCTCCCTGGCCCAAAGCCTCCTCAGCCATCCTCACTGAAGTTGTGTTCTGAAGAAACCTGGGGCCACTGATGAAGACGACACCTTCAGGTGAGACAGAGAGAGGCCACAGCAGGCACTCGAGCACAGCTAGAGCCTCACTTCCCATGTCACTAGACATGGGAAGTTCAGGTCTATTCTAAGGAGCCAAAGAAGGGACAGTGAATCACTGTTATACCAACTAAACACCATGAGTAAACCAACAGCTTAGTTCCCATAGTAGCTGCCTCAAACCTTTGTGACTTTTGGTCAAATTACTCTAAGATAGGACTCCCTCATTCAGGCATGTGATAATCGTTGGCTTTAACCCAAACAGCAAGGCAGTGTAGCTCACTCTAAACTCTGCACTGAAGAGAGTAACCTTTCCTTCAGTATCTGATCTAGTTCACGTACTTCAAATGTATATTATTTTAATGTAGGTTGTATAAATAGAAAGCTGGCTTCTTTGCCTCACTTTATAAACACACACCCTGCGCCAGGGCAGGTTTAGACTGGATGTTAGGAAGAAGTTCTATACAGAGAGAGTGATTGCCCATTGGAATGGGCTGCCCTGGGAGGTGGTGGAGTCACCTTCATTGGAGGTGTTCAAGAAGAGGCTTGATGGGGTGCTTGGTGCCATGGTTTAGTTGTTTAGTTGTTTAGGTGGGTTGTATTGTATTGTATTGCATTGTATTTAGGTGGGTTGGATTGGTTGATAGGTTGGACGCCATGATCTCTTCCAACCTGGTGTATTGTATTGTATATTATAATCACAATGGGGAAACTCATGTATCTTGGCCAGGTACTAACACTGCAGTCAATGAAAAGAAATGGCAAGATGTGTCTCAATCGTTACTTACACTTTCAAGCACAGCCTTTCTCTTTCTTTTTCTGCTAAGGCACAGGCTATTTTTTAAATGAAATATCAGATACAAAGCCCTGGTGTTCTCACTGTTGAATCCAGGACAGTATAATACTATTTAGCACTCCCAGACCATTTGTTCTGGAAAGAATACCTCCATTTGTCATTTCAGAAACCCAACATGAACACTCCTTCTCCTTATCTGTAAAATCATTATTTGAAACACTGGGTGTGTAAGTAATGGCTTAATAATGGTCCTGTCTCCCAGATACGTTGGACTGCAGAAGAAAGAGCTTTCACTTGTAAACTGTGACAGACAGCCTCGTGGTTTCTGATAAGCAGGTAAATTTTACCAGGAGAAGGGGAACTGTAAATAAAGCCCTAGATGGCTTTTGCTTTGCTGGAGAGATGACTTCTTTGACCAGCTCCTGCATCATGGGCTTGCAGTTACATTGCACAAAAGCAATGTAGAGTCATGCACCCCTCTCTTACCTCAAAATCCTTAGGTTATGTCTAGTGGTTCTCTTTCAAGCACAAAGAAAAGCCCTTTGATGAAGTCTAGACTTTAGGAAAATGTAAACTCTTCCCCAGGCCATTCATAAGTCAAGCTTTTCTTCCTTGCTCAGTGTATCATTTTCACAATGTGATCGCATTTTCTTCACAGTTGCAGTTATCTTAGCTGTTTATCTGTATTTTTTAAAATGTATTTTCACAGTAGCTAGAATTCTCCCCAACAGGTTCTTCCTCAGGGAAGCTTCAAAAGCTGGGGAACTGCTGTTAAAATCATTCTGACGCTCCGGACCTCTGCTTTTACTCTAATTACTTTGTCCCACAGACCCTTTTGAAAACAAAACAAAGCAAAACAAAGCCAAAACATAGCACACAAATAAAAGCAACAACCAAACTTAAAATGCAGCACTCAGGATACCCACTGAGACTAAATGTTCTTTTCCACAATAAAAAGCTGTCAGAGTTTATTTTTCTTCAAACTTATAGTAATGAAACTATGAAACTAAAAAAAGATCATTTTACCCCCTCCTCCTTCCACACATTACTATAGCTTTGGGTAAAATCCAGAATGATTTAAAAATTAAATTATCCTTTGTATCAGAAAGGATAACATCTAGCTCTATCAGCCATCAAACATTACTTTTTTACCTTTCAATGACAATTCCATATGATAAGGAGAGACAAGCACGCCCAAAGAATAATGCTGAAGGGAGACAAATCATCGTGTCATTGGAAGAAATGATACATAATGTCTTGTTTGTACAGTGAGATGTGCACTTTTGAAGCTGAAATACCTGACACCTACTGAAAATTGTCACATAAATGTAGAAATAATTGATGGTGGCTTTTTCTCTTGGAACAGATGATTGCTTTGGTTTTGTTTCACTCCATGTTTTCCAGTGACATCCACAAGCCTTCAGAGTGGATTTACTCTGTCACCTGAAATTCCTTTCATCTGAGCTATGTAGCTGTTGCATGCATTACTGAGAAAAGAACATTATGCAAATACAGAGGTGCTAAATCATCTGGCTCCCTGTCAGCCAGCATCATCTTTCCTAGTGCAGCTTTAATGGCTGATAAATTTTGATGCACGCACAGGGCAGACAGAATGGGTATCTGAGGTCTGCAAGCTGATCCTTCTCTTCTTCAAGAGTCACACATTGGACTGAGATGGAGAAAGGAACTGCAGAAAATTAAAATAATCCCACATCAATAACTGTGAAAAATAGCACTAAAATGAAGTTGTGATAGGTCAAGTTCACATTCAAGATGCTGCTTGCAGTCAGTATGCATCACATGAGCCATAGTAGCTACATTCCTAAGGGAAATAGAGGGTAATGGCACTTCAGATGGCCTGTGACAAAAGACAATCTCACTGTCGCATTACCATGCATTTACCACAGCAGAAGGACAGACTCTGGCCTGGGTGACACTAACACATTTAATGGATATATGTTTCAAGCTGTACTTAAATCATGACTTTTCATTAACATGCACTTGAAAAGAGAGTTCCAAGATTTTGCTTATAGTGCTTTCCTACTTCCCTGAAGGGTCAAACCCCAAACATGCCCTAGCACAGACAACGGGCTAAGCACCTGCAAGTGTGCTAACCTGGACACCTCCTGGGGTCCAGATAAACATGTACCATGTGTGACTAACTTTGTGACCAGCTGTGCCCCCAGCTGTGTTTGGATATGCCCATTTTATAGTCCAGTGATCAGGGTTCTGTGTTACCAAAGGGCACTCATTGTCTTGGGACAGTTTTTAAGCCAACCAAGAAGTCAGGTAACTTGCCTTGTGCTCACCCAGCAAGCAACTAGAGCCACATGCTGTCTGAGTAGCAGCTGAGGCCTGATTACCACAAAGAGACGAGAGCCAAATGCTGCCCAGTAGAAGCTGAAGAATCTGCTCTAGCAGACCAACATTCACCCAGGCCTTGCACCTGGACCAAGGCAGAAAGGGGAAAAGCTCTGAGGGAATTGAATCCAGAAGAGGCTACAGCCTGTGGGAGACTAAAAGCTTGTCTCTCCTGACGTGACTCAACAAAGATAAAATCAACGACCCAGGCCACCTTCGGGAATATCAAGACAAGATAATCTCCACCCATCAAGTACCCCAGAAAGGGAGGATGGTGAGACAATGGATTCACCACCTGGCCCCTGATTTCCTGAGGGACAATACTTGGACACATGCTAAGGACTAAAAACTGTATAAAAGTCTCGAGCATCTACTGGCTCAGCAGAAGAAAAACAGGGAACCAAAACACAGAAGAAGAAAAACGGAGAACCAAAACACAGAAGAAAACACAGATGAAGAAAAACACAGGAAAAGGACAATGCTGCTGTGAAGGAAAGCATGAGAGAAGGAAAAGTCTGGGACAGTGCTGCTCCGAAGAAAGAGGCCATGGAGCCTGGAAGAAGCACACCACCTTCTCTCCGTGCCCTAAGTTCTGCCTGCTGCAACTCATGGAGCTGAAGAGGCTGCCCAGAGGACCACATCTCTTCTACAGCCAAAGCCTCAGCACCCTTCCTCTACTTCCTCTACAGACCCAACATCTCCTGCAGCACCTTTCCTCCACAGACTCAAACTGTCTTGGGAGTGGGGCGTGGTGAGGGGTGTGGTAATATAATTCCTTTCCTCTTCTCTCTCTTCTCTTTCTCCCTCTCTATTTTCTCTCTCTCTCTCTCTCTGTTTCTGATCCATCCACTTTATTTATGTAATCAATAGCCTAGCTGTTGATATTTTGGCCTCGTTTGTGCTCTCGGTTCACAACACGGGAATATTCAAAAGAACTGAATCTCTTTCCCTCTGCGGTGACAAAGAACACAAGAGAGAGGCCTCCCTAGCCCTCTCTGAGCCAAGGCTGCTTGAATTACAGCCACAGCATCTGGGAAGGTACCAGACAGAGGAGCAAGTCACGAGCAGCCCCAACTAATCTGCCACAGAATCCCATTTGTGGGAAAACCGCAGATCACAGCACCTGTATTTCCAATTTGAATTGCTCTATTGGAAATGACAGATCTGTACTTGAATCATTGAACTGTCTCTATATGTGGAGTGTAAAAACCCAAATGGAGTAACTGAACCTGTGAAGACATTTTGTAAACGTTACAGTGGTGTTTGAAGATATCACTGCCCAAGATATTAAATTATAAACATATTAACAATACACCCACATACATGATGATACATTTTTAATCATATAATTGCATATTACTTTTCAGGCTTGGGTTCTCCCCGGCTTCAGGACAGATCTGTAGTGAAGAATGAGGACTTCAAAATAAGTGTTCCTGCTTCATAGCTAAGGAACTCTGCTGGGAAAATACACACAGATTGCTCTTCCTGGCAGCTCCAGGGTAGCAGGCATTCCTTGAAGACTGCAGGGACTGTCTTTTTCTTCAGTCCTGTCTGACTAATCTGATCTCTTTCTATAATAAGGTGAGCTCCCTAGAGGATGAGGGAAGGGCTGTGAATACTGTCTACCTGGACTTTAGCAAAGTCTGTCTTGGATTAAAAACTGGTTGATGGCCAGGCCCAAAGAGTGGTGGTGCATGGAGTTAAGCCTGGCTGGTGCCCAGTCACTAGTGATATCCCCCAGGGTTCAGTACTGGGGCCTGTCCTCTTGAATATCTTTATCAATAATCTGAATAAGGGGATTGAATAGATGTGAGAGACTAAAGCTTGTCTCTCCTGGTGTGACTCAACAAAAGATAAAATCACTTGCTGCTTGCCCAGACAATAGCTGATGTGCGTTGGGCAGAGCCACTGGAAGGACTCTCGGAAGGTGCAAAGATAACCTTGCTCACAGGACTGCAGCTGGCCTACAGCAATGGCCCAAGGGCCCAGCCATCATGCCTTTAGGACAGGATCATTTCCAGCCATCAGATACCCCAGGAAAGGACAATGGAATCACCACCTGTTTCCTGATGTGTAAAGAGTGTGTGGGTAGGTAGATGGAGCAGGAGGAGGTGGAGGCCTCCCCCCTTCCATCCAGACGGCTGCCCAAACTCACCTGAGTACACAGAAAGGTTTCCTGGGGAACGATACCTGGACACTTACCTAAGGAGGGATTTCCCAGAACGATATCCTGGGGAACAATGCCCGGACACTTGCCTGAGGACTGAAAAACTGTATAAAAGACTGGAGCAACTACTGGCTTTAAGTGAAGAAAACTGGAGAAGCAAAATGCAGCACCACACGCTGGAAAGATCACGGGCCAACACAACGGATCCTGGACTCTGAAAACCCTCTCTCTGTGCCCTAAGTTCCGGCTGCTGCAACTCATGGAGCTGAAGAAGCTGCTCAGAGGACCACATCCCTTCTACGCCAAAGCCTCAGCACCCTTCCTCTACAGACCCAACATCTCCTGCAGCACCGTTTGCCTTTCCTCCACAGACTCAAACTGTATTGGGGGTGGGTGAGGGGTGTGGTAATACAATTCCTTTCCTCTTCTCTCTTCTCTATTTTCTCTCTCTCCACTTTATTTATGTCCATCCACTGTATTTATGTAATAAATAGTCGAGCTGTTGATATTTTGGCCTTGTTTGTGCCTCTAATTTCACAACACGGGAATATTCATTAAAAACCTGAATCTCTTTCCCTCTCCAGATCGAGACAATAGAATACATAATTAACCAGCTTGGAAAAAACCTTTCAGATCATTGAGTCCAACCTATTGAGTACACCCTCAGTAAGTTTGCAGATGACACCAAGCTTGGTGTCTGCATTGATCTGCTACATCATAAGGAAGTTTGACAGTGGGATCTGGACAGGTTAGACTGATGGGCCAAGGTGCTTAGGGACATGGTCTAGTGTTGACCTATTAGTGCTGGGTCAAAGGTTGGACTGCACGATCTACAAGGTCTTTCCAATCATCTTTAATCTTTGATTCTGTGATTTTGGGATGGACCATGTCACACTGACTAAGGCCTAAGAAGTAGTCATGATGTGATAAGATTCAACAAGTTGGTTTTGCTTGTCAACATGCTAGATGGAAACAGAGGTATTTGCAGGCAAACGCTGTAGTCTCAAAATGAATTCTTCCACTACCATTTCAATAAAACTAGTACTAAGTATTCATTTCTCAGACTCCACCTCCCAGCTTGTTGCTACATTAGAGGGATTTTATTTATCTTATTTCCAATATGAAGCCTATCATTAACTACCAGTGCTGCTGTGTTGGTAATCTAGGGGGAAAATATTTGTAAACTTAGTGGGCATATTTCAGAGCATTGATGTTCCAGCAGGAGGATTTATATTGGCTTGTTTGGTGCAGTGCATGAAGTCTATATGTATATATCATAGTCTGATTTTCATTATGATGTTTTTTTTTTACTTCACTTGTCAGTTTTGAGGAACAGATTATCTTGAGGGACCAACTGTCTCTCTGAGTTGTGATATTGACTACTGGTGTACAGTAAATTATCAAACTCCTTTATAAATAGAAAAGCTGTTGAAAATATACAATATTTTCTATATAATTAATGGTGGTTGCTACAGAGACTGCTTTTGAATTTATATATTATTTTTTTATTTCCACGAGCAGCTTTAGGTAAGAATAGAATAGAATAGAATAGAATAGAATAGAATAGAATAGAATAGAATAGCATTGCATTGCATTGCATTGCATTGCATTGCATTGAATTAACCATGTTGGAAAAGACCTCAAAGATCATCAAGTCCAACCCATCACCCAACACCATCTAATCAACTAAACCATGGCACCAAGTGCCTCATCCAGTCTCTTCTTAAACACCTCCAGTGATGGTGACTCCACCACCTCCCTGGGCAGCACATTCCAAGAGCCAATCACACTTTCTGTGGAGAACTTCTTCCTAACATCCAGCCTAAACCTCCCCTGGCACAGCTTGAGACTGTGTCCTCTTGTTCTGGTGCTGGGTGCCTGGGAGAAGAGACCAACCCCCACCTGGCTACAACCTCCCTGCAGGGAGTTGGAGAGAGCAAGAAGGTCTCCCCTGAGCCTCCTCTTCTCCAGGCTGAGCAACCCCAGCTCCCTCAGCCTCTCCTCACAGGGCTGTGCTCCAGACTTCTCACCAGTTTTGTTGCCCTTCTCTGGACACCTTCCAGCAACTCAATATCTTTCTTAAACTGAAGGGCCCAGAACTGACGGGATGGAACTGTTGAGACATTTCTGGAAGTCCTATATTTTCATCTTGTTTCTGTATTTTATTTTCAGCAACATGAGAAACAGAAGAGCAGAATTTAGGCCTGAACACAATTTGAGAAAGAAATATCCTGGATCTTTGAAAGGAGAATTTAGAATATAGACTTCTGTATTTTTTTTTCTTTTAATGTCATCCAGCTCTTTTTAACATGCAGATTTAAGTGATCATCATTTCAGTCAACACCAGATACATAAATCTTATAGTTGCTTGGATTTCAGTGAAAGATTTCACATGTAATAGTTTTCTAGGATAGAAGGAAACAGTCATATATATATTATTTTTCATACTCCACCGATGTATTTACAATGCTTATGCTTAAAGTCAGTGGTTAGTCACAGAAATTGTCTTTGTCATATTGCTTTAAGCTGTTTTAACTCCTTAGAGATGGAATTCTTGCATGACCCGTGGTAGAAATATGGGGGAGGGGGGGTGTTTGTGTGTGCATACATCGTTTCAGAAACAGCCTTGAGCAATGTTCTTCCTGAAAGTGTGAGCAATGCTTAAAAATGTATTTTACTCCCATTTGGATAGGTTGCTACTTTGATCTTGTTCTTGTCTGAGAATTTGAAAAGCATTCAAAGAAGCTACCATATAAAGGATTCAGTAGCTTAGATTTCAGATAGTGGCCTTAGGTACCAGCAGCAAAGTTTTTTGAATGATAGATGTCACTGTCCTGATTCAATAGGGAGCAAACAGAAAGGTTTACAATAGTCTCGATTAATGAATGGACTCTGGACACTCCCAAAATTGAAGTAGCTCAACTATACATCAGATCCACTTTGGCTCACAGTTATTGTTTTATTTCCTTCAGATTTTCAGCCATTAGTGAATCAAGACTTCTTAGTAAATACTTACTTCAAAAAAGACTTAGAAAAGACTTACTGGCCTTCCAGTATCTGAAGGGGGCTACAGGAATGCTGGGGAGGGACTTTTTAAGGTGTCAGGGAGTGATAAGACTGGGGGAAATGGAACAAAACTAGAAATGGGAAGATTCAGATTGGATGTTAGGAAGAAGTTCTTCCCCGTGAAGGTGGTGAGACCCTGGCACAGGTTGCCCAGGGAGGTGGTGGAAGCCTCCTCCCTGCAGGTTTTTGTAGCCAGGCTGGATGCGGCTGTGAGCGACCTGCTGTAGTGTGAGGTGTCCCTGCCCACGGCAGGAGGGTTGGTACTAGATGACCCTTGAGGTCCCTTCTAGCCCTAACAATTCTATGATTCAATGATTCTAAATGTCTTATCTTGACATTAAGGTGTCATGGGTTTATGTCACAAGAGTTTAAAAATAACCTAACTACTTGGAAAACTATTTTGAAATGTGTGCTTATAACTCATTGCTATGTTCTCAATTCAAGAAAAGACAATGCAAATAACCATATAACCTGTAAGCAGAGAGAAACAAATCAATAGACTCTAAGAATGAAGGGAAATGGGAATTACTAGACAGCCAGCAAACTACTGCTACTGCATTTCCTTTGAAGCAAAGGGTGCAGATGAAATATAGTATGAGGAGAAAAGCTTAGGACTGATTCTCATCTATTACGTGTCTTAAAGTTTTAAGGTAGGCATTTAAAGAGAATTTAACAGTGACTGGTTTAAATATCCCATTAATGCATTACTCAGTGAGAAAAGCCATGTGATTAGAGTTAACACATGCTTCAATAATGTGTTAAATTAAGCTTTAAGTCTTAAATGCACAATAATTTAATGTAATAGTCGCATTGAAAAACAGAAAGCTTTGTTTGAAGGCAACCTGCAGGAAAACTAGAAGGCACATTTCCTAGTGGAAAAGAAGCAAAAGTACATGGAGGCATGGTTCTTCTTTTTAATTAAGACCCCTAATTACTCTGCACAGTAATTTTCCTTTCATTCCTATAGTGCTGGGAAGTCACAGGAGGATCTGCTAACATCCATCGGCTTGTGGCATTAGCATCTAGAGTGTGGCGTGGCCTACAGAGAAATACCTTTTTTTTTTTCCTGGTTTCTCATTAGCATCACAATTGGAGACATTAGATTTTTGCCCTTTTCCAACCCCACTTCTGGCTTCAGACCATATTCCTAGAGTCAGCAATTGCTGCCAGAAAGCAGTGGCAGGAGGTGCAGAAACAAATATTCATTAGCTACTTCAGGAACAGAATAACTGCTTTGTTTCCAGAAAGATTAGGGTTGCATCCATACTACAGCACTGAACAGAAAAGGGCCTGTTTTGATAAATGGATTAACAGAAATTAAAGGAGGAGCTGCTCACTCAGCAAAATGAAGAATTGAGAGGAAGGATCTGGAAGTGGATCAGAGGAGCTTTTATCAGACCCAGCTAATCACAAGTGCTGCAGAAAGGGGCAAATCTTCAGTCCTCTTCTGTTTGTGTTTTAATCAGAACTTGTGGAGAAGTACATGGTTTGGTTTTGCCTTGAAAGTTATAACTCATAAGCTACTTTTTGCAGGTGACTACTTGTGCAACCGTGCCAGGAAACAATGCTTTTTCTTTTGTCTGATTTGCATTTGAGTCTTCTCAGTAAAGGAATTAGAGGCAGGTGGTGAATTTGTTTTTAACTTCCCCTCTGGTTTTCTGTGGCTATGTAAGTCCATTCTGCTGTGTCTTTGAATTCTTATTTTGATTCCCTTAAGGAATTTTTCACAGATTCATAGATTCATTGAATGGTTTGGGTTGGAAGGAACAGGAAAGATCATCTAGCTTCAATCCCCTGCCATGGACAGTGACACCTCACACTAGACCGGGCCCTTTCTTGAACACATCCAGGGATGGGGCATCCACAACCTTTTTAGGCTACATGTTCCACCACCTCACCACCCTCACTGTAATGTGTGTCTTCCTAATTTCTAGTCTAATTTGCCCTCCTCAAGGTTCAATCCATTCCCTCACACCCCCCATCACTACAAGTGTTTGTCAGAAGTCCCTTCCCAGATTTCTTGTAGGCCTCTTTCATGTACTGGAAGGCTGCTCTAAAGTCTTGTCAGAGCCTTCGCTTTTCTAGGCTGAACAGCCCAAGCTCTCACAATCTGTCCCCAGAGGAGAGGTGCTCCAGCCCTCTGATCCTCTGGACCTGCTCCAGCAGTTTGAAGTCCTTTTTATACTGGGGGCAGCAGAACTGGATGCAGTATTCCAGGTGGGGTCTCATGAGACAAGAATAGAGGGGGAGAATCACTTCCCTTATCTACTGGCTGATCTGGTGGTGAGGTACCTTATATTTTTGAAGTTGGACTGTAAGCTGAGTCTTGAGCTGGTTATTAGTAAGCATGTGGTACTCAGACCTTGCTGTATTCCGAGGCATAACTGTAGCTGAGGAAGGAGAACAAAGCACTTGCTGTGCCCCCAGAAATGGTGAGTGGTTGTTTGAGGGCTTCTCAGTTTGTCTTGGATTTCAGCTGTTATCAGTAGTTGAAGTCTCTGGTTAGGCACTGATGGCTTTCTGTCATTTCTAGAATATTCTCATTTGTTTGTGTCATATCAGGATTAGTAGAAAGATAGACTCATACAGGTTAGAAAAGACCTTTAAGATCATCAAGTCCAACCATAAAACTAGCATTGCCAAGCCCATCACTTAAACATATCACTGAGGAAAACATCTATATGTCTCTTAAATTCCTCCACGAATGGTGACTCAACCATGTCTTGGCAAAGCTTGTTCCAGCACTTAGCAACCCTTTTGTTGAAGAAATCTTTCCTAATGTCCAACATAAATCTTCTCTGGCACAACTTGAGTTCATCTCCTGTCATCATAAAAGATGAGGTAGATGGGAACTGCCTCATGCAACTTACTACAGTCTTCGGTAAAATCACCACTGCAGCTTCAGAAGGAGTTTGGAGGGGGATGTAGGTGCTCAGCTGGTGGATTGTGTTTGTTGCAACCTTATGACCCCGTGTGCCTCAGGGACACCTGCAAAATGCACCCTGAGTTAACAGTTCTCAGCAAGAGAGCATCTCCAGAGACTAGTCAGAAGACTATCAGGGTTGCACTGCTATGAGTACCTGGAGGGATTGCTGCTGGGGTTATGTGGTGGCAGGGTGCTGGCAGTAAAGAGCGTGCTCTTCTGTTCTGTGCTGACTGGCTTCCATGGAGTGATACCTGTGGAGGTAGAGGTGGTGATGAGAGAGAAAGCAATGGGATGGGAAGTGCCTCAGCAGAATCCTAGTGCTTTACACACCCTGGGATGCACAGCCTAAAACTACCACAGCTTTATGTACACCAGCTAGGAGAACTATGATGGAATATGCTTTGAAGTGGAAATAGATCTGACATGTATATATTATATAAATGCTGATGGCACAGAGAGATGGATGCATGCACAGGCAGTGCTGTATCTCTGGAAAGCAGCTGGTTTGGTGATTCCCACATATGAGAGCATCTCCAGGACTGGGAAGGAGTGGAAGGAGTGATGGTGGTGCATATAGATTTGTATGCAAACAGTATCCAGCCTTCTCTTTTGGTGAAAACATTAAGTAGCTTAAGTCCTGCTTCAACTTAATTCTAACTTAATTCATGTTTGCTTTAATATAATTATTGCATATCAAAGATGGAATAGACTGAGTTATATTTCCATAGATTGTGAGTGCTGGCTAAGTGTGGCTAGTGTGTCCCTCAGGGGCCAGGACTGGGACCAGTGTTGCTTATCATCTTTGTCAGTGATATGGACAGTGGAATTGAGTGCACCTTCATCAAGTTTGCAGTTGACACCAAGCTGTGTAGTCCAGTTTGGTATGCTGGATGCCACCCAGAGGATCTTGGACAGGCTCGAAAGGTGGGCCCATGTCAACCTCATAAGATTCAAAAAGGCAAAATGCAAGGTCCTGCACCTGGGTCAGGGAAATCCCAATCACAGATACAGGCTGAGCATGGGGTAGCTTGAGAGCAGTCTCAAGGAGGACTTGGGGGTATTGCATGACAAAAAAGTCAACATGAGCCAGCAGTGTGCACTTAACAGTCCACAAGTCCAACCATATCTTGGGCTGCATCAAAAGAAGTGTGAGCAGAAGGACAAGGGAAGAGAATCTCTCCCTCTATTCTGCTCTTATGAGACCCCACCTGGAATACTGCATCCAGTTCTACTGTCCCCAACACAAGAAGGACATCAAACTGTTGTAAAGGGTGCAGAGCAGGGTCATTAAAATGATCAGAGGGCTGGAACACCTCCTCTATGGGGAGAGATTATGAGAGTCAAGAATGTTCAGCATGGCAAACAGAAGGTTCCAGCAAGACCTCATATCTCTTTTCCAGTACCTAAAGGGGGCCTACAAGAAAGCTAGTCTGGGGCTTTTTACAAGGGCTTGTGGTAATAGGATGAGAAGGAATGGCTTCAAGATGGAGAGGGTAGATTTAGACTAGATACTAGGAAGAAATTCTTTACAGTGAGGTTGGTGAGACACCAAAACAGGTTTCCCAGGAAGGTTGTGGATGCCCCCTCCCTGGATCTATTCAAGGCCAGGTTGAACAGGGCCCTGAGCAACCCAGTCTAGTAGTAAGTGTCCTTGTCCATGGCAGGGGGTTGAAACTAGGTGATCTTCAAGGTCTCTTCCAACCCAAACCACTCTAACATTCTATGAAAATCTTGAGAAAATGTATACCTTACTTTTGATTTATTTATTTCTTCCACCTTAGAAGTAGTCCATAACTTCATTTCAAATTCAGTTTTAATCCAGACTTTGGCCAAAACCAACCTGCTCACTGAGGAAATTGTGAAGACAAGAAGAGGTTTTTTTATTGTGGTTGTTGCTGTGTTTTTTTTCTGAGATATAATGTATGCTGATCAAAACTGAGATAGAGTTACTTGAATAGGAAAAATAATACAATACAATAATACAATACACCAGGTTGGAAGAGACCTTCAAGATCATCACGTCCAACCCATCAACCAATCCAGCCCACCTCAATACAATACAATACAATACAATACAATACAATACAATACAACCCACCTAAACAACTAAAAAACTAAAACCATGGCACCAAGCACCCCATCAAGCCTCTTCTTGAACACCTCCAATGAAGGTGACTCCACCACCTCCCCGGGCAGCTGATTCCAATGGGCAATCACTCTCTCGGTATAGAACTTCTTCCTAACATCCAGTCTAAACCTGCCCTGGTGCAGCCTGAGACTGTGTCCTCTTGTTCTGGTACTGGCTGCCTGGGAGAATCATAGAATCAGAGTTGATTAAAACATAGATCAGGTATAATAGCTTATACGTTTTAGTCTTACTGACTACTAGTGATGGGTTTCAATTTGTGTCATTGATTAGAAGATTCTGTAAGGGAACAGTTTGCATTTCATTGCTGCCTTTCTTCATTAAAGACGATTTGTACATTAATGTGAAGGCCTTTTTGAGTGTCACCTCTAATTAAATGGCAAATCTATGAAAATATTTAGCTCTAATTATTTTGTTTTAAATGGTTCTCTCATTCTGCACAGCAAATCATCTTGCACACTCAGTAGGGAAAATAAGAAAGAATCATAGAATCACAGAATCAACCAGGTTGGAAAATACCTCAGAGATCATCAAGTCTAACCTATTACCTAGGATCTAACACCTCATGACAACTAAACCATGGCTTCAAGTGCCACATCCAATCCCCTTCCCAATCACTTCCAGGGATGGTGACTCCACCACCTCCCTGGGCAGCACATGCCAATGACCAAATTACTCTTTCTGTGAAGAACTTTCTCCTCACCTCCACCCTAAACCTCCCCTGGAGCAGCTTGAGACTGTGTCCTCTTGTTCTGGTGCTGGGTGCCTGGGAGAAGAGACCAACCCCCATCTGGCTACAACCTCCCTTCAGGGAATTCTAGACAGCAAGAAGTTCTCCCCTGAACCTCCTCTTCTCCAGGCTAAGCAACCCCAGCTCCCTCAGCCTCTCCTCACAGGGCTGTGCTCCAGACCTCTCCCCAGCTTTGGTGCCCTTCTCTGGACACGTTCAAGTGTCTCAATGGCCTTCTTAAATTGAGGGGCCCAGAACTGGACACAGGACTCAAGGTGTGGCCTAACCAGTGCTGAGTACAGAAGTCTGTTTCCATCCCACCTATTGCTTATGAAATGGGACCTCACACAAACTGCCACTGGCACGCTATGGTAATGAATGCAACAGATTTTGCCAGAGTAATGGGGTTTTATGTTTTTAACATCATGAAACTGAGTTACTCTGGACTACATTTTATCACTGTTTTTCTTTAGCCAGTCAATTAAACAGCAGCAGCATGAGGCAAAATAGGGAATATCTCAATTTCACCAGAATCATAGAATTGTCAGGGTTGGAAGGGAACTCAAGGATCATCTAGTTCCAACCCCCTTGCCATGGCAGGGACACCCCACACTAGATCATATTGCTCACAGCCACACCCATCCTGGACTTAAAAACCTCCAGGCATGAGGCTTCCACCACCTCCCTGGGCAATCTGTACCAGGCTCTCACAACCTTCATGGGGAAGAACTTCTTCCTAACATCCAATCTGAATCTACCCATTTTTATTTTTTTTCCATTCTCCCCAGTCCTATCACTCCCTGACACCTTGAAAAGTCCCTCCCCAGCTTTCTTGTAGCCCCCTTCAGATACTGGAAGGCCACAATGAGGTCACCTGGGAGCCTTCTCTTCTCCAGACTGAACAGCCCCAACTCCTTCAGTCTGTCCTCACAGAAGAGCTGCTTCAGCCCTCTGATCATCCTCGTGGCCCTTCTCTGGACACACAGCAGCTACTGTGTCCTTCCCAGGATGCTAGAAATGACAGTTCACCTCTGTGCTGAAGAGACAAGACTGGTGATCTGCTGCACCTGAGCTTCCTGTACCACACACAGAGATAACCTGGGTGTTCAAAGAGTCTTATAGGATTATGGCATGATAAGGGAGTTCATTTTAGGGACATCAAGAAGAATGAAGGAAAAATTAAACCAAAGAACATGGTAGCTAAAATGTTAAAAAAAACCAAACAAACAACCAGAAGGAAAAAAAAAAGAGAGAGGTCTTGTCAGATTTTCTGAGGCAGAGGCACTCTTATGCTTACCTCAGTTGAAATTCTTGTCAGAGTTGACAATTACTTTTCGCCACAAGACTGGGAACACTTTTGTACATGCTTTTATTTCTTCTTTACCTCTAGAGTGCTTTGAATTGGTTTTCTAAAAGCATTGGCATATTGCCTTTCTCTACAGTGCCTGAAAACAACCCAAAGTTGACAGTAGCAGAGCAGATGGAGAAATCAAGGAGGCGGACAGCTGATAATAATGAGGATCAGGTTCACCCTGGGTAGGAAGATTATTAGAGAACTACAAACTGCTGTACATTAACAGTATCAGCATGTGTTTGGTATTTGAAATTCAGGAGCAGGATTTGTACAATGAAAATTTAATACTTTGGTAACAGTCACTAGCTGTCAGTTAAGAGGCAGCTCATTAAAATAGGATATGACGACTATACAGACAAGGAGAACCACATCTTATAGACCATGTCATGCAAAGAGACTAAAAGACAGTGTTTTCTTTTGCTTAGGGGTTGCTTAGGGGAATTCTAATTTTTCTGTCCAAATATACCTTGGAAACCAGATTCTAATACTCTCTGACCCTATGCAACGAAGCTGGTGAGGGGTCTGGAGCACAGCCCTATAAGGAGTGGCTGAGGGAGCTGGCATTGTTTAGCCTGAAGGAGAAAAGACCTTATTGCCATCTACAACTACCTGAAGGGAGGTTGTAGATGGGTGAGGGCTGGTCTCTCCTCCCAGGCAGCCAGCAACAGAAGGACACAGTCTCAAGCTGTGTAGGGGGAAGTTTAAGCTTGATCTTAGAAAGAAGTTCTTCACAGAAAGAGAGATTGGCTATTGGGATTGGCTGCCCAGGGAGGAGGTGCTTAAGAAAAGCCTGGATGAGGTGCTTGGTGCCATGGTCTAGTTGATTAGTTAGAGTTAGATGATCAGTTGGACTTGATCTTGGAGGACTCTTCCAACCTGGTTGATTCTGTGATTAATTCCCAGTGCTGAATGCAGCAACAGAAGGAAAAATAGCTTGTTAAATTTCACTGTTGAAGCAAAACTAGAAGATTTCAAGCCAGTTGTATTTGAACTTAGGAAGCTAACATATACTGAATCATAGAGGGCAAGTAGAAGTATCAAAATATCCTTTCTATTTTTTTCAGTCAAACATTCCATGTTCAGACTAGCTAACTATGTCTCCTGTCTCCTTCAGTAACAAGAAAATATTAGTTTTATGTGCTACCAATCTCTGAACTTTCATGTGACATGCATGGAAAGAGCATCATAGTATCATAGTATCAATGATGCAAGCATGTCTAATGAGCCAAGGGAGTTTTCTGAAGCAAAGAAAGGATTTTAGGTGTAGGAATACAAAGAAACAAGGGAGAAGTCTGAAGTATCATAGTATCATAGTATCAGTCAGGGTTGGAAGGGACCACAAGGATCAACTAGTTCCAACCCCCCTGCCATGGGCAGGGACACCCCACACTAGATCAGCCTGGCCAGAGCCTCATCCAGCCTGATCTTGAACACCTCAAGGGACGGGGCCTCAACCACCTCCCTGCACAACCCATTCCAGGCCTTCACCACTCTCATGGGGAAGAACTTCCTCCTCACCTCCAGCCTGAATCTCCCCACCTCCAGCTTCATTCCATTCCCCCTAGTCCTATCACTACCTGAGATCCTGAGAAGTCCCTCCCCAGCCTTCCTGTAGGCCCCTTCAGATACTGGAAGGCCACAATGAGGTCACCTCACAGCCTTCTTTCTCCAGACTGAACAGCCCCAACTCCTTCAGTCTGTCCTCATAGGAGAGGTGCTCCAGCCCTCTGCTCATCCTCATGGCCCTGCTCTGGACACCTTCCAGCACCTCCAGATCCCTCTTGGAATAGGGGCTCCAGAACTGGAGGCAGTACTGCAGGTGGAGTCTCACCAGAGCTGAGCAGAGGGGGAGAATCACCTCCCTTGCCCTGCTGGCCACACTTCTCCTGATGCAGCCCAGGATCTGATTGGCTTTCTGGGCTGCAAGTGCACACTGAGAGCTCCTGGTGAGCTTCTCGTCCACCAGCACCCCCAAGTCTCTCTCCTCAGGGCTGCTCTCCAGCCAGTCCCTGCCCAGCCTGGATTTGTGCCTGGGATTGCCTTGACCCAGATGCAGGACCCTGCACTTGGTCTTGTTGAAGCTCATGAGGTTGGCTTGTGCCCACCTCTCCAGCCTGTCAAGGTCCCTCTGGATGGCATCCCTTCCCTCCAGCGTGTCTGCTGCACCACACAGCTTGGTGCATAACTGGCTAGTAAATAAATTTTGTTTAAAAAAAAAGACACTGAGCTGCCACAATAAATGATTGAAGATGTAAAGATGGTGTAATTATGTATTGATACCTACACTGCACCTTCAGCCACTCACGAGTGAATATTTTGCAGACAAAATAGCAAGAATAAATAGGGATGCTGTAGACAATAGCTATTATAACTCAGTTTTGAACCTCTAACTAATGTGAAAATTTTCTCAGAGAATGAACCTGAAGTCACTGTAGCATTCTGTGTGAAGACGGGCTAGCCCTTGTTTTGAACTCTGTCTAGGACTACAGCATCCCAGGTAGCCCCAGCTTGCCTGAAGGTGCAATTCCTGTGTTGCCTGGAGTTGAGACACAGTGAAGAATCTGCTCCCTGAAAATGTGATTGGACTGAAGTGAGTATACCTGCTGGGCAGATTAATCTTTCATGATGGCTGCTGAAGAGCAGGACACAGTATTTTCATCACTGTATGACGTGTTCCATAAAATAAAGGATGGATGGTTGGTCCTGGAAGGAGAGATGTTCATGAAGTGCCTTTCTTCTGCCCTCTACCTCATCCCTGCTTTTGAACTGAGTCTTCTCATTGGCAGCTGCATCACAGCAGCCCTTGCTAATACAAGATTTAAAAACAAAAGGTCCCCTTTTTGCTGTATCAGTGGGTCCTGTATCCTGCCTGCACACAGTCATTTGGTGTATCTAGAATGTTATCTTAAGTTCAAGTTGAATTCCAGAAAACATATTGTCCACAGCACTTCGAATGCTGCTTTTGTCAAATCTGTTTCTTTATACCTGTCTCTTCCCAGAAGTTCATTACAACTACACTTGAGCAGATGTTCCTTTGCAACTTATATGGCAATTTTCAGCAGCATGAAACTCTTGATTTTGACATAATTGGTAAATAATAGGGAAAAAAAATACTCTTGTCACAGAAAATTTAGGAAAAAGGAAATTTTTCACTTTTTCAACTGACAAAAGTCAGCATGAGTTTGTGTCCTGAAAATCTGCTACATGTTATTCCTGTATTTGCTCATCATAAGTTTGGGTTTTATTTTAGTTCTTGCTGAAACCATTTAGATAGTTTCGCATTTGCTTTATTTTTTTTAGATTGTTTTTGCAGAAAACTTGGAAGTACAAGATCTGAACACATAATACAAACTGCACAGTAGTCACAGAGTCTAACTTCACCTTAATGAATTGATTTTCTGTGTATTCAGTGGGGAAGGAGTCAGGGAAGGTCTCTACTGAGGCTGGTAAGGAAAGTTATGCCTCTGCTGGGTTTTCTTTTTTTACCTCTCCCATCCCCCCCCGCCCCCCCCTTCCATATTACATTCTGAACTGCAAGCCCAATGATACTTTGCTCCAGCCAACACTTTGATTTTGAAGCTGGCGTGATGGCAGCATGGTATTGAATATCAGCAGCAGATTCAACTCAACCCATGACGTCACCCATTTGTTCTGTACCATGTACATCATGACCAGCAGTAAGTATCACCAAGCAACATACATCTTGCCTCACTTGCTTTCTGTTTTCACTCAAAATGAGATCACTTTGTGACATGCAGAAAACTTCTCACTGCAGATTATCTGGAGCTTTATCTTGTACCATTACAGTCTGGATCAGTCCTGATCAGACCAAACCATTTGACTGTGTGTTCACCCCTGGAGCAGTTGGTTCCAGTGACTCCTTCACCCCTCCAACTGAAAGCAAACTGAGGCTTGCATTCTGACACTCTGTTTCCCATACATCCAGCTCTTGGGAGCTCCCTGCCACACCATAAATACAGATAGATGGATTCTGCCTCTCTTAATTTGATGGCACCACAATGTACTGTAAGCCTGTATCTACTAAAGCTCTTGTGGGTTCAACTTGCAAAGCCATCAGTTCCTTATAGTCCAAAAATCCCAGCTGCCACTCATCTCCATCTGGTTGGAAGCAGTGTCCCTCTAATTCTGATCAGAATCACTTGAGTCTTGTGAAGATGCCTTGGGAGTCCTTTCAGAAGGATCAGAAGCAGTATCAGTTCTGCTCCTTCTGGGTGATTTTCAGTGGAAACTGGGGCAATGTTCTTGGGGGAGAATTTCCTTGTAATTCATGTACTCACCTAGCTAGGACTGAAGTGGGGTTTCTACCCCATTTCCTCATGTAGTCACCATGGCCAGTCACAAGCAGTGGTCCCCAAAGCTCAGGGTTGGGACCAGTCCTGTTCAATTTCTTTATCAATGACTTGGATTAGGGGATTGAATGCACCCTCAGTAAGTTTGCAGATGACATGAAATTAGGTAGGAGTGATGATTTGCTTGAGGGTAGGGAGGCTCTACAGAGGCATCTGGATAGGTTGGACTGATGACCTGAGGTCAACTGTATGAGCTTCAAGAAGGCACAGTGCTGGGTCCTGCACCTGGGCCACAGCAACCCCATGCGATGCAACAGGCTTGGGGAAGAATGGCTGGAGAGCTGTGTGGTGGAAAAGGATCTGGGGGAACTGATTGACAGTAGGCTGAACATGAGCCAGCAGTGTGCCCAGGTGGCCAAGAGAGCCAAGGGCATCCTGGCCTGTATTTGAAGTAGTGTGGCCAGCCAGAGCAGGGAGGTGATTGATTGTCCCTCTGTGCTCAACATTGGTGAGCCTGCACCATGCGTATTGTGTTCAGTTTTGGGCACTGCAGTACAGGAAGGACATTGAAGCACTGGGAGTGGGGACAGAGAAGGGCTACTAAGCTGGTGAAGGGCCTGGAGAAAAACTACTATGAGGAGCAGCTGAGGGAACTGGGGCTATTTAGTCTACAAAAACATATTACTCTCTACAACTACCTGAATGGAGGTTATAGAGAAGTAAGCACTGGTCTTTTCTCACAAGTAATTAATGATAGAATGACAGCAAATGGACTCAAGCTGTACCAGGGGAGGTTTAGGATGGACATTAGGGATTAAAAGAAATCATGGAAAGGGTTGTCAGGCACTGGAATGAGCTGCCCAGGGTGGATGAGTTGTCATCCCTGCACATTTTTAAAAGCCGTGTAAATCTGGTGCTTGGGCTCATGGTGTAGTGACAGACTTGGTGGAGAGGGTGAAATGACTGGACTTGATGATATTGGGGATTCTTTTCTGGCCTGGATGATTCTGCCATTCTATGACTAACATAGCAAATAACATATCCCGGAAAAACAAAACAAAACCCAAAGACACAAAAAGCTTACACAAAACTCTCTCAACAAGCCTCAAGCCTTAATTGAATCCTCTCATTATCTCACTCCTACTTACCTCAACCCTTCCCTCTCCTATCAAAATCAACTGTCTTAGTTAAGACAGCCCACTTTTTTAAGCCCCATGATGGGCACCAGATATAGACTGCCCTGGGTTAACAAAATCCACTTTCACAAGCTCCTTTCCCCACACACAGACAACAGGGAAAGCAGCACACACACACACACCAGCCTAGGTTGAGGCAAAGAGTTTTACCAAAAATGAGACAATGCACTATGACTTTAGCAAAGTACAGCAAAATGAAGAAGCAGCAGCAGAATCCTGGCAGAACAGGAGAGGTGCCTGAGGGCTGGAGGAAAGCCAAGGTCACTCCAGTCTTCAAAAAGGGCAAGAAAGAGGTTCCAGGAAACTACAGAGCAGTGAGCCTCACCTCCATCCCTGGGAAAATGATGGAGCAGCTCATTCTGGAGGTCATCTCTAGGCACTTGGAAGAGAAGATGATCAGCATGGATTGACCATGTTAAATGCAAAGGAAAAAGTTATAGGAAGAAGAATACATGTGTGGAAAATTGGCACTTACTGTTTCTTACTGCAAATTTGCCAGAAGAAAAGCATCTGAAAGATGGGTATTTTTTCCCTTGTATTTGGAGATTACAAATATTAGTCTGATATCATATAGTGTACAATGACATAGAGAACTACCTAGAAAGTGATGGCTGTTTCACTGATGTGTTGCCATCAATGTGGAAAAAGAAAAAAAGCTTCCCTGAAACTTATTTCACAGCAGTTTGCAGGCCAAAAAGCTCTCTGTTTTCTAGATAGGACACATAATCTTACACTCAGTTACATCCTCAGAGCCTTCTTTATTTTAAATGTTCTGCAGGTGTCTGGTAACAGATGTTCACAGTATCACAGTATCACCAAGGTTGGAAGAGACCTCAAAGATCATCGAGTCCAACCTGTCACCACAGACCTCATGACTAGACCATGGCACCAAGTGCCATGTCCAGTCCCCTCTTGAACACCTCCAGGGACAGTGACTCCACCACCTCCCTGGGCAGTACATACCAATGGTGAATGACTCTCTCGGTGACGAACTTTCTCCTCACCTCCAGCCTAAACCTCCCCTGGTGCAGCTTGAGACTGTGTCCTCTTGTTCTGGTGCTGGTTGCTAGAGAGAAAGAGACCAACCCCTTCCTGGCTACAACCTCCCTTCAGGTAGTTGTAGAGAGCAATGAGGTCTCCCCTGAGCCTCCTCTTCTCCAGGCTAAGCAACCCCAGCTCCCTCAGCCTCTCCTCACAGGGCTGTGCTCAAGGCCTCTCCCCAGCCTTGTTGCCCTTCTCTGGACACCTTCAAGTGTCTCGATGTCCTTCCAAAACTGAGGGGCCCAGAACTGGACACAGGACTCAAGGTGTGGCCTAACCAATGCAGAGTCCAGGGGGCACAATGACCTGCCTGCTCCTGCTGGCCATACTCTCCCTAATGCAGGCCAGGATGCCATTGGCCTTCTTGGCCACCTGGGCACACTGCTGGCTCATGTTTAGGCGGCTGTCAATCAGCACCCCCAGGTCCCTCTCTGTTTGGCAGCTCTGCAGCCACTCCGACCCCAGCCTGTAGCTCTGCATGGGGTTGTTGTGGCCAAAGTGCAGCACCTGGCACTTGGACTTGTTGAATGCCATCCCGTTGGACTCTGCCCATCTGTCCAGTCAGTCGAGGTCCCTCTGCAGAGCCCTTCTGTCCTCAAACAGATCAACAACTGCTCCCAACTTGGTGTCATCTGCAAATTTGCTAATGACTGTCTCAATGTCCTCATCCAGATCATCAATGAAGATGTTTAAGAGGATGGGGCCCAGCACTGATCCCTGGGGGACGCCACATGTGCCTGGCCTCCAGCTGGATGTGGCACCATTCACCACCACTCTCTGGGCCCAGCCCTCCAGCCAGTTCCTAACCCAGCACAGAGTGTTGGGAGTGTTAACAGAGTGTTAATCCTTAGAATTAAAAAAAAATAGTCATAGTGTTTACTGGCAAAGAAAGCAGAGGGTCTGTAATTTGAAAAGCAGTCTTTCACAATGGATTTACTCTTTGTTTTGGATAAATCTTAACTTTTACAGGCATTAGTAAACTTTCAACCCACATTCAGAAGAATGGTTTAGCTAAATTTATTTGTTTTTTTGACTTTGTGGGGAGGCAAGCAAGAGGGCCATTGAAAACCATGCTTGTAAATGAATATATTTTCTTACCAAAGCTGAGGTGAAATTTCATTGACAAAATTCATAGAATCATAAGGTCAGAAAAGACCTCAGAGATCATCAAGTCCAACCTGTCACCCAACACCTCATGACTAACTAAACCATGGCTTCAAGTGCCGTGTTGGCTGGGCCTGAGCCCTTGGGCCTCCTGCACATGCACAGTAATTGCCCCCATGATGATCTGATCCATAATCTTGCCTGACACTGAGGTCAGGCTGACAGGCCTGGAGTTTGCAGGTTCCTCCATCCAGCCCTTCTTGTGGATGGGGATCACATTGGCCAGTTTCCAGTCATCTGGGACCTCTCCAGTGAGCCAGGACTGGAGGAAAATGATGGAGAGCGGCTTGGCCAGCTCATCTGCCAGCTCCCTCAGCACCCTAGGATGGATTCCATCCAGTCCCATGGACTTGTGAGTGTCTAAGTGGCTCAGCAGGTCCTTTACACTTACTTAACAAAAATGGATTCTGGGGGGGTAGGAAATGTAACTAACACTAGAAATATTTAATGTCAGCATGACTAATACATTGTCTGGGAATAAGTATCAGGTAGTGGGGTTATAGCTGGATACTGCCTTGAAGAAAATAGGCTAAACTAGGTGGGATGTGATCTGTTTTGGTACCACTGGAGGTGTTCAAGATGGGATTTGACATGGTCTATTCTATTCTACTTGATGCCATGGTTTAGTAGTCAGGAGGTGTTGGGTGACAGGTTGGACTCGATGATCTCTGAGGGTCTTTTCCAACCTTATTGATTCAGTGATTCAGTGATTCAGTGAACTAATTCCTCATGGATTTCAGTGGTACTACACTGCTCCCTGACCCCATGAACCAGTTCAGGAGGCCAGTTATCCTGAAATCCTCCTGCCTTACTGTTGAAAATGGAGGCAAAGAAGGTATTTAGTACCTCAGACTTTTACTCATCTTTAGTTACAATGTTCCCCTCCAGGTCCAATAAGGAGTGGAGGTTCTTCTTGCCCTCTTTTTAGCATTAATGTATTTATAAAAATACTTTTTATTGTCTTTCACAGCAGTGTTCGGCTTAGGTTCTAACTGGGCTTTTACCTCTCTTATTTTTCTCCTACATGACCTAATAACATCCCTAAATGCATCTCGAGTTGCCTCTCCCCTTTCCAAAGCGATACACACACTTTTTTCTCCTTAATTCCTTCAAGAGCTGCTTGTCCATCCAGGCCCAGAGCCTTCCCCTCAGCTTATTTTTTAGCACGTGGGCACGGCCTGTTCCTGTGCCTTCAAGAGCTCCTGTTTGAAGTAGGTCCAACCATTCTGGACCCCTTGGTTCTCAAGGGCTGCTGCCCAGGGTTAGTTGCTATGACCATTTTAGGCTGTGCCTTTAAGAAAGGGACAGTTGCTGAACTCTGGCTGAATGTTTTTGATATTTAAATGAAAACAGATAGTCTAAACTAATTTCATTGGTAGATTGGTAGAATGCAACTTTAAGTTTAAGTTCTGTCTGTCTCAGTCTGTGTTCAGTCTGGGTTCAGTCTGTACTTTTCCCTCTGTTCGTGTGGGCCTGTTTCTCTCGCTGAAGCAACAGCTTGCCGGACAGAAGCAACCTTGAATTAACAAAGCTAACCAGATAAGAAAACTAATTCTTGCACTCACTTTGAGCTAACAGAGTGTTTCTCCTTAATTGCCTTTCTCTCTCTCTCTAACCCTTTTTGGGAAAAAAGGGAGGGAGGGAGGGAGGGAGGGAGAGAGGGGGGTTCAGGGAACCCCCCTGGCCGGCTGGAGGGAAAAAGCTCTTCTGTATTATGTTCATTGCTGTATATTTCTGTATATATATTGTAAATACTGTATATTTGTGTACATATTCCTTGCATTCCATTTATGCTTGTAAATACAGCTTATTTCATTTGCTTCTCTGGCTGAGTTAGCTGTGGTTTCTTTGTGTGTGGGGGGGAGAACTTTCTCACCCTAACACATATTTTTAATTGGTGCCCAACATGGGGCACGAAACCCACGACCCTGAGATTAAGAGTCTCATGCTCTACCGACTGAGGCACAGATTCCACACATTTCCATGGATGCTATCACAGTTGCTTAAATAAGCTGCAGTCTGCCCTCCAGTAGTCCAAAGGGAGGGTCCTGTTACTGTTCCTCTTTATTTCCCTGCATAGTGGAAACTCCACTAGCTCATGGTCACTGCACCCTAGACAGCCTCCTACCATCATGTCTCCCACCAGCCCTTCTCTATTTGAGAGCAGTAGGTCAAGCAGAGCCTGACCCCTGGTAGGCTCACTTAACAGCTGCATCAGGAAGCTGATCTCCATACACTCTAGGAACCTTCTGGACTGCCTCCTCTCTGATGAATTAAGTTCCCAGCAGATGTCTGGCAGGTTAAAGTCACCCACAAGGACAATATCTGATGATCTTGAGACAGCCTCCAGTTGCTTGTAGAATACTTCATCTCCGTCCTCATCCAGGTTGGGTGGTCTATAACAGACTCCAACCAGGATGTCAGTTTTTTTAGCCCTCCCTCTGATTTTAACCCACAGGCACTCAATCCTTTCATCCTCTACCTCAAGTTCTGTGCTATCAAGAGATTCCCTAATGCACAGGGACACCCCTCCTCCTCTTCTCCCTCGCCTGTCTCTTCTAAAGAGCTTGTAACCCCCCAGTGCAGTACTCCAACTATGTGAATCATCCCACCATGTTTCTGTCATGGCAACTCTATCATAATCTTCCTGGTGGACCAGTCTTCCAGTTTTTCTTGCTTGTTAGCCATACTGTGCGTGTTGGTGCACATGCACTTCAGCTGGGCTCTCGATTTCTCAATTAACCCTTATTTTTATGCTCTACTCCTCTCCAGAGAGACTGGTTTCCTCACCCACCCCCTTCAGACCTAGTTTAAAACCCTCCCAATGAGCCCTGCCAACTCCAATGCTAGCACCCTCTTGCCCTTTCTAGATAGATTCACCCCATCAAGGCCCAACAGGTTAGTGTGGTAAAAGTTTCCCCATGATCAAGAACCCAAATTCCGCTGCTGGCACCATCCCCTGAGCCATTTGGTGATGGCATGGGTTCTCATGTTCCTCTCAGTGTACTCCCCTGCCACTGAGGGACCTGAGCAGAGCACCACCTGTGCTCCTGCCTTATCCATCAATTGACCAAGTGCCTTGAATTCCTTTTTGTTTGTCCTGGTGCCCTTCTTACTGATCTCATTGCTTCCAGCTTGGATTAGCAGCAACGGGTAATAGTCAGAAGGCTGGATTAGCTTGGGTAGTCTCCTCATGATGTCCATTACCCAGGCCCCAGGTAGGCACCAATTTCCCTGCAGCATGGGTCAGGATGACATATAGGTCCCTCTGTTCCCCTTGGGAGAGAGTCTCCAACAACAATTACCCTCCTCGTTTTCTTTATGGCACTAGTCCTGATGGTTGATGGGGACTGATTTGCTTTGGGCATCCCCTTAGATGGTTCCTCTTCTGCCTTCTCATCCTCATTGCCCTCAACCTGCAGGGCCTCATACTTATTATGCAAGAGCAACGGGGGAGGTGGAGAGGGCTGGGATGGATTCCCCATGTTTTTGCTAACAGGTACCTTTATCCACTCCCCCCTGTTTCCACGGTTGCCTCCCACAACAGGGGAGGTCTGCAAAGCCTGCTCCCACATATCTAACTCCCTTTCACATTCCGTTATAGCCCTGAGTCTTGACACTTCATCCTTTAGCTTGGCCACCAGATTGAGAACATAATTTACCTGGTCACACCTCAATAGCTGGGTTTGGCATGGTTATTGTTTTAAAATTCAAAGCTGAAGTGACTCATTCTTGAATCTGAAGCTTTTGTAAGGTCAAGCAAGCAGCCCTGCCACACCCAGCCCAGCCACACCCAGCCCTGCCCCTGGGCCCACACCCCAGCCCCTCCCATCAGTTCCCCCATGCCCCCTCCCACCCTCTCACCCCCTCCTCACGTTCTGGCTCCCTCCCCCTCACACCCTCTCCTCACCTTTTTGCCCCTTCCTCCCCTGTGGCCCCTCCCCCCAATCTTGCCCCCTCTTCGCCTTCTCACCCTCATGCTTGCGGACCTGCCTCATCCCCCCATACCCTCCTGCAGCTCTTGGCCCCCAGCAGCACTGCCATCATGGTGCTGGCCAGCAGGTACTTAATCAGTGGTACTGGTGGACAAGGAGCTCAACAGGAGCTCTCAATGTGCACTTGCAGCCCAGAAAGCCAATCAGATCCTGGGCTGCATCAAGAGAAGTGTGGCCAGCAGGTCAAGGGAGGTGATTCTCCCCCTCTACTCAGCTCTGGTGAGACTCTACCTGGAGTACTGCATCCAGTTCTGGAGCCCCTATTCCAAGAGGGATCAGGAAGTGCTGGAAGGTGTCCAGAGAAGGGCCACGAGGATGAGCAGAGGGCTGGAGCACCTCTCCTGTGGGTACAGACTGAGGGAGTTGGGGCTGTTCAGTCTGGAGAAGAGAAGGCTCTGAGGTGACCTCATTGTGGCCTTCCAGGATCTGAAGGGGGCCTCCAAGAAGGCTGGGGATGGACTGTTCAGGCTCTCAGGTAGTGATAGGACTAGGGGGAATGGAATGAAGGTGGAGGTGGGGAGATTCAGGCTAGATGTGAGGAGGAAGTTCTTCCCAAAGAGAGTGGTGAAGCTCTGAAATGGGTTGTCCAGGGAGGTGGTTGTGGCCCCATCCCTGGAGGTGTTTAAGGCCAGGCTGGATGAGGCTCTGGCCAGCCTGCTCTAGTGTGGGGTGTCCCTGCCCATGGCAGGGGGGTTGGAGCTAGATGATCCTTGTGGTTCCTTCCAACCCTGACTGATACTATGATATCTTATGAACTTTCTTCACTGATGAAAGTTACTCATGCTTGCAAGCACAGTACCAATCCAGGGCCGTGCTAGAGGTTCATTTCTATGATTTGCTTCTCTAAGAGTAATTTCTTCTGTTTCTATTGACATCCAGTGTGATGGAGACTGTGCTGGGCTTTTCAGGATGAGCCTTTAATGACCAAGGGAACACTATCATTGTCCATATGGTCATGTGGAATAAGGATTCTTTACCCATCTGTCTCTAACAAGAATTAAGACACACTTAGCAAGCAAACTACATGGAAAACTTTTGTCAGAAGGTTTTTGAGCTATCACCTGACATTGATGTAAGGAGACAAGTAACAGCTCCAAACTGAAAAGTACTTTATTGTCCTTCCCTAGAGTAAAAAGGTGTTAACTGCAATCACCAGGAAGCCTGCAAAGACCGTATTTAATGCTAAGAAATTGATTTTTCAGAAATGCAAAACCTTTTATCAATTACTTTAAGGTACTTACTGAGGCAGCAGGAAGAAGTTGGCTTGATATGCAGGATACAAACACAGTGCCAAGTTCACTTACTTGTTAATGAAACACTTGTTCAGAAAGATAATTAAGACCATAAAGGCTTTGTTCTGTCTGAATGAGGGGGATTTCACTTTTAGTTTCTGATATGGATATTAGGAAGGATGGGTGAAGGATATTTGGATGTTGGGAAGAAATTCTTCATCATGAGGGTGGTGAGACACTGGCACAGGTTGCCCAGGGAGGTGGTGGAAGCCTCATCCCTGGAGGATTTTAAGGCCAGGCTGGATGTGGCTGTAAGCAACCTGCTGTAGTGTGAGGTGTCCTTGCCCATGTCAGGGTTGTTGGAACTGGATGATTCTTGAGGTCCCTTCCAACCCCAACAATTCTATGATTCTATATGCAGCTCTGGCTCACACTTCTGTGCTCAGCTTATAATGTAACACCAGATGTGGACTAGTGACAGTCATTTGCTCTACTCAGCACAAAACAACTGAACAAGTATAGGGCACTGGCAGTTGAGGGTGAGGTGATTCTGACGACAGAAGAGACACCATCCGAGGTGTTGCCTAAGGCAAAACATCCTGCCCCCTGCATCAGATTTCTTCCCTCAAAAAAAAAGAGAAGGGTAATAGTTATTGGTGATTCCCTCCTAAGTGGAACAGAGGGCCCCATATGTCAGCCAGATCCTTCCCACAGGGAAGTCTGCTGCCTCCTGGGGCCCAGGTCAGAGATGTTACCAGAAGGCTGCTAGTCTGGTACAGTCCTTTGATTGCTATCACTAGATAGATATGCAGCTGGGGAGCAATGAGGTTGAAACCAGAGGTCCCAAGGCAATCAAAAAGGACTTCAAGGCTCTGGGAGAACTGGTTGAGGGGTCAGGGGCACAGTTTTTCACCAATACCCTTAGCTGCAGGAAGGAATACTGAGAGGAACAGGTCAGCAGCTGCAATTAACAAGTGGCTCAGAGGCTGTTGCTGCCAACAGAATTTTGGAGTTTTTGAACTTTCTATGGCACCAGGTCAGCCAGCAACAGATGGAGTACATCTGTCCCAAGGGGAGAAAATCCTGGCATATGAGAATAGCCTATCCCACTGAGGGAGAAGGGTTCTAGGAAGGGAGTTGGCAGGACTCATTGACAGGTGGTCTTTGAACTAGATTTGAGGGGAAGGGGCTGAAACCAGTCACCCCAGACAGGAGTCTGGGGGTGGTAAGCTGGAGTCAGGGGTGAAACCAGCAGCCCAGCTGCAGTGCATGTACACTAATGGACACAGCATGGGTAACAAACAGGAGGAGCTAGAAGCCTTGTTGCAGCAGGAAAGCTATGATGTAGTTGCCATCACAGAAACATGGTGGGACGACTCATTCAGTATAATATCTAGCACTATGAGGAGATCAGGAAAAAGTATTCTGAGAAATGAGGATGACAAAGAATTAGGTACAAATGCATTAAATTATCTCAAAATTTCTACATTTAATTTTCCCTAGTACAGAAATAGCATTGAAATTCATTGCTACTAAATATTTCATGTGCTTCTAATAACCTAATCTACAAATCCATACCATGCAGTACTACTGCTCTCACGCAGATAAATCACAGAAGTGTATGCCCATTCTTTTTACTTTGGTCCTTTCTGTGGACTCATAGTATCACAGTATCAGTCAGGGTTGGAAGGGACCACAAGGATCATCTAGTTCCAACCCCTCTGCCATGGGCAGGGACACCCCACACTAGATCAGCCTGGCCAGAGCCTCATCCACCTCCAGGGACAGGGCCCCAACCACCTCCCTGGACAACCCATTCCAGGGCTTCACCATTCTCATGGGGAAGAAGTTTCTCCTCACCTCCAGCCTGAATCTCCCCATCTCCAGCTTCATTCCATTCCCCCTAGTCCTATCACTATCTGAGATCCTGAGAAGTCCCTCCCCAGCCTTCCTGTAGGCCCCCTTCAGATACTGGAAGGCCACAATGAGGTCACCTCGCAGCCTTCTCTTCTCCAGACTGAACAGCCCCAACTCCTTCAGTCTGTCCTCACAGGAGAGGTGCTCCAGCCCTCTGCTCCTCCTCGTGGCCCTGCTCTGGACACCTTCCAGCACCTCCAGATCCCTCTTGGAATAGGGGCTCCAGAACTGGAGGCAGTACTGCAGGTGGAGTCTCACCAGATCTGAGTAGAGGAGGAGAATCACCTCCCTTGACCTGCTGGCCACACTTCTCCTGATACAGCCCAGGGCTGCAATTGCACATTGGTAGTTTTAGGCTATGCCTTTAAAATTTTACACAGATCTTGAGCAGAAAAGTAGTAAAATGTAAATAAATCACTATTGGGTGTGAAAAGGAAATAAAGATAATTCTAAACAATTCCATTGGAGAGATAAGGAACTGAAATTGGTTGTACCAGAACAATTGCCTCTCTCTTCTCACTTCTTCATTCTGAAGAGATACTAACTTGGTTCTGCTTGACCTTGGCTGCATTGTTTTGGTTAAGTCGGACAGCAACTTTCTCTGCTCCTTTCTCTTCTCCCTTTTGTACAGAGGGATCTGGGTAGGCAGTCCTTGACCAGGGCTGTGCTGTTTATTAATTGTAAATACCTGTAAATACTGTAACTCCTGTATATTTTTTACAAATTCATTGCATTCCATTGCAGAGTGTATTTTGCCTCTATATACAGCTTCCATTTGCTTCCAACTGGTCTGGTCTGACAAAATTAATGTTGAGGGGGAAATTTCAACCCACCCCACTTCTAATTTGCAACATATGCTTTATCTTCTTTTCCTAAAACAGGACTGGTTAGGACCATTTTAAGGGCTTTGTTGCAAGTTTTTTATTATGTTGAACCATATTTTGTTTGTTTCTTTGTTTTTTAACTATAGCATATTCAGTGTTTGTTTTTAACCACAGCATATTGAGTGTTTGCATTCACATATTGTCTTCTACGTTCAGTTCTCTTTATGGTATATTGGTCACCATAGATTCCGATAGACAAAGAAGGGTTTAGTCTCATTCTGATCTGCTTCAAAGGCTGCCAAAATCACAGGGGAAAGCTACCAGTGACACAAATTGTCTTTGGATCAGTCTCTTTGATTGAAAATTGGGGGGCTTCTCTTATGTTAGATGTTTTTTTTCTGATCAGTTAAATATTATGATCTACAATTCCTCCACTGTTATTCAAACCTTTAAGGATTTTCTTTTTCTGTATTGCTAATGTTCATTGCAGATTTTTTTTTGTTCTTACTATATGAGAGTCATTTTTAACACTGTTTCTATTCTTCTATTCTATTCTATTCTATTCTATTCTATTCTATTCTATTCTATTCTATTCTAACTTGATAATATTGCAACATGTGACTATTGGACATCTAAACTTGGGTAATGCCTTGAGGTATGTTCTTTGCTCTAAGTCATGTGTTCTATTTCATAGGGCAAGCAAAATTCTATTATAGTTTCATAGTTTCATAATTTCAGTCAGGGTTGGAAGGGACCACAAGGATCATCTAGTTCCAACCCCCCTGCCATTGGCAGGGACACTCTACCCTAGATAAGGCTGGACAGAGCCTCATCCAGCCTGGTCTTAAACACCTCCAGGGATGGGGCCTCAACCACCTCCCTGGACAACCCATTCCAGGCCTTCACCACCCTCACGGTGAAGACTTCCCCCATGTCCAGCCTGAATCTCCCCACTTCCAGCTTCATTCCATTCCCCTAGTCCATCACTCCCCTGAAGCCCCAGTCCTCCCTCCCCAGCCTTCTGTAGGCCCCCTTCAGATCTGAAGGCCACAATGAGGTCACCTGGGAGCCTTCTCTTCTCCAGACTGAACAGCCCCAACTCCTTCAGTCTGTCCTCACAGGAGAGGGTGCTCCAGCCCTCTGCTCATCCTCCTGGCCCTTCTCTGGACACCTTCCAGCACCTCCAGATCCCTCTTGGATATGGGCTCCAGAACTGGACGCAGTACTCCAGGTGGGGTCTCACCAGAGCTGAGTAGAGGGGGAGAACACCTCCCCCTTGACCTGCTGGCCACACTTCTCCTGATGCCGCCCAGGATCTGATTGGCTTTCCCGGGCTGCAAGTGCACATTGCAAGTGCATATTAAACTGATTTAAGTTTGAAATCCACACTTAGCAATAAAGCAGATACACCTCTACATATTTGGCATTCCTTGAGATATAGCATGAGTTTTCAGTATATCCCCAAACTTTCTTATGTGAAGCATATCTTCATTCAGCCAGCAAATGGTCTTTTTTAACTTTGTTTTGATCTGAAGTAATTCCAGATTTTAGTAGCACTGACTGATTTATCCTGGCATTGAAGTATTCAAAAGTACCATTTTGATGTACTGTGTTACACTGGGTTTATTTTCCCAGGGATGGTGGAATCACCATCACTGGAGGTGTTTAGGAAGAGACAGGATGAGGCACTTGGTGCCATGGTTTAGTTGATTAAATGGTGTTGGGTGACAGCTCGGACTTGATGATCTCAAAGGTCTTTTCCAACTTGGTCTATTCTATTCTATTCTATTCTATTCTATTCTATTCTATTCTATTCTATTCTATCCTATCCTATTCTATTCTATCCTATTCTATTCTATTCCATTCCACTCCATTCCATTCTATTCTATTCTATTCTACAAAATTATTGGCCACAAGACTTATCTGATATTTGTACCCAGAATTTCCATGTACTTCAGGAACCAGTTGGAAACTGGTTTCCTGGTTTTAACTCAGCTGGCAGTTGAGCCCCAGCAGTCCACTCTCGGATGGAAGGGTTTCTCCTTCCCCCCTCTCCCCTCTGGGTGTGCAATGAGGAAAAGAACCCAGGAGGCAGAGCTTTTAGTTGAGGTATAGACAAGTTACTACTATTCCTACTGAAGGAATATCAGATCATATGAAAGAAAACAGGAACATCTGCTACAAAATATACCTTAAGTTCCATAAGCCCTGGCTAACCCCTTCCTGTCATGCAGTGAGCATGATGTTAGCATGACACAGAATAACAATCTGCCTTGCTCTGTGCCACTGCAGGGGTGTAGGGTACCCCTCCTACCCACCTCTTCTATTGGGCCCAACCAGATAAAATCAATACATTATCCACCCCTTACTCTATACCATCTGCATCATGCTCAGCGGCAAATAACACCATACAATATTCATAATTAACTATTATCATCCAAACTGAGGTCACCTTGAGGTATACAACAGACTTCTCTATCCTGTGTATGGGTTTGCCTTTATCTGAAGCAGAAATGACCCAGAACCTTTTCCCTAGGATATTCTTCTTGTGTACTATGGGAGCTCTATCTCCTCCTACATTGTGTGGCCGTTTGGATTGGGCAGGGCCCACTTGACTAGTAGATCCCCTGCTGTTAACTGGCCAAGTAGCTTGTGCTGGATGTGCATCCCAGTTTTTAAAGGTCTCTCCTCCCATTGCTTTCAGGGTGGTTTTTAGTAGGCCACTCTATCACAGTATCACTAAGGTTGGAAGAGACCTCAAAGATCATCGAGTCCAACCTGTCCACCACAGACCCCATGACTACCATGGCACCAAGTGCCACATCCAATCCCCTCTTGACACCTCCAGGACGGTGCCTCCACCACCTCCCTGGGCAGCACATTCCAATAGCGAATGACTCTCTCAGTGAAGAACTTTCTCCTCACCTCCAGCCTAAACATCCCCTGGTGCAGCTTGAGACTGTGTCCCCTTGTTCTGGTGCTGGTTGCTAGAGAGAAGCGACCAACCCCTTCCTGGCTACAACCACCTTTCAGGTAGTTGTAGAGAGCAATGAGGTCTCCCCTGAGCCTCCTCCTCTCCAGGCTAACAACCCCAGCTCCCTCAGCCTCTCCTCACAGGGCTGTGCTCAAGGCCTCTCCCCAGCCTTGTTGCCCTTCTCTGGACACGTTCAAGTGTCTCGATGTCCTTCTTAAACTGAGGGGCCCAGAACTGGACACAGGACTCCAGGTGTGGCCTAACCAGTGCTGAGTACAGGGCCACAATGACCTCCCTGCTCCTGCTGGCCACACTATTCCCAATGCAGGCCAGGATGCCATTGGCCTTCTGAGCCACCTGGGCACACTGCTGGCTCATGTTCAGGTGGCTGTCGATCAGCACCCTTAGGTCCCTCTCTTTTTGGCAGCTCTCCAGCCACTCCGACCCCAGCCTGTAGCTCTGCATGGGGTTGTTGTGGCTAAAGTGCAGCACCTGGCACTTGGACTTGTTGAATGCCATCCTGTTGGCCTCTGCCCATCTGTCCAGTCGGTCGAGGTCCCTCTGCAGAGCCCTTCTGCCCTCTAACTGATCAACATCTGCTCCCAACTTGGTGTCATCTGCAAATTTGCTGATGACTGTCTGAATCACCTCATCCAGATCGTCAATGAAGACAATGAAGACATTGAAGAGGACAGGGCCCAGCTCTGATCCCTGGGGGATACCACTGGTGACTGGCCTCCAGCTGGAGGTGGCACCATTCACCACCACTCTCTGGCTCAGCCTCCAGCCAGTTCCTAACCCAGCTCAGAGTGCTGCTGTCCAAGCCACGAGCTGACAGCTTAGCCAGCAGTTTGCTGTGGGGGACAGTGTCAAAGGCCTTCGTGAAGTCCAGGTAGACCACATCCACAGGCCTCCCCACATCCACCAGGCAGTCACCTGGGCATAGAAGGAGATCAGGTTGGAGAGGCAGGACCTGCCCTTCCTAAATCCATGTTGGCTGGACCTGAGCCCTTGGCCATCCTGCAGGTGCACAGTTATTGCCCCCAAGATAATCTGTTCCATCATTTTCCCTGGCACTGAGGTCAGGCTGCCAGGCCTGGAGTTTCCAGGTTCCTCCATCCGACCCTTCTTGTGGATGGGGACCACATTGGCCAGTTTCCAGTCATCTGGGACCTCACCGGTGAGCTGGGACTGGAGGAAAATGATGTATATTTTGACCTTCCCAGCAGTTGGTGTGTGACAGGGGATGTGATATACTCACTCACTCAATGCCATGTTCTTTGTCCCAAGTGTCCATAAGGCTGTTTTGAACTTTGACTTTCTGGGGTGCCATGTCACCACAGGACTTGTTTTAAAGTCCCAGGATGGTGTTCCGAGCAGAATCGTGGGGCACTGCACATGTTTTCATCCATCCAGGGGTTGCTTCTCGATTGTAAGCCATAGCATTTGCCTTGGTTGGTTTGTGGAGTGTGACTATCAGTCTGCCGGCTTTCCATATGATATGCCATTGCTAGTGCCATATTCATTGTCCAATCCGCCATGTGCTTCATTCCCTATTGTACACACATTTCTTTAGCCATACATGCACACCTCTTCACATTTTATGGTTACACACATTCATATATTTTCTAATCAATCCTTGATTCATAGTGTACTGAATGTCCATCCCTTGATTTCAGCCCATCTATAGGTTGCATCCCTGTGTACAGCGCTACTGAGAATTGTCCAAGTTGGGGTCTTTGGCAGAGAACTCCATGAGAGATCCAAGTCTGCCCACTTGGTTTCCTGGAGTTTGAGACACGAGGCTCAGAAGCAAATTAAACACCAGCAGAAAAAACAAATATTAGCTGCTATGAAACAGCGTGAGCCACTTCTGAAGTGTTTGAAACTGAGTCACTGCTCCTTTTAGCTCCCAGATTACCAGTTCTCACCTGGATGTTCAAGGGAAAAGGTTCATGCCTGCACCATGAAACGAACACTACCTGGTCCTAAAGTGGATAGCTCTGATAACTCAAATGGGAAGTCATGAATGACCTGGCATAGTGGAAGTGATCACACACTGGAAGACCTCTAGGGGAGAGAGTAACTCTTGCTGAGGAAGCTCCTCCATATTAAGATCTTTCTGATACTGACATGAACTATGCTTTGTTCACAGATGGTTTCTATTGTTTTGTAGGAAACAAAAGGAGATGGAAGGCTGCTGTGTGGAGTCCTACACTAGGAGTTGCAGAAGCAAAAGATGAAGAAGGTCAATCCAGCTAATTTGCTGAGGTAAAGGCTATTCAACTATCCCTGGATGTAGATGAACCTGAGAGGTGGCCTATGCTTTATCTCTACAATGATTCATGGATGGTAGCCAATGCCTTATGGGGATGGCTAAAAGACTGGAAAAAGAGTGGATGCCAGGAAAGGAAGCCTATTTGGGCTGCTGACCCGTGGCAGATATTGCTACTCATCTTGAGAAATTCCAGTGAAAGTGTGACCATTGACACACATGTGCCTAAGAGTAAAGCTACTGAGGAACACCAACACAACCATCAGGCAGATTTAGCTTCTAAAGTCTCCAAAGTGTACATAAACTGTGATCAGGACTTAGACTGGAAACATCCAGGTGAACTATTCTTAGCTTAGTGGGCCCATGATTCATCTAGATATCAAGTAGAGGTGCAACCTACCAGTGGGCTTGTGGCAGATCAGTTGATAGATCCCTGGACGCTATCACACAGGTTATCCATGACTGCAATGTTTGTGCTACTATACGCAGCTAAATGACTGAAACCTTGTGGTATGGGGGATGATGGTCAAAGTACAAATATATTGAAGCATGGCAGACTGGTTACATCACTCTACCTTGGACTCAGACTGGTAAGCAGTTTGTGCTTGCAGTGGTAGAGGCAAGTGCAGGATGGTTGGAAACACACCCTGTTGCAAAGGCTACTGCACATTATACCATTTTAGGCCTGGAAAAGAAAATTCTGTGGAGACATGGTACTCCAGAGAGAACTGAATTAGACAACGGACCCCATTTCAAGAGCAACTCTGTGAGCATTGGGCCCATGAGCACAGTATCAAGTGGATTTTCCATACTACCTACTATGCACCTGCTTCAGGAAAGATTGTAGGATACAACATTTGCAGAAGACTCCCTGACAGCTATGGTGGGTGGAAGCTTTAAGAACTGGGATAAACATTTGTCCCAAGACACTGGGTTGGTGATTAGTAGAGGATCTGCAAACTGAGTAGGTCAAGCTGGTCTAGTTGAAAGCCACTGCAGGAGGGTTGAACAAGATGACCTTTGAGGGTCTCTTCCAATCCAGTGAATTCTATGATTCAAGAAATGTACAAAGTGTTGTGTGAATGAAAACAAATATTAAGAGTTCAGAAGTGATACTGGGGGGGGAACCACACACCAAGATTCACTACTAGCAAGAGTGAGTTATCTATTAGAAGGAGACAAAATAAAATACAAGGATGAAAGATTGACATTCATGCACTGGGATGCCTAAGTGTTTTAGTAAATGCTTCTTAAACAACAGCATTATCTGTTTCTTGATGAAGTGTTGAGAACAGCTACATTTCAGGGTGTCTGGATGAAATAATATGTGGTGATGGCTAAGGTTTTCCTTTTGCTTATTGCTACCTCTCAAGATTTACCAAATCATCTTGTCACTGATTTGTGGGCCCCAAGCTCAGTTTTATCTTTGATAAGACCTGTGATGTAGTTAACTACTGGTGATGGCTACCTCTGGAAAAAACCCTCTGAAACTAAAGATTATTTTATTTTAATTGTATTTTGATATTTTAAATTGTTATTTCAAATATTTTCACTTCAGTCTGTGCTGACATTGCCTTGTCAATGCATAGATGACATCTATGGCATCAAAATGACATCTACGCTTCAAGTTGGCAGATCACATAATGATTTAATGAGATATCATAAATGCCTGTTTCTGTTATGAACTAATTTTTAACAGCTTTTCATTTCTCCTATTTTTTCCTGAGTGAATGAAAAGTAAGAAAGATGACAGCAGTGTCCACAGTTACAGTTTCAAAGATGGTATGGCATGACATTTCCAATCTGTTTTCAGTGGTCTTACCATGCCTGGGAGGAGAAACAAGGCTTTTTCACAGAATCACACAGAATCACAGAATCATCAGGTTGGAAGAGACCTCAAAGATCATCGAGTCCAACCTGTCACCACAGACCCTCATGACTAGACCATGGCACCAAGTGCCACGTCCATCCCCTCTTGAACGCCTCCAGGGATGGTGACTCCACCACTCCCCGGGCGGGCAGATTCCAATGGCGAACGACTCTCTCAGTGAAGAACCTTCTCCCACCTCAAGCCTAAACTTCCCTGGCACAGCTTGAGACTGTGTCCTCTTGTTCTGTTTTATTGCAGAATAGAACACATCATCATTACTGACTGGATTTTCTGTGTTGCTTCTACGGAAGAGCAACTCTCTCCATTGTAGAGGATTAGCACTCTTCTGATTCATCTCTTGAGATATGAGACAACCCTCAGTGCTATTTACTAAAGCATACAGATGATTCCTAGATATATCTGCAGGAAATACATGTCTAACTAGAGAAATTATACTTAATTAGGAGGAGAGTTCACTGACTAAATAAACTAAGATTTTACAAAGTGGATTAATTTTTGGTTAAAAAATAAAAAAAGAAACTAAGAGACCGTAGAGGCCCTGGCAATACACAGTGTGAGATTAATACCTAAAGTCTGTATTGCTGTCTATGCTTTGAAATATTTATGTAAAATATTCATGCTTTGTTATGGTTATAGACTCATCTACTTGGGATTAACCCAGAACATTGTTTAAACCCTGCATTTTCTTGAATGAAAAGGATGCAAAAGGGCCCTGTGCAGTGGTGCTTTGAACCCATACACTAAGCATTGCACTGAAATGCTCATTCTTCCATTATCATATATAGTGTTCCCTGGGTATCTTCCAAGTCAATTCTTCCATAACACATTACAATGAATGTATTATGCTTCTGACTGTTGATTATGGGTAATGTTATGACATATCCCTTTGGGTTCTGTATAGCACTTTAAACTGTGATATGAATTGGCTTTGCACAGACCATCTACATTTCTAGGCAGTCAGTCTGTGAGGGTAAATGCCATGTGGTGAAGGAGAGCTCATGTTAAAGTTTTCATCCTGAAATAGCCCTTTTGGGCTCATACACAAACATGTAACCCTTGTTATCTTGGAGAATATTCAACAAAGTAAAAAAGAACACAATTTATAGAGTTGTGGTTGTAGCTGAGTGTTTGTGGGTTACTGCCTGCTTTAAGACTTGATATGCTAAGATGCCTGCATGCATGCTTCTTTCATGTTAACATTATTAGAAGTGTCTGCCAGCTCAGTTGGTGGATGGGTCAATGAGGGATTTGTTGAGGTTGATCTGCTGGATGATGTTGATCTTGTGGAAGTAGAGAGGCTTTGCAGGGGACCTCGACGGCTGGGCAGATGGGCACAATCCAAGGGCATGAGATTGAACACATACAGGTGCCAGGTTTGCACATTGGCCACAGCAACCCCATGCAGTGCTACAGGCTGGGGTCAGAGTGGCTGGAGAGCAGCCAGGCAGAGAGGGACCGGGGGTGCTGGTTGATTGTAGGCTGAACATGAGCTGCAGTGTGCCCAGGCAGCCAAGAAGGCCAATGGCATCCTGGCCTGCATCAGGAACAGTGTGGCCAGCAGGAGCAGGAGGTCATTCTGCCCCTGTACACTGCACTGGTTAGGCTGCACCTTGAGTCCTGTGTCCAGTTCTGGGCCCCTCAGTTTAGGAAGGAGGTTGACTTGCTGGAACAGAGAAGGGCAACAAAGTTGGTGAGGGGTTTGGAACACAAGCCCTACAAGGAGAGGCTAAGGGAGCTGGGGTTGCTTAGCCTGGAGAGGAGGAGACTCAGGGGAGACCTCATGCTGCTCTACAACTCCCTGAAGGGAGGTTGTAGACAGGCAGAGGTTGTCTCTCTCTCCCAGGCAGCCATCATCACTTCAAGAGGACACAGTCTCAAGCTGCGCGAGGGAGGTTTAGGCTGGAGGTTAGGAAGAAGTTCTACAGAGAGAGTGATTGCCCATTGGAATGGGCTGCCTGAGGAGGTTGTGGAGTCACCATCATTGGAGGTGTTCAGGAGAAGACTTGATGGGGGGCTTGGTTGCATGGTTTAGTTGATTAGGTAGTGTTGGATGATGGGTTGGACACGCTGATCTTGAAGGTCTCTTCCAACCTGGTTTATTCTATTCTATTTATGCAAGGTTATTAAGGTAGCATGGTAACCTGAAAGGAACAATGGCAAATGGATAAATGGTCATAGTAATGTCTGAAACCTGTGAAATTACAGCCAGAGAAATACAGAAGCTTTGCTTCAGCCAGTGATCAATACCTTTCCCAAATATTGTTGAAAGGATTTCTTCTTAAGAACTGTCATGAGAAATTTAATAATATTCTTGTATGCATTGCCTTTAAATAATCCTGTGATTTGAAAAAGTTATTCTGATTATATGATTATCATTTCAACTGTATTTTTATACAGCCAGTATCTTCAAGGTGCCCATTAGCTTGATAGATCAAGTATGGAATCTTATTTTATTCATTTTTGCCTGCAGTTTGTATAATGTTAGAATTTTTCCTTCTGGGGCTGAGACAAACAATTCTGGTCTGAAGGTGTCTATGCTTATGTATAATGAAATTGCCTAAGCAGATTTTTTCGCCTGGCAAAAATTCCACGCTGGTCCTTAGCTCCTCTCCTCTAATCCATGGTAACTGCACTGTTATGTGCAGACCTGTTCATATCAATGAGAAATCATGAAATTGCTCCACTCATCTTGCTTCTTCAGAAGTATTGCATTTCATTTTCTATCACAGTTGCTAGCTTGTGCTTTGAACAGGAAAAAGAGGATACACATGGTTTGATGCCAAGAATAATTTTGCTCTCAAGTCTGAACAAAACCTCTTGATAAAGTTCATGATACCACATCTGTGGGCTAATCAGCATCAGGTTGACTGGACCAGCTTTGCCCTACTTCCTTTGAGTTCTTTGATTAAAAGTTACTAGTGTAATGAATAATGTAGAATCTTTAAGACCTGTCAACATACACCTAAATATTCATAATATTGCAAGCTTGAAATAGTCTCTGATTGCACAGCTGAAGACTGTCCTAAGGATCCCCAGACCTCTGAGGTCCCAGAGCAATCAGGATAAAGGAGTACTTTGTCCTGGATGATGAGGACTTGATTAGGGATCAGTTAAGCAGTCTGGAAATCCATAAACCCATGAGTCCCAAAGATGTACCCACAGTGCTGAGGGAGCTGGCAGAAGTCGTTGCTAGCTACTCTCCATCACTTTTGGTATGTGATGGGAAACGGAATGTGCCTGAGACTGGAGGAAAATAAATGTCACTCCAGTCTTCAGAAATGGCAAGAAGGAGGATCTGGGTAGCTATATACTGGTCAGCCTCACCTCCATCCCTGGAATGGTGATGGAGCAACTTATCTTTGGCACTGTCTCTAGGCATATCAAGAATAAAAAGGTCATTTGGAGCAGTCATTGGGGTTTTCAGAGTAGAAGTCATGCTTAGCCAACCTGATTGCCTTTTATGAGGGCATAACCAGTGAATATATGATGGCTGTGCAGCGGATGTGCTTTATCTTGACCTCATAGGTGTTTGACACACATCTCCCATAGCATCCTTGCAGCTAAACTGAGGAAGTGTTGTGTCTGGGTGGTGGATAGTTAGGTGGATGTAACTGGTTCAAGGAAAGAAGTGAGAGAGCTGTGGTCAGTGGGACAGAGTCTAGTTGG
>CM037636.1:5616547-5654352 GCA_015227895.2 Colaptes auratus
TGAGGAGAGGCTGAGGGAGCTGGGGTTGCTTAGCCTGGAGAAGAGGAGCTCAGGGGTGACCTTCTTGCTCTCTACAACTACCTGAAGGGAGGTTGTAGATAGGCAGAGGTTGGTCTCCTCTCCCAGGCAGCCAGTACCAGAACAAGAGGACACAGTCTCTGGCTGTGCCAGATGAGGTTTAGGCTGGATGTTAGGAAGAAGTTCTACACAGAGAGAGTGATTGCCCATTGGAATGTGCTGCCCGTGGAGGTGGTGGAGTCACCTTCACTGGAGGTGTTCAGGAGGAGACTTGCTGGGGTGCTTGGTGCCATGGGTTAGTTGTTTGGGTGGGTTGGATTGGTTGATGGGTTGGACGTGGTGATCTTGAAGGTCTCTTCCAACCTGTTTTTTTCTATTGTATTCTCGTCTATTGTATAATAATACTTGATATTGGTGGGGAATGGGGGCCCACTGGTGTAAGGGGTTTCCAAGTATGTATTGGAGTGCCTCCACTGAATGATTCCAGTATAATAGCTACAGTAGAAAAGAAAATGGAAAATATGAAGAAGTAGATGCTTTTTCTGGAGCTCAACAAACTTGGGAGGTCAGCATGAAAAGGGGCTAGTGAGAAGCTGTTGTAGCCTTGGGTAGCTCCTCAGGGATGCAGTAGTTTGTCTAGCCATGAGACTGGCCAAGTAGCTTCTTTAATTAAGCTGCTCTGCCAATGCTGCTGCTGCCCTCCAGACACATTTTTTAAAATCTGGATGTTTCTAAGATGATTTAGGTGCTCCCAAAAGCTTCAACTCCAAGTATAGAAGCTACAGCTTCCTTAACCTAATGAAAACAGAAATGCAACACTATATATATGCATTGTATGCTGTAGTATTGTATATCTATGCATATGTACAGTGAACGAAACACAGGGGTTATGCAGCTATTCCTGCTGGGAAGAAAGGGAACTCCGGGAGGCCTCCTTGTCCTGAAGGCAACAGAGTCCTTTATTAGGCATAGGATGCCACCTGCAGCAACAACTTGCAGCTGAAAATGAGGGACAATAAAATTACAGGCATAAGTGAAGTGAATAGAAATTCATACTTTAAATAAAATGGACAAATGCACAGGACTGAAATTGGAGAATCTTTAAAATACATCAAGATGCTTAATGCATCCTTTAGTAAGAACATATCTTGTGAATTTTTAGGTAGGATATATCCAGAAACATATACAAAAAGGCACCATGAACATCAAATACACATGGGATGACACCAGAGGGGGGCAGGAATTGATCTGCTGGAGGGCAGAGAGGCTTGCAGAGGGACCTCGACAGGCTGCGACAGATGGGCAGAGGCAAGGGCAGGAGATTGAACACATCCAAGTGCCAGGTGCTGCACATTGGCCACAGCAACCCCAGCAGTGCTACAGGCTGGGGTCAGAGTGGCTGGAGAGCGGCCAGCAGAGAGGGACCTGGGGGTGCTGGTTTTTGGAGGCTGAACATGAGCCTGCAGTGTGCCCAGGCAGCCAAGAGGGCCAATGGCATCCTGGCTGCATCAGGAACAGTGTGGCCAGCAGGAGCAGGGAGGTCATTCTGCCCCTGTACACTGCACTGGTTAGGCCACACCTTGAGTCCTGTGTCCAGTCTGGGCCCCTCAGTTTAGGAAGGTGTTGACTTGCTGGAAGTGTCCAGAGAAGAGCAACAAAGTTGTGTGAGGGGTTTGGAACACAATGGCCTATGAGGAGAGGCTGAGGGAGCTGGGTTGCTTAGCCTGGAGAAGAGGAGACTGAGGGGTGACCTTATTGCTCTCTACAACTACCTGAAGGGAGGCTGTAGACAGGTGGAGGTTGGTCTCTTCTCCCAGGCAGGCAGCACCAGAACAAGAGGACACAGTCTCAAGATGTGCCAGGGGAGGTTTAGGGTGGGATGTTAGGAAGAAGTTCTATACAGAGAGAGTGATTGCCCATGGAATGTGCTGCCCGGGGAGGTGGTGGAGGTCACCATCACTGGAGGTGTTCAGGAGGAGACTTGATGGGTGTGCTTGGTGCCATGGTTTAGTTGTTTGGGTGGGTTGGATTGGTTGATGGGTTGGACACGATGATCTTGAAGGTCTCTTCCAACCTGGTTTATTGTATTGTATTGCATTATTGGAATTAAATTTATTTTATCAAATCCTGTGGTGGCTTGAGAATCCCCCCCCAACTTTAAATTTGCCAGCCCAGCCCAGGAAATGCAAGCTGTATTTACAGCAAAACTACACTCTACGATGGAATGCAATGAATAAGTACAAAATATACAGGAGTTACAATATTTACAGGTATTTACATTTTATAAACAGCACAAGAACCCCCCTGGCTGAAATCAGGGGAGGTGAATAGCTTCTCCCTCCCTGCCCCTTCCCTTACCCTCCTGAACACAAATGGCAGAGAGACCTTAGACTTAGCCAAAACAATGCAGCCAAGGTCAAGCAGAAGCAAGTTAGTATCTCCCAGAGTGAAGAGCCAATAGAGAGAGAGATTGTTTTCATTACTAGCTTATGTTTGTTATCTGTCCAATGGATTGTTTAGAACTTATCATTATTTTCCTTTTTACACCCAATAGTGATTTATTTACATTTTACCACTTTCTGTTCTAGGTCTGTGAAAAAAATTTTAAAGGCATAGCCTAAAACTACCACAAGTCTTTAACAGCCCTTTAAGAATACTTGGAAACTTACATTGTGATTGCTCTTAGTTAAAAAAGTCTATTTGCAAATATTAGGAGTATTCAACACTGAAGTAGGAATTAAGGACTTTCCATCTAAGTAGTTAGATGGACCTGAGCTTTTCAATAAACCTCATAGTTGTTTTCACTTTATGTGGACACACTACCATCCCCTATTTCTGTATACTTGAAATCTGAGGAGCTGCAACCTGTTACAGATTCAGACTTTAGAGCTCACTTTAAAATATTTACAAACCCGTTTTGGAAACTTCTCACTGGTTAGGCCACACCTTGAGTCCTGTGCCCAGTTATGGGCCCCTCAATTTCAGAAGGACATAGAGACAATTGAATGTGTCCAGAGATTGGGCAACGAGGCTGGGGAGTGGTCTCAAGCACAAGCCCTACAAGGAGAGGGAGCTGGTATTGTTTAGCCTGGAGAAGAGGAGGCTCAGGGGAGACCTTATTATGTCTACAACTACCTGAAGGGAGGTTGTAGCCAGGTGGGGGTTGGTCTCTTCTCCCAGGCAACCAGCACCAGAACAAGAGGACACCAGTCTCAAGCTGTGCCAGGGGAAGTTTAGGCTGGAGGTGAGGAGAAAGTTCTTCCCAGAGAGAGTTGTTAGCCATTGGAATGTGCTGCCCAGGGAGGTGGTGGAGTCACTGTCCCTGGAGGTGTTCAAGAGGGGATTGGACATGGCACTTGGTGCCATGGTTTAGTAGTCATGAGGTGTTGGGTGACTACGATTTTACACTTTGATAGAGTAGAGCTTTCAGTCATTAAAATCATCAGCAGGTGGGAACAAATATTTTAAGAGTTTGGAAGAACACGAAATCTGCAATGGAAAAGATGAAGGTGGGTGGTAGTAGCAGCTCTGGCATCTTTTTGAACAAAACAACTTCTTTGCTACTATACTATAAGGTAAAAAAGTCCCTGAAATCAGAGTGTGATACGACAGCACTCAGCTGTACTCCATTTCAGAGACAAACAGCAGCTTTGAGGTTCAAGAATATTCGTAAATTTTTTTTCTATACCTTCCTGCAGTTTATTGGGTAATACTCAAGGAACCCGAAACTGCACAGTTTCAAACTCTAAGATCAACTATTCAATCTAAATAGCTCCCAGTAGTGTCAGAATTCATTTTCTTCCACTGCTGGTGGGGAAAAAAAGGCAGGTTGTGACTTTCTGTCCCTGGAAATATTGATAGGAAAATATGAGGAGACCCAAAGGAAGCCCTTTTTTGATGGTGGATTTCCAGAGAAAGAGCAGCCTTTTCTGAGGTTTGTCTACAGGAGAAGCAGCAGTTTCTGCTGGTATCTCTTGCATTTCCTGCACAGCCTGGGGTTTGGCTGCTGTGCCTTACCTCAGCCAGTGCAAGTGACAGGTAAGCTGGGAGGCCTCAATGTCTGTTTGCCGTGATGGTGACCCCCATTGCTGAAGTGCTGGTGCCATCATAGCTGAGCCTGCATGGTGAAGTCACTAGGAACTGGATACTGGTGGTGGCCTCCAAGATCTTCCATCTGAATTGGGGTTTGTGAGAAGCCTCCTTATGCTTTTGAGGGATATTTATGAAAGGGATTTCATATGATGTGCCCTGAAATGCACGAAATCTCTTTTACAGGGTAAAGCCTACCTCTGTGCTAAGGAAATTTGTTATGGATCGCGTTGCACCTGCTGCTGTTATTCACACCAAGCTCAGTCATGCCAGCTTCAAAAATGACACCACTGTCTGGAGCAAAGTATTATGGGGCTTGAAGTCCAGACCATAATATGGGAGGCTTCCTGTTCCAGTTGCTGCTTCTGGGTTCCAGGCTTTTGGGTGTTGTCTTTTCCTCTGGGATGGCAGTGGGACAAGGAGGGGTGAGGTGTAGTTTTCTGGCTTGGGCTTCTGTCTCTCTTGCTTCTGCTTGCTGCTGCTTTGTGCTGTGCTTTTGCTGCAAACAGACTGAGGGAATTATGCATTTTGTACTGTGCTGATCTGATTTTGCTCAGTAAGCTCTATTCTTTTCTCACTTTGTTTTGGTCTCAATCCTGAGTTTGTGTGTTACTTCTGTGTTGGGAAACAGTCCCGTTAACCCTCAGGTTTGGCTGCTTAGGCCCATGCACCTCAGATGAGGAGTAATTGGCTTTTATGACACTTGGCCTTCCCAAACCCACCACTTGTCAGCAGCAGCATCTCCATCTCTCCTCTTTAACATTATCTGAGGCACAAGGTGTCTAGGCATGTGAGATGGAGCCAAGCATTGCTGCTAAAAGGACATTTGCTGGCTGAGAGTGTTAACTCTAGGGGGAAAAAAGAAATCATCCCTTTGAGAACATCTGATTTTAGGATAAGTCTTAAACCAAGAAAACCTAACATTAGAATCTCCACAAGAGGGAATCTGTAAATATTTACATAGCTTTAGTTTGCAGGGTCTGCATTTGAGAGTCATGGTGGCAATGATTCATCAGATGTAATTATTTTTTCTCGTAGGGCTACCTGAGTTCTGAGATAAAAACTCATTACTCTGAGCTAAAGGACACAGAAAGCACCAAATAACAATAATTTGTGTTGTCTGTAACACAGAATAGGTACATGTACTGTTGCCAGCCCTCAATCATTCCAGTGGGATGCAAAGATGATTATGATATGAGGTGCTGGGGAAGGGGGGTGTCAGTGCTCCACAAAAACTAGCCCATACCCAGTAAATTGCAGGAGGCAGTCTGTCAGAAGTTAATGGATTTACTCAGATATACAAGTAAATACTTGCATGGCTTGTTGGATTCTCATACTCGGCAGGAAAGATGGCAGGGGAATTTGATTTCATGTGGTAGGAAAAGCTAGAAAAACAAAGGTTGATGGAAGGAATAATTAGGTACAGCTAACATGTAAAGGGACAATTCATTCACTGAAGAGAGGTTAAGAGAAAAGTACAATGAAAATAGGTCTCCATCTGCTATGCTAGTTATTACCAACTACAGAGGAGTGACCATGTCCTTGACCATGGTTGCTTCAAGTGGTGCAAGTGGTGTTCAGTGATGGTCATGGGCTCTGGCATGGAGAACAAGGCCATCTTGGGTGCAGGTCTTCACAGGCCTGAGCCCCTATATCCCCCAGACTTCTCTTTATTTGCCAGGGCTGTGCATTTGATTGCTACCTATGGTAGCTCAGCCATGCTGAAAGGCCAGAATTTGGGAAGTACAGGGAGAAGAAATAAAGAGAGTTGATTATAATAAAGAGAAAAACTCTCCCCAAGGGGCTTGTGTTTATAGAAACATTCCAATTCAACCATATGGTGCATTCTACTCTTATCAAATGTTATTCTCCAACAATAAAGTTTGCTAAAACCCACCAGGATTCAGCCTGAGATCTGCCACAAAAGTTTTTTTAAATCACAGTATCTTTTTCCATTAAAAAGTCATCCAGAGAAACAAACTGAAAAAAACCCAAAACCTAACAAACACAAAACCAAATGACAACAATAAAAGCAACACAAAAATAAACCATGAAAAAAACCAAAACAAACCATGAAGCTGGATGATTTTTTCCATGGCAATACACCACAGGCCTGCTGTGTACCTGTCATAGTATCATAGCATAGTATCATAGTATCAGTCAGGGTTGGAAGGGACCACAAGGATCATCTAGTTCCAACCCCCCTGCCATGGGCAGGGACACCCCACACTAGAGCAGGCTGGCCAGAGCCTCATCCAGCCTGGGCTTAAACACCTCCAGGGACGGGGCCTCAACCACCTCCCTGGACAACCCATTCCAGGGCTTCACCACTCTCATGGGGAAGAACTTCCTCCTCACCTCCAGCCTGAATCTCCCCACCTCCAGCTTCATTCCATTCCCCCTAGTCCTATCACTAACTGAGATGCTGAGAAATCCATCCCCAGCCTTCCTGTAGACCCCTTCAGATACTGGAAGGCCACAATGAGGTCACCTCAGAACCTTCTCTTCTCCAGACTGAACAGCCCCAACTCCTTCAGTCTGTCCTCACAGGAGAGGTGCTCCAGCCCTCTGATCATCCTCATGGCCCTTCTCTGGACACCTTCCAGCACCTCCAGATCCCTCTTGGAATAGGGGCTCCAGAACTGGAGGCAGTACTCCAGGTGGGGTCTCACCAGGGCTGAGTAGAGGGGAGAATCCCCTCCCTTGACCTGCTGGCCACACTTCTCCTGATGCAGCCCAGGATCTGATTGGCTTTCCGGGCTGCAAGTGCACATTGAGAGCTCCTGTTGAGCTTCTCGTCCACCAGCACCCCCAAGTCTCTCTCCTCAGGGCTGCTTCCCAGCCAGTCCCTGCCCAGCCTGGATTTGTGCCTGGGATTGCCTTGACCCAGCTGCAGGACCCTGCCCTTGGTCTTGTTGAAGCTCATGAGGTTGGCTTGTGCCCACCTCTCCAGCCTGTCCAGGTCCCTCTGGATGGATCCCTTCCCTCCAGCCTGTCTGCTGCACCACACAGCTTGGTGTCATCAGCAACCTTGCTGAGGGTGCACTCACTGCCACTGTCCATGGCACCCACAAAGATGTTGAACAAGCCTGGTCCCAGGATTGATCCCTGAGGGACTCTGCTTGTCACTGGCCTCCATTGTCTTCTTGATCTGATGGTTTCTTCTTTAGTGCACAGTCAAAGCCAATAACAGACTCACAAAACCTGAAGGAAACATTTCCCATGTCCCCTTTCACAATGTAATTTTATCCAGTTGTGCAGAAGCAGCTTCCTCCAGACTTTGCTTATGGGCCTGTTACAATTTGAAGGGGGAACTTTATCCTAGTTCCTGACTGCAAAGACTGAATGTAAAAGAAAAAATAATTATTATCATTGGATACAAAAGAAAGGTAATGATAAATTCTGTATAATTTATTGCCTTGGTAATGAGGATATAGAGCAGAGGCATAAACAGTTCTTTCTCTCCTTCCTTCTTCTGTTGCTTCTGCTTGCAACTTCTCTCTCCCCGTCTCTTCTGTGGCCTTGCCAGGGGATCTCTGTTTTGACTGCTGTGTGAGGTAATGGGAAGGAGGGAGGGAGGGAGGGAGGGAATGGTGGAGGAGGTGAACAGTCCCCCTGGATCCACCCACAGGGGTCTAGGAGTTTCTGTGTTGCTTATAAATTGTAAATCTATCTATAATGTACATCCCTTGTGTATTTTGTACATATTCATTACATTTCACGCTTCTAGATTTCAGTTTGCTTGTGAATATTACTTCATTTGCTTCTACCCCAAACTGAGCTCGTCTGGCCATTTATTTTGGGGCTAGTTCTCAAAGTTAGTTGGGGGTAATTTCAAGCCAGCACAGGGTCTTTGTTAAAACACTGCCATCTTTATTGTCCCTTCTCCCACCTTTTCTTTTTTTTAATTTGTGACTTTGTTAGCATGGAGAATTTAAGAGCTTTTGGTTAATACACAGCACTGACTTGACCTGAGGTAGTTATTTTTCAGATGAGTTTTTGCGCTTGAATGATCCCTTCTTGCCAAGTATTTCCTTTGGTGATGAACTTTTGTTATTAAAACATGCCAGCAAGACAACTTGCAAGAACCTTCCAGCCTGAAGCTTGGAGGGGGATGTACCTTCAGCACCCTTAAAGCAAAGATGGGATCAGATCCAGGCAGAGGAGTAATGTTATAAACAGCCCAGAACGGGTTAGGCAAAAACTATTTTTAGAAATCACTTTAATTGTAGAAGAGTAATAGGAGGCAGAAGCACCAAGACCTTTCCCCTAGAGATGACCTTCAAGCATCTGTTTCTTACTTTGAGCTTTATCAGGAGAAGCTTCAGTAGGGGCAGACCTAAAGGTCTGTCTTGGGAGCTAGGTGTTGGCTGCATGAGCCTTCTTGCCAACTTTGCTAATGAAGTTACTCTCTGGGAGTAGCAGTGATGCACAGTTTTGCTGAGAGAGGCATGTGGTTCCCTTTCATATTTTCTAGACCTATCTTAGTACTTATGATCTGAGCACAAAAATGTGCACATGTACAAAGAAATCAGCCAAAGCATTGTAGTTTGAAAGAGGGAGCCAGTCTCTGTACAAACTGGAAACTGGGAAGAGTAACTAAATCAAAAAGGCCTCTAAGTTGCAGACCATGGACTGGAAGCTGAGCTTTCTCTCAGTTAAATCTGTAACATCCACACAGCCATAAACGCCAGTAGTAGAATTCTGCATTAATACAATACAATGCAATACAATACAATACAATACAATACTACAATACAATACACCAGGTTGGAAGAGACCTTCAAGATCATCATGTCCAACCCATCGACCAATCCAACCCACCTAAACAACTAACCCGTGGCACCAAGCACCCCATCAAGTCTCCTCCTGAACACCTCCAATGATGGTGACTCCACCACCTCCCCGGGCAGCACATTCCAATGGGCAATCACTCTCTCTGTATAGAACTTCTTCCTAACATCCAGCCTAAACCTCCCCTGGTGCAGCTTGAGACTGTGTGCTCTTGTTCTGGTACTGGCTGCCTGGGAGAAGAGACCAACCTCTGCCTATCTACAACCTCCCTTCAGGTAGTTGTAGAGAGCAAGAAGGTCACCCCTGAGCCTCCTCTTCTCCAGGCTAAGCAACCCCAGCTCCCTCAGCCTCTCCTCACTGGGCTTGTGTTCCAAACCCCTCACCAACTTTGTTGCCCTTCTCTGGACACCTTCCAGCAAGTCAACATCCTTCCTGAACTGAGGGGCCCGGAACTGGACACAGTACTAGAGGTGTGGCCTAACCAGTGCAGTGTACAGGGGCACAATGACCTCCCTGCTCCTGCTGGCCACACTGTTCCTGATGCAGGCCAGGATGCCATTGGCCCTCTTGGCTGCCTGGGCACACTGCAGGCTCATGTTCAGCCTACCATCGACCAGCACCTCCAGGTCCCTCTCTGCCTGGCCGCTCTCCAGCCACTCTGACCCCAGCCTGTAGCACTGCATGGGGTTGTTGTGGCCAATGTGCAGAACCTGGCACTTGGATGTGTTAAATCTCCTGCCCTTGGCCTCTGCCCATCTGTCCAGGCTGTCGAGGTCCCTCTGCAAAGCCTCTCTACCCTCCAGCAGATCAACTCCTGTCCCCAGCTTGGTGTCGTCCACAAATTTACTGATGAGGTAGTCAATGCCCTCATCCAGATCACAAATAAAGATGTGTTAAAGAGCATGAGCAGCATGTCTCTGGAGGGTTATGTCTTCAGCAGAAGAGATTTGGGGTTACTTCTAACAGTTTTGAATTGAGGGAGAAGAGAAAGGTTTTGATTAGACATAGTATGGCTTGTAAAACGAGGCTTAATTAAAAAGTGAGTGAATCAGGGCAGTGACAACAGGTGGCAGTGTTGCCTCAGAAAAATCCATTGCTTATTTTTATCAGTTTTGTCTGGGATTTCCACTTTTAAAGGGATGGGAAGGAATAATAACCCTTTCTCACCATGGAGACCATCCGGAGTCAGAAGACGTGACTATTGCTAGCTTTCATCTGAGGTTAGTTTTCTTCTTGTATTTCCCACCCCTACCCCCCTCTCCCCCACTTCCTTCCCCCCTCCCAGTCAGCTTGAGTATTTGTGTGAAGTTTTCATGCTTGGAATTGACTTTGAATCCTACAGTTACAAATGCACACCAAGGCTAGTTTACTAATATTTGCTTGGTATGCTGGGGTTTGAATACCTAAGGGGCCAAATCAACTGGAAAGCAATTCAACTGATGAAGGGATGAGCTGAAGTGGTTCAGGATAGTCTGCCTGCCTGTCAGCTCTTCTGGCAATTCCTTAAGGTTTTTTATTTCCTGGCTTTGCAAACAGTAGTCTTTTTTCCCTGGCCATAGTGTGAGAGACTTGAAAGTGGGTGCAGTAGGAAATGTCACCAGGCAGATGAACAAACCTACTCACAAAGCTGATAAAACCCAATAAATGACCTGTGTTTCAGGCTCACAGCTTTCTCTGTCCTTTTAGTTACAAGGCTAAAGAAAAGTGATGTTCTGCAGTTCTGAACAGGGTTCAAGGCATCACTGCTCCTTACCCTGTCAGCGATGTTTCCTCATGTGCCCTCTGGGAACTTCTCTAAATTCCCTCCCTGATGGTTAGTCTGTACAATGGAGATAGAGGTTCAATTGCCTGTCTTCAGGGTGAAGTTTGTTTTGCTCTGCTGTCCTCTGCTACAGGAGTTCTGGTATTGAATCAGACTTGTTAGTTGTGTAATATGAATAAAACTAGCAGTATTTGCTTGAGAGTTCAAAGCACATGGGTAAAGTCACTTCATATTAAGTGCTTCAGTGGATTGAGACCAGAGATGACCTGATCCTAAACTGGAAACCAGCAGTTATATCACTGACCTAGAATATGGAAAGATCTAGATTAAATTTTCTCACCTGCCAGAAAGCATTTGAAGCTTCCAGCTAACAGGAAAGAGCACTAATTTGCAGGAAATGGGATATTACTATATTCTAAGCTCTGAATTCCTGTATTAATATTAATTTTGGGCCCAAGAATGAAAATTATAACTTGCTTCCTTGCCTATGGCACTCAGATGAGTACAAAGAAGTGCAGAACAGATCTTGCCTGCTGTGCTGATGTAAGGTGTGCTGCTTATGGCTATGTAGCAAAAGCACCTAGGCAGGGATGACACTTTCTTTTGGTTGCCTTCCCCTGATGGTTCAATGTACAAGGCTGTATTGGGTAAGTCCTTGTTCTTTGTTTCTGAAAGAATGTGGACATGCACATTCTGCATCTATTTCTTTTTTTTTTTTTTTTTTTATTTCCTTCTTCCCCATATTACCCCTGGAACAAGTAACACCTCTGTTCTCCCTAGGTACCTCCTGGGGTGGGGCTAGATTCAGTGGCACTCCTCTCCTAGTTAGCTCATCCACCATTTGCATCATGAAGTTATTATCAATGCCGTGGAGGAACATCCTGGACTGTGGCTGGCTGGCTGAGGTGGCCTTCCAGCAAGTATCTGGGTAGTTAAGATCCCTTGTATGAACCAGGCCCTGTAATTGTGAGGCTGCTATCAGTTGCCCATAGAAGGCCTCATCAACATCCTTGTCCTGATTAGGTGGTCTGTTACAGACCCCTGCAACACTATCACCCACGCTAGCCTGCCCCATAATTTGCACCCACAAACTCAACTCACTTCTCATCTGCCCCTGGACAGAACTCAATACAATCCAGTTGCTCTCTCTCATGAAGATCAACTCTACTACTCACTTGGCTGACCTGTCTGTACTAGAAAGGACATAGCCATCCATGACCACATTCCAGTCACATTGACTGTCCCACTGTGTGTCTGTAATTGCCACCAGATCATAACCCCTTGACCACACACAGATTTCTAGCTCCTTGTGTTTATTCCCCATGCTGTGTGCATTGGTGTACAGACATTTCATTGAGTGAGCTGAACACACTGGCTCCACCCTTTGAGGTCTTTCTTGAGCACCTGTGCAAGAAAAAGAGAAAGCTGATGTAAGGTTTCTTCCTGTTCAGTGGGGAATGGGAATGGCAGGATAGGAGTGGGAAGGAAAAATAAGTCCTTGTCACTATGATGCTAAACAAAAGTATGCTTCTCTGTGAAAGAAACTTGTTCTGCTTTGAAGTCAGTGGAAGAACTAATGACATGGAGGAGTTGAATGTGTAACACCATGAAAATGTGTGTATTTTCAGCCTTAAACTGAAAGTAATTAGTGTCTTCTAGCACTTCCAAAGAGGCATTTTTCTGCCACCTGCTGTGGATGTTGTTCCCAACGAGTGGTTCACAAAAAAATATTCATAGCACTTCATGCCAACACACAGCTCTTTAGTTTGAGCATGATCCCTACAGGCTTAAATTCTTGTACATGAAACATTTCCTTCATAAGAAAGTTTGGGTGACTAACAAGGTGCTGAAAGGCATACTCCTAAAGGAATGCATTTGCAGAGTCTGGGGTGTTTTATCTTCTCTTTCACGGTGATAGCTGATGACAGTGAAATGATTTAAAATCTGCTGGGACCACTTGAGGACACTATTGTTATTGGCACTATCATGCAAAACATAGTAGTTATGCTCCTGGCACACTGGTGTATTGGCCAGTTAGATGGATGCCTTCTGATTGTCACTTGTTTAATGAGTGTTCCCTTTGTTTCTTCCACTTCTTCTTTCCTCGTTGCATTGATTGTGTAATTCTGCCTTTTCACTCTTGCTTTTTTTGGTACCAAGAACCCTTCACTATACTTCACTACTACATATCTCTCTCTGTCTCCCCTTTTGTTTAGGGAGGAGGGTTTTTTAGAATCTCTCTCCTAGAGACTGATTTTACTCATGCACAGATATGGTCCTGGTTTTCTTAGTGTGAACTTCTGAACTTCCTTTCTCTCTTACTTGCATCCTTTTCTCTTTAGTGTAAATTGTAAATAATTCTTTATTGAATTTAAACTCTACGCTGGGCCTAAGTTCAAACAGACTTATGAGGCTACCTATGAGGCACAAATCCAGGCTGGGAAGTGGACTGGCTGGAGAGCAGCCCTGAGGAGAGAGACTTAATCAGTGGTGCTGGTGGACGAGAAGCTCAACAGGAGCTCTCAATGTGCACTTGCAGCCCGGAAAGCCAATCAGATCCTGGGCTGCAGCAAGAGAAGTGTGGCCAGCAGGGCAAGGGAGGTGATTCTGCCCCTCTGCTCAGCCCTGCTGAGACCCCACCTGGAGTACTGCCTCCAGTTCTGGAGCCCCTATTGCAAGAGGGATCTGGAGGTGCTGGAAGGTGTTCCAGAGAAGGGCCACGAGGATGATCAGAGGGCTGGAGCACCTCTCCTATGAGGACAGACTGAAGGAGTTGGGGCTGTTCAGTCTGGAGAAGAGAAGGCTCTGAGGGGACCTCATTGTGGCCTTCCAGTATCTGAAGGGGGCTACAAGAAGGCTGGGGAGGGACTTCTCAGGATCTCAGGTAGTGATAGGACTAGGGGGAATGGAATGAAGCTGGAGGTGGGGAGATTCAGGCTGGAGGTGAGGAGGAAGTTCTTCCCCATGAGAGTGGTGAAGCCCTGGAATGGGTTATCCAGGGAGGTGGTTGAGGCCCCATCCCTGGAGGTGTTTAAGCCCAGGCTGGATGAGGCTCTGGCCAGGCTGATCTAGTGTGGGGTGTCCCTGCCCGTGGCAGGGGGGTAGGAACTAGATGATCCTTGTGGTCCCTTCCAACCCTGACTGACACTATGATACTATGATTCTCATATGAAAGGCTTTAGCAAGATTTTAAGGGGTTTAAACTTTCTCCACAATGGGGAAAGAAGAATGAATTCAGAAAATCCAATTGTCTTAGCTAAAACTGAGCAGCCAAAGAATACTTTGGAGGTTAAACAATAAAGGAAAGATGACCCTTTGTCTTAAAGAACCCTAGACTCTTTTTCTGGCTTTTTTTGCTTATTAACTGACTTCAGCCATCTTTTTCCCTTTGCTCTTCTGTAACTGGACAAATATTTCAGCTGTACTTGATTATTTTTGTAAATGTTACCTTCTCATGCATGTTAATGTTTCAAAGAAGCATATTTGCAGTATTTAAACTGAGAAGCGTTTAATGCTAATTTGTGTGCAAAAATATGTGCTCCCCCCAGCCTCCAAAATATTTCTTCTGCCATGTAAATATTTCCACTTGGTTATTTGCTATAAGTAGTTTGCCAGTCTCTAGATATTAGGTGTGCTTATCCAGAATTCTTTCTAGCAAGGTCTGTGTCAGAGGAATTGTTCATGCCTGGAATTTTCCAGCAGCCTCAAAGGAATAGCTAGCAGATTTTGCATGTTTTAAGGTCAGAACAGCAAGATCAAGAAGGAAAGAAGCCTGACTTCAGTTTAGTCTCCAAATGCTGCTGGCTTGAGCATGGCACAGTGCTGGAGGTCCTGGTGGATGAGAACCTGGACCTGAGCCAGCAATGTGCACTTGCAGCCCAGAAGGCCAATTTTTATCCTGGGCTGCATCAAAAGAAGATAAGACAGGTGATTCTGCCACTCTGCTCTGCTCTGGTGAGACCCCACCTGGAGTACTGCGTCCAGCTCTGGGGCCCCCGACACGGACCTGCTGGAGGGGGTCCAGGGTGGGGCCATGAAGATGATAATAGGGCTGCAGCACCTCTCCTCATGAAGACAGGCTGGGAAAGTTGTTCAGTCTGGACGTGAGAAGGCTCCGGGGAGACCTTGTAGCAGCATTTCAATATTTGAAGGGGCCCTACAGAAAGGCTGGGGAGGGACTGTTTCGCATGTAGTGATAAGATGAGGGGCAATGGTTTTAAACTAGAGCAGGGTAGATTTAGGATAAACACTTGTGGTAGGGTGAGAAAGTTCTTCATAGTTTAGTTTCATAGTTTCAGTTAGGGTTGGAAGGGACCACAAGGATCATCTAGTTCCAACCCCCCTGCCATGGGCAGGGACACCCCACACTAGAGCAGGCTGGCCAGAGCCTCATCCAGCCTGGGCTTAAACACCTCCAGGGACAGGACCTCAACCACCTCCCTGGACAACCCATTCCAGGCCTTCACCACACTCATGGGGAAGAACTTCCTCCTCATGTCCAGCCTGAATCTCCCCACCTCCAGCTTCATTCCATTCCCCCTAGTCCTATCACTACCTGAGATCCTGAGAAGTCCCTCCCCAGCCTTCTTGTAGCCCCCTTCAGATACTGGAAGGCCACAATGAGGTCACCTCAGAACCTTCTCTTCTCCAGACTGAACAGCCCCAACTCCTTCAGTCTGTCCTCACAGGAGAGGTGCTCCAGCCCTCTGATCATCCTCATGGCCCTTCTCTGGACACCTTCCAGCACCTCCATCTCCCTCTTAGAATAGGGGCTCCAGAACTGGAGGCAGTACTGCAGGTGGGGTCTCAGCAGGGCTGAGCAGAGGGGGAGAATCACCTCCCTTGCCCTGCTGGCCACACTTCTCTTGCTGCAGCCCAGGATCTGATTGGCTTTCCGGGCTGCAAGTGCACCCTGAGAGCTCCTGGTGAGCTTCTCGTCCACCAACACCACTGATTAAGTCTCTCTCCTCAGGGCTGCTCTCCAGCCAGTCCCTGCCCAGCCTGGATTTGTGCCTGGGATTTGCCTTGACCCAGCTGCAGGACCCTGCACTTGGTCTTGTTGAAGCTCTTGAGGTTGGCTTGTGCCCACCTCTCCAGCCTGTCCAGGTCCCTCTGGATGGATCCCTTCCCTCCAGCGTGTCTGCTGCTCCACACAGCTTGGTGTCATCAGCAAACTTGCTGAGGGTGCACTCAATGCCACTGTCCATGGCACCCACAGAGATGTTGAACAAGCCTGGTCCCAGGACTGATCCCTGAGGGACTCTGCTTGTCCCTGGCCTCCACTGGGACATGGACCCATTGACAGCCACTCTTTGGGTGCAGCCATCAAGCCAGTTCTGTATCCATCTAGTGGTCACCCATCAAACCCATGTGTCACCAGCTTGGAGACCAGGATGTGGTGTGGGACAGTGTCAAAGGCTTTGCTCAGGTCCAGGTAAACGACATCAGTTGCTCTCCCCTCATCTACTAACGTTGTCACCTGTTCATAGAAGGCTACCAGGTTTGTCAGGCAGGATTTGCCCTGGGCAGAGCCATGCTGACTGCTCCCAGTCACCTCTTCACTATTCTTCTGAGCCAGTAGTGCCTCCAGGAGGATCTGCTCCATGATCTTTCCGGGCACAGAGGTGAGACTGACTGGCCTGGAGTTCCCTGGTTCCTCCTTCTTACCCTTTTTGCAGATGGGAGCAATGTTTGCCCTTTTCCAGTCTGTGGGGACTGCCCCAGGCTGCCATGGCTTTTGGAATAGACTAGAGAGGGGCTTAGCAACCTCATCTGCCAGTTCTCTCAGCACCCGTGGGGGTATCCCGTCGGGTCCCATGGACTTGAACACTTTCAGGTTCTTCAGGTGATCACCAACCTGAGCTTCACTTACCATGGGCAGTTCTTCCTCCCCGTCCCTGGCATCGTCTGCCATGACTCCAGGAGTGTGGCTGGAGGCCCTTGCAGTGAAGACTGAGGTAAAGAAGTTATTGAGTACCTCAGCCTTTTCCACATCACTTGTGACTAATTCACCAGATTCCTTTTCTGAGGGGGCCCACACCTTCCCTGGTCTTCTTCATGCCATTAATATACCTGTAGAAGTTCTTAGTGCTCCCTTTAACCTCCCTGGCTAGATTCAATTCGAACTCTGCTTTGGCTTTGGTTCTCCCACACACACACAAAGTTGCATTCTACCAATCTACCAATGAAATTAGTTTAGACCTTATCTTGTTTTTGTTATTATCCCCAAAACATTCATCCATAGTGTTCCAGCAATTGTCCCTTTCTTAAAGGCACAGCCTAAACCAGTCACAACACTAAAGGAGGAAGTTTTTTACAATGAGGAGAACAGGTTGTCTAGAGAGGTTGAGGTCCCATCCCTGGAAATATTCAAGGCTGAACATGATCAGGCCCTGAGCAACCTGATCAAGTTAAAGATGTTCCTGGTCACTGCAGAGAATAGACAAGATGACCTTGGAGGGTCCCCTCCTAGTTGTTACAATCGTAAGGAGGTTATTAACATTCAATAGGCAGAACAAGTAATAAAAATATTAATAACTTTATTAATCATAAAAATACTACAGAAAATATTAATAAAACCTATTTACTGGTTTGAAATATTCAGTTGTGGAACAGATATCTCACCAGCAGGAACAAGTAACAATTGAAACAGTATGATCAAAAATCCAGAAACGACAAACAGCAATTTAAACTGTGAAGGAAAAAAAGGGAACATCAGCAACATGCCAGAGATTGCCCACAAGGGTGGGGGGGAACTCCAGAATTCTCAGGGGCAACAGACCTTTAACAGATGCTTACAAAATGCGATTTTGTAATTCCTCACTGATCCTGGCACCCTGCGGCATGCCTGGGGATTCAAACACAACCAAACTGGCATTGAGCACATGGAAGCTGCCAGAGCACAGTTTCACTTTCTGTTGGTGTCTGCAGCTTGTTGCCGAGACAGGATTTACTCCTGAAGGCTTTGTAGCTGAAAGCTTTGTAGAAAAGAGGTTCCTCTGCTGCAATCCTTTTGCAGCGGCACGCTCTCCTTCTTCCAATCAAACGAAACTGTCCCGGGGCCTCAGCTCCTCCGGGGATTCGCCTCTCAGCCCGGCAAGAAGCGTCTGTCTGCTCCTGGGCTTTACAACGCTAGTACAGTGAGGGGTCTTTGCTGTCCTCTTTGGGCAAACTGAAACTTCCAAGTGAGGCTTGTGATTCCTCCCAGAGCGTGGACAATTGCAAAGCAAGGCTCCGGCTCTTTGGGCTGGTACTTGTAGATTTCCGGACACAATGCTGGCCAGTGACCACACAGGGTTGAGGGATAAAACCCTGACACTGTAACTTACAGAAAGGGTTTTCTCCAAACATGGCCAAAGGCACAAACACCTGGCCCACTTGGGCTCCAGGATGTGTTCAGGCAAGCCTGGGCAATGTGGGCAATTTCCTGGAAAACCAGACCTGCTGACTTCTGCCCAATGGTCTGGTTCAGAGCATTTTTGAGGCCTTTTGTCCCTTTGGGACTCTAGTCCATGCCTTTTGTGGTTCTGTGATCATGCAGGCATTTGCCAGCCCATTGTTCCTGCCTGCAGTGCTCAGCCTGGCAGAATGCAGAGACTAAACTCTTGTTCTCAGTGCACCAGAGAAACATATGAATTGCTTTTGCACCCATGGCAGCTGGGGTGTTGCATCTGAGGACAACGGTCACATTTGTACCCAGCAGCTTGTCTCTGTCTGGGAGTGTGTCAGAGGTACCTGTTTGGATGGTGTTATGGGTTTAAGGCACTGGGATGTCTGAACCATAGAGTACAGACCTCCAAAGGGCTGGACAGGACCTGGGAAATAGTGAATTGTTATTCTGTCCCATCATTCCACTACCTCGTTATAAACTGGCTATATGGCCAGCTGTTTTTCTCCCCCTGGGAATGGATGAGTTCTTATCTCCATTCTAGGGACGGATTTTGGGCCTATCTGCTGCCTTGGGTGGCCGGCTCATTTTTTTCTACGCAGTCCTGGCTTGGTTGGGCCTAATGTAGGGAGGCATGGGGTGTGGGGGGGAGCACTGAGGCCTGGGTGTGAAGATATGGTTGGGGGGAAAGGTTTTTCTTGGTATGTAGTGTGTACTATGGATTTTGTGTTTTTTATATGCTTTGTACTGTTAATACTTCCATTTAAACTTCTGATTCTTTCCAGTCCAGTGTGGAGCATTACTCTTTACTCCCTGGGGAAGGGGTGAAGAGCATCTGTCTCACTCCTTAAAACAAAGATAGATGGCTGGTACACTATGGACATTACATCTGCATCTGGCAAGGAATACAAGGGACTCACTAAAGCTCTTCCTACAACGCAGACACTTCATGGGCTGGCTGGGCACATAAATGAGAGCAGGGTGTCCACAGCCACAATTCACTGCATGCAGATATTAGGATCTTCTGCTATCGTGAAAATAATTGCTTCAGTTACTAGCTGCCACTTGATTGATCATAGCTGTAGCTTCACATTGCATCTGGCTTGCTGGTGACAATGGAAGCTGCTTTCCTTCTGCAGGAAAGGCAGTGAGTCTTGATACAGCACAGTCTGTACTGTGCTGTGTTTCTCTTCAGGTTCTGCACTGCTTTCTGACTGCAGTGGTACCCAGGCTCTCCATTATGGCTGGGAAAGTTACCAACAACACTGGAACTTCTGTTATGAGCTTCAAAATCTCCAGCTGGTCATCCTGGAGGAGCTCCTCTGGGCCTGGAGCCAGGTACACTTGTTCAACAGTGAGGATATGCCACACTGTGCTCCAGGAGCCTGTGTTAGCTGGGAGCAGCACTGTGCTGCTGGCTGGCACCCACACAGCCCAGGGAGAGTGATTAGCTTTGCTGTCTCTGGGGCTATTGGATTAGTAGAAGCCATGCAGGGATCAAGCTGCCAGTTCTTTCCATCAGAAGTATTTTGAAGGTATCTTAGTAACTTTGCAGAAAATCCCTCATTACTCTCAGGGGTTTAAATGAGTGTCTTGTTTTCCAGCAAGGTCACTAAACCAAGGCCATAAATATGAGTTCTCCTTGTCTCTCTGATCTTTGATTTAATAACTCCTTTCTCCTCAGAGCAGCGTCTATGGATACAAGTTTCATGATGCTCCCTTGGAGAGGACTGCTTGCCACCTGTTCTGCAAACATGACAGCAGAGAGAGTGCAGTTTTGCTTTACAGAATTTAAGCTGCTATCACATGTAGCAAAACTTCTTGGTATGCATAAGTATTCTCTCTCCACCACACTTGACCTATTTTCACACCACTCAGCTGCCAGCTGAACTGGTGAAACTTGAGCATATTCCCTACTGTTGGCACTCCTGTGCTCAAAATAGCTTTTGAGGCAGAATTTCTCTGTTCTTTGTATTTCTGGCTGTTTCCATATGTATCTAACTGAATTCATTTGCTTTGCCATGATATGTTACCACTGCTTACAGACACATGATGCACAGAGCATATACCATAGCTAGGTTATATGCAGAAGTGTAAACTCCTGCTTGCTGTCATGATTCCTCAGATTTGATGTTCAGCAATCCAGTTACAGCCAACGTTACATCCAATGTTAAATATCTGAAGGTGTTTGTGGAGCTGTCTTACAAAATTGTAAATGTGTACAACTTCCCATTTTTCACTCTGGCTGCCAGCAGCTAGTTGTTGTGAATGTGAGATCCTGCCTATCCCCAGTCTGAACACAGGCAATATGAAGAGGAGATGACACAGTTGTGTTGAGAATGGTGGATGCTGGTACATCAGTGACTAATGTGAACATTTCAAAAAGCAAACCTTATCAACACTGCCTATACAGTGTATTCCTGCCTACCATCACTGGAGTAGTTTTCAATAGTGCTTTCTATCCAAAGGCTCTTCCTTCTGAAGGAATTTATTTAGTTAGTTAGTTTTAATTTTAATTTCAACAGAAAGATTAAATACTTAGATGGAGAAGGTACCTTCATGCAGAATGCATCCAATGGTATGAGATTTAACACATCCAAGTGCCAGGTTCTACACATTGGTCACAAGAACCCTGTGCAGTGTTACAGGCTGGGGTCAGAGTGGCTGGAGAGCGGCCAGGCAGAAAGGGACCTGGGGGTACTGGTTGACAGAAGGCTGAACATGAGCCAGCAGTGTGCCCAGGTGGCCAAGAAGGCCAATGGCATCCTGGCCTGCATCAGAAATGGTGTGGCCAGCAGGAGCAGGGAAGTCATTGTGCCACTGTACTCAGCACTGGTTAGGCCACACCTTGAGGACTGTGTCCGGTTCTGGGCCCCTCAGTTTAGGCAAGATGTTGACTTGCTGGAACGTGTCCAGGGAAGGGCAACAAAGCTGGGGAGGGGTCTGGAGCACAGCCCTATAAGGAGGGGCTAAGAGAGCTGGGGTTGCTTGGCCTGCAGAAGAGGAGGCTCAGGGGAGACCTTCTTGCTGTCTACAACTCCCTGAAAGGAGGTTGCAGACTGGAGGGGGTTGGTCTCTTCTCCCAGGCAACCAGCACCAGAACAAGAGGTTTGGGCTACATGTTAGGAAGAAATTCTTCACAGAAAGAGTGATTTGCCATTAGAATGTGCAGCCCAGGGAGGTGGTGGAGTCACCATCACTGGAGGTGTTTAGGAGACTTGATGAGGTGCTTGGTGCCATGGTTTAGTTGATTAGATGGTGTTGGATGATGGGTTGGACATGATGATCTTGAAGGTCTCTTCCAACCTGGTCTGGTCTATCTATTCTATTCTATTCTATTCTATTCTATTCTATTCTATTCTATTCTATTCTATTCTCATAGTCGTGCATGTCTTCCAGTCTTGTAGTTCATAAGGGCACTGCTGTAGTTTGTGTGTTCTGCAAGGTCACAAATGGGATCTAGAACACAAACTTTATCAAGCTTACTTCCTAAGTCATCCCAAAATGCTGAGAAGTCTGAATATGTCATTTCCTATCCTGCTTTTATTAAAAAGGTGCAGCAAAACCCATGAGAATAAATCCATGACTTTTTTTTGCTTCAGTAGCATTTTAGACATGCAATTTATATGATTTACTCAACAGACAAACTTTTCCCTCAGCTAGTCTTAGTACATGGAAACCAGTGAACCTAAGATTATGCAAGCAAAGCAAGCAATGTATTTGTGTTGAAAATTACAGAAAAAAAACAAGGAAACAAGCTGAAGGAGCTGTAGAGCATCTATCTGCCTGAAAGAAAAGGTCTTTATTTGTTTCTTGATGATGATCATCCTTCTCTATTTAACCTCTAGTGTGGTAACCCCAATTTAGTCTCCTGCTTTTAGGAGATGATATAAGGATCCACTCTGACTTTTCTCTCCCTCCCACCCCTTCCCTCACAAAACAGATGTCTTTATCCTGTGTGAACTTACTTGTAGGTCGATGTTCGATATTTCATGGATCAAGCACAAGCTGTGGGTGGGGCAAGAGTAAATTCAAATATCCATCAAACCATTGGATCTGGCTCCTAAACGTAACTAATCTCTAACAAATCCCCCACTTGTGTTACTTAGTTATATCGCAAAGATGCCGTGTTCCTCTGGTGACTACCTCTTAAATTCAGCATATAACTGTACTAAAAACAGTGCCAGCCAAAGGTAAGACTTGCAGGACAACAAACACTTCATGTGGCTTGCAGTCCAAGCCTCCATTTTTTCTCCACATTGTAGGTTCCCCCCATGTTTTCTCTTCCCAGTCCCTTTTAATACATTTGAGAATGACGGGAAGAAATAGGAGTCTTGAAGCTGTCTCCTCCAGTGCCTGTGTGAAATAAGAGCAATGTAGAATGGGCAAAAGAACTGAGTGCCAATTTCCCATCAACTTTATGCCCTTTCCAGAATCACTTTGCAGAGTTATCATCAATCTGCATATAGTGGAACTAGCACAATGTATTTACCATGCTGCTAATGGGTCTGTGCTGTACCCCATGGAGCTGCTGCTGCACAGTCTGTGGGCATCAGGATTCTGACATGGTAGCATTGCAGACTTGCTGGCTGGGGTTCCTCTTTGACTGCCTGCTTTCCCTCTGGGGGGGAGGTTTATAGACTTCTGCCTGTTTGTAACATGACAGCTTAAAAATGGAAAGACTAGGAAATGGGACTGAGTGTGCCATTCATAGCTACAGATGAGAATCATTTAAAGCTTAAAACAGTCCCATGTAAATATGAGTAAAATTTTTCACTGTCAGGGTAGCATAACACTGGAATGGGCTGCCCAGGGGGGATTGTGGAGTCTCCCTCTCTGTAAATATTCAAAACCCACCTGGACGTATTCCTGTGTGATCTCATATATATGATCCTGCTCTGGCAGAGGGGGGGGGGTTGGAGTAGATGATCTTACAAGGTCCCTTTCTACTCCTAATGTTCTGTGATTCTATGAAACAGAAGGACATCGAGACACTTGGATGTGTCCAGAAAGGGCAGCAAGGCTGGGGAAAGACCTCGAGCACAAGCCCTGTGAGGAGAGGCTGAAGGAGCTGGGGTTGTTTAGCCTGGAGAATAGGAGGCTCAGAGGAGACCTTAGTACTGTCTACAACTACCTGAAGGGGGTTGGTCTCTTCTCCCAGGCAACCAGCACCAGAACAAGAGGACACAGTCTCAAGCTGCTCCGGGGGAAGTTTAAGCTCGAGGTGAGGAGAAAGTTCTTCACTGAGAGAGACGTTCGCCATTGGAATGTGCTGCCCAGGGAGGTGGTGAAGTCCCCATCCCTGGAGGTGTTCAAGAGGGGATTGGATGTGGCACTTTTTGCCATGATTTAGTCATGAGGTCTGTGGTGACTGCTTGGACTTGATGATCTTTGAGGTCTCTTCCAACCTTGGTGATTCTCCGTGTGTGATCTCCTGCTTTTCTTCCCCTCTTTCTTTTCTAAAGATCAAGCTAGCTGTGTAGAAACATTAAGCTAGTTGTAGAGAGATTGCAAGACTGGTCCAGCTACACTGTCATGTGATTTTTATCTTCCACCCTAATGTCAGCCATAATTAGTGTTTTACATACATTTCTCACTAGGATGCAGATTTCACATGATTAGGAACTTAACTATGTAGAGTGCTGCTCTTGTGACTCTGTAGTTCCAGTTAACAGAGTCAGGGATGAAAAAACACAGTGAGATGATGGCTGAGGTCAGAGAGGTACTTTTTTTTTTTCCCAAGAGCAGTTGTCATCTTAAAGGAGAAAATGCAAATGAAAGAGGGTTTCATTAACCTGACTAGTGAAATGGCTGCCACAGATGTCATCACAAAAAAGCATGGTCAGGCCAAAATCCTTTCCATGACCTTCGTCACTGCTATAATGGTCCTAATCCCCAGTGGGTATGGTAATGATTCACAGCATGAGCCCACAATAGCCTAGCTCTGTTTGATCAGTGAAGCGTGTAAGCAGATTATTACTGGGCTGATCAGCGCTCTTGCCAATCAAACTTATGTTATTTTGGAGCAAAGCACAAAACAGAAGTTGAAATAAATACTGCACAGTTCTGGGCAGAGGCAGAAATCAAATGCTGTAGTCCAAAAAGTAACTCTGGATTTCTTCTTTCTTTCAAGAGGCTTTAACCGCTGCAATTCCATCCCGAGACAATTCCATGTGATATAGTACTCAACGAAGACCCCCCAAAAAGTAATCCATATTTATAGGACTGTCGATAGAAATGGCAAAGTAGGTCTGCCTGGGCTAGGAGACTGTCAGCAGTAGCAAGGCTCCGGTGAGTGTGCTACGTACTGTCTGAACTCTGGGGAGCTGGGTGAGGTTGAAGCCATGGACAGATATTACAATGGAATCAGCTCACTTTTGGGAACAGCAGCTACTCTCTTGCTTCTCAGGCCTTCAGTATTTGGGCTCTTCTCTGTACCTTTGGCCCTGTCAAGACCATTTAGTGCCTGCTTCTGTCGGTTTGCCACACCGCAGCCCCTCAGTCTAACTGAAAGACTGGGATGGTGAAGATGTGGGGCAACAACTAACTTGCCTCCTTTTCTGAGCACAACCTGAGCTGACCTTAGGCTCACATAGATCATTCTTCACTGTGGTATGAATTGTTGCACTAGGTAAAAATTCCAAAGCTTGAAGGATAAGTTCAAGCTAGAGCCCAGAGCATGCTATGAGAAGGCGCAGTTGCCCCTGTGCAACATGCTAAAAAGTGAGTAAGTTTTTTATATGCATACAGAAGAATCTTCAGGAGCAGTGACATTACCTCTTCTGGTCCATATTATTTTTTTGTTTGCTGCTTATGCAGCTGCACAGAGAAAAATGCATGGAAGAAGGTGCAGTTAAGGATTTGGAAATGCCTTCATATGTTAAACTCTCCATATGGGATCTGTTCTGTTGTGTTTTTTTGGTTGGTTAGTTGGGTTTTGCTTTTATTTTTTTTTGGGGGGGGGGGTGGGGGTTGTTTTGGTTTGTTGTTGTTGTTTGCTTTTTTCCTTATCAGTTTGGAGGTAAAATCAGAGAAATAGCATTTATTACCTACTCATACATAAGTGTAATTTAATTTGGATGAGAAATCCTAGTAAAAGTGAAAAGTGGATGGATGGCTTATTCAGTAATATTGACTTTCTAAATATTTGCAGAACTGGAGATTAAGAGTGCAGCTTCTACTGTGACCACAAAGGCAGGCAGAGAAGCCCCCAAATAACTTAAATTTAGTTTGTTTCTGCTTGGCCAATACTTGTAAACTGTTCTCTATCCATCTAGTGGTCCATCCATCAAACCCATGTGTCACCAGCCTGGAGACCAGGATGTGGTGTGGGACAGTGTCAAAGGCTTTGCTCAGGTCCAGGTAAATGACATCAGTTGCTCGCCCCTCATCTATTAATGCTGTCACTTGTTCATAGAAGGCCACCAGGTTTGTCAGGCAGGATTTGCCCTTGGCAAAGCCATGCTGACTGCTCCCAATCACCTCTTCACTACTCTTCTGAGTCAGCAGTGCCTCCAGGAGGATCTGCTCCATGATCTTTCCGGACACAGAGGTGAGACTGACTGGCCTGGAGTTCCCTGGTTCCTCCTTCTTACCCTTTTTGAAAATGGGAGCAATGTTTGCCTTTTTCCAGTCTGTGCCAATGGCATCCTGGCCTGCATCAGGAATAGTGTGGCCAGCAGGAGCAGGGAATTCATTGTGCCACTGCAGTCAGCACTGGTTAGGCCACACCTTGAGGACTCAGAGATTGGCCATTGGAATGTGCTACCCAGGGAGGTGGTGGAGTCACCATCACAGGAGGTGTTTCGGAGGAGACTGGATGAGGCACTTGGTGCCGTGGTTTACTTGATTAGATGGTGTTGGGTGATAGGTTGGACTTGATGATCTCTTTTCCAACCCAGTTAATTCTATTCTATTCTATTCTATTCTATTCTATTCTATTCTATTCTATTCTATTCTATTCTACCCTAAATTTGAAAGTATCATAATTAAAATATAATTTTTAAAAATTTAGAAAGCTAGAAACAAATGTAGTAGATATGCAAGGAATGATATCAAACACTTTTAAGCAGTCAACATAATGGTCTATCAGAGAAACACAAAGGCACTGTGTACTAGAAGTGCAAGTAGGAAGATGATAGCATCTAAATGCTTTTTCTCGCTTACAAGGATGAGTGTTTACTGAAATGTCTTCTCTCTCAGTGCAGACATGTGGGGGGCAGAGGGAGGCCATTGTTTCCCCACCAATCCCTTAATCTTTATTCTCATTCAAGCATTCAAAATTTGTGGGTTCTTTATTGAGGTTTTAACATAATTTAGTTATGAATAGACTCCCAGTGAACACAGGGACAAGTGTCCATGTCTGTTTCCCTCTCCCTCTGAAGTAATGTCCAGAACTCTGTCATCTTGCCAAAGCAACCCCCTGATTTTATCTTCTGGCGCATGAAGAGAAGTTGCTGTGGTTGTATTCTGCTGGCACTACAGGAAATCAAGCATATCTATATTGCTGCAAAATGCAGTGTATCTTGGGGTTGCCTCTCTTATTTTCAAGAACTCAACTTGAAAACTCAGGAATTATGTATCTGTCATTGTACAGCGCTCTGCACTGACTCACGTTAGAGTGTTACTTAGGCAAACTACTTGCAAAGCGTTAACTTGGTAAGTGCATCACCTTAGCAACCAGATTATTAACATACTGCAGCAGCAAAGTATAGCAAATAGGTACTTTGATGTCAGGTACAGGAGTTTGGGATGGTAATATATGTGCTGTAGTGCAGTGCAAGATTGGAATAAAAAGTAATAGTAAGGCTGAAGAAGAACCAAATGTAATATTTATTGTGCATCTAACACACAGGTTGTAGTGACCAGAGTGATTTCATAGTTAAAAAAAAGAAGAAAAAATAATATGCAAGCCTCAGTATATGAACAACTCACTCACTCTGTGCTCTTCTTCCATTTCTTTGCCTTATCTTCTTGAATTTTACATTTTATTTCTTCTTGATCATAACCTATCAGAAGCTTTCTAGTACCTCTAATTTTTATTTCTGTCATTCATGCATCTCATCCAATTTGCAAAACAGTGCATAATGGAAAAAGATATTTCTAAAGCAGGAAACATGTAGGAAGTGGCAGAAACTTGGCAGAGCATAAAGGGAATAAATAGACCACTTCATAAGAGATTAAACAGATAACCGAGTCTGAACAACAGACAAACTCTAGTTTAATTTCCAGGTAGCTCAGTATTGTTCTATGTGTGGATACTAAGTAGTGAGAAAACCACTATCAAATGCAATGTCACCACCCAGGATGGCCTTCTTTCACATTCTTTTACTGCTTGCTGCAGCTGTAGTTGCACAGTGTATTGGGTTGGACTGAGCTGGAGTTAATTCTCCTCACAGTATCTTTCTAGTGCTGTGTTTTTTGCAGCAGTAGTTGGTAACAGAGCAGTGTTTTGGCTACTGCGGAATAAGTGTCCAGGCTGTGTCCTTTCAACATTTCTCTGCCCCAAGAGTACACTGAGGGGTGGGCAAGATCTTGGGAGGGGACATGGCTGAGCCAACAGACCCAGACTGGCCAAAGAGGTCTTCCATACCATATGAGGTCAGCTCAGGTATAAGAATGAAGTGAAAGAAAGAAGTGTGGGGATTTGTCCGTGGCGTCTGTCCTCCCACGTAACCACCAAGCTCAGAGAGCCCTGCTGCCCGAGACCGCCCAGCATCCTGCTGCTGGGAACTAGAGGCTAACAGCCCTCTCTCTGCTTTTTGCTATTTGCTTAGTAGTGTTATTAAAATTGCTCCTATCCTATTCCTGGCTTCCGTTATATTTTCTTTCCCTTCTCCCACTGTTCACTTAAGAGTGGGAGTGACAGAGTGGCTTTGGTGGGCATCTGGCCTCCAGGCCAGGGCCAAACCACCACACACAGTATTTTGAATGAGATGCTGTCTGAACTTAGAACCTACAACTGTAACCCAGTGCTGGGCAGGCTGTGGCTTCCCCTGCACATGGCCTGTCACCAGCTCCACCTTTGGCCCAGAAACATAAATGTGACTGACCTCCACTTGCGTAGGATGCAGAAAGCCACTGTTAACTTGAATTTTGAATTCAGACACAAGTCAAAATGAGCATGAGCAAACTCTGCAGCACCTAAGTGGCTGCTCTAAAGCCATATAGGTCCATAGAACTCCTCTGCTCATCAGTTGTGAGGTAGCTTTGTTTCAGTTCTGTTTTTGTCCAGAACTTCAGAGCTATGTTGCAAAAAAAATCATTCTGGCATTACATTGTCAAAAAAACCCAAAAAGGGCTTAAGTTTCCCCTTACAAAACAGTTGTTTGTACAGATATTAGACTGCTGGAGACTGGGGTTACATGTGTAATTTCATTCATTGCTTCTGCACTCTAATCTTAGATACAAAAGGCAAGTCTTAATTCTGTTTGAAGATTGTCTGAAAACACCTAAAAAAAAAAAGACAACTAAATTGTGTCTTTTATTTGACATTTATGACATATATTTGATGCGCTTTTGCAATACAATACAATACAATACAATACACCAGGTTGGAAGAGACCTTCAAGATCATTGCGTCCAACCCATCAACCAACCCACCTAAACAACTAACCCATGGCACCAAGCACCCCATCAAGGCTCCTCCTGAACACCTCCAATGAAGGTGACTCCACCACCTCCACAGGCAGCCCATTCCAATGGGCAATCACTCTCTCTGCATAGAACTTCTTCCTAACATCCAGCCTAAACCTCCCCTGGCACAGCCAGAGTCTGTGTCCTCTTGTTTTGATGGCCTCTTTAATATTGTGATCTACTGATACCCACAGAGCACCAGGCAGTTTGATAAACCTGTATAGATCATCAGCGAGGTCCAGAATTTTCACAGATGGCAAACCAATTACAGGTTCAGGGAGCCAGGCTTCAAGAATTTACAACTGTAGCAGAAATTAAAATGTTTTATGCCAGTGATGTGAAGTTCTATATGTGATGGTCACTGTTAAAAAAAAAAAAACAACCACCAAAAACCACCCAAAAACTCACCCAATAAAAAAAAAACCCACACCAACGAACAGGAGGAAAAGGACTAGATACTGTGTGTTACAGCGTCCCTTTTCCACAAGCTCATCACTACGCAGTGAATGGGCTACAACAAGCTCTCTCAGAGTGGTTCAGATGTCAAAATACCCTTATGAAAATCAAGATTTTGAGAGTTTTTTCCATTTGAATCTTTTTGAGCCCAGTCACATCATTTAACTTTATCATAAATATGACCTACTGCTTTGTGACTGTGGCAGGTTTAGACTATGCCTTTAAAACTTAGCTGCAGATTTTCGAGTAGAAGAGTGGAGAAATATAAACAATTCACAGTTGGGTGTAAAAAGGAAAACAAAAGATTATTCTAAATTAATTTCATTGGCCAGATGGGTGAAGATGTTTAGGAAGAGACTGGATGGGGTGCTTGGTGCCATGGTTTAGTTGATTAGATGGTATTGGGTGATAGGTTGGACTTGATCTGAAAGGTCTTTTCCAACCTAATTTATTCTATTCTATTCTATTCTATTCTATTCTATTCTATTCTATTCTATTCTATTCTTAATGCACACCCACACTGAAACTCATAGCTCTAAGTTGAACCATAGGTTTATGATTACAAATGGCATGGATTTATAAATGCATTATCTGTGTTTATTCATACACAAAAGAAATGTTGCTGTCTGAAGTTCTCATGCATGCTATATTGAAGCTGTGTATTTTCTTTCAAATCTGTATCAGAAAAAGAGCTTTATGAGTCCAAGTAAGATACATTTGGAGCCTAAAAATCTTCATAATTCCCCTAGCACAAATGATTTACTTGCACCTTTTATATTTACTATTGCTCTGATCCTCTCTTTTCCTCTCTACTTAAGGAAGTTGTCTGTAGTTAGAATAGAATAATAGAATAGAATAGAATAGAATAGAATAGAATAGAATAGAATAGAATAGAATAGACTATTTGGAAGAGACCTTCAAGATCATGGCGTCCAACCTATCAACCAATCCAACCCACCTAAAGAACTAAACCATGGCACCAAGCACCCCATCAAGTCTCCTCCTGAACACCTCCAATGATGGTGACTCCACCACTTCCCCGGGCAGCCCATTCCAATGGGCAATCACTCTCTCTGTATAGAACTTCTTCCTACCATCCAGTCTAAACCTGCCCTGGCGCAGCCTGAGACTGTGTCCTCTTGTTCTGGTGCTGGCTGCCTGGGAGAAGAGACCAACTTCTGCCTGTCCACAACCTCCCTTCAGGTAGTTGTAGAGAGCAATAAGGTCACCCCTGAGTCTCCTCTTCTCCAGGCTAAGCAATGCCAGCTCCCTCAGCCTCTCCTCATAGGGCTTGTGTTCCAAACCCCTCACCAACTTAATTGCCCTTCTCTGGACATGCTCCAGCAAGAGACCTCTGAGATCATTGCATCCAACCTATTATCCACCCCACCTAATCAACTAAACCCATGCAACCAAGCACCCTATCAAGTCTCCTCCTGAACACCTCCAGTGATGGCGACTCCATCACCTCCCTGGGTGGAGGAAGAGTGGGAGAACAGAGGTACTTAATCTTTCCTACAGTCCAGCTGTGGTGGTGGTAGGTACCTGCCTAGGCTGTGGAAACCACTGCACAGACTATCAGAGAGCCAATCTGAGCAAGACTGAAAATCCATTTGGTCCAGCATCCTATCTATGATGGTTCGAAAATGTCAGAGAACAAGAACAGAACAAGCTCAGATGTACTCTCTGTATCCAATTCTACAAACACCAATACTGAACACAGCGGTATAACCACCTCTTTCGGCTGGCTGGTTGTGCTGTGTTTGATGCACTTCGGTATGCATTTTGCTCTTTTGGCTGCCAGGGCCCACTGCTGACTCATACTGAGCCTCCTGTCACCTAGCAACCCCAGATCCCTTTGAGCAGGGTTGCTTTCTGGCCACATCTCTCCCACACCTTGTGTTACTTCACTCTAGGTGAATATGGCATTTCAACTCGTTAAACTTCATCCCACTGATCCCAGTGCTCCAATCAGTTTGTGTGCCTTTGACAGCCAATCAAAAATTATTATCCTGCTGTATTCAGCGCTGGCTCAGCCTCCCCTTGAGTATGGTGTGCAGTTCTATGCCCCACAATTTAAGGAGGATGTGAAGGTCCTTGTGTGCATCCAGAGGAGGGTAACAAAGTCAGTGAAAGGGCTGGAAGGAATGTCCTATGAGAAGTGGCTATGGACTTTGGACCTGTCTAGTCCAGAGAAAAGCAGGCTGAGTGGGTAACCTCATTGCTCTCTACAACTCCGTCCTGAGGAGAGGAAGTGGAGAGAGAGATTCTGACCACTACTGAACACTGAGTTCATAGTAACCCCAACCGCACATTCTGATGGCTGGAAACTCATTGTTCTATATGCTCCCTGCCTGCTGCTGCAGTGTCCCTGCCTGCCATAAAACTGTGGCTGTTGGCTGGCACAGGCTGGCAGTGTGGCTTGTCTTGCACTGCTCAGAGAGTGCTGCTGGATGAGTTTTGCCTCGTGGCAGCTGTGTCTAAGGACACTTTGATTTTGGCAGGTCCCTTTTCCTTTGGATTTGTGCCCTGTTATCCACATGTTGGATTAGAAACCTGCAGTTCTGGAGCCTGCCATGGAAGAGAGACCTAGACACTGTCTTCAAATTCCTGCCCTGTCCTGGTGAGTATAACCTACTTTCTCATTGGCTTTCCCCCAGGTCCTGGCATGTCTTTGTTTTGTAAGTGGGGTAAAGCCATTTTATGGCTTAGCCTTTTCCATTTTCTGAATTCTCTAAATTGTACTAAAGTTGCCCAGAAGCATCCTGGCAGAATTTGCAACTGAATAGAACCTGTCAGTAAATTTGATCAGTTTTGTACAGAATTTTGGGGTGGGTTTTTTTTTTGGGAAAATGAAGATCGTGATAATTTTACAATTCCTGCCTCATTAATTTAATCACAATCAAAGCAATTATTGAGAATAATATCTCCACAGCCCACCCATTTGCTGGACTTGAACTTGGCAACTATAATCCAATACAAAACACAATGAATCTAAAAAAGGTCTTTTCCATGACCAGTTTCAGCAAGTCAGTAGAGAGCCACGAGGATACAATAAATAATACAATACAATACACCAGGTTGGAAGAGACCTTCAAGATCATTGCGTCCAACCCATCAACCAATCTGACCCATCTAAATACAATACAATACAATACAACCCACCTAAAGAACTAAACCGTGGCACCAAGCACCCCATCAAGTCTCCTCCTGAACACCTCCAATGATGGTGACTCCACCACCTCCCCGGGCAGCACATTCCAATGGGCAATCACTCTCTCTGTGTAGACTCTTCTAACCCCTCCAGCCTAAACCTCCCCGGCGCAGCCTGAGACTGTGTCCTCTTGTTCTGGTACTGGCTGCCTGGGAGAAGAGACCAACCTCTGCCTGGCTACAACCTCCCTTCAGGTAGTTGTAGAGAGCAATAAGGTCACCCTTGAGTCTCCTTTTCTCCAGGCTAAGCAACCCCAGCTCCCTCAGCCTTTCCTCGTGATGATTAGGGGACTTGAGCACCTCCCCTATGAAGAGAGATTGAGATCCCTGGGGTTCTTCAGTCTTGAGAAAACTGAGAGGGGATCTGATCAATGTGTATAAAAATCTGCAGGGTGGGTGTCAAGTGGAGGGGGCCAAGCTCTTTTTGGTGGTGCACAGTAATAAGCCAAGGAACAACAGGTTCAAGCTTGAACATGGATTTCATCTCAACATGAGAGGAAACTTCTTTACAGTGAAGGTGATGGAGCAGTGGAACAGGCTGCCCAGCGGAAAAAGCCACCATAGAGAAGACATATGGCTTTCCTACCCAGTTACGGGAATACGACCTTGAGTTTTGAAAGCAGCCATCCACCTCTGAGAAGTTAAGATAAGATTTTTCAAAATCACTGACTCCTTCAGAGATCTGCTGTTTTCTTACCCAGAAATCAATATTCACTTTTAATTCTTGGCCACTGTTACTCATAAATTATTATCCTCTCTGTCTACACAAAGCCTTATTCAGATACTGAATTCTGACAATTTGCACAGCTTGTCAGCCAGAAGATGTTTCACTCTGGGGTCCCTTAAAATCAGTGGCTGTTGGACAGAGGGTCTTGAGAGTATGATGGCATCCCACTGGTATTAGAGCTAGAAGATGAGGTGCATGTCTTGTCTAAGCTCTTTGGTGATGGGCCTGGGGAGACAAAATAGGAAAGTGACCTTTTTACTGCACACGCAACAAACAAAAGTATTTAGGAGGGAAATGGTATGCATCTGTTTCAATAAGCAAAACAAGACTACTGAAAAGGAATAAAAAGGCCCCAAAGAATTAAAAGTACCATTAGATGAGACAAATCCACAATGCTACTGGGATTCATAAGCATGTGCACAGATCCTGACACTGAATTTTGAGTGGTTGCTAGAGATTAACTCTCATTTCAAAGCCACTGAAGTTGTCCATGCAAAACCACACTTAATGTCCTACTGATATGAATTCCAAACCCATTAGCTAGATGATATTCATGCACCTCATATAAAGGACATGAAAAGAGGAGATTTCTAAAGAGATGAATCCTCACTGATTTTGCTGGCAGCTTGCCTAAGGAGGGGCAGGGAAAACATTTCAATTATTAGCGCTGGTGAATGGGGCCAAAGGGCCAATCTTTTCTGGCAGCCGAGATTTGAAAGAGCAGCAAATCACTGAATTCATTCCTTCTGGGAGGAGGGGGGTGGGGAGTGGTAGTAGAAAGCTGCAGCCTCTACCAAATGAAGCAGATTTTTCAGTGGAAACACATTTACTTAGCTTTCCAATGCTGGAAATAGTCTATTCAGAAGGTCTGTCAGAGGAGCAGGTCAGAATATGAGGTCCTACATCTTCATCTAGTTGTGTGTCTGAATCCTCCCTAATGTATTTTATTGTAATGTCCAGGGCCTGATCCCTTGCTGGTGATCAGAATCTTTTAGTTAGTCTAAGCAAAGGATGTTTGGCTCTCCCATAGGAGTTTGTTTTTTCAGTACATCACTTGTAACTCTCTGTTACTAACTACAGCAATCAATTTCTATGGGAAACATACTTTTGTGACTTGTTGTCTGTTCTTAGGTTCCTTACTCCTAAATGTGGTGCAACCTCAGCGTTGAGGTCTTATTTACTTTATACGACCAACGTCCTTGTCCCAACACTGCTTCAACACTTACCTGACAGGGACTTATTTTAGCCATTCAGATATCTTCCTATTATTCTTGCCCATGTGAGTTTCTGACATGAACTACAAAACAACACTCCTCCTCTCAACCAAACTAAAATCAACTTCAGGAGCAATCTGGACTTGGATTTTATAAAAATGCAAAGGGACAATGTGGTGTTAAGACTGTTAGACTGCACAATATACCTGGGGCTGCCCCAGAAGTGTAAAACATGCCCTTGACACCAGGGCTGCAGAGTATTTTTTTTATGTAGTTGCTCTTCTGTTTCACCATGCAACTCAAACTCAGCCATGGAATCCTAAAACCAAACCAAACCCAAAACAAACCCTTGAAATGTCATTATGTTTAGAAATGTACCATTCCAGTCTAGGGAGCTGAAAAACCAAACAAAGAGAGAGGGCTGACTTGGACTCTGAGGTGGGAAGTGTCTTTCTCCACTTTTTCCTGTATTCCAGGACTACAGCAGTCATGCTGGCTTTAGGATGAACCCCATTGCTGTGGGCAAACTGGTCTTGACTTCAGAATTTCCCTTAATGCCAATTACCAAACTTAATGTTACTGATCTGGGTATTGAAAAAAAACAACAAACAAGATGATAAACAATTGGTCACGCTCAGAAAGTTGCAGTCACTGTCTCCATGTCCAAATGGAGTCCAGTGACAAGTGGTGTCCCTCAGGGGTCAGTACTGGGACCAGTGTTGTTTAACATCTTTGTTGGAAATATAGGCAGTGGAACTGAGTGCACACAAGCTGTGTGGTTCAGCTGATAGGCTGGAGGGAAGGGATGCCATCCAGAGGGACTTGGACAGGCTTGAGTCGTGGGCCCATGCCAACCTCATTAAATTCAGCAAGACTAAATACAAGGTCCTACACCTGGGTTGGAGCAATCTCAATCACAAATATAGCTTCAGCAGGGAATGACTTGAGAGCAGTCTTGAGGAGTTGGGGCTGCCAGTAGATGAAAAACTCAACATGAACAGGCAATGTGCCATATCTTGGGCTGCATCGAAACCATGACTCTGCTTTCATGAAACCTGTGCCCAGTTCTAGGGCACCCAACACAATAAGGACAGCAAACTGTTGGAGTGGGTCCAGAGAAGGGCCATGAAGATGATCAGAGGACTTGAGCACTTCCCCTGTGGGAACAGCCTGCAAGAGCTGGGGCTGTTCAACCCGGTGAAGAGAAGGCTCTGGCAATACAATACAATACAATACAATACAATACAATACAATACAATACAATACAATACAATACAATACAATACAATACACGACCAGGTTGGAAGAGACTTCAGATCATTGCGTCCACCTATCAACCCATCCAACCACCTAAATACAATACAATACAATACAATACAATACAATACAATACAATACAATACAACCCACCTAAACAACTAAACTAAACCATGGCACCAAGCACCCCATCAAGCCTCTCTTGAACACCTCCAATGAAGGTGACTCCACCACCTCCACGGGCAGCCGATTCCCGTGGGCAATCACTCTCTCGGTATAGAACTTCTTCCTAACAGCCAGTCTAAACCTGCCCTGGCGCAGCCTGAGACTGTGTCCTCTTGTTCTGGTACTGGCTGCCTGGGAGAAGAGACCAACCTCTGCCTGGCTACAACCTCCCTTCAGGTAGTTGTAGAGAGCAAGAAGGTCACCCCTGAGTCTCCTCTTCTCCAGGCTAAGCAACCCCAGCTCCCTCAGCCTTTCTTCATAGGGCTTGTCTTCCATACCCCTCACCAACTTATAGCAGGCTTCCAGTACCTGAAGGAAGCCTACAGGAACACTGGGGAGGGAATTTTTACAAGGGCTTGTGATAAGATGAGAGGGAATGGATTAGACTTTAGACTAATTTAGACTGGATATCAGAATTTAGACTGGAAAGTACAAAGAAATTCTTTATGGTAAGGGTAGTGAGGCATTGGCACAGGGTCCCCAAGGAGGTTGTGGATGCCCCCTCCCTAGAGAGGGGCACATCTTTCCCTGGAATTGTTCAAGGCCAGGCTGGTCTGGTGAAAGGTGTCCCTGCCCATGGCTGGGGCGTTGGAACTAGATGATCATTGAGCATATTAACTTCCTTAGCAATTCATGAATATTTATGCCAACATACAATCTACACAGTTTACTTGGTTTACTTAGAAAGTTCTATTAAACTGGACACAATTCAGTGATTTCCAGGCACCAAATATGGCATGTTTTAAACCTTGTGTATTAATTCTGAATAAGTCTCCAAGAAAATACACAAGTGGTATGCTTTAGCCTCTCCCTCTTTCTGTTTTCCATTGGCTAGGCTGCCAAGGAATGGACTTAGTGTGGTCTAAACCTCATTCAAATTCTGATTCCCTTAAAAAGAAAAATTACACTGTCCCATAAGGAGTCTGTAAAGATTGGAAATAGAATAAATTGTAGGCCTGCAGCAGGTGTTTGATACTGTTGGAATAAATTGCTTCTTTAATCCTGTTATCTTTTTTTGAGAAGGATTTCAGTTTGAATCACAGAATCATTCAGGTTGGCAATGACCCTCGGGATCACCAACCCCAACCACCGTATGCTACAAAGCTCACCCCTAAACCATACCCCCAGACACCACATCTACATGACTGCTCATGGCAGTATCCAGACTAGGGGCTAGATCCTTAAATATGTGAAGAAATTCCACCATTTAGTTGACCATTTAGCACCATTAGGATCATGAATGCATCTCAAAACCATTCCTGTAGACATCTCCACCTGTGCATTTTATACTGTAATTCATAAGCACTAAGATGAAGGGTTCCACATATGTGGAGCATTTGCCTGTCTCACTGTCAATAGCTCGCTTGATTTGCCTGCAGCTTTAGAAACTGATGTACCTTCTCATACATGTGAGCTGCAGACTGAAGCTTGTGAAGTGTGTCACACTTCAAGCTATATTACAGGTAGCATTTTTGGTACTGAAGATACTCCTCCACACACATATTGTGAAAAAACCCACAGTAGTTCCTATCTGCACTGTCCTGGCCCTTCCTGCTGTCAGATAGACTTTAGAGGTTGATAGTAGGCTGAACATGAGCCAGCAGTGTGCCCAGCTGGCCAAGAAGGCCAATGGCATCCTGGCCTGCATCAGGAATAGTGTGGCCAGGAGGAGCAGGGAGGTCATTGTGCCCCTGTAGTCAGCACTGGTTAGGCCACACCTTGAGTCCTGTGTCCAGTTCTGGGCCCCTCAGTTTAGGAAGGCTGTTGAGTTGCTGAAAGGTGTCCAGAGAAGGGCAACAAAGCTGAGGAGGGGTCTGGAACACAGCCCTGTAAGGAGAGGCTGAGGGAGCTGGGCTTGCTTAGCCTGGAGAAGGGGAGGCTCAAGGGGAGACCTTCTTGCTCTCTACAACTCCCTGAAGGGAGGCTGTAGCCAGGTGGGGGTTGGTCTCTTCTCCCAGGCAATCAACATCAGAACAAGAGCACACAGTCTCAAGCTGTGCCAAAGGAGGTTTAGGCTGGATGTTAGGA
>CM037636.1:5654852-5808650 GCA_015227895.2 Colaptes auratus
TCCCTTTTCCTATTAAAACTTCCTTTCTGAGCTGCTTAAATATTACACTAACACTATAGCCCAGGTGGCCAAGAAGGCAAATGGCATCCTGGCCTGCATTAGGAATAGTGTGGCTAGCAGGAGCAGGGAAGTCCTTCTGCCCCTGTACTCAGCACTGGTTAGGCCACACCTTGAGTCCTGTGTCCAGTTCTGGGCTCCTCAATTTAAGAAGGACATTGAGATTCTTGAACGTGTCCAGGGAAGGGCAATGAGGCTGGGGAGGGGTCTGGAGCACAGCCCTGTGAGGAGAGGCTGAAGGAGCTGGGGTTGCTTAGCCTGGAGAAGAGGAGGCTCAGGGGCGACCTCATTGCTCTCTACAACTCCTTGAAGGGAGGTTGTAGCCAGGTGGGGTTGGTCTCTTCTCCCAGGCAACCAGCAACCAGCACCAGAACAAGAGGACACAGTCCCTAGCTGTGCCAGGGGAGGTTTAGGCTTGAGGTGAGGCAAAAGTTCTTCACAGAAAGAGTTAATGGCCATTGGAATGTGCTGCCCAGGGAGGTGGGGGAGTCACCATCCCTGGAGTTGTTCACAAAAGGATTGGATATGGCACTTGATGCCAAGGTTTAGTTAGTCATGAGGTGTTGGGTGACAGGTTGGACTTGATGATCTTTGAGGTCTTTTCCAACCTTATTGATTCTGTGACTGGGCACTTGGTATGTTTGTGACAGTAAGACTGACCTACCTTAGTACCAGTGCAACACTAATGGGCCAGGGTCCGGTGCCCGCTGCACTGCAAGTGGCTGACCCTGCCTGCACATTTGTCCATTGCCTCACTGCAGACTTCCACACTCCTTCTTCACCTGCATCCCCCAGAAGGGCTGTGGTGAGGACCAGTCCCTGGCCTTCAGTGCTCCCCACGGAGACAACCATTATGTGACCCTGAGGTGAAAGCATATCGTTTCATAGAATCAATAAGGTTGGAAAAGACCTCAAAGATAAATCTCTCGGCCCTGCAAAGGGAATCCTAGAATCATTTAACTTGGAAAAGACCTTTAAGTCCAAGCATTAAAATCCTATTCTGCCAAGTCCCCCACTAAACCATAGCCCTAAGCACCACATCTACATCTTAAACATCTCCCTGGGCAGCTTGAGGCCATCGTGTCTTGTTCTGTCAGTAGTGACTTCGGAGAAGACATCAACACCCACCTCATGACAACCTTCCTTCAGGTAGTTACAGAGATCCATAAGGTCTCCCCGCAGCCTTTTTTCCTTCAGACTAAACCACCCCAGTTCCCTCAGCTGCTCCTCATAACATTTGTTGCTTCAGCCCTTCTCTGGAGAGCACGGGAAGGTCCCACTCCCTTCCTCTGCCTTGCCTCAGCAGGAGATAGTGGCCCCGCTCTCTTTCTCTTTCATCTCCGCCCAGCTCGGCGCAGGCAAGAGGATCCCGCGCACAGCGTCCTTCCCGCTCGCTGTGCGGAGGTCCCTTCAGGCCGAGGGGAGGAGACGGCGGCCACCTGGGCGTCCTGAAGGCAGCGCCGCGGGTGGCCGTGAGGCGGCGCTGGCTGCATTCTGCCTGGCGCGGCTGTGCTGACTGTGCTGGCCGCGGCAGTCCTGCTGCCCGCTCGGCGCGTAGCGGCTGGGCATGGGTGAGCTGCCGCATTGCCCGCGCTCCGCGGCTCCGTCACCGCCTCCTTTCTCGGCCTGAATCGCTCCTGTACTCGTGGATCCCGGCGAGGAAGGGGCCATGGGCGGCCTCCCTGGAGTGGGGTGGCTGTGAGGCGGCCGGCGTTCGCTCGTGGAGCAGGGAGGTTGCCGGCTAGCCAGATCTGCGCCGGGGGGGGGGCTACGGTCGGGTGGGAAGCGCCGCTCCCCGCCGGCGGCGGGCACGCACGCAGCGCCTCGGTGTCGAAGATTCGGTGGTGCCCGCTCTGCCGTCTGCACCCACGCTGCGACAGTGGATGGATGCGCCATGGCCACGCTGGTGTGCAGGGTGCAGCTGCTGGATGACACCGACCCTTTCAACAGCACCAACTTCCCCGAGCCCACCCGGCCGCCCCTGTACACCTTCCGGGAGGACATCCCGCTCGCCACCCAGCTGCCCGGAGTGCACCGGCTGCTCCGCGCACCGCAGAAGGTACTGGGGGCGGGAGGAGGGGAGGGTGTAAGAGGCAGCGGCTTCCGCGTGGGACCCTGGCGGGACGAAAGGCGGCGGGTACCCCCCGGGCCCCTGCTGGGCGGAAGGCCGTGCTCTGAGCCCGGTGGGGCTGCTCCGCCGGCTCGGATCGTGAGTCGCGCCGGCGCTATCCCTCGCCGCGGCAGTATAAATATTTTCTTAAATCCGGGGGTGAGGCCTGGGGGAACGCCGGAGGGGCTTCCCCTGCTGCTCTTGTTTTCAAACACCTTCAAGAGCAGACACTGCTTGTGCTTTAGTTGTAGCTGCTGTATGTTTTCCTTAGGAGAAGAAAAAAAAAAGGCGCAAAACAAAAACCGCCACCAAAGCAAAGCCCTAGTTGGGTATCAGATGATGCCTGCTCCTCGCTAGCCGTGTTAGGGCACGTTGAGGGTTAATATGCTGGTTGGGGACAGCCAAGCTGCGAAGAGCACGGTCGCGCGGATAGGATCCGAGTGGTGCTGTGGTCAGGTTTAATGAGCCAGGCAGTTAGAGCCAGGGCTGATAAAAATAGCAGTGTGTCTGCTGCCCTTGAAACAATTGCTACTACTCGTTCGTCTTGCAAAGTGCTGCAGCGTGTTACTGCCACGGCCCATGTCAAATTTTACCAACCGTTTGCATACCTCGTCTAATACGTATGCTGGCGTGTGTATCTCTGCCCTTGAAGTCAGGCACCTGGGCATGATCTTTGAATTTTCAATTTTCAAAGCAATGCCATTGATTGACATAGTAATGTCCTTTCATTATTTTATCTGCACACAACCTCTGCAGAGTGCATCGAAGAGGAAAAAAAAAAAAAAGAAAGATGCCCACTTCATTTTTCTTTACAGAAAAAGTCAAAGCTGTAAACCTTTTTATTCGCTGTCTGATGAAGCGGTGGGAAAACACTTTCTTAAAATCACTTCTTGTATTATGTCTTGCTCTTGGGAGCTTGTGGGAAGATGACAAAGGGCTGTGTGTGCCCTTAGTTTTAGGGATTTCTAAACCTCCATAAAAGTATTTCAGATAAAAGCTTTTGGAGCAGACAGAAGTCTTGCCTTTTTAGAACTGTTTCTTGCATAATAGTTGCCAAGGATACAGCATTCAGTGAACAGAGCTCTGCCTAATGCACAAAACCTTTGGAAGCTCTTGGTGTGCTGGGTCAATGCTGTTTTCATGTGCTCAATCGTCCTCAGTTCAGACTGGTCCCATTGTTTTCAAGGGAGGCCTTTTTTCTTAAGTCAGAGCTAATTAAAAGAAGGGCAGGATGGATTCCAGCACCTAATGAAGTAAAACCCCAATAGTTTAAAATCTGGATCGACAGTTACTTCGACCCAATTTTTAAGGATATTTCACTGTGTTGTATTTTGTTTTGAATAGTGTCCTGGCATTTTTTGTGTGACCCGGTACTAGCCAAACCTCCACAGTTTAGTGTCTTAGGAGTTGCTCTAAATCCATGGGCACTTCTCTATATTTCACTCCTGCCCAGTGTTCCTGTGTGTGGTTTAACAGGTTTAATTATGTTTGGAAACTGTACCTGCCGACTTTGGAGGATGAAAGACTGCCTAAATCTCTAGAGGTGCTGTAAAATCAGCTATTGAAACATGGCTACACAACTAAAGACAAGTCCTGGTCTAGCGACTTGTTAGTCTGAGGGTCTGACTTTTGCAAACGTTTTGTTTCTGTGGTTGTAATGATGTAGGCAGACTCAGTGAAATCTGCTTACATAGTTACAGTTACCTTTGTGTTTCCAGAATCAGGGACAGTTTCTAGAGTGCCTTAATTATGTCTCTTGACCTTCTTTTAGCTTCTACAAAGAAGAAAACTAAAAAGGTTGATGAGACTTGTTTACCACAACAACCCCATGCAGAGCTACAGGCTGGGGTTGGAGTGGCTGAGAGCTGCCAAACAGAGGGACCTGGGGGTGCTGATCGACAGCTGCCTGAACATGAGCCAGCAGTGTGCCCAGGTGGCCAAGAAGGCCAACGGCATCCTGGCCTGCATTAGGAATGGTGTGGCCAGACGGAGCAGGGAGGTCATTGTGCCCCTGTACTCTGCTTTGGTTAGGCCACACCTTGAGTCCTGTGTCCAGTTCTGGGCCCCTCAGTTTAGGAAGGACATCGAGACACTTGAACATGTCCAGAGAAGGGCAACAAGGCTGGGGAGAGGCCTTGAGCACAGCCCTATGAGGAGAGGCTGAGGGAGCTGGGGTTGTTTAGCCTGGAGAAGGGGAGGCTCAGGGGTGACCTCATTGCTCTCTACAACTCCCTGAAGGGTGGTTGTAGCCAGGAAGGGTTTGGCCTCTTCTCTCTAGCAACCAGCACCAGAACAAGGGGACACAGTCTCAAGCTGCACCAGGGGAAGTTTAGGCTGGAGGTGAGGAGAAAGTTCTTCACTGAGAGAGTCATTCGCCATTGGAATGTGCTGCCCGGGGAGGTGGTGGGGTCGCCGTCCCTGGAGGTGTTCAAGAGGGGATTGAACGTGGCACTTGGTGCCATGGTCTTGTCATGGGGTCTGTGGTGACAGGTTGGACTTGATGATCTTCGAGGTCTCTTCCAACCTTAGCGATACTGTGATACTGTGAGACTGTGATACCTTCTTTAATAATACTGAAAGCTTAGTTCTTCCTGTGTGCTTGCAGCTAGTGCAACTTGCCTGTTTGGTATTACATCTTTGTGTGATTTTTGTAGAACCAACTTTTATGTGTGGCTTTTTAAGGACAGGCATTACATTTTCTATTCCATAGGTGGGGGTATTCTTGCTGCAGCTTTTCCTGAAAAGCTGGTCTCTAGAAGATCACCACATGAGCTGACTCGGAAGAATTTAGCTTCATTTTTCTCAGAGATCAGGACAAACTCTGATCTTAGAGGAATGCAGCTGTCAAAGCAAAGCATAGGTTGAAGTTCAGGTGTCACATTATGATGCATTTGAGGCTTGATTGATTACTTATTTTGAAAATCAGAGAGCTAATGATGATCCATTTAGTATCTTGAGGTGACTAGAGCAAAATATCTTGAAATAGAGGAGGTTATAGCTCAGATATGTAGTAATGCTGTTGTTTAAGTCATTCCTGAAATCTTGCAAAGTGTTGGCCTTTTTGCCAACAAATTTTGTAGTGGTGGTGGTATTTTTATAGTTAATAAAAGAACTTGTATGTTGCAAGTCAAATATTAAATTATTAAGAAAACCATTTAAATCTCAAATGAGAAATGCTTTGACCTTCTGACTTGTCATGGTATGTCGTTAGTAACTTTTTTGCAGCCATCAGCGTTAGAATTTGACTCTAATGTGCAGCATTTCTTTAGTCTTGTTCTTTGAAAGCACAACTCTTTGATTTCATATGCTGGTTTTACTACTACTTCTCCATACACTGGCACAGGCTGCCCAGGGAGGTGATGGAAGCCTCATCCCTGGAGGTTTTTAAGGCCAGGCTGGATGTGGCTATGAGCAACCTGATCTAGTGTGAGGTGTCCCTGCCCATGGCAGGGGGGCTGGAACTGGATGATCCTTGAGGTCCTTTCCAACCCTGACACTTCGATGATTCTATAAGTATACTGGAGTCTGGATGCAGGTGTAGATCTATAGGGTGTCTTCTGAGTTGCAATATTTTTCGATCCTGTGGACGAGTGCAGTGAAGTGAGGTGGCTGAGTCCCATGAACGCCGGCTAGGATAAACTTTACTACCCTGAATACACAAAGTATTTGGATGAGGTGAAGCAGCTAAGTCAGTTTGTAGTGAAAACTGAGAAGAAAGGTGTCTGAAATCTTTTCTCTTGCAGCTATGTGCCTCTTCCCTTTTTTTTTCCCTCATGCTCTTGAGAATAGAATAGAATTAACTAGGTCAGAAAAGAGCTTTTAGATCAAGTCCAACCTATCACCCAACACCATCTAATCAACTAAACCATGGCACCAAGTACCTCATCCAGTCTCTTCCTAAACACCTCCAGTGATGGTGACTCCACCACCTCCCTGGGCAGCCCATTCTGTTTCTGTGCACACTGTTCCCTACAGCCATATCTCTGGATCAAGCAGTTTGCTGTATGCTACCTTCTGCTCAGTTCTGCCTTGTGTGTGTGTGGCAGGCATACACTGTGCCAAACTGAACCCTGTTGGGGTCATCAGGAACACTTGCCTTGGTTATTGCCCAGAGATAGATGACGACACAAGACCTCAGATGCTGATGTAATGAAGTAGGACAAATTATTTTCTGATATTTTTATCCACATCTACAAATCTTTGCAGGGTAACTAAGCAGAGTTTCTTTGGGTTGCTTACATTGGTTAGGTTGCCTGAAGTGCCATTTTGAATTTGGCTTTTACTGCTTTGTTTCTGAGGGTTTTAGGTCTCTCTTACTGTCCACTGTATGAATGAGAACTGGATATAGTCTGGACTCTGAATTCAGATGTCCCTTTTGCCCATTTCTGTGAACCTTTGGAAAATTCAGAAGTGAGTCTAAATTTGTGGCTCAGGCCCAATGCCAATCATGAGCTTTGAGTCTAATTTAGTACTTTGGGTTTGTTGGTCTTGAATTGCTTTGAGATACTTGATCCTTCTGACTTGCTGACACAGAGTCATTCAGCAGCGTGGATATATATACATGGCCAACCTCGAGTGGTGTGCTTTTCTTAGCGATCACTTGCTGATGACACCAAGCTGTGTGGTGCAGCAGACACACTGGAGGGAAGGGATCCATCCAGAGGGACCCTGACAGGCTGGAAAGGTGAGCCCATGACTACCTCATGAGGTTCAACAAGACCAAATGCAAGTTCCTGCAGCTGGGTCAGGGCAATCCCAAGCACCAATATAGTCTGGGCAGGGACTGGCTTGAGAGCATCCCTGAAGAAAAGGCCTTGGGGGTGCTGGGGGATGAGAAGCTCAACAGGAGCCAGCAGTGAGCACTTGCAGCCCAGAGAGCCAAGCAGAGCCTGGGCTGCAGCAAGGGAAGCCTAGCCAGCAGGTCAAGGGAGGTAATTCTCCCCCTCTGCTTCACTCTGGGGAGACCCCACTTGGAGAACTGTGTCCAGTTCTGGAGCCTCTGTTACAGGAAGGATCTGGAGGTGCTGGAAGGTGTCCAGAAAAGGGCCATGAGGATGATCAGAGGGCTGGAGCCCCTCTGCTCTGAGGACAGACTGAGGGGGTTGGGGTTGTTCAGTCTGGAGAAGAGGAAGCTTCGAGGAGACCTTCTTGTGGCCTTCCAGTATCTGAAGGGGGCTACAAGAAAGCTGGGGAGGGACTTTTTAGGGTGTCAGGGAGTGATAGGACTAGGGGGAATGGACAAAAAACCCTAGAAATGGTTAGATTCAGATTGGATGTTAGGAAGAAATTCTTCCCCATGAGGGTGGTGAGACACTGGCATGGGTTGCCCAGGGAGGTGGTAGAAGCCTCATGCCTGGAGGTTTTTAAGGCCAGGCTGGATGTGGCTCTGAGCAACATGATCTAGTGTGAGGGACAGGGGGGTTGAGACTGGCTGATCCTTGAGATCCCTCCCAACCCTAACATTTCTATGATCTTCTTCATTTAACTTATTCATGTAATCACTGCAGGCTGAGTATGTTGCCATATCATGTTTTCACATCCCACAGTACTGTTCAGTGTTGGGCTAGCTCTGTAAGAAATACATGTTTTCAGTGATACAGGAAATCACGTGTCTATTTTGTCAAGGTAATGGAACTGAAATACTTTGTGTAATAATGGGAAAAGAAACAAAAATCTCACAGTGCCTGTGGTGTACTGGTGGTCAAGGTGGAAAGGGGAGATAGAGTGATATAAGCACAGCTGTTTTTACCTCCTGTTCCCTCTGAGAAAACTGGAGGCAACTTCTGCGTTTAAGTCTCTTCCAAGAATTTGTAATTAGGAACAATGTCATTCAAAAAGCAGTACTGCAAACAAATGAATCCAGTGAGTACTAGAGTGATTCAGGAGCTTCATTCATGAAGAACCCTGCAGATTGCTGTCTTCAGGTGCTGTAATTTATTCCTAGATAAAAGCCAGGGGTGACTCTGGGGCAGGGTATGATGTAAACTGATAGCAGGGGCTGTTCCACTGGGTTGTGTCATAGCATGGAGCTTAGGTGCCAGACTATATCCTGGCATCAACCTCAGATTTTCAGAGAGCAGAAAACCTACCAATTGGCTCCTTTTCTTATCCTTCAAGCACAGTGCCCATGAGAAATGCCTTGGTTTACAGAGGCTAGGCAGAAGCAGAAAGTATGGTTTGGGTCCTGATCTTGCTGGAAGTAGTGGTAAATAGAGCAGCTGTTCCCCTGAAGAGAACATTTCAGGGTTTGTCATTATCAGTGGCAGCTGAAGAATGGAAGCTGGAATATCATCATTTCCCTGGGAAAAATGGACCCATAGTTGGGGGAAATTGGCTCGTATCTTCTGCAAGTGTTGCTGCTGAGGTCAGGGGAATGGTTAAGCTGAGGACTGTCAATATATCCAGTACTTCAATATTCTCCCTCAAGCAGGTGGACATAACCCTTTCTCATCCTTTGAGAGAAGAGGAGGTTTAACACAATGGTTACTTCCAGCAGCTTTCCAAAGTGTTCTGGATTTATCCAAGTATTTCTGGAGCTGGCAAAATCCCGTGCTTCAAGAGACCTGTAGTGGTCCTGTGTGCTTGAATTTTCCAGGGAAGTGTTTATGAAGGCAGAGAGGGTAGGTAACAAAGCTGGTGAGAGGTCTGAAGCACAAGCCCCATGAGGAGAGGCTGAGGCAGCTGGGGTTGCTTAGCCTGGAGAAGAGGAGGCTCAGGGGAGACCTTCTTGCGGTCTACAACTCCCTGAAGGGAGGTTGTAGCCAGGTGGGGGTTGGTCTCTTCTCCCAGGCAGCCAGCACCAGAACAAGAGGACACAGCCCTCAAGCTGTGCCAGGGGAGGTTTAGGCTGGTGGTGAGGAATAAGTTCTTCCCAGAAAGAGAGACTGGCCATTGGAATGTGCTGCCCAGGGAGGTGTTGTAGTCACCATGACTGGAGGTGTTTAGGAAGAGACTGGATGAGGCACTTGGTGCCATGGTTTAGTTGATTAGATGGTGTTGGGTGATAGGTTGGACTCGATGATCTCAAAGGTCTTTTCCAACCTGGTTGATTCTATTCTATTCTGCCTTCTGCCTTGAAAGCGCAAGCTGCATCAGAGTACTGTGTGAAACTCTCCTGGGGCGGTGTAAACCCCTGCCCAAAAGCACAACTGTGTGAAGCTACCCAGTCTCACACAGCCTGCTGGCTTCTCTCTCCTGGCTCTTTTAAGGAGCAGATACGCATATAGCAGATACAAAGTAACCGTCAAATGCTGGACTTTATCTCCTGCAGTTTAATATAAGAGGTCTTTGAAGTTCTTGAAAGGTTCTTCAGACAAGTTATAGTTCAGTTCAAGTTGTTTGATCTAGGCCCAAAAGCTTTATTGTAAAAGCAGGGGAGCAGACGTTACACAGAGAACTAATTCCCTGAATCTGAAACTTCTTTTTTTCAAGTCTCAGAGGTTTGGCTGCTTGTAGCTCACGAGTCTTTGTAGGATTCAGTGTCAAGAATGCAGGGAGTGAGCATGCTGGTAGTTCTCAGGATCCCACTAAATCTCAAAAAGGAGACTGATCAGATGCAGCGTCTGGAAACTTGCATCACCATGTGTTTGCTGGAGGTTTGTAGTAAAACAAAGACGCTGTTATCATACCTTGAGTCTTGTATAGACCAGAATAGATTTAACCAGGTCTTTCAGTTTTGATATTTTCTTTCAAGACCAGTTGCAGGTTCCTCCAAATTCTTCTAAAATTGTATTGTCTTGGTTTAAACAGACACTCTCTCGGTGAAGAACTTTCTCCTCACCTCCAGCCTAAACTTCCCCTGGCACAGCTTGGGACTGTGTCCTCTTGTTCTGGTGCTGGTTGCTGGGGAGAAGGAACCAACACCCTCCTGGCTATAACCACCCTTCAGGGAGTTGTAGACAGCAAGAAGGTCTCCCCTGGCTAAGCAACCCCAGCTCCCTCAGCCTCTCCTCACAGGGCTGTGCTTGAGGCTTCTCCCCAGCCTCGTTGCCCTTCTCTGGACATGTTCAAGTGTCGCAGTGTCCTTCTTAAACTGGACACAGGACTCAAGGTGTGGCCTAACCAGTGCTGTGTACAGGGCAGAAGGACTTCCCTGCTCCTGCTGGCCACACTATCGCTGATGCAGGCCAGGATGCAATTTGCCATCTTGGCCACCTTGGCCCAGTTCTCCACCTGGGCTTTCCCAAAAGCTCACTAGGCCAAAACCTTCAAAAACCTTTCCCTTCAACCAGGCCAAACAACAGGCCTCAGTGCCTCCCCTTCCCCCCCTTGCCTCCTTGCTTCTCCCCCCAACCTAGGCCAGAATTGTGCAGCAAAAATTAGCCAGACCACTCAAAGCTGAAAACCTCCTTGAAATACCAAAGAAGAGATAACAGCCTGGTGCTCTGGGAGCAGAGAGGGAGAAAGGGGTAGAACAGACAGCAGTGTCCATTTATGTAGGAGTTGCAGATGATGGGAATGAAATACCAAAGATTATACTTCCCTGTGTCCACCTCCTTGTACTCTCTGGTACTTCTGGAGGGCTTAAGACCCTCTATGGTTCTTAAACCCATAACATGCATGAAAATGGTTAGTGGCTTCAGTTAGCAAGAGGCAAAGATGACTTTAATTTGTATCTGTGTTGGTGGAGTAATGGTCAGTGAAAGATGTGAAACCTGTTGTGTTGCAATCTCCTCTTCCCATGTCATCCCAAATAGGAAAAAAGGGTCTAAACACTTGCTGAAAGAGCACTCTTTTCAATGCTTGCAGTGCTGTCCTGTGTTTCCAGTAACTGGGATCTAAATGAGAGTCCTTGGCCATTGGAATGTGCTGCCCAGGGAGGTGGTGGAGTCACCATCACTGGAGGTGTTTAGGAAGAGACTGGATGAGGCACTTGTTGCCATGATTTAGTTGATTAGATGGTGTTGGGTGATAGGTTTGACTTGATGATCTCAAAGCTCTTTTCCAACTTCCTCTCTTCTCCTCCTCGCTTCTCCTCCTCACAGACTACTCTAGATGATCCTGCTTTGGCAGAGGGGTTGGACTTGATCTCTGGAGGTCCCTTCCAACCTCTAACATTCTGTGATTCTTTACATGTTCAGTAAGCTGTACCCACGTGCTAAGATAATACTTCATTACCAGCTCAGAGTTCCATTTGCTACACCTCTGTCATCACTTTCCACACCACCTGGGCTGCATTGTATCAATATTATTTTTATACTGTATTACAGTTATTAGTAAGACAGCAAGGAATGTTGTTACATGTGTTTAGCAGAGGAACAAGTTGGGACCAAAGTATTTGTGATCTCTCTAGTAGGCCCAGCTACATAGACACATCCACAACTGTCTGGCATACAAAACTATTGAAATAAAGATGAGTGACACTTTGAAAATTCACTTTCCACATGTCATCAACTTAACACATACATTACAGAAATGCATTATTAAGCTCTTGATATCAGGAATATGAGAGAAAGCTGCATAAATAAACAAGTTGTAATACAAAGGTAAGTCAGGTTGATGTGATTATGTGCAGTAGTGGAAGTGTATAGGATTTGAAGCTTTATGCTTGTCAGAGACAAAAGCAGTAAGCTATAGCTAGTGCTTTGTGTAGCTAACCCAGTTGCTCTGTTGATACAAATAAACCACAAATTTTTCTTTTGCATGATTATGTTGGAGTAAAGTGCATTTAGATATAGTTTGTATTTCCCTATTAAGCAAAGCTATACCTTCCTCTTGGTTTCCCTGCTCGCTTCTCTTTGACTATACCAGTCAAAAACGTAATTGCAGGCAACTTTGACATTAATTAAAACTGAAAGTACAGGACATTTCAGCACTGTTCTTTGAAGCTACCAGACTCAGATTTGCTAATGAGCCTTTCATCTTTTGTTAAGTGACACTAAGAAAATAAAGATTTTCTGTAGAATTGAAGATGCAGTGTTGCAGCCACAGGTAACAGGCTCAGAGGTAAAGTAGCTGCTTCAGGTGGAGAGTTTGTGCCTAGCTTTTTGTGATGGCTCTGATATCAGCCTGGAGAAGATGAAGTTCTTGGCCTCTCTCTGACGAGTCCTCTCAACATGTTTGTTGTGAGTCACCAGGCATGATTTGGGGGCTGTTGAATTTGAGAGGCACAGTTAATCTAACTCCTTTGGGCGTATTTATAGGAAACTGCAAGGTGATTTGAAAATGGGCATTAAAAAAAAATCCACTCAAAACCAAACAACAAAACCATAACTGTGTGCCTAAGGGAGAAGAGGTACTGCTAGGGCAAATTACACTATTTGTGCTTTTTGGTCTTTATTTGTGTGTGTTCCTTGTTTTCATCATTCCTTTGAGTACTTTGTATCATGCCACCAGTTGAGTCAAGCTTCCCTTAGAGATGCAGAAGGCCTTTAACTCTCCACTGACCACAAGTAAGGTAGATGGGCTTTATTAACAACTGAAGTGCAAGATATTAGAAAAACAGTGTCTTTTATTTCAGACAGACATGAGTAATTTAACCTATGTTATATTATAAATTATTAATGCATTGCAATGATAATTTCTGGTCACAGTTGAAAGACTCCCATTTCATTGTGAATATTTTGTTCTGGTTTTGTTTGCCTGTGACCCAAGTACTGCCTTCCTGTCTTATGCAGCCTTCCTTTTATATTGTCATACTCCTCACTGTATTTGTGTGGCTTTGCCCCCTTTCCCCATTTTTTTTTAGCAGAAGTGAAATTAATTTAGCATGTATTGTATTTGAATTTGTTATACTTTCCTTCTAGGTGATGCCATTTTCTCGTTCAGATGCTGAGTTCAATTACTGCTTTTTTTAGCTTAAGTAAAAAAGTTAACTTGCCTGCAGTATTATTTCAGTTACTGCATAGTATTTTTACAGGGTGTTATTCTGCCTTACCTGTGTGCTACTGTAGTTAGGAAGCTTCTTGTAGACAGAATTTTGGCTAAAGGAAAATGAGCCATTTTTCTGATGAAGCTGAATGTTGTGGGGGAAGTGGTGAAAGAAAACTCTGATCTTTTACAAGGTAAATGAGTATAGCTTCTGAGATTCAGGCTCTGATCAGTTTAGATACTACCTCATTAAACTTCTAGATTTCTGGTCTTCTCCATTAATGTTTTTGCGTGGTTTTGAAGTGTTGATGAAAAATGCCACCCCAGTTACAAAATGTGCATTCATGGTAAGCCCATATCTTTGAGTTTCTGAACTTACTATTCAAATTCTCAGAATTCAGTTTTCTGGTGCTTTTCTTTCACTTGCTGAAGAGAAGTGATCAGCACTTTGGAGAAACAACCACCTGTAGTACATTTGAAATGTGGAAGCTTGTGATAATTACCTCAAGATACAGATACTCTTTCTTAGCTAGCTAAATGTGCCGTAATTTACTTATGCATTGAAATTTAAAGTCTTCAGAATGTATGTGTCCCTTGTAGTCCTTCTCTCCCATCAGCGCATCTGTAGGAAGCATCTAAGCTTCATCCATCCATGCAAAGATACTAGTTTTTGGAGGTTGTTCTGGGAAACTGGTAATGAAACACAGCCTTAAGTTTTTTCACATCATTGATTAGTGTTCAGCTCCAGTTTTAGCATATGAAAGTTATTACCACTTGGTAGATCATTTCTTAGAATCATAGAATGGTGGAGGTTGGAAGGGACCTTAAAAATCATTTAGTTCCAACTCTCCAGCCAAGGACACATCCTACTAGACCAGGTTGCTCGAGGCCCCATTCAGCCTGGCTTTGAACAGTTCCAGAGTTGGAGTCTCCATGACTTCTCTTGGCAACCCATTCCAATGCCTCCCCACTCTAATGGTGAGCAATGCCTTCCTAAAGTCTTACTGAAATCTAACTTTTGAGTCTGAAGCCATTAGCACTTGTCCAGTCACTATATGCCTTTGTAAAAAGTCCTTCTCCAGCTATCCTGCAAATCCCCTTCAAATATTGGGAAGCTTCTGTAAGGTCTTCTTGGAGCCTTCTCTTCTTTGGGCTGAACAACCCAACTCCCACAGCTTGTCTTCATAGCAGAGGTGATTGAGCCCTCTGATCATCTTTGTGGCCCTCTTCTGGACCTGCTCTAGCAGTTCCTTGTCCTTACCGTGTTGGGGTCTCAAGGGCTGGACATTACTCCAGACTCCCCCAGGTGGAGTCTCACAGGTACCATCTTGCCCTGGGGGAATCAATCAGGCTGACCTACAGTTCCCTGTATTCTTCTTGTTGACTTTATTTTAAAATTCTGAGTAACATTAACCTTCTTGAGTTACCAGAGTCCTCTCCTGCTTGACATGCCTGTCTGTGAAGAAAGACAGTGACACTGGCCACCAGTATGTTTAGCTACGTCTTAGACGATAAGTGATTGTGCTGTGATTGCAATTTGTTGTTGTTGTTGTGGTAGTCTCAAAACAAACTCCTCTTAGGTCCTAAGTCTGAATCATAGAATCAATAAGGTTGGAAAACACCTCAAAGATCATCAAGTCCAATGTGTCACCCAATACCTCATGACTACTAAACCATGGCTTCAAGTGCCATGTCCAATCCCTTTTTGAACACCTCCAGGGACAGTGACTCCACCACCTCCCTGGGCAGCACATTCCAATGGCCAACAACTCTCCCAAGCTGTCTGTTACACAGAAAGATTAATGGTTTTCTTTCTTTCTTTTAAAAATATCTGTATAGTTGCAGGGGAAAAGTCTGAAGATGTGACTCCTGAATATTAAAAGACATTAAGAGCTTAATATTTTTTAATTAAGACTTCATATTTGAATGTATAAAAATTTCTTGGCTGGAAAAAAAAATTAAAAATACTTCTATGTTTTTCAGTGTTACAAAAGACAGGTATTTAAAAGCATCCTTGCAAGTGCTGTTTCAAAACTGGTCCTTTAAGTGCTACCTCAGCACAGAAGTTCAGGAACACACAGGGTGAGGACTGAGTTGTTTCCTCAGCAGTATTTCCAGGGCAGAATGGAAGTGGGCTGCTCTAGCCTTGAAAGAGCTAAGTCATCTGAACAACCGCCAATGAAGCTGCTGTCTACAACTACCTGAAGAGAGGTTGTAGCCAGGTGGGGGCTGGTCTCTTCTCCCAGGCAACCAGCACCAGAACAAGAGGACACAGTCTCAGGCTGTGTCAGGGGAGGTTTAGGTTGGATATTAGGAAGAAGCTCTTCACAGAAAGAGAGACTGGCCATTGGGATGTGCTGCCCAGGGAGGGGGTGGAGTCACCATCACTGGAGGTGTTTAGGAAGAGACTGGATGGGGCGCTTGGTGCCATGGTTGAGTGGATTAGATGGTGTTGGGTGATAGGTTCGACTTGATGATCTGGAAGGTCTCTTCCAACCTGGTTAATTCTATTCTATAAAAAGATACTGATTTTCAAGTTCACTAAGACACTGTCTGTCATAAGTGCTAGCTCACATAAAAAACAAATGGAAATAAAATGTCCTTTGCTTTAGTGCTTTCTTTTGTGGACTGCATGACTGGTGGAGGTGCAGGTGTACACTTTGCCAATGAAGACATCTGCCAGCATAGAGCAGCTGTCTGTCTAGTGCTGCTCCTCTGACACTGACTCCAGTTTACCATCATACTCTCTCAGCACGTTTCAAAGTGTAATTGCTTTGGCCTGCATGCAGTACCATGGCTGTCTTGGGCTTTAATCCTAGCTGTTGTAAGAAGGGGATTGAATTGCAGGCTAAAAATAGGCTTCACTCAGACGTGCTGTATGCTCCTCGGCCGTGCTCTGCTTTGGCAATTTGTTGGTAATGTAATATAATTAAAAGTTGACAGAGGCCATAGGCAGAATGCTGTCCAGCAACCTCTAGGATTTTATCTTGAATGAAGTATTTTCTTAACTTGATGAAGGTGGCTAGTATGACCTACTGCATTAAATTCTTTGATAGTTCTGGTAGACTGCTGAAGGAATGCTGTTGCCCTAAAACTGTTCTTTAGGTTGATGTTTAAGAAAGACATTGAGAACATATCCAGAGAAGGGCAACAAGGCTGGGGGAGGGGTCTGGAGCACAGCCCTGTGAGGAGAGGCTGAGGGAGCTGGGGTTGCTTAGCCTGGAGAAGAGGAGGCTCAGGGGAGACCTTCTTGTTCTCTACAGCTATCTGAAAAGAGGTTGTAGCCAGGTGGGGGTTGGTCTCTTCTCCCAGGCAACCAGCACCAGAACAAGAGGACACATTCCCAAGCTGTGCCAGGGGAAGTTTAGGCTGGAGGTGAGGAGAAAGTTCTTCCTAGAGAGAGTCGTTTGCCATTGGAATGTGCTGCCCAGGGAGGTGGTGGAGTCACCGTCCCTGGAGGTGTTCAAGAGGGGACTGGATGTGGCACTTGGTACCATGGTTTAGCAGTCATAAGGTGTTGGGTGACAGGTTGGACTTGATCTTTGAGGTCTTTTCCAACCTTATTGATTCTGTGTTGCTTCTGTGGAAAAGCCACTGGTAGTAGCATATGGAAATCAGGGCAGCTAGGTGTGATTTTAGGGACAAACAGATTAGAAATATTTTCAGTGACGTGTCAGTTGAGCTGTGCTTACTTCCTTTTATGTTGTTGTGGTTTGTTCACTAATATTCCTGTAAATATTTCAGAAAGATACACACAGCTTCCCATCTTGTGAGTAGCTATCAGGCAGTGTTATTTTAAGAAGATTCAGGGGAGATTGATCAAAATTATGATCTCACATTCCTTGTCCACCAAATTACATTTCTTGAAATAAAATCAGTAAATCTCTGAGATCATTAAGCACCAACTTGTAAAAACAGTTTCAAGACATATTCAAATGAATATCCCTTTTTCCCCAGTGAATTCCTCTGAAGGAACTGGCACACACACTGACAAGTAATTCAATCTCTGCATTCAGATGGTAACATCAGGAATAGGAAAACAAACTGCAAACAACTGCTGTAAAAAGATTGCTTTCTTGGATGCTTGTGTGTATATATGGAAATGCAATCAAAGCATTGTTCTATCTACTTCTGTTTTCTCTTCTTGGTTATTTGTCCATTTCTTCTAAATAAGTCAAGACTGAAGTGTGTTCTGTAGGTGAGTCATTGGAGGTTAATACTGAAGTTTTGCCTTCATGTTAGTTTATAACAGGCTGGCTGTTGGTAGTATAAAATGAGTGACTTGGCATGCTGTATTTCCATGTGACAACTCGTCATTTCTGTCATTCGCGTGATTTCTCTTGCAGACTGTACTTTGTCAGTTGGGATAATCTGTTCTAGCAAACTGAAACCTCTCTTGATTTTTTAGGTATATCTGTTAAATTTGATAGGATTTGTGTGAGAAATTGTAATGAGCTTCTTGGGGAAGTATATGAGTGATTTGGTGTGGATGTTCTTACCATAGCCTGTAACAGCATCCTTGTGTAACCTTGTACCTGTCTGCCACCAGGGAATTTGACTCATATTTGCAGTTGCAATGGAACCTATTTTGACCTGATTGCACAGCTCCCACCACTGGCAACGGCCTGGGTGGTGCTTGTATTAGTGTCTGTCTTTATGAGCTACTAATGTAAATGGAAAAACCTGTTTACTTAATCAGTTGCTATTGAAGCTAATTACTGTGTTGAGTTGTTACAGAGAAATAAAGGTGAGTGAAACTCCCCAGTCAGAGAATGTTGATACAAACATGTTGAAGTGTTTAGGCAATGTCAAAGACTTGTGTAGTAAAGCAATGTTTGTGCTATCTCTCATTCTTCCTACTTTTTCCCTTCCTGTTCTCTAATATTGCATCCTGTGCTCTAGCAGGAGGGACAAGCTCACTTTACTAGTGATGATGGTTTGTGGGTCACCAAGTCAGCCTCCTCAAGGAGACACATTTTGGTTCTTGATGATAACTTCTTTGTCACTTACGGATGAAACCACAGCAATGAATATTTTGTGGTACAACTGTCCCAAGTAACTAGGGCCTGCCTCTTTCTTCCACCTTAGACAACAGTGGAAGAAAACTAGCCTGGAGAGAGGCTGTAATTTTTCAATAAAAGTCCTTTTTTTAAACCTGGAAAATGGTACTGTTGTAACTTCTTGATTCTTGGAAGCAATTTCTGGAGGGCTGGCTATGTAAAAGGTGTTGCCACAAACTTCAGTGTTATCAAAAAGGTAAGCTAGTAATGCAACGGCATTTAAGTTGTGTTTTACAACCTAAGATTGAAAGCCTTGTATACTTATGCCTGTATTCCCTAGTTACACTTGGGAAACATTCTGTTAGTTGTGGATGTGCTTGGTTGAGTTTACTGAGTGAAGGTGATCTGTTTGAAGAACAGAACACCTGGGATTCCAGAAGAAGCTCTTCAGCAGAATGTCTTTTAATGGCAAAATTGTGTGAAGATTAATACCAGTGTTGCTGCTGGCAGATTTCAGAGTTAACAGTTTATGCAGTTCCCCTTGGGCTGTTACTTTGTGCCCTTAGCATGATCTCCAAAATCAGTGCAAAGCAAAGCAAAGTGCTAAGTCAGCAAGCAAGTTTTTATGGTCACCTTGCTTTTCTCTTGTCCAAGAGAAAATAGATTTGTATTTACTCTTATTTTATTATTTGGGGGCAGGGGGATTATTTTGCTGTCTTTGAATTAATTAAGCTTCTGTAAGTGAAAATAAGGTTTCCTTTCTGTAAGTGAAAATGAGCTGTCTCCTCCTTCAGCAGGCTCGATGTCAGTATGGTATTGCATAGTCATTAACTGGTTCAGCTGTCTGACTTGGTTGGTCTTCCCTGGACAATGAAGTAGAACCCTGGACAATGAAGTATAAATTTATCTTGTAGCAATTTAATTAACTGGAAAAAAATAAAGGAGGATTAGATAAATGGGAACCTAAATAGAAATATCACATTAATATTAACATTTGATTTGGGAACAAGCTCGTTTGAGCTACTTTTAGTTTTTGGGATACAGCAGACACGATGAATGATGGGAGGTGTTTTGCTTGCAAAAATCCTTGTTGAAGGCATATGTAGTGAGAGACATTCCTGATGTGTAAGGTGCTCCTTTCCTTGATGTGTTAATTTTAATCTTACCTACCAGTTTGTAATTGGATGATTGTCAGAAGTAAGGATGTTTTCTCCATGCTTTTGATGGCACAGTGCTGGCAAATACTCTGAGTCCAGACTAGATCTTGAGATAACTAATTCTGGTATTTTCCTGTGTCTCTATAGTATGGTGATAGATGGACTGGTACTTAGAAACCATTTTCCTAGCTGCTTCTGGATATGAGTCAGGGGCGATATTTGTCTTGGAAGTTTGAGTCATCTGAAATGCCTACAGTGGACTAGTGGGCCATGAGTATAGCCTTACTGTGCAACTTGGCCAGACTCGGGAATAGTATTTTTCCAAAAGCTCTTTCTAGTGAAGCAGAAGCTTAAGCAATAAGTTTCTGTGGTAACACTATCCTTATGTAAATCACACTGATAGTTTTATTATCCAAAACCAAGATGCTTCTTTCAATCAATGTAAATAATACTTGATTACTGAACACAGAGCGCCTTTTGAGCACAGCTGATACGCTTCCTTTTCCTGCTTTTTCTTGTGATTATGCATAGTTCTACATGTTACCTCTTTGTTAGTGCACTAAACAATGATTAAATCTTCAAAATGTAAGACTAAAAAGCTTCTAGTTTGTACTTGTGTATTGAACTTTTTTGTTTTGCTTTTTCAGAACAAGAGGACACAGTCTCAAGCTGTGCCAGGGGAGGTTTAGGCTGGATGTTAGGAAGAAGCTCTTCACAGAAAGAGAGATTGGCCATTGGAATGTGCTGCCCAGGGATGTGGTGGAGTCACCATCACTGGAGGTGTTTAGGAAGAGACTGGATGAGGCACTGGGTGCCATGGTTGAATTGATTAGATAGTGTTGGGTGATAGGTTGGACTTGATGATCTTGAAGGTCTTTTCCAACCTGATTAATTCCATTCTATTCTGCTACCCTGCTTGATGCTATAATGGCTGTTTTGTCATGAGACATGATTCAGGTTTGTGTAACAGCCAGCCAGCAACTGCTATAGGCCTTGCATGGAATTTGTGCATTTTAAAATATTGTATTAGGTTTGCAAGCAGGCAGTGTTACCAAAACTCACAGAGCCATGTGAAGCTTGACATATTTAATAGTAACTCAGGAGACTGGTTTGTAAACCAAAAGTACTCTCAGCACAAGTCAAACCATGTACAACAATGAATATAGATTTCTTTCCCTTAGCATTTTGTTGCTAAGGTTTTGTAATGGGTTGAGGCAGACCCCTCCCCACCACAGGCAGAAATAACGACTCAAACAAACAGATTGCAAAAGTGATGGAAAGTTTAAATGGAAAGCAGTGAGTGTGTACAGAGAGCCAGAAGCAGTGACATAAGAAACCCCAAAGCAGACCCAGAAACATCCCATCCCCACCTGAGGGTGCACCCAGGACCCCCAGGGCTCCTTCTTCCCCCCTCCCACTAGGCTAGTCTCAGCTGGCCAGATCTGAGGCTGCCCATCCCCCCCCATGGCCTTGGGCCTAGCCAGGCCCAAGGCCAGGAGATGTCTCCCCCAGTTACTGGGTGACGGCGAGGAAGAAAGAGAAAGTGCCAGACCCCGCGCTGGATCTTACAGCGGTGCAGAGAATTATGGTAGGAAATACCTGGTTTCCTGTGCCCACCCACTGGGCTGGACTTCTGGACACAGGAAACACACCATGTAGCAGAGGGCACCCAGCCTAGACTGCTACAGGTTTCATCAACAACTATGTCTGTTTAAGCCAAAGGAGGGTAAGCTTGTTATCATGGTAGCACTTTTGGCTAGCCCTTCAGGAATGGAAATGATTGAATGGTTTCACTCTTTGGAAAATGATCATAGTGTACCAAAAAGATCTGGAGAAGTAATCTCTTGAATACTTTCTGCTAAACGTATCACTGTTCTCAAGTGTGACTTGCGTCACCCAATGCTGACTTCCAACTGAGGCTATTATACAAGGGGATCAGGGATGGTCTCATGGGCTGAGTTCAATCTGCTGCCATCATGGCTGCCATCATGCCACCTTCAAAAGGAAAGCTGGAGCAAAGTATTATGGGCCTTGAAGTTCAGATTATAACACAAAATGCTTCCTGTTCCGCTTGCTACTTTTGGTTTCTGGGTTTGAGGTGTTGGTCTCTTTTGCTGAGCAGGTTGGGGGGTTGGGAGGCTAGGTCACTGGCTTCTGCTGCCACTTCTGCAATTTGCTGTGCTTTTCTGCAAATAGTCTAAGGTAATTCTCCTTTATATTATCTAATTTTCAGTAAGGCTCTTTATCTCAGCCAGGAATTTGGTTGTCTTTTTGTGTGTCTGTGTATTATTTTCCCTCCCATCTGTCTTGGGGGAGAGCAGGCTGTGTTAACCCAGGACAAATGGATACATCATCCCATGATGTGTTACGTGCCTTTTTGGCAATGTGACCCTCTGTGTCCTAAAGCTATGTAAGATTTGGTTTTGTTTCCTGGGTTCAGTTTTCTGGTTTGGTGTCTCAACTGAGTGATTCAGAGCTGTTTCTGTCACTGTTGCTTGTATGATTGCCTTTGCTTAGCTGGGAACCCTGCTCTCCCCTCCACTTCAGAGGGCCATTAATGTATGCAAATACCTTTAAAATCTAGATTGTCTTAGTACTGTTGGGATAAAAATGTTATTTCATGCGCCTGGCAGCTGAAATCTTTGATCCACTGTTGCTTTAGTTCTCCAGAGGAGTCCTGAGTCTCACTGGTGGTGCTACAGACTGGCCTCTGACTTCCTCTGCTGTAAGAATGGACAGGAGATGACAGGGGACTGCATCAGGTGTTTAAACCAATACTCAAGCTAATGATATCCTGTTTCCCTCTGTTCGATTGCTACCTAGCAGAGGCTGAGGTGGCTGCTGCTCTGGTCCTCTGCCCTGGCAATGTGTGGCAAGACTAGAGATGTGAAAGTTGCTCTTAGGGCAGAGATCATTTTTGCCTGTACCAACTAACCTCCATTTTGGGAGGCCTGGTTTCACAGGCCATCGTTCCAGATCGAGTGTAGCAAAAGAGTAGGAGGAAAGCAGGCAGAGACAGACGAGGTCCTGAAACTTAGGACCCAATGCTTGTGGTGGCCAAGATGGCAAACACTGTCCTGAGAATTTTTGCTCCCCTGGTCTACTACAGACAGGAAATACAGCTCTGCTGGAGCTGTGAGATACTACATAACCTAAAAGAGCAAGGCTTTTCTTGCAGGATTTCTATCTCACATCTCACTGCTTTGCTGACTTTGCAAAGCTGGACTTTGTGTTACGGTTTTCCTCCAGCGTAGGGGCAAGGTTACCACTTACATAACAACTGCAAAGTACATTAGCATTGACTGCAGATCTATATCCTAGGCTGTTTACAGTCCTCTATTCCGACTGTTTAATAAGTTGTTTCTAAAGAAGGACTGGATTTATTTGTTAGTAATCAATATTTTTCATATGGTATTGGAAGGACAGTCAGGACAAATGCATTGTGTATATTAACTGTTCTGCTGGCGCATAGCGCTTGCGGTTACGCATCCAGCTACAGTGCAATTCCAAGGCCAGGTTGGATAAGGCCTTGAGCAGTCTGGTCTAGTGGAGGGTGTCCCTGCCCATGGCAGGGGGATTGGAACTAGGTGATCTTTTTGGGCTCCTTTACAACCCAAATTAGTCTATATGAATTTCATATAAAGAGTCTGATTTCATATCATAAACATTGTGTCTCAACTGGAAAAGAAGAGAATAAAAGAGAAATACCATAGAACCCACAGATCTAAATCACAGAATCAAACAGATTAGAAAAGACCTCAGAGATCATCAAGTCCAGCCTATCACCCAACACCATCTGACAGCTAAACCATGGCTTCAAGTGCCCCATCCAATCTTTTTTTGATCACCTCCAGGGACAGTGATTCCACCACCTCCCTGGGCAGCACATTCCAGAAGAATTTCCTCCTCACCTGAAGCCTAAACTTCCCCTGGTGCAGCTTGAGACTGTCCTCTTGTTCTGGTGCTGGTTGCCTTGGAGGAAGAGACCAACCCCCACCTGTCTGCAACCTCCTTTCAGTTAGTTAGTTCTTGTACTGGAAGTGTTTTGTGCTCTAATAAACATGAAGTCAAGATATTTTCACTTTTTCCTAGTGCAGCTTAAGATACGACTTCTTACAATTAGACTAATAATGACTTTTGTCAAGGTTGCCTTCTCTCAATATCTTCAGGAAAAACAGCTAATTGAGACAAGAACAACTTGTCTTGAGGCAAGACAACAACTTCAGAGCAAAGTAAGATTACATACTCTACCTAGATGCTTGTAAGATGCCAGAGCTTTCTAGTTTTCTGTGACACACAGGAGGTATTGAAGACTCTGTGTGTAGATTTGTAGAACTGGTCTTACAGTGAGAATGAAAAGTCAGGCTATAGCAATGATAAAGATAAGATATGACTCTCATTCCAGTGAGGAAGAATAGTTATTTTTATTTGCTCCCTGCAAATAAGGACCTTCATCTTTTCCTGCTTGGTATTTCCCAATATGGTTTTTTTTGGCATTCTAGGAAATCTGGGGATGCAGTACCTGTCCCTACAGATGGCCATTTGGAGTCCCAGTATCTACTTTGGGAATTGTCTGTATATCTGAGGAGTGGAAGATGTTGCCATCAGAATAATTAGACAAGGAAATGTTAAATAAAACTGCAATCCCAGTCTTGTACAGTGGTGCCCGCGATGGCAGCTGACATGTTTCCTGCTTAAGAAAAAGCATGGGATATTAATTTTTCTTTCCAGTGTTGCTGCTCTCTGAGATAACAACAACAACAAAAAGCAACAAGCAAAAGGAACCAACCAAAGAAAATCCCAAACCCCAAAAGCAACCAGCCAGACAAACATCTAAAATTAGCAAAAGACAAAGCTGCAAAGAGCAGTAATGTTTTCTCAGATGGGTGTGTGAGCCTCTCCTCAGTTCTGAAATAGAAGTAGGAGCTCTCAGGCCTGCATGTCAAGAATGCTTGCTGATAGCTTAACTGGTTCATGTTAACACACTAAACAATTTGAGAGAGAAGATGGCTGATAACTGCAGTACAGAGACAGTGTTAGCAAAAGTCCTGTGCTGGTGGGGAGAAAGGGGCAGCGGTTATTGCCTCCCGGATATTGGAAAGTTATCTATTGATGAGGAAAAATGGAGAGAGATTGTGTAATGGCTACTACATCACTTCAGATATTTCACGTGACTTCACATCATCCAAATGATTTCACTGGAAGACTGTCTACTCAGAATAGTAAATTGCAAGGCTTATGGAAATGGAAACAAGCCCTCATTTTGACCTACTGCATACAATTTCAAGTAGCTATGTATTTCTTTACTTACATTCATTCCATCAAACTTTGCTTGTCCTAGTATGCCAGGGAACGATAAAGAAAATGCAAAATACTTCTGGGATACAAGGACTGGGGAGACTTACTTCCTTACCATTAAATGATCCTAAATCCATGTGGTGCAGTCTGCACCCACAACCTAGGGATGTATTTATAATGACCTCACAAGTGGCATCTGGAAGGGCCATGAATTTCCTGGTTGAAAACCTCGGTGAAACATCTGGGGCTTATTGCTCTGTCTGAACCCAAATAACCTGAAAACTGTTTGAAGCATGTGTTTAAAGCTGAGTAGAACGTTTGCCCTAGCAGTGAAGAGCAATGAAATGCTTCAGGAAAAAGGATACAGACCCCCAGTCTGAAATGCTATTGCTGTTTAGGGAAGGAGGAGTAGGGCTGTTGGTTCATATGCATAATTGCTCTTTGTACTGAAGTAATGCTGAGATGTTTTCTGGTGGGTTGGGTGGTTGTTTGTTTTTTTTTTAGCAGAAGAGTGTATTTTTACTTTCTTAGGATGACCCCTCTTCATGCAGGACAAAAAGGTGCATTCCTCTCCTGAATTAGGCTGATTGAATCAGCTATTCCTTGCCTGACCAAGCTGAACAACTGTAGCTACTGTTTTCTTTTCAGTTGGGCTTCACAATGGCTTTTGGATCATCAGAAACTTCCTGTTACTTGGGATGTCAGCAGTTTTCCAATCTGTGGATTTTTGTTGTGGGCTTATGTTTTGTTTGTATTTTTTCCCTCTGGACCACTGCCAGGATGGGCTTCAGCATTGCCTCCTGTTGCTTTGGATTGTTAAAAATTTTTATTTCTTTTCTTTTTGTTGTTGTTCGGGAAGTGAGAGCTCAGCCACAGGGCCAGGGGACAAGAGAACCATTGGTCTCCATGGCCGCATGGATGCCTTGGGGCATCCAGAGTTGCCAAGGCCATGCACCAACTAACTGCAACAGCAAAGCACCTGCAGAGCATTTCAAAACACTTTCCTCTTTCACAGAGTGCCACTGAATGCATTCCCAGTAGGCTCCTGCTCTCCCTCTCCCTCTCCCTCTTCCTCTCCCTCTTCCTCGTTCTCCCTCTCCCGTTCTCCCCTCTCGTTCTCCCCTCCTCGTTCTCCCTCCCTCTCCCTTTCTCTTTCTCCCTTCTTTAAATACAGTAGGGCTAGTTTATCCACAGGGCAGGGCTTAAATGCTGAAAACCGAACAAAAGGTTTGAGCCGTCTTGCACGCTGAAGGGATATGTTTCTTATTTCACTGGCATGCTGTTAGAGAAGATGACATCACCCTTGTGATGCCGATAAAGTTACAGCAGTGTGTGCATTGTGAGCTTACAATGGCACCAAAAACCTTCATGCTTTGCAAGTTGCAATTGTTTCTGTGCTTTTTTACTTCTGGGGTTTGCCTGTGGTCTCTGCTATGTAGTATAAGATGGCAGCATAACCAAGCCAAGCTGTTACTCTTCTTATTGTAAGAATTGCTTTCAAATTAATTGGGAAGTAAAAGTACCATGAATAAAACAGAGCTTGGTGTTTCGTATTTCAGTGTTTGATTGTGGCTCACTCTTGTGGGGGTGTGTGAACTATGTGAGGCACTTGCCCCATAGCAAATGAGACTGGAAGGATGAGAAGCTACAGCTCCAAGGTAAAGCTCAGAGATGTTTTTGCAGCATAGTAGCAGTTAAGCTCTTACTGAAAATAAATTAGTTCTTGCTGTATTTCATAGTGGAAGCAATGCAAGAAGTGTATTTCATAGTGGAAGGGAGAGACTAGTGGCTATCATTGTGTTTTTCTTTGAAATGTGCTCTTTACTTATTTCTGTGGTTTAGGGCTGTGCTACTGTTTTTTGGAGGGGTTTGAGGGTGGTTTTTTGGGGGCGTTTTTTTTTGTTTGGTTGTTGTTTTGTTTTTTGTCAGTGAAGAGAACATCATATTTATAGAGGGAATATGGAAAGGGAGAAACACTTCTCTCTCCTTTCTCTAATAACTGGTCAAAATGCATGCTGGTTTTATCAGAGAGTAGGAGTTCACATAATATTTGAGCTAGATACTTTGAAATGACATTAAAGCTACTTTGTGGAAGGAAAACCTTTTAAATTTACTTTTACTGGTTAACACAATGCTTTTTCTAACATAAAGTAGTATATAATTAGATATTCTTCATTCTGACTCAAGCATTGTTTGTTTCCTGGCTTCTGAGAATGCAGTAAGTGCCAAAAGGCTGTGTTTGGAGAGGAGGGATGAGCTTGTGACAAATACCTTGATCTGAGGCTGGGGAGAACATTCACCCTTTCTGATAGTGCTAAAAACTTGCTGCTGGGATTGATTCAGTTGTGGGATGTGTAACTCTTCCTGCAGCTTTTAAATATACTCCTACCTTTGTTCCAAACTACAAGTATTGGGCATTTTTCTTCACGTGAAAACCTTCAAATTCTCCAACTTCTAGTATTAAAGCTGTCTCCTCTACATGCAGCCACATTCCCCTCATAAACCACATCCATTTTCTCATTCAACTCACAACCATCAATAAGTGCATTTGTCACATTTTGGTTTTGGGGATTTTTTTGATGTTGCCAAAGAACAGTCTTCCATCAGGTATTTGGTAAGTCTTTAGTTTTGTGAGGTGCAAGAAAGAGTATGCAGCTTCTGGGAAATACCTAACTGACTAGTCCATATAGCTTCAGGATTGAACGTGTCCAGAGAAGGGCGATGCAGCTGGTGAGAGGTCTTGAGGACACAGGCTCAAGCTGTGCTAGGGGAAGTTTAGGCTTGAGGTGAGGAGAAAGTTCTTCCCAGCAAGAGAGATTGGCCATTGCAATGTGCTGCCCAGGGAAGTGGTGGAGTCACCATCCCTGGAGGTGTTCAAGAGGGGATTGGATGTGGCACTTGGTGCCATGGTTTAGTTAATCATGTGTGTTGGGTGATAGGTTGGACTTGATCTCTGAGGTCTTTTCCAACCTTGTTGATTCTCTGATTCTAGGGTGTGATAGGGTATTCCAGATTATTTTGTTGCAGGCAACTGTGAGCAGCAATTGAATTCAATCAAATGGTTATCAATGCTCATCTGTGATATAAAACTTTACACCAATTAATCTGGGAATAGAGCGCTGTGTACACTGTAGGACAGCACCTTAGAGCATACTCCTAGAGACCACATCCCCCTAATCCACTAAAGCAGCTCTAAAATAATTTTCACAGTTTAGCTTTCAAAATAGGCCCATATTGTCTTCCCCTTCCTCACTAATTCTTAGGTACTTAAGGGTTTGTTCATACATAATACATTGGCTTTGGTAAGTCAGCACCAGACACTTCCAATCAGCTGCTGCTGAGCTGTTTTTACAGCTTGGTGCCCAGGTGCATTGCCTTGAAACCTAAGTATTTGTCATGGATAGATTGTTGAAGAGATTCTGTGTTACAAGGAAATGCAAAATTGTTGCAGCTGCTGGGCAGAGGACTGGAGTACGTAGCAAAGACTGACATGCCAGCTTGGCTGATGATGGCATTTAGGTACGTAACTGGGCTGTGTGTGCTTCGTCTTGGAGGTGTCTGAATATTCCCAATATTTTTTTTTTTCCCTGCAGGCAGATCCATTTGGAATCAACAAGGTAGACATCTGTAAGTCAATTAATCAAGGGCTGCAGAAAAGAGTGTTTGACATTAATGGGTTTGTTCCTTAACACGTTGTTTTGGTCGACCGAGTAACTTGTTCAGATGAGCTTTTGTGCTTGCAGCAGCCTACTGCTATGTTGTGCTCTTTTTGTTCATAGAAGAAAGTGATAGTGATGGCAGCAATCTACAGTAGCTGACAGCAGATGGTTTAGAGGGATACTTGAGTACAATGCAATACAATACAATAAACCAGGTTGGAAGAGACCTTCAAGATCATCACGTCCAAACCTATCAACCAATCCAACCCACCTAAACAACTAAACCATGGCACCAAGCACCCCATCAAGTCTCCTCCTGAACACCTCCAATGATGGTGACTCCACCACCTCCCTGGGCACACCATTCCAATGGGCAATCACTCTCTCTGCATAGAACTTCTTCCTAACATCCAGTCTAAACCTCCCTTGGTGCAGCTTGAGACTGTGTCCTCTTGTTCTGGTGCTGGCTGCCTGGGAGAAGAGACCAACCGCTGCCTGGCTACAACCTCAATACAATACAATACAATACAATACAATACAATACAACAGGTTGGAAGAGACCTTCAAGATCATCACGTCCAACCAATCCAACCCACCTAAATACAATACAGTACAAAACAGTACAATACTGTACAATACAGTACAATACAGTACAATACAACCCACCTAAACAACTCAAAAACTAAACCCTGGCACCAAGCACCCCATCAAGCCTCTTCTTGAACACCTCCAATGAAGGTGACTCCACCACTTCCACAGGCAGCTGATTCCAGTGGGCAATCACTCTCTCAGTATAGAACTTCTTCCTAACATCCAGCCTAAACCTGCCCTGGCGCAGCCTGAGACTGTGTCCTCTTGTTCTGGTACTGGCTGCCTGGGAGAAGAGACCAACCTCCGCCTGGCTACAACCTCCCTTCAGGTAGTTGTAGAGAGCAATAAGGTCACCCCTCAGTCTCCTCTTCTCCAGGCTAAGCAACCCCAGCTCCCTCAGCCTCTCCTCATAGGGCTTGTCTTCCAAACCCCTCACCAACTTTGTTGCCCTTCTCTGGACACGCTTCAGCAAGACAACATCTTTCCTAAACTGAGGGGCCCAGAACTGGACACAGTACTCAAGGTGCGGCCTAACCAGTGCAGTGTACAGGGGCAGAATGACCTCCCTGCTCCTGCTGGCCACACTGTTTCTGATGCAGGCTAGGATGCCATTGGCCTTCTTGGCTGCCTGGGCACACTGCAGGCTCATGTTCAACCTACAATCAACCAGCACCCCCAGGTCCCTCTCTGCCTGGCCGCTCTCCAACCACTCTGACCCCAGCCTGTAGCACTGCATGGGGTTGCTGTGGACAATGTGCAGAACCCGGCACTTGGATGTGTTCAATCTCCTGCCCTTGGACTCTGCCCATCTGTCCAGCCTGTCGAGGTCCCTCTGCAAAGCCTCTCTGCCCTCCAGCAGATCAACTCCTGCCCCCAGCTTGGTGTCGTCGTAGAGAGCAAGAAGGTCACCCCTCAGTCTCCTCTTCTCCAGGCTAAGCTCTAATAGACCAATTTAGGTAATAGATATTGGATGGCTCATGTCTGGAGACAAATGTTTTATATGATCTTTCTACAAAAAATTAGTCTTTCTGTTCCTAGAAATACAGTATTTGATCTCGAAGTTTGGAATTCGAATTATGAGCTTTTTTGGCACTTAAGGCATACTTTTAAATATTTTAGTATATATTCAATTTTTTATTCTGAAAAAGGCTAAGAACATACTTGACTTATTTATTTCTTGAGTGCCACCACAATCCTGTCTTGCTTTTTCCCAGACTATCTCAATCTTTGTGTTCTCCTATGCCATCACTGAGTTCTCCCTGATACCTGTCCACTGCCAAGGAAAATAGATCAGGAGTTTATAATAAAGCTTTTTTCTTTCTTTCTTTTGTTTTTTTTTTTTTTAAATATGGGCTTTGAAGCAAAGTGATCAGAAGGTAGGCAAGGAGCTATGTCTGGCAATGTTGCATTACTTCCTTCCTTACAAACTTGCATTTTACTTGTAACTGAATTGGAGAGTGTGTTTTTTCTATTTCTGTATTGTTCACACCACAAATGAATGAAGAGGTTCTCTTTTCTTTGCCTATTCTAGTCAAGACAACAGCTTTAATGCTAGGCCTTGCAGCCAATCAAACAGGCAAGAAATGAATGATTAAAAACAAAAACATTAAAATGATGAAGTGCAAATGCCAAATAAATTTCTGCTCAGTGGGGGAAGTAGAGGTTGGAGAGTGTCTAGGGCTCAGTGACCATGAGGTGATTGAGTTCTCTACCCTTGGGGGAACAAGGAGAGGGATTGGTAAAACTGCCACCTTCAACTTCTGTAGGGCAAACTTTGGCCTGTCCAGGAGACTGATTAACAAAGTCCCTTCAGCTACAGGAGCCCAGGAAGGCTGCACACACTTCAGGAGGGAAGTCTTGAGGGCTCAGGAGCAGTGTCCCTGTGTGCTGAACAAGGAGTTGGCAGGGAGGGAGTCCAGCCTGGCTGTATAGGGACCTTGGGCTGGACCTCAAGAACAAAAGGAGAGTCTGTGGCCTTTGGAAGAGGGGACAGGTCTCATCAGGAATATAAAGATGTAGTGAAGCTATGCAGGGAGAAAATTAGGAGAGCCAAAGCACAGCTGGAGCTCAGCCTAGCTACAGCCATTGAGAAGAATAAGAAATGTTTCTATAAATTCATTAACAACAGAAGGAGGAATAGGGAAAATCTCCATCCTGTGTTGGATGCAGAGGGAAACATAGTGACCAAGGATGAGGAGAAGGCTGAGGTGCTCAATGCCTGCTTTGCCTCAGTCTTTAGCACTGGAACCAGTCAGTGACTGCTACACCACTTAGACACACACAAGTCTGTGGGGCCAGATGGGCTACAGCCAAGGGTGCTGAGGGAGTTGGCAGATGTGCTCCCCAAGCCCCTTTCCATTATCTACCTGAAGTCCTGGCTGACTGGGAGCTGCCAAAGGACTGGAGGGTAGCAAATGTGACACCCATCTGCAGGAAAGGCAGAAAGGAGGATCTGGGAAACTATAGAGCTGTCAGTGTGACCTCTGTAGCAGGGCAGGGTATGGAGCAGGGCATCTCAGGCACCATTACACAACATCTAGAGAACTTGGATAGATTTGATCCATGGCCAGTGTTAACAGGATGAGCTTCAACAAGGCCAAGTGCCTGGTCCTGCACTTGGGTCACAGCAACCCTAAGCAATGCTACAGACTTCGGGGAAGTGTGGCTGGAAAGCAGGCAGAAAGAGACCTGGGTGTGCTAACGGACAAGCAGCTGAATAGGAGGCAGCAGTGTGCCCAGGTGGCCAAGTGTAGTGGGCTGAGGCAGACCCCTCCCCACCACAGGCAGAAATAACGACTCAGACAAACAGATTGCAAAAGTGATGGAAAGATTAAATGGAAAGCAGTGAGTGTGTACAGAGAGCCAGAAGCAGTGACAAAAGAAACCCCCAAAGCAGACCCAGAAACATCCCATCCCCACCTGAGGGTGCACCCAAGACCCCCAGGGCTCCTTCTTTCCTCCCCTCCCCCACACTGCTAGGCTAGTCTCAGCTGGCGAGATCTGAGACCACCCATCCCTCTGGCCTTGAGGCTAGCCAGGCCCAAGGCCAGGAGATGTCTCCCCCAGTTACCAGGTGCCGGCGAGGGGAAGAAAGAGGCAGTGCCAGACCCCGCGCTGGATTTTATAGCGGTGCAGGGGATTATGGTAGGAGACACCTGGCTTCCTGGGTCCACCCACTGGGCTGGACTTCTGGACACAGGAAATACGCCATGTAGCAGAGGGCACCCAGCCCAAACCACCACACCAAGAAAGCCAATGGCATCCTGGCTTGTATCAGCAATGCTGTGTCCAGCAGGAGCAGTGGGGATTGTCCCCTGGTACTCAGCTGTGGTGAGACCATGCCTCAAGTGTTGTGTTCATTTTTGGGCACCTCAATACAGCAGAGATGTGGAGGTGCTGGAGCCAGGGCAGAGGAGGGCAAGGAAGCTGTGAAGAGCCTGAAGAATAAATCTGATGAAGAGCAACTGAAGGAGCTGGGGATGGTTAGTTTGGAAAAGAGGAGGCTGAGGGAGACCTCATTGCTCTCTACACCTACCTGAAAGGACATTGTAGAGAGGCTGCTGCTGCTCTCTTCTCACAGGTAGTTAGTGATAGAACAAGAGGGAATGGCTGCAAGCTATGACTAGGTTTAGACTGGACATAAGGAAAAAGTTTTTCCCAGCAAGTGTGGTCAGGCATTGGAATGTGCTGCCCAGGGAGGTGGTTGAGTCACCAACCCTGGATGTGTTTAAAGGTGGTTTGGGTGTGGTGCTTGGGGATATGGTTTAGGGGTGACCCTTGTAAAAGTAGGGTTATTGGTTGCACTTCATGATTCTGAAAGTGTTTTCCACCTTGAATGTTTCTGTGATTAGGAAGAGTTGATGACTGTAGTTGTCTGCATCTATTTCACTGTAGAATACTGTCAGTAGACAAAATCTTTGATTTAAATAACCAAGATAGAGACTCTGAAAAACTGTTGACAGGTGGATGATGTTGCCTTTGGTAATCCTGCCATGGTTTTTCTTTGCATCTCACACAAATCCTTGGTGTGAATGTGTCTAATGCATGAGTTTGTGTTAGAGTTTGGGTTTGTGGGTTGGGATTGGCTTTTTTCCCCCTTTTTTGGTTTTGTTTTGGTTTTTGATGGTGATGTTTTTGGGGGGGGGGGGGGTGGGCTGGTGGTTTTTTTGTTTGTTTTGGGTTTCTTTATTTTTTTAAGTGGTTGCACTATGTTGCCTCTGAGACAAATTCAGGGTTATAACAGAATTTCTCCTGGGCTTCCTATTTCTGTTACTCTCCTCAACTCCAATTTTCCCCTGTTTTGGCCCTAAAAAGTTTGTATATTTTGCCAAAACTGCAGTAATTTCAGAACTACTACCCAATCCTCTACCTCTGAAGCTGTATTAGCTTTCCCTCAAAACTCCCTGCTCTGGCTCTCAAAATAACCTTGTATCTTGTCTCTACTGTCTCTCTTTTCCTTAATTTGAATTTTTCCTGAGGAGGGATCATAGGTGCAAAGAACACTTTCTCTCAAATGCTGATTTTTTGAAAGTATAGTTTATCAGCTTCTCTCAGGACTGACATTTTAGCTGCATTTTTCTGTTTAAAGGGTGCAGGTCTGAGTCACACAGGTGGAAATGCAATCTGTACATCGATGGTTGAGGATGGGTATCTTACTCTTTGCAATACATAGTTTAGTAGTGTTCAGCTACTACTGTGTCAGTGGAACTGCCACTGCTGAAGATGAAGTTCATTTGTTGTTTACTGTGCTCTTTCTGTACCTCTGTAAATGGTGTGGGCAGTGCTGCAGGAGCCTGGTATTTTAGTTCTGTGATAGGGTAGTGAGCAACCTGTGTTCCAAATGCAGATAGAGTAAAATGGTGAATTCCTTGGCACAACTTGCCTTGGACCTGTTCAAACAAGGTGGAGGGAGGATATCATAGTATCATAGTATCAGTCAGGGTTGGAAGGGACCACAAGGATCATCTAGTTCCAACCTCCTTGCCATGGGCAGGGACACCCCACACTAGATCAGCCTGGCCAGAGCCTCATCCAGCCTGGGCTTAAACACCTCCAGGGACAGGACCTCAACCACCTCCCTGCACAACCCATTCCAGGGCTTCACCACTCTCATGGGGAAGAACTTCCTCCTCACCTCCAGCCTGAATCTCCCCACCTCCAGCTTCATTCCATTCCCCCTAGTCCTATCACTACCTGAGAGCCTGAGAAGTCCCTCCCCAGCCTTCTTGTAGCCCCCTTCAGATACTGGAAGGCCACAATGAGGTCACCTGGGAGCCTTCTCTTCTCCAGACTGAACAGCCCCAACTCCTTCAGTCTGTCCTCACAGGAGAGGTGCTCCAGCCCTCTGCTGCTCCTCATGGCCCTTCTCTGGACACCTTCCAGCACCTCCATCTCCCTCTTGCAATAGGGGCTCCAGAACTGGAGGCAGTACTCCAGGTGGGGTCTCACCAGATCTGAGTAGAGAGGGAGAATCCCCTCCCTTGCCCTGCTGGCCACACTTCTCCTGATGCAGCCCAGGATCTGATTGGCTTTCCGGGCTGCAAGTGCACATTGAGAGCTCCTGTTGAGCTTCTCGTCCCCCAGCACCCCCAAGTCTCTCTCCTCAGGGCTGCTCTCCAGCCAGTCACTTCCCAGCCTGTATTTGTGCCTGGGCTTGCCTTGACCCAGCTGCAGGACCCTGCCCTTGGTCTTGTTGAAGCTCATGAGGTTGCTATGGGCTCACCTCTCCAGCCTGTCCAGGTCCATCTGGATGGATCCCTTCCCTCCAGCGTGTCTGCTGCACCACACAGCTTGGTGTCATCAGCAACCTTGCTGAGGGTGCATTCAATGTCACTGAGTGGAAAGCTTGATCAGAGACATACCTCAGGAATAAAAGGCAACAAGTTATAGGTAATGGTACTACATCACTTACAAAAATGTTTTCCATTGTAGCTGAAGAGCTACACATGGCTTAAGAGAAGCTGCATGGCTTAAGAGAAGCACAAAAGCCAGATGGAATTAACTATGAGTTTTGTTTTCCTGGACTACTTATAAAAGAAAGATTTCTGAGTTTTGAACTTGGTATTTTTTTCCTACACATGTGTTGTATTGTGATGGTTTAACCCACCGACATCAGCAACAAAAGCTCAGCTAAAGCCCAGCCGGAGAAGCAAGGGAAGCTGTATTTTACAAGCAATACTGGAGTGCAGTGAATATATACAAAATAGACAGCATGTACAGTATTGTGCAAGAAATGACAAATAAGGAAACAACACAGAAATCCTCCCTGGGTGGAGGATTCCCCCTTGGGTTCCCCCAACCTCTCTCCCTCCCCTTTCCCTCTAGTTAATTGGAAGAAAAAGAGAAAAGCAGAAATATATTAGGGAAATGCAGTTAGCTCAAAGCTCTGCTAAAAGGTTAGTTTTTCTGTGAAGGTTCACTACATCAAAGTCCTCTGTCTAAGGGCAGTATGCATGCATTCCAGGCAAGAGACGGAAGACGGAGAGAGTGAGAACAGAATGTAAGATCGTAAAACTCCATCCCACTCATCTAGCAATGAAATTCCTTTAGAATTATCTTCATGTTGTTTTCCTTTTTACACCCAAACATTCAGCTAGAGAATTTTGCAGCTATCTTTTCTTAAAGGTACAGCCTAAGCTGTCACAACATGCATACACACACTCTAAACAAAAGATTTCTCAGATTATAACTCCATTGATGCTAATTTCCCTCCTTCACTCCATCTTTTTGACCTGTCTCCTCCTAAGAGATTATTTCCATTTCCTTGGATGCCTTCACAGTAATTCAGCCAAATGATAATGAGAGCATGTCAGCTGTAGGCAAACCCTGCATATCAGCCAAAAAGCTGTATATACTTCTAAATAAAGTATCCCTTTCTTATAGCCACTCTCCTTTCTGTTCAACTGAAGATGTGTCTAGCCATGAAGCTGAGGAGAGCTAGCACTTTGTCATTCTTGTTAGAAAAGGGAAATGGAGTGGAAGAATCTAAATGCTAAAATATCAGTAACAGGATGCAAAGATTAGCTTATTCTCATGCTCTATGTTAATTGTTTTTACTGTGAGAAATCTTTAATCCTAAAAACAGTTTAACTTCAGTCCCAGCTCACCGCAGAGGTCCCAGATGACTGGAAACTGGCCAGTGTGGTCCCCATCCACAAGAAGGGTCGGATGGAGGAACCTGGAAACTCCAGGCCTGGCAGCCTGACCTCAGTGCCAGGAAAATGATGGAGCAGATTATCCTGGCAGCAATAACTGTGCAGCTGCAGGATGGCCAGGGACTCAGGTCCAGCCAACATGGATTTAGGAAGGGCAGGTCCTGCCTCTCCAACCTGATCTCCTTCTATGATCAGGTGACTGCCTGGTGGATGTGGGGAGGCCTCTGGATGTGGTCTACCTGGACTTCAGCAAGGCCTTTGACACTGTCCCCCACAGCAAACTGCTGGCTAAGCTGTCAGGTCGTGGCTTGGACAGCAACACTCGGTGCTGGGTTAGGAACTGGCTGGAGGGCCGGGCCCAGAGAGTGGTGGTCAATGGTGCCACAGCCAGCTGGAGGCCAGTCACCAGTGGTGTCCCCCAGGGATCAGTGCTGGGCCCCATCCTCTTTAATATCTTCATTGATGATCTGGATGAGGGGGTTGAGACAGTCATCAGCAAATTTGCAGATGACACCAAGTTGGGAGCAGATGTTGATCAGTTAGAAGGCAGAAGGGCTCTGCAGAGGGACCTCGACTGGCTGGACAGATGGGCAGAGGCCACAGGATGGCATTCAACAAGTCCAAGTGCTGGGTGCTGCACTTTGGCCACAACAACCCCATGCAGAGCTCCAGGCTGGAGTCAGAGTGGCTGGAGAGCTGCCAAACAGGGGAGGGACCTGGGGGTGCTGGTTGACAGCTGCCTAAACATGAGCCAGCAGTGTGCCCAGGTGGCCAAGAAGGCCAATGGCATCCTGGCCTGCATTAGGGAGAGTGTGGCTAGCAGGAGCAGGGAAGTCATTGTGCCCCTGGACTCTGCCTTGGTTAGGCCACACCTTGAGTCCTGTGTCCAGTTCTGGGCCCCTCAGTTTAGGAAGGACTTGAAGGTGTCCAGAGAAGGGCAACAAGGCTGGTGAGAGGCCTTGAGCACAAGCCCTGTGAGGAGAGGCTGAGGGAGCTGGGGTTGTTTAGCCTGGAGAAGAGGAGGCTCAGGGGTGACCTCATTGCTCTCTACAACTACCTGAAAGGTGGTTGTAGCCAGGAAGGGTTTGGTCTCTTCTCTCTAGCAACCAGCACCAGAACAAGGGGACACAGTCTCAAGCTGCACCAGGGGAAGTTCAGGCTCGAGGTGAGGAGGAAGTTCTTCACTGAGAGAGTCATTTGCCATTGGAATGTGCTGCCCAGGGAGGTGGTGGAGTCACCATCCCTGGAGGTGTTCAAGAGGGGATTGGATGTGGCACTTGGTGCCATGGTCTAGTCATGAGGTCTGTGGAGACAGGTTGGACTTGATGATCTTTGAGGTCTTTTCCAACCTTGGCAATACAGTATCCCAGTGAACTTTGTTAGGTTGTACTGCTGGTCTGTTAGTCTGCATGTCATCTCAAATGTAACTGTTTTAATTATCAAATAATTGAATTAGGTGAGGGAGAATAAATGTGTAAGGACCCTATGCAGCAAGAAATTCTGCATAGTTTTTATACAGAAATTAAATTGCTTTCATGATTTTCAGTTAGCTTTTTAAAGTTCATATTAAACACTGGAGTAAGCCCTGCCTCTAGGTAAATTGGCTTGGCTTTTTTGTTGCACAGTTGCTGACGTTCTAAGCACTGGTATGATAACCATGTCTCTGTGGCTGCTGTTGGAAGCCATGGTGTCATGTTTGGACGCAGATATTCTAGTAAACTCTAAGTTGCTGCCTGTGGAGCACTAAGGGAATCACAAAGCGAAGTCTGGGAGTTGGTGACATAATTGTCTAACAATAGCAACCAGTAGGCAGCTAAGTACTATGTTCTCACTGTGCCTGTATTCCAGAGCCCCCTGAAAGAGCAGTTTCAGAATCTTGAACTCTGAACTTCCTTCTGTTATTCCTAAGTCAAACCCATAATATTAATGTAATGGCTTTGGGTGTTTATTTTCAGTGGTTTTGTTATTTAAGCAGAATATTTCTACTGGCAATATATTGTTTCAGTGGCTGTTGAGGATTTAGTATTTCTGTACTACCTGAAGAATATTTTGTGGCATCCACCAGGCCAGAGATAAAAGCTGTTGTTTCAGTCTGGGAATGCAGGCTGCATTCAAAATACTTTTTTTTTTCCACATTATTTCCTTTCAACATACTTGTGTTCCAAGGGCACTCTGCCAAATCTCACAAACCTGCAGACTGTACCTTGTGTGTAGCCATCAACCCAACTGCACATAAGCTCTGCTAAGCTTGCAAAGTTTGTGGAGTAGTTTGACAATGCCAATTACTGTGCTAAAAATAAACCAGGGATGAATTGGCATTAAAGACTACTCCTACAAGCTATGCTAGCCACTCCTGGAGAGCTGCAAAATTGAGGAATACTGTTGCACAGAACACAGAATTAACCAGGTTGGAAAGGACCTTCAAAATCATCAAGTCCAACCTATCACTCAACACCATCTAATCAACTAAACCATGGCACCAAGTGCCTCATCCAGTCTCTTCTTAAACACCTCCAGGGATGGTGACTCCACCACCTCCCTGGGCAGCACATTCCAATGGCCAATCTCTCTTTCTGGGAAGAATTTCTTCCTAACATCCATCCTGAACCTCCCCTGGCACAGCTTGAGACTGTGTCCTCTGGTTCTGGTGATGGTTGCCTGGGAGAAGAGACCAGCCCCCACCTGGCTACAGCCTCCCTTCAGGGAGTTGTAGAGAGCAATAAGAACTGCCCTGAGCCTCCTCTTCTCCAGGCTAAACAACCCCAGCTCCCTCAGCCTTTCCTCATAGGGAAGTCTTCATGACTTCTTAAAATGTAAAGTTATAGATGTATCAGATCTTTTTGTTTGGTTTTCTTTTTTTCCTCAGTCCTTTAAGTGAGTTTGCTAGAATTATGAAAACTTGCTGCCAGTGAGCACGGATGAGTGAAGGTGGCACAGCTTCCATTTCCACAAACAGCATCCAGAGCATTTCTGACCATACTTTGAAAACTCTGGCCTCACTGAAATATTAAGAGGATTGGAGTTTAAAAAGAAAATACTTTGGAATAAAACTACATTTAGAAAGGAAAAACTAACAACCACCAAAACACAACAAAACCAGGAGAAGTAGTCTAGTTTTGTTATAAGCAACTGCAGGGAACAACTTGGAGCATAGGGATTTTAAGATGGGGACAGCAATTGTATGTTGACTTTTTGTCATAGTTAAAGATGAGAGCAGTTTTTTAGTGCACACTGTTAATTTTGGGTACGAACATTTGGCTTATGTACAGATCTTACACAGGTCACATGGCATCACTCCTGGGCTAGGTGATTTGAATAGAATAGAACAGAACAGAATTAACCAGGTTGGAAGAGACCTTTCAGATCATTGAGTCCAACCTATCACTCAACACCATCTAATCAACTCAAATTTGGTCTTTCTCCATCACGTTACCCAAAATGATTGGAACACATGTAACAATGGCACAGACTGGGAAGCAGCTATTCACTTGTGAAGGGAGAGACTGAGTCCGTTGTTGAGAGGGCAGTCTGTGGTGGCTCTGAAGCCAGATAATTTCATATCTGAATCACAGAATCAACCAGGTTGGAAGAAACCTCCAAATTATCAAGTCCAACCAATCACCCAACATCATCTAATCAACTAAACCATGGCACTAAGTGCCTCATCCAGGCTCTTCTTAAACACCTACAGGGGCGTTGACCCCACCAGCTCTCTGGGCAGCACATCCCAATGCCCAATCTCTCTTTCTGTGAAGAACTTCATTCTAAGATCAAGCCTTTGCTGTGGTCTGTGGGATGCAATTGGACCATCCCCACTTGTCATTACTCTGTGAGAACTAACAGTAATGGCAATCCTGTTACATTTTAGAGTGTCAGACATGCAGTAGTGCAGGAAATCTGCATCTGCTGTTAAGTAACTGTAATTTCAAAAGCATTAAGGTATGAGGTCTTCTGCATATAGTATTGTCATTATCAATTTGAAGTTTGGCCTTTCATGGAAAAGTACTGAATATTTATTTGCATGAATGAATTTGATGTTAGAAATATGAAATATGTTTGGGCAGGTGAGCAGGCATAGGTAATTTCTTCCTTTGTGTTTTTTCTTCCCCTCCTTTTTTTTCTGAATAGTGGTTGGCCCTGGTAGTGGGATTGTAGTTACACTAGAAACAGCTCAAAAAGAAGTGACTGTCTAAAAATTCTGTAGCTGGAGTGTGCAAATATGTCAGGTTTGTCATGAGCAAATGAGGCTTTGAATTTAGAAAGGGAAGGACTGTATCAGAAGCTAGAATTGAAGAGGGGTTTTTATTTCTGCAATTTGATACTGAATTACTCTTATCTCTGCCTCTTTTTCTCTTATTCAGTTTCCTTATAATTTTGGAAGCAACCAAATAAGCAAAATAATCTGTGTAGTAGCTGCAGCTAGAATTACAGGAAATCTGGTGAGAGTTGATTTGTGGCTGCAGAGTCAAGTGGCTCTGGTGATTTGTAATAACATCAGTAAACAGGAGTGTTGTCCTGTCTCCTAATAGAGCGCCCTTCACCCTGTGAATGCGATTCTTGGTCCCTGTGCTGGATTGAAATACTGCCCCCCAGCATTAACTTTGCCAGACCAGCTCAGTATGAAGCAAAGGGAAGCTGTATTTACAAGCAAAACTGCACTCTACAACGGGATGCAGTGAATATGCACAAAATATACCAGAGTTACAAGATTATACAGGTATTTACAATTAGCAAACAACACGGAAACCCCCCGCTCAGAGACCAGGGAAGCCCTTCCACTGCCCCCCTATCCCCTGTCCCAAAGGATAAAGGAGCAGAAAGAAAGCAGTGGTTAGACCTAACCAAAATAATGCAGTCAAGGTCAGTCAGAAGCAGATTAACTTCTCCTGAGTGAAGCAAGCAGAGAAGAGATCAGAAAAGAGAGAATTGTTTTGGCACAGCATCTTATAGCTTCCAGGATATTTTCTGCAACGGAATTGTTCAGAATAATCCTTAGTTCTCCTTTTTACACCCAATAGTGATTTACTTTTCTGATCACTTTCTGTAACAAATTTTAAAGGCATAGCCTAAAACTACCACAGTCACCATCTAAGCTGAGTGTTTGACTGGTGCCTGCCTTTGCTGAAGTGAAAGCTAAACTGAGCAGGAGGATTGGCTGTGTCTTTGTACACACTTGGTAGCACTTCAGTGATTAGAAGAAACTTGTACAAAATACGTTCTGAGTGGATTCTCAGGGCAGGGGCTTGAGGGTGAGGGAGGAACATTTCTCCATGATTGTTTGTTGAAAAATATTGCTCTGTGGTCTTTGAACAGAGAGGGAAGAAAAGAGGGGGTTTAATGGCTTGTGGTACTGCTGGTTTTTTTTCAAGAGGCAAGACAATGCGTCTGGCATTTCCCATCCCCTTAGCCTTTGGCAAGTTACCACTGCCTGGGAAAAGAGGAGTTACAGCAATCCAAAGAAAGTCCACTTTGGATCCTTGCTAATCTGTAGAAAAGCCTTCTGGGGAGAAAACAGACGTGCAGGAGTTTCTGTTGGCATGGTAAGATGTGTTGCCTACACATTGATTTACCAAACAGGGCTTCTTCAGTGAGAAGACTGCTGTGTATGTGGGGCCCCACAAGTGTGGGTGAGGGGGAGCAGGTGGCAGCCCTTTGTATGTGGTTGGACATGAGGATGTGTGTGTTTGGAAGATGACATTTTGTTTTTCTCTCCTAGCACCCCACATCCTCTGCTTTTAGGTGTTTCTCTTGACTTGTAAGAAGCTAAAAGCAGTAGATATAAAATAAGGATTGAACTCAGATATTTATTTTCTTCTCTCTTTCCATTCCTTCAGCTTTGTTCTGAAAGTGGCAGTGATTATTTGCATGAGGATTGACATTGGCTATTTATTGGCATCAAGTGACTGGACGGTCATCAGCTTCTCTTCCTTCTGTCCTTTTTTTCTCCTGCTGTTCCTTCCTCCTTTGGCAATGTGCTTTGACTCTGAAATGCAGAGAAGTGACAAGCTTTCTTGTGGCATAGCAACAAGGGCTTCTTTATGAAGAGAAATAGGTGTTACCTCTTTCTGTAGACCAGTGCTTGAAAGGAGAGAATAATAATCACTGGGGTACTACTATCAAACTATTTTGAGTCCCTTTAAGCTTAATATCCTTGTAATACAAATAATTTTGGCCCTGTAGGCTAAGAAGTTAGCCACTGCTTACTGGATTTGGTTATCCCCTAAAGAAGGGGACAAACTGAGCCTATGGCCTATGTTCTTGATTTCCTGGGAACCTACAGGGAACATTTGCATGAGGTGGTTGCTTAACTTTCTCCTGCCAGCTCATGTGGCAGATAGGTGTGTTGCCACTGAGGGCAGTTATGATCGTATGGAGGTTATTAATATTCAGTAGGCAGAATGATTAATAAAATATTAATAACTTTATTACTAAAAAAAAATTCCGGTGGAAAATATTAATAAAACCTATTTACTGGTTCAAAATAGTCAGTTGTGGAACAGACACCTCACCAGCAGGAACATGTAACAATTTAAACAATATGAGCAAAAATCCAGAAACAACAAACAGCAATTTAAACTGTAAAGGAAAAAGAGAACATCAGCAACATGCCGAAGATTGCCCACAGAGGGGGGGAGGAACTCTAGAATTCTCCGGGGCAACAGACCTTTAACAGATGCTTATAAAAATCAGATTTTGTAATTACTCTCTGATCCTGGTACCCCACAGGGATTTAAATGAAACCAAAATGGCATCGACCACATGAGAGCTGCAGGAACAGAGTTTCACTTTCTGTTGGCTTCTGCAGCTTGTTGCTGTAGCACACACAGAGTTTATCTCCAAAGGCCTTGTAGCTGAAAGCTTTGTAGCAAAGAGGTTGCTGCCAAGGCCTGCAGGGCTTGTTGGCTTTGCCTGTCTGGAGAGGTTCTTCAGCTGCAATCTTCACAGCGGTGCTCGTTGCTTCTTCCACTAAAACAAAACTGTCCTGGGGACTCGGCTCCTCCTGGGGTTCATCTCTTGGCCCACCAAGACATGCTGTCTGCTCCTGGGCTTTACAACACTATACAGCAAGGGCTCTTGCAGTCTCTGGGTAAACTGAAGTACAGCTCAGCTTCCAAACAAGGCTTGTGACTTCTCCCAGAGTTTGGACAATTGCAAGGCAAGGCACTGCCTCTTTGGGCTGGTATTTATAGATTCCCCAAGACAATGCTGGCCAGTAGCAACAAAGATTGAGAGACAAAAACCTGACACTTTAACCTATAGAGTCAGTTTTCTCCAAACGTGGCCAAAGGCACACACACACTTGGCCCACTTGGATCCCAGGGCATGTTCAGGCAAGCCTGGGCCACATGGGCAATTTCCTGAAAAGCCAGACCTCCTGGCTCTTGCCCCATTGTCTGATTCAGGGCACTTTTGAGGCTTTTTGTCCCTTCAGGACAGGGTTCTCTGGGTGCTGGTGAGGTGAGGATGAACCTCGAGGCAGAGGAAAGCACAAGTTCTACAGCTCTAAACTTGTGGCTATTCCAAAGCCAGGACACCCTTCTCCTATTGTACGGTACAATTTCACTCTGTAGTGGGGTAAAAGACAAAGGATGAAGGAGTAGGAAGCTCTGATTTTAAATGTTTTGGTAATTCAGTGTATTTTTGCATACCAAATTGTGCTTAAATTCTCAGAGTGAAACTCATACACAGTTAAAACATACACTGTTTTAACAGTATAAAGATTGTCATCTGGCCTTTTTATGTACTTCCTGTTCACTTTTCTTAGTTCCCTTCCATTTTTCTGTGGGAAAACTCTATTTCAGGGTTATTTAAGAATTTCTAACTGTGGTGATGACTCACAAGAACATTAATAAAATCTATTGTGCCAAGATTATCATTCTGTTTCACTTGGAAAAAAAAACCCACCCCACTGTTAAGCACTTAAGTACAGATGATTGCCACACTTGAGACAAACATTCAAACTGTTGCAGTATGGGTTGCACGGGTGGACTGTTCAGTGGATACACACCTGGCTTGATGACCACACCCAAAGAGAGGCTGTCAATGGATCCATGTCCAAGTGCAGGCCACTGACAAGTGGAGTCCCTCAGGGATCAGTACTGGGACCAGGCTTGTTTAACATCTTTGTTGGTGACACGGACGGTGACACCAAGCTGTGTGGTGCAGGAGACACGCTGGAGGGAAGGGATCCATCCAGAGGGACCTGGACAGGCTGCAGAGCTGGGGCCGTGCCAAACTCATGAAGTTCAACAAGACCAAGAGCATGAAGTGGGCTGGGGCAATCCCAAGTGCCAATATAGGCTGGGCAGGGACTGGCTTGAGACCAGCCTTGAAGAAAAGGCCTTGGGGGTGCTGGGGGATGAGAAGCTCAACATGAGCCAGAAGTCTGCACTTGCAGCCCAGAGAGCAAATCACATCCAGGGCTGCACCAAGAGAAGCATAGCCAGCAGGGCAAGAGATGATTCTCCCCTTCTACTCTGCTCTAGTAAGACCTCACCTGGAGTACTGCATCTAGTTGTAGAGCCTCTATTACAGGAATGATCTGGAGGTGCTGGATGGTGTCCAGAGAAGGGCCACGAGGATGAGCAGAGGGCTGGAGCTCCTCTGCTTTGAGGACAGACTGAGGGAGTTGGGGCTGTTCAGTCTGGAAAAGAGAAGGCTCCAAGGAGACCTTCTTGTGGCCTTCCTGTATCTGAAGGGGGCTACAAGAAAGCTGGGGAAGGACTTTGTAGGGTGTCAGGGAGTGATAGGACTGGAGGGAATGGAACAAAACTAGAAATGGGTAGATTCAGCTTGGATGTTAGGAAGTTCTTCCCCATGAGGGTGGTGAGACACTGGCACAGGTTGCCTAGGGAGGTGGTGGAAGCCTCATCTTTGGAGGTTTTTAAGGCCAGGCTGGATGTGGCTGTGCAGAACCTGATCTAGTGTGAGGTGTCCCTGCCTATGGCAGGGGGCTTGGAACTGGATGATCCTTGAGGTCCCTTCCAGTCCTAACAATTCTATGATTCATCCTACACAAAATAAAAATTGTGAATGTAACTTTTTTCCCCCAAAATTTATCCCCCCCCCAACCTTGGACACAAATATTACAATTTGATCATTAGTGATGTGATCCCTTATTTATTAATTCATCATGCCTTGCTTTATTGAAAGCACAGTGTGGTTCTTTTCTGAGAACACCTACATACCTACATGTGTGAGATCTGTCTTGTTTTGGGAAGTGAATGAAATGGGAATCTGCAGGAGAGAAAAGTATGTTATGGTTACAGACAGTGGATGACATGCTGTCCTGAAGTTCTGGTGTTTATCCACATTTGTTAGGGTCTGGCTTCTCAGACAAGAAGACAGTCTGGCTTCCCTCCCAAGAGCTCTGACTGGGGGTCTGACTCTCAACTCAGGCAATTGTTACTCTCTTTTTTTAAACTGCAGGGAAAAAATATCTAAAATATTCATAATCTATACCATATATGCACTCATATAGAGAGATCTCCATGTATGGAACTGTTGAGATGGTCATGTTTAGATCTGGTTTAATTTTTGATTAATGCCTTTTGCAGTTGCAGCATAGGTACCGTAATGTTTGGACCGTGTGGGTCAGTTAGCACTCTGTGGATACCAGCTGTGACCCAAGAAAGTGAAGATGTCTCTTGGTTCATGTTTTGGAACACTTACTAAAGAAATATGAGTAGCTGTACTTGCATTCACACTGTTACAGAAATACCTGGTTCTCTCACTGTTTCCACGTTTCTGGTCAGTGATGGAAAATCAATGGATCGCTAATGAGGTTAGTGCTGCGTAAGAAGCCATCTCCAGGTTCTCCTTTTGTCCAAACTACACAGCTATAGATCAGTGAATCATCACTTAAGCATCTACTACTTCTTGATACTTCATGACCTAGTACAGACCATCATATTTCAATGAGGTTTCAGTATGAAACTGAAGATAATGATTAGTACATTGGTTAAATTTTTAATGAGGAAGACTTAGAATCATGGAATCAACCACGTTGGAAAAGACCTCAGACAACCTATTACCTAATACCTAACACCTCATGACAACTAAACCATGGTTCCAAGTGCCACATCCAGTCCTTTTTTGAACACCTCCAGGGACAGTGACTCCACCACCTCCCTTGGCAGCACATTCAAATGGCGAACAACTCTCTCTGTGAAGAACTTTCTCCTCACCTCCAGGCTAAACCTCCCCTGGTGCAGCTTGAGACTGTGTCCTCTTGTTCTGGTGCTGGTTGCCTGGGAGAAGAGACCAACCCCCACCTGGCTACAACCTCCTTTCAGGTAGTTATTGAAAGCAATGAGGTCTCCCCTGAGCCTCCTCTTCTCCAGGATAAACAACCCCAGCTCCCTCAGCCCCTCCTCACAGGGCTGTGCTCGAGACCTCTCCCCAGCTTTGTTGCCCTTCTCTGTATGCGTTCACATATCTCAATGTCCTTCTTAAATTGAGGGGTCCAGAACTGGACACAGGACTCCAGGTGTGGTCTAACCCATGCTGAGCACAGGGGCAGAATGACTTCCCTGCTCCTGCTGACCATACTATTCCTTATGCAGGCCAGGATGCCATTGGCCTTCTTGGCCACCTAGGCACACTGCTGGCTCGTGTTCAGCGGCTGTCAACCAGTACCCCCAGGTCCCTTTCTGCCTGGCTGCTCTCCAGCCACTCTGATCCCAGCCTGTAGCACTGCATGAAGTCTTGCTTCCTTCATGAAAACCCCTAAGGATGCTGGTTGCTGATAGCTCTGGCTATCTGCAGCTGGTGATTCTGGCTCAAACACTTGATGAATTGCATATACCTGTGGTTTTGTTCCTTTTCTCTCATGATAAAGACTACTTCTGGGTAGCTCCACTCACTACAGAGACAAAACCATTTGGAAATATCCCTAGAGATTCAAAAGTATGCTCTGCATATTTTCTCAAAAAACTGTTGAGAAGGTGAGAATGTAATTGACATGCACACATAGATAGGGTTTTTTTATAGTGTTACAGAGGCTTATGATATCATCTGATGCTTAAGCTAAAATAAAATAAAAACAAAACCAAAAAACCCCAAACCTCAGACTTGAAATCTCACAGAAGGAAATTTGAGTAACCCTTTGTTTTGCTTGGAGAAGTAGCATTAAATTTGTCCCAACTGATGGTTTGTTTTTCTGTTCCTGATGTAATGATACCTAGAAGATTCTTTTAATGCATCTGTAGGAAAGCATAGAAAATTGCTGTAAAGCCTACAGGTTGAGTTCCATTTAAATGAATTGGATCAGCCTTTTGGCTCTTTTGGGCAATATATCAACATACCCCAAAAAAATTTAATCACTTTGAAGGGACTGGCAAAAGAGATTTTAGGATGAATGTTTTTTGTAAGCTTACAGGAAAAAAAAGAAAAAAAAAAGAATCTGAGCTTGTGGCAATAGTATGGCTTGGACAGGAGCACACTGCGTTGGGCTGGGAACTGGCTGGAGGGCTGAGCCCAGAGAGTGGTGGTGAATGGTGCCACAGCCAGCTGGCGGCCAGTCACTAGTGGTGTGCCCCAGGGATCAGTGCTGGGCCCCATGCTCTTTAACATCTTTATTGATGATCTGGATGAGGGCATTGAGTCCATCATCAGTGAATTTGCGGACAACACCAAGCTGGGGGCAGGAGTTGATCTGCTGGAGGGCAGAGAGGCTTTGCAGAGGGACCTCGACAGGCTGGACAGATGGGCAGAGGCCAAGGGCAGGAGATTGAACACATCCAAGTGCCGGGTTCTGCACATTGGCCACAGCAACCCCAGGCAGTGCTACAGGCTGGGGTCAGAGTGGCTGGAGAGCGGCCAGGCAGAGAGGGACCTGGGGGTGCTGGTTGATGGTAGGCTGAACATGAGCCTGCAGTGTGCCCAGGCGGCCAAGAAAGCCAATGGCATCCTGGCCTGCATCAGGAACAGTGTGGGCAGCAGGAGCAGGGAGGTCATTGTGCCCCTGAACACTGCACTGGTTAGGCCACACCTTGAGTCCTGTGTCCAGTTCTGGGCCCCTCAGTTTAGGAAGGAGGTTGACTTGCTGGAAGGTGTCCAGAGAAGGGCAATGAAGTTGGTGAGGGGTTTGGAACACAAGCCCTATGAGGAGAGGCTGAGGGAGCTGGGGTTGCTTAGCCTGGAGAAGAGGAGACTGAGGGGTGACCTTATTGCTCTCTACAACTACCTGAAGGGAGGTTGTAGACAGGTGAAGGTTGGTCTCTTTTCCCAGGCAGCCAGCACCAGAACAAGAGGACACAGTCTCAGGCTGCATCAGGGGAGGTTTAGGCTGGATGTTAGGAAGAAGTTCTCTACAGAGAGAGTGATTGCCCATTGGAATGGGCTGCCTGGGGAGGTGGTGGAGTCACCATCACTGGAGGTGTTCAGGAGCAGACTTGATGGGGTGCTTGGTGCCATGGTTTAGTTGTTTAGGTGGGTTGGATTGGTTGATGGGTTGGACACGATGATCTTGAAGGTCTCTTCCAACCTGGTGTATTGTATTGTATAAATGAGTTATGCAGTTTACTCATAACAAAATGCAAATCTCAATTTTGGGACTGTTAAGGAATGCTGAAGACTTCAACAGAATTGTGAAGACTAAAGTGAAATAAATAGAACTAATTTCTAAACTGTTGAACATCATGCTTGTTCATGACCATGGAAAGCAGGTCAGTTATATGTTCTTTAATAGACTGTCCTCATGGTTTCTGCCTCTCGATTATTCTAAGAGAAGACTGTTGTTAATAAGGCATTTAATGTGAATTATGATTAATTAGAGGAGCATGTCATGAACGAACTAGATGGGGCCGTTTGTGAGGTTCTTCAGAGACAGGATAAGTGATGCATAGCAGATAACATGGGATTAATGCTGAGAGGAGGGGAGAGACTAGCATCTTGAATTGTTACTAATAGGCACTAATGAGTGAACATCAGCTATCCTTTGTGTTGAAAAAAGCAGGCAATTTACTAATTAAAACTAATTCATAAGAAGGCTTCTGTTTTTTGTATGCTGCCTGTAAAATATGTGTGCAAGTGAACCTCGGAGGCAAAGCAGCAAAGTGATCCTATATAAAGGGGATTTTAAAGTTCAAAGACTTAGTTCTTCAGCTCCTTTTTAAAGTATTGCTTTGGTCCCCTACATGTTTTTGTGCACATATTAAGAGAAGAAAAAAAAATAATCTTTTGGGCAAGATTCAGTGTTAAGTAATGGAAATAAAAGATACTGCTGTTTCTCCCATTACCCAAACCCTTATTAATGGGTGCAGTGTAAAAGGTACAGTGCTTTAAAGCCTGAATCAATATTATGTTCAGCTGAAACAATGGAGATAATATGAATATAAGTAGACTGTATCATTATTCTTTGTACATGAAGTACTTTGTGTTCTCATTGTGCTTTTTCCATAGTAAAGTCATATTAGTAAAGCATAGTTCCTTTTCCCTGATTCTGCAGTATTATTGGATATTGTGAGCAAATCTCCTAATCTCCATAGTGACAGCACATCACTTAGATAAGTAGTAGTTTGCCTCTTAGAATTGCTTTGAATATATTAGCATTTCCTTAGATTTACTGAGCTATTGGGAAAAAGTTTCCTGGAGTAGCATTTAGTCTTCTCTAAAAGAGTATATCTTAAATTAGCACAGGTTGATAATATGCTGTGTAACCACTAAGACATTGAGTAGCAATACTGGTGGTATTCTTAATATCAGAGCGCTGCACTTGGAGAGTCTTTGCTCACTTTAATATTTAGGAGGCAGAATAAAACATTGCTACCTTATTTGGGTTAGGAACTGGCTGGAGGGCCAAGCCCAGAGAGTGGTGGTAAATGGTGCCACAGCCAGCTGGAGACCAGTCACCAGTGGCATCCCCCAGGGATCAGTGCTGGGCCCCATCCTCTTTAATATCTTCATTGATGATCTGGATGAGGGGATTGAGTCAGTCATCAGCAAATTTGCAGATGGCACCAAGTTGGGAGCTGTTGTTGATCAGTTAGAAGGCAGAAGGGCTCTGCAGAGGGACCTTGACAGGCTGGACAGATGGGCAGAGTCCAACAGGATGACATTCAACAAGTCCAAGTGCCAAGTGCTGCACTTTGGCCACAGCAACCCCATGCAGAGCTACAGGCTGGGGTCGGAGTGGCTGGAGAGCTGCCAAACATAAAGGGACCTGGGGGTGCTGTTTGACAGCGGCCTGAACATGAGCCAGCAGTGTGCCCAGGTGGCCAAGAAGGCCAATGGCATCCTGGCCTGCATTAGAGAGAGTGTGGCAGGAGCGGGGAAGTCATTGTGCCCCTGTATTCTTCATTGGTTAGGCCACACCTTGAGTCCTGTGTCCAGTTCTGGGCCCCTCAGTTTAAGATGGACGTCCAGACACTTGAAGGTGTCCAGAGAAGGGCAACAAGGCTGGGGAGAGGCCTTGAGCACAGCCCTGTGAGGAGAGGCTGAGGGAGCTGGGATTGCTTAGCCTGGAGACAAGGGGAGACCCCATTGCTCTCTACAACTGCCTGAAGGGGGATTGTAGCCAGAAGGGAGTTGGTCTCTTCTCTCAGGCACCCGGCACCAGAACAAGAGGACACAGTCTCAAGCTGCACCAGGGGAAGTTTAGGCTGGAGGTGAGGAGAAAGTTCTTCACTGAGAGAGTCATTTGTCATTGGAATATGCTGCCCGGGGAGGTGGTGGAGTCACCATCCCTGGAGGCAATTGGATGTGGCACTAGATGCCATGGTCTAGATGTGAGGTCTGTGGTGACAGGTTGGACTTGATGATCTTTGAGGTCTCTTCCAACCTTGGTGATACTGTGATACTGTGATGACTTAGCTCTTTCCCCAGGAGGGGAAAAACCAAACCAAAGCAACCAAAACAAAACAAAAACACAAGGAACGGGTTTGAAGGGCAGAGGATGAACTTTCTCTTCAGACTGCAAAAAGTGCAAAGCATAGTTGTGTGGACTAATCCAAAAGTTGCACTTTATCACTTGCTAATTATAAAGGAGCTCTTATGCTGTATTTCCAATGCAACTAATCCAGAAAAATGAAAGACTATTTGTATTCTTCTATTGCATAATTAACTTAGTAAGAGGAAACTGGGTGACTAAGTTTTGGTACTGACTGCCGGGTGAGTGTGACTGCTTTCCTGAACGGCTACTGGGAACCGTAGTTTTGATGGGTAGTTAAGAGATAATTCATCAAAGATGGAGTCTCATCATGTTTCTTCCCTAGTATTAAAAGAGAGAAAAATCCATAGATGTGACAAAGGGTTGTAATTTCCTTTCCTTGAGTCATCGGCTATTTCGGACCCTTACCCCTTGAAAGAGTGATTGCTGCCTCCTGTGGCAGAAGAGCGGCATGAAGTGTGGTGGTAAATTCTCTTCTCAAAGTAGTTTCTGCAACAGGGATATGTATTTACCCCAGCATTGTCACAGTTGCCTTTTGGCAACTTTCACCCACCCTTTGGTGAAGGATTTTGCATTTTGCATGGGAAGTCACTTTTCCTCATTCCATGTGATTTGACACTGGGTTAGCTCCTGGTGAGAGAGTAGCTCGTGTTACTTTCCAGCACTTCTTCAGTTATCCCAGTATTCCTGTGCAGTGAGCTACCCCACGTTTTCTGGTGGATCTTTCTAGAGCTTCTCCTGTCATGAGTTCCCTGTGAAAAACAAACAAACAAATAAACAAACCCCACCCCCACCCCCCAAACAGAAAAAAAAAACAACAAAAGAAACAAATCCAAAGCCTGATTAAGCACTTGGCCCTAAAATGAGCACACCAGAAAATGTAGATTTTTGTGTGACTGTACTCCCTCTTGCAGGCCCCCAACTCTTGGTTACCACATGTTGCACCATCCTTTGGCTGTGTCCTTCCTCATAGAGGATTTTCAGTGGCTCATGAAATAGGTGCTCCTTCCTTCTACCAGAAGGCCCAGAAACTGTTTAAATGTACTGTAATAATACAGAATCATAGAATTGTTAGGGTTGGAAAGGACCTCAAGGGTTATCTAGTTCAACCTCCCTGCCAGCATCATGGCCTTCAAAACCTCCAGGGATGAGGCTTCCACCAGTTCCCTGGGCAACCTGCTCCAGTGTCTCACCACCCTCATGGGGAAAAACTTCTTCCTAGCATCCAAGCTGAATCTACCCATTTCCAGTTGTGTTCCATTCCCCCCAGTCCTATCACTACCTGACACCCTACAAAGTCCTTCCCCAGCTTTCTTGTAGCCCCCTTGAGATACTGGAAGGGCACAAGAAGGTCTCCTCAGAGCCTTCTCTTCTCCAGACTGCACAGCCCCAACTCTCTCAGTTTGCCCTCATAGGAGAGGTTCTCCAGCCCTCTAATCATCCTCGTGGCCCTTCTCTGGACACCTTCCAGCACCTCCAGATCCTTCCTGTAATAGAGGCTGCAGAACTGGACACAGTACTCCAGGTGGGGTCTCACCAGAGTGGAGTAGAGGGGGAGTATTTGACCTGCTGGCTATGCTTCTCTGGATCCCTCTGGATGGATCCTACCCTCCAATGTGTTTGCTGCACTACACAGCTTGGTGTCGTCAGCAAACCTGCTGAGGGTGCACTCAAAACCACTGTCCATGTTGCCAACAAAGATGTTAAAGAAGACTGATCCCAGTATTGATCCCTGAGGGACTCCACTTGTCCCTGGCCTCCACTTGGACATGGACCCATTGGCAGCCACTCTTTGGGTGTGGCTGTCGAGCTATATCCTACATATGCATTTACTTTGACTTCTCTTTCCTATAGGGTTGTAAGGGCACTGTACTAAAACCCTCTGATCTTATTTTGTATGTTGAACTGTCTCCATTTGTTATTTCTGTTGATACTGTTGTGACCAAGCAAGGTAAAGTAAATATGGACTTGGGATGTCTAAATTGCCAGGCAGGACCTGTTTTCTTATCCACTCCCTGCATATGGTTTGTTTTAGGAATATCTTGTCTGGGGACCTGGAAAATGGAAAGGCAATTTTAGAGGCATGTTAGAGAGAATGACTACTGTAATCTAATGATCTGGATTTTGTTCTGCAGCTTGATGACTGCACCCTGCAATTGTCTCACAATGGTACCTATCTGGATCTAGAATCTACGCTAGCAGAACAAAGAGATGAATTGGAAGGCTTCCAGGAGGATGCTGGGTAAGTAAACATTTACTAAGTTTAGATAAATAAGCATATTTGTCCAGAAGCATTGAGGTTTAGGGAGTGTGTGTGGGTGGCTTTGTACATTCAGATCAGAATTGGAACAGAAAAGATAAAAATCTTTCTTCTATATGCACATCTCCCTGTTTCAGGGGTTAAGAATTCTCTGACATTTCTGTTTACATTCACTCTTACAGTAAGTTTGTCTAAAAGAAGAGAGGATACTATAAGAAATCTATCAAGATGAATAACTTAACTAGTCTAATAAATCTGTGTAGTTCTTTGCAACTTGGTATATGAAGGTGTTTGATTCTAAGTACTCAGATTTGTATTGTACAATTACAGTCAGTATAGATTGTATTGGAGTCATACTCCTGGAGTTACAAACTCAGTCTCTTTGTGCCTTGAAATTTAAGTTCTGTATTGGCAGAGAAAAGGCCTGTATTGATTTCTCTTTGTACACCTGAAATTGATTTAGCCAGCCTTGGATTTCTGTTGTGGTGGGTGTTGGGAGGTGGGTTTTTTTTTATTTATTTATTTTTATTATTAATTTTTTTGGTTGTTGGTGGTGGCTGCTGGCTTGTGGGTGGCTGGCTGGCTGGCTTGTGGGTGGGTGGTTTGTTGTTTTGTTTTGTTTTTTTTTCTGTTTGTTTCTTTTGGTGGTTGTTGCAGGTTTTCTGTTTGTTTTGGTGTTTGGTTTTTTTTTGAGAAACTGTTGCTCTCACACATGGACTGCTAGGACACAGCTTTCCATAAACCATCTGATGAAAGCTGAAAGTGAAAATCAGTGGATGTCTGTGTGAATGCTTGTGTAAAATTTACTTTTTACAATTATATTTTTTTTCTGGGTCTTTTAGATGATTGAACTGTTTAAGAGAGCTCTGGGTGGTCCATTTTAAATATTTTGCCTTGGTGGTTACTATATCAGACCAGATAGTTGCAATTCATTTTATGGGTGTGTTATGGCATGGACTTCATGCACGTGATTAACTATGCCAGAAGAAAATGAACTGCATTCTAAATTGGTCAGGGCTTGTTAACATGAAGAGGTGCAGCCCTTTTGCTTTTATGTATTGCAGAGGTTTTTAAAGGGACCCTCAAAGGTCATCTTGTCCATCCCCCCTGCAGTAAGCAGGGATTTCAACTAGATCAGTCTGCCCAAGGCCACGTCAAGTCTGATCTTGAATGTCTCCAGGGATGGGGCTGCAACTACATTCCTGGGCAACCTGTTCCAGTGTTTTATCACTTTCATTGTAAAGATCTTCCTCCTTATGTCTAACCTAAATCTACCCTGCTCCAGTTTAAAACTGTTGCCCCTTGTCCTATTGCTAAAAGCTCTTCTAGACAGTCCTTTCCCAGACTTCCTCTAAGTCCCCTTCAGATATTGAAATGTAGCTATGAGGTCTCCCTTTTCTTCTCCAGGCTGAACAGCCCCAGTTCTTCCAGCCTGTCTTCACAGGAGAGGTGTTCCAGCCCTCTTATCTTTGTGGCTCTCCTCTGGACCCACATCTTGCCTTTGATGAATACTTGGCACAAATTTAAAGTGTGTCTGACGATTATTTTATGTGGAGAAGTGTCTTTAAATAATGTTACAAGTATTCACGTGTCTGCATTTGTGTAAGTTGTCTTCACAGACACCAGATTTGGGCACGTTCCTGTAACTACTGGAAGATAAACTTTTTTTGTTAGGAATGAAATTAGAAGAGAGTTCTTCTACAGACAGAGCAGCCAAACTGAGCTTCCCATGCTGTGCAGTAGGAATGTTGAGGATAGGCATTAATCTAGTCCTCAGTTTTGTACAGTGATGATAAAAATTACTGCAAAGAGCAGAAAGTTATTTCTAGGTAACTGCAGAATTATTTGAAAACAAGTAAAATACAGGGGAATCTTTCTTTTTTAAATGTTTTCCTGGTGTTACTATGTGTTAAGCCTTTTTCTGTTGCTGTCCTTTCCATTGATGCCTTCATAATAATTTTAGTAGTTTTAATTTCTTTACTTTTGCTACCTCACAATGGCATTGCCAAGCAATTTGGCAAGACAGAGACTCTTTGGTACTTTTTCTGCCAGAGTTTGTACTTGAAATGGCAAGCTACCTTCCCTTGTGTTTTAATCTCTGCTTCCTTTGGACATATAAAGTCAATTATGAGAGTTGTTCTTGAAATGTGATTGTAATTTTTTTCTTTCATGACTAGCCTAGAAAAAGTAAAATGGAACCGTGGAACTGACTGTGCTGCTTGGAATTGTTTGTCTACTTTGTTATTTTGAGCTCAAAAAACAGGTTTGGTTTTTGCATGCTTGCATGGGTGGACAGACTTCCTCTCAGTTCCTTCTTCCCTGGAAGTGTTCAAGGCCAGGCTAGATAAGGCCTTGAGCAACTTGCTTTAGTGGAATGTGTCCCTGCTCGTGGCAGTGGGGCTGGAAATGGATGATTTTAAGGTCAGTTCAAACCCAAACCATTCTATGAATCTATTCTATGTATTACACAACCAGTTGTCAGTTGAGTAATTTGTCTTCCAAAGGCTTGTCCTGCCAGGTAATGTTAAGTCTGCTTGGAAGCCCTTTGTTCCTCTGCTGGGATGAATAGGAAGGTGTGTAACTGGGTGTACTAAATGTATCACAAAAGCTTGAGCTACGAATTACTGTTGTAATTATTTTTTGAAATGGGTTTTTGAAATGAAAGAGATTAGCTCTTCTGTCATCATGTATGCAGCCTTCACCTTTGCTGGGCTTTGGCCTGCTCTCTGAAGTTGCCCTTCTGGTAATTGTGGGTTAATAGAAAGTGCTATGTTTTCACATTTCAGCTGCCTGCCTTAGGTGCCTCACCAGGACAGGCTGTGTTAGGTGCTGTCATTGTAGCAGTCGTGACCCATCTTTCTTTGATGTCTTCCCACTACAGCCCTCCTTCAGACTCAGCTTTCACGGACTCACAGAATGTTGGAGATTGAAAGTGACCTCAAATCTAATCCAACCCCCTTTCCAGAGCAGGATCACCTAGAGCAGACCACAAAGGAATGTGTGCAGGCTGGTTTTGAATGTCTTCAGAGAAGCAGACTCCACAGTTTCTCTGGGCAGGCCATTCCAGTGTTTTGTGACCCTCACAGTGAAAATGTTTTTCCTTATGTTCGTGTGGAACTTCCTATGGTCCAGCTTGCACCCACTGCCCTTCTTCCTGTCTTTGGATATTACTGAGAAGAGCCTGGCTCTGTTCTCCTGACCTCTGTCTCCTCTTATCCAAGCTAAAGAGCCCTCAGCTCCCTCAGTCTTTCCTCATAAGGGAGACATTCCACTCCTTTCATCATTTTTGTGGCTCTGCACTGGACTCTCTCAAGCAGTTCTCTGTCCTTCTTGAACTGAGGGGCCCAGGACTGGACACAGTATTCCAGATGTGTCATCAGGGCAGAGTAGAGGGGGAGGAGAACCTCTACCTTGACCTACTAACTACTTGCCTTCTAATACACCCCAGGATGCCATTGGCTTTCTTGGCCACAAGGTCACATTGCTGGCTCATGGTTGTTCCTCTGCGTACCAGCACCCCCAGCTCCTTCTCCTCTGTGCTGCTCTCCAACAGCTTTCTTACCTTTGTGATAAATTACTCAGGTGGTGGTAGTGCAAATGCTGAAGCAGTGATAATGGAAGGAAGGAGGAATGAGGAGGGTGTTGAGTAAACTGGACAGTGAACCACAGATGAGCACAGAAAGGCACACATGCCCTCCTGCAGAGGCAAGAGGAGATGATTGCCTGGGGGAATGCTTTCCTTTGCACCTTTTCCTAGGTTGCTGTAGGTACAAGTGGTATACTTCCCTTGAATAATCCTAGCTTTGTGCTTAACCTGCAGGGCAGGAGTTATGCTTTAAGCTGATTAAAGTGCTTTAAGATGTTGGTAGGTTGAGGGTATTTGATTGCATCTCCCATATGTGCACATACCAAATAACTTGCAGAGTTGAACCTTGAAATCCTAGCGTTTGCTTTGCTGCAGTGGGATTCAGGTCAGTGAAGTATGAAACCTTGCATTTAGGAGTAATTGGCTAGAGGACAAGCAGGTACTGGTGAAGCAGGAAAGAATCTGACATTTTTGGAAACTGCAGGCTGAAAGCAAATTGTTGGTTATGGTGCTTTGAAAATGCTAAAGGGCATCCTACGGTGGAGAGCAGGAATTTAGCCAGTGAAATGCAATGACCTTGGTGTCTTTAGTATTTGCTATTCAGAGGGATTTCTGCATCCCATATTTGTCCACATTTTTTGAGCGTATAGGAAGATAAACAATAACAAACAGAATTTTAGAAATTTGTGCAAGAGCTTCCTCATAATTCTTACTAATACTGTCCCTGCAGGGTAAATGCAAGCTGTGTGATGTTGTCCAGAAAAAGGAATGTTCTAGAAACAACTATACTGACTAGCAAATGCAGTCAGTAGTGCCTTCCCCCATCCCAGGCTTCTAGCAAACTTAACTCAATTTAGGGGCCTTTTCAGCTGTGACCTTTTTTTTTTTTCCTGCAGACACCAAGGCATTGACCTGGAATGCTCCTGAATTGGAGCTGCTCACTCCCGACTTTAGGGCTTAGTGGCAGCCTGCTGTCTGGCAGGGACTGGACGCAGAAACCACTTAGTCTCTCTCTCTTTCTCTCTGGGTCATTTCAAGGTCCTGCTCTTAATCTTCAAAGCTTTTAATTTTCTGAGATTAGGCTACCTCAGGATCTTCCTTTCTACCAGGCTGAGGCTGCTGTGCTCATCAGGGTTGCTGAAGCTTGCTGAACACTGAAGTATTTAGTAACTGGGTATTCATGGCGGTTTTAAAATTTCATATCCTGAACTCTGGAAGCTCCTAGTAAGAGTGACCAGAATGTCCTGCAATCTGTGTACTTTCAGCATCTTTTTGCCAAATACTCCTGTTTGCTGGGGCAAAATGTTATGTAATTTTTAAATAACACACTGCCACAAGGGAAACACAATCTCACAGATCTTTATTGGTGTTTTCTCTGGAAAGGATTGGATGAGTATGTGCAAAAAAAGGATTTTTCTTCATGAGGGAAGAGGACAATGGTGAAAATTAGGCTGGAGTTTATGATGAGTGTCTGTAAATAACAGGTAAAAGAAACACATGCTCAGGTTCAAATGAATCCTCTTCCATTGCTCAATAGAATAAAAAGAGGCTTTTTTGTAGTTGCTGTCCACTCCAGAAGAACCTAAACTTCTGTTTAGGGAAGGGAAAAACCCAGCACACGTGCCCTCTTAGCCTGTGGAGCTAATGTGGAGCAAAACTGGGTCAGGTAGAACTGTCTTCCTGTGTTCACAACTCTCACTGCTGCCATTTACAACTTTGGGAGTAGCTGTGGGATTCAGAACAATCTGGTTGGCTTTAATATGTTTTTTGGAAGGGGTAGGGACAGTCAGTATGAACAGCTGGGCAAGCAATGAGGTTCACCCTGCAGAAGGTGTCTCAACCAGGAAAAGGGTCAACAAGAGCATGTAGGAAAACTGCCTTTCTCTTTGAGTTGGCATGTATTAATGAATTGTTTGCTTGTTACTCTGGAGGGTTTGTGGTGTGTGTTGTTTTTCTGTTTGTTTCTTGCTCCCAGCACAAGTTATTTTGTGGATGCTTAACTGTGTAAGGCTGTAACCAATGAAAAATACCCATGCCTCTGATTTATAAGTGGGGTGAAGCTATGTTGTGGCTTCGCCTTTTCCATTTTCTGAATTCTCTGAATTGTACTAAAGTTGCCCATAAGCACCCTGGCAGAATTTGTGACCAAATAGAACCTGTCAATAATCTAATGAGTTTTATACCTAATTTTAGGGTGGGGTTTGGGGAGAAATAAAGATAACTCTATTTTTGTAATTCTCACCTTGTTAATTCAGCTCCTATCATATCAGCTTTTCAACATCTTAATTTTTAATCCTCATAAATGCATTTGTTTATAAAAGAAAAAAAAAAATCATTAGAATGTTGAAGTTAATCTTTAAGTGAAACTGTAGAAATGAATTTTCGTAGTTCTTATGATATTCTTTGACGTTAAAAGGTAATTATAGGTTCCACATATATTCCTTGTCACAGAGCAATAGGTAAGACATCTCTGAGCATTTGTCTTTCCAGAGCATGTAATCAAGAATAATTAAGTGTGCAAGTATTTCATAGAGCCCAACAAATGAGACATGTGGCTTTGAAGGACGTGTCGTGCAAGCAAGAGGCTATTAATGCTTTCATGTTTCAGCATACAAATTACTGACCGGTTATGAGAGAGAGATTTCTAGTCAATGGATCTTGTGAAGGAGATGGTTATCAAATTTAATCTCTCCTACTAATGCTGCTACTTTTGTGGTTAAATAATAAATACTGTTGTGGGAATGTAACATTAATTTAGAAAACAAATATCTGAATAGATAATAGCAAATCTGCTATTGTAACTTTTATTGCAGACCAAGGCTTGCTTTCTTTAAAGCTGGCTTGATGGCATGGAAATAAATGTCTTTTGCACATTTATCGAGGTCCATTTGGCCTTGTGGAAAGAACCTATGGCCACCTGCTTCAGTGGGATGGTCTAGAGGCAACTGGAGGGTGGCAGTAAGAGCAGAAGTTACAGTGTTCACAAGTATCCACAGTCATTGGTTGAAGGCTGTGGATGTTAAATGAGGGTGCAGTCAGCACAAGCATACCTTAACCTTCAGGCAGGTACCCTACAAAAATATTTGAGACACTGCATAGTCTTACTTTCATTCCTGTGCTGATGTGTCCTTCTAAGGGAAACAGAGTTGGTTTTGTTCTTCTCCCAGTGCCTCCAGTCTTCCAAGCTGTGCCATGTTTCTTCCAGCTGAGGAGTCAAATTCCATAGGGGCACTTCAGCAGCTTGGATGAGGCATGTCATTGCTTTATGAGCCCTTCCTCCTCTGCACAGTTTTTGGTTTAGGGGAGCAGGAGCGTGTGTTCAGTAGACCTGACCGAGGAAGGTTGTGGGCAGCTCTTTGAGCTGATGATGCTTGTAAAATCTGAAGGGAGTCAGCCATCTTCCGTGAGTCATCTGTGAGTGACATCAAAAGCGTATGCAGGCTTTCAGGGTACGAGAGGTTGACACATGATGTGGGTGTCAGTAGTGAGACAGCTGAACCATCCTATAGGATAACTTTTTTTTAAAAGACAGTCTAGTTTGGTATTCAAGTTTAGCTGTGAAAATAGGCGAGGAGTCAGTATGTTAGGGTGGAAACTTAAATGGAAGATAACATGTAGAAACAGCTGATGGCAGGTGTTTTATTTAAAATAATTAATTTTATTAACATTGAAGCCTCTTAACAGGTGTGTTTGCTCTCTGCTCTCATTGATTATGAGGTTATAAGCTGAGAGAGCAGCTTGGGTCTTGCAAAAGAATTTCCTTCAGTTTTCAAAAGAAAATCACTTCCTGTCTCCATAAACAGATCATCTGCAGGGCTTCAGGTAGGGCTGCCAGAAAGCTCTGTAGCACTGCTCTGACCTTGATTCCTGTTGCAAGTAAAGCTATTGAGGACCAAACCTTGAACAGCAGCAATGTGTGCACCCACCAACAGTTGGTGTAGCTTTGCATGCTGGTGTAATATTGCAGTGTAATTGCCTGGAGGTGTGGGCAGTGCACTGAGTTTGTGCTGGATGATTAGTAAAAGCTGTGAACTTGCTATGCTTCCTATTCCCCAGCAAGTATTTGGGTGCGGGTGCCTACCCCATGGTAAAAGCAAAGTAGGTTTGTGTAAGCAAGCTCAGACAGTTTATCCCATGGGAATTTATCTGCCTATTTGTTTGGTGTGTCCGTTTGTTTCATTACAGACTAAACTCTAAGATCATAATCCACTTGTGATAAAAATAAGCGTCTCCAATTTAAGCTCCAGTTGTGAACTAATAGCTTAAACCACTGCAAATCTGTGGCTATTCCAGTATAATGGTAATGAAGCCGTGGAAATAAGTGACTTCTGCCAGGGTTAGGACTACAGCAGCACAGCAAAATAGTAATTTATTTCAAATTTGCCACTCAGTGATTTTGCTTGCTAGTAAAAGCATTGATAGCTAAGCAATAAATGCAGAGCCCATTTCCTAAATGGAATGGATACGGGAAAATAAACAGCTTGAGGGCAGAGTGCTGTAATTAAGAACTTGCATCTTGAGCCTTTGCCAAATATGCTGCTAAAGGAGAACTTCTGAAAAGCAGAAAGATATCAAAACAAGTATGTTGATCAGTGCAAAATAGAATTTATTTTGATGCACTTACATGCACATATGCATGTTCTGCTGCAAGGTAGGACAGTTTTCAGTGAATCACAGAAGAGTAGGGGTTGGAAGGGACCTCGTAAGATTGAGTCCCACCCCTCTGCCAGAGTAGAATCACCTATGGTAGTCCTGTTATGGTTATGAATTATGAAATTACAGAAAAAGGAGGTATTATTTATTAATAGCAAAAAGTGTTCAGAACTTTCTAACAGTGTATATATATGCAGACTCTAGCATACAGTCGTGGATATAATCCCATAAACTGGAACAGTTTAACAATTTTGAACCAGGTTAGAAAAATACAAACCAGTTATTCAACAGGGGAACAACTGTGCAATTCTGGTGCTTATCCAACAGGCAACGACTCAGCAAGACACCTGGCATCTTAATACAGCAGAGAGGCTGGGTATTAAGGCACATACAATTAAGAGAACCTTTCAAAGATACTTAAACCAGTTTTTGCTCATGAATTACAACTCTGGGCATTCCCAGGCTGCTTTATAATCCACAGGTTACAATACCATGGGGGGCTAAAGGTACGGATTTTAAAGAGAATCAAAACTGGTGTTAAGCATGTAAACCCTGAAAAGATACAGTTTCATTGGTGAAGGCTCCTTGCTAAGCTGGTTGCTGCTGCGGCTTCAGGGACTCATTGAGCATGTCTGGCTCCCAGGGGTGGTCCCTTCCCAGTTCGGTAGACTCAGCTGTCCCCTTTGGCTGTGAGGTGCACTGTGGGCTCCATGGGTGTCCTGAAGGGACAAAAGCCTCACAAATGCTCTGAGTCAGACAGTGGAGCAGGAGCCAGGAGGTCTTGTATTTCAGGAGATTGCCCACATTGCCCAGGCTTTGTTTGAACATGCCTTGGGGTCCAAGTGGGCCAGGTGTGTGTGTGTGCCTTTGGCCACATCTGGAAAAAACTGTTTCTATAGGTTAAAAATCAGGTTTCTGTCTCTTAATCTTTGTTGTCACTGGCCAGCATTGTCACAGGAAATCTATAAATACTAGCCCAAAGAGTGAGTGCCTTGCCTTGCCTTGTCCACGATCTGGGAGAGAAGCCTTGTACAAGCCTTAACCATGCAAGCCCAAGAAGCCATGCCTCACTTGCCTTGCAAGTTGGAATCTGAGCTGTGCCTCAGTTTACCCAGAAAGACTGCAGGTGCCCCTCACAATAATGCGTTGTAAAGTACAGGGGCAGACAGACGTGTTGTGCCAGGCTGAGCGGAGCCAAGACCCCGGGACAGTTTTGTTTTATTGGAAGAAGCAATGAGCACTGCTGTGAAGATTGTGGCTGAAGAACCTCTCCAAAACAGGCAAAGCTACAAAGCCCACAAGCCCTGTGTGGCTTTCCAGCAGGATGACCCCTAGTCTGTACTGGTGCCTGGTGTACCTCACCAGATGCAGAACTCTACACTTGTCCTTATTGAACCTCATAAGGTTTGCATTTGCCCAGCTCTCCAACCTGTCCAAATCTCATTGGAGGGCAGCACAGCCTTCCAGTGTGTCAGCCCCACCCCCACCCCCACCTTGGAAGAAATCCCCTCATCTAGGTAATTGATGAAGATACAGAACAAAAGTGGACCCAGTACAGATCCCTGGGGAACGCCACAGGCTTCCAGCAGGATTCTGTGCCACTGATCATAAGTCTCTAAACTGTTGCTGAACCAGTTAACAATTCATCTCACAGTCCAATCACTTTACTTGAGTTTGCCTCCAAGGATGTTATGGGAGAGTGTATGAAAAGCTTTGCTGAAGTCAAGGTAGATGATACCTACTGCTCTCCCCTATTGTATCTGTTTGGTCATGCCTTTGTAGAAGGCTACCAGATTAGACAAGCAAGATTTCCCCTTAGTGAATCAATGCTGGCTGCTCTTGATAACCTTCTTTTCTTTCATGTGGTTAGAGATGGCTTCCTGAACAAGCTCTGCTCCATCACCTTTCCAGGAATGAGGTGAAGCTGACTGGTCTGTAGCTGCTTGGGTCTTCCTTCTTGCCCTTTTTTTGAAGACTGGCATGACGTTGGTGCTCTTCCTCAGGCACCTCGCCTGTTCTGCATCATCTTTAAAAAATGATGGAGAGGGGTACAGCACAGCCATCTTCTTCAGCACTCATGGATGCACCCTACCAGGGCCCATGGATTTGTGCATTTTTATTACACCCAAGTGATCTCTACCCCTGACACTCTCTAACACTGACCAGTGGAGAGCAGTCCTCCCTCCAGTTTTGCTCTCTTACCTCCAGTGTCTAAGATTCCTGAGGGCTGGTCTTAGCAGTAAAGACTGAGACAAAGAAGGCATTCAGTACTTCTGCCATCTCTGCATGGTTCTGTCACATCTCCCACCTCATTTAACATTGGACCCACTTTCCACCTATTCTTCCTTTTACTATTGTGTTTGGGAACAATCAGCATGACTTTCCCAATGGCAAATCCTGCCTGACAAACCTGGTAGCCTTCTATGAACAGGTCACAACATTAATAGCTGAGGAGCGAGCAACTGATGTCGTTTACCTGGAGCTGAGCAAAGCCTTTGACACTGTCCCACACCACATCCTGGTCTCCAAGCTGGTGACACATGGGTTTGATGGGTGACCACTAGATGGATACAGAACTGGCTTGATGGCCACACCCAAAGAGTGGCTGTCAATGGGTCCATGTCCCAGTGGAGGCCAGGGACAAGCAGAGTCCCTCAGGGATCAGTCCTGGGACCAGGCTTGTTCAACATCTTTGTGGGTGCCATGGGCAGTGGCATTGAGTGCAGCCTCAGCAAGGTTGCTGATGACACCAAGCTGTGTGGTGCAGCAGACACGCTGGAGGGAAGGGATCCATCCAGAGGGACCTGGACAGGCTGGAGAGGTGGGCACAAGCCAACCTCATGAGCTTCAACAAGACCAAGTGCAGGGTCCTTCATCCAGGTGAAGGCAATCCCAGGCACAAATCCAGGCTGGGCAGGGACTGGCTGGAGAGCAGCCCTGAGGAGAGAGACTTGGGGGTGCTGGGGGACGAGAAGCTCAACAGGAGCTCTCAATGTGCACTTGCAGCCCGGAAAGCCAATCAGATCCTGGGCTGCATCAGGAGAAGTGTGGCCAGCAGGTCAAGGGAGGTGATTCTCCCCCTCTGCTCAGCTCTGGTGAGACCCCACCAGGAGTACTGCCTCCAATTCTGGAGCCCCTATTGCAAGAGGGATCTGGAGGTGCTGGAAGGTGTCCAGAGAAGGGCCACGAGGATGGTCAGAGGGCTGGAACAACTCTCCTGTGAGGATAGACTGAAGGAGTTGGGGCTGTTCAGTCTGGAGAAGAGAAGGCTCCGAGGTGACCTCATTGTGGCCTTCCAGTATCTGAAGGGGGCTACAAGAAGGCTGGGGAGGGACTTCTCAGGCTCTCAGGTAGTGATAGGACTAGGGGGAATGGAATGAAGGTGGAGGTGGGGAGATTCAGGCTAGATGTGAGGAGGAAGTTCTTCCCCATGAGAGTGGTGAAGCCCTGGAATGGGTTGTCCAGGGAGGTGGTTGAGGCCCTGTCCCTGGAGGTGTTTAAGGCCAGGCTGGATGAGGCTCTGGCCAGCCTGATCTAGTGTAGGGTGTCCCTGCCCATGGCAGGGGGTTGGAACTAGATGGTTCTTGTGGTCCCTTCCAACCCTGGCTGATACTATGATATTGATTTATTTAAAGAAGCCCTTCTTGTTTTCTTTCACTTTCCTAGCCAGGTTTAGCTCTAAGAGAGCTTTGGCCTTCCTCACTGCATCTCAACGCGCTCTGACAGTATTTCTCTAAGTCCTCCCAACTGGCCAGACCCTTTTTCCCGTTATTGTAGACCTCTGTCTTCCGTGTGATATTTTTTACCCTAGCACCTCCTTGCTTATCCATGCAGGTCTCCCACCTTCTCTACTAGATTTTTTCTTTTTTTTTTCCAAGAGTTTACATTTCTCTTGAGCTTGGAGGTTTGAATATTAACCAGCTCTATTGAACCCCTTTACCAACTAGAGCCCTAGCACATAGGACACTTTTAAGTAGTTCTTTGATTAGGCTGAAGTTAGTAAAATTTCTACCCTGTACTTTTAGGAGAGCTACTTGCCCTGCGTCTTTCACTAACAATACTAAAGTCTGTCATTTCATGGTTACTACAACCAAGGCTGTCTCCTGCTTCAGCGTCCTGGACCACACATTCTTCAATAATACAAGCTCCAGCATCACACCTCTCCTCGCTGGTTCTTCAACCACCTGCATCAGAAAGCTGTCATCAATGCACTGCAGGAACTTTCTGGATTCAGTATATACACCTGGCTGAGTGATCTTTCCAACTAATATCAGGGTGATTGAAGTCACCCATGAGCACCAGGGTACATGATCTTGAGGCTACTTTCAGCTGTCCATAAAAGGCCTCAAGTAGTTCTTGCTGAGTCTGGTTAAACTGCTCACACCCTGATAAAAGTATAATTGTCCAATTAAGCCAGAAGTACACTGCTTAGAGATGTATTCTGTGTCCCTTTGGGGTAAGGTCTTCATGTTACTATAATTTTAGCATCATTAATTAAATTGGAAAATCATAAAAGATAGGTGGTGGGTTTTTTTTTACCTTAAGGTGTTAGAGGGTTATTTCTAGTAGAAGGAAAAGATTAATGAAAACTTATTAAAGCTTTTTATATTATTTTACAAAATTTTTTGGTTGGTGTTTTTCTTTTTTTTAGTTTTGTTTTGTTTTTATTTTAATTATGACAAAATGAGACCTCTTTTTGGGTATTGTGTGTCAGAGTTAGGCCAGGTAGTCAGGGCCTTTGTGAGAAAGAAATTGATTGTTCAGTTGCTGTTTGTTTCTGCTCTGGAGAACTTGTAATGGAGTTTGTCAGCCTAGAACAAAAGTGCATTTGCCACAATGTAGTGGGGAGCATCAGAGGAGCCCCTTGCCTGAAGAGGTGAAAGTGACCCAGCTGGAGGGAGATTAATGTATTTTACTCTGCCTCTCCCTGTTCATTTGCAATTCTGATTTTTTTGCTTTGCAAAACTCCTGCTATTTGAAGGCATCTCTTTCTCCAGACCTGAAGAGGTTTTATGTTCAAATGGGATCGTAACGTGAACCTCAAAGTGCAGGTTATAGCAGAACCATGTGACCAGAAATCACCTGATGTACAAATTCCTGAGAAGAATGGGCAGACAAGAGTTTGAAAGCTATTGACAGTGGTAGGAAATACATCACCTTAGAATTGGAACCCCCTGGCCAAGTGATGTCTTCTGCGCAGACAACATAATGTAAGCTTGGCAGGAAACGAGATGATGGTTTTGATTTACCTAGAAGCAGTATTGTTGTTCAAATAGCATTTCTAATGCAGAACTCATCATGCTGGAAAGGACCCCCAGGATCATCTGGTCCAACCTTTTAGGTAATAGATTAGTTTAAATAAGATGGCCCAGCACCCTGTCAAGGTGAGCCTTAAAACTGTCCAATGGAGGGAATACTTCCCTTGGGAGTTCATTCCCATGTCTAAATGTTCTCATGGTGAAACTGTTTTCTTCTGGACTCTGTTCACCAACTCCTAAAGTTTGTGTTTTCTTAATGCAAAAATGCAAGATGGAGATGTAACTGATCATGCCATCAGTGTTTCATGAAACAATAGGATAAGCTTCCTGCTGAGAGCTGTTCTGTATGGGTGTGGCAATTTTAGGCTATGCCTTTAAATTTTGGCTTGGGCTTCTGGGGTGAGAATGGACAGAGTTTTGCTCATGAATAAGATCAGCTCTTGAAAAATGGTCACTCACTGACTGTGAAGGCAGTGGTCAACCCTTGGATACTTTAGGGACTGTTAGAAGGTTATTGTTTTAATGTGTGGAAATGGAACTATTAACAACTGAAAAATAACCAGCACAGTGATTCTGAAAGTAGGGGACAGGGGTGGGGAGGGGATTTACATTTCCCAGCTCCTGAGACTTGCTTGCACAGAAACTACTAAGAAGGACAAAATGAGCAAATATTTCCCCTGTTGTAACTTGCTGCATTTCAGAGTGTGTGTTTCATCGTCTTTTGGAAAACTCACTGCCTTGAAATGAGGTCCCCAGAAGACTCCACGTAGATCTTTACTGGCATATACTTACAATCATTTACTACTAATGTATTCTGCACTATTAATGTGACTTAAAACACATATTTGGTGAATCCCTTGAATGTTTCACTCAGCTCTTGAGTTTCTCAATTTCTTCCTGTTTCTTCTACCATCCATTTTTCTTTCCTTTTTTTTCCCTAATGAAAAAAAAAAAAAGGTAGAAAAAGAAGGAAGAAAATCTTGTCTAATAAATGTGCTGGGGAACACAAACCCTACGAGGAGAGGCTGAGGGAGCTGGGGTTGCTTAGCCTGGAGAAGAGGAGACTCAGGGGTGACCTTACTGCTCTCTACAACTACCTGAAGGGAGGTTATGGACAGGCAGAGGTTGGTCTCTTCTCCCAGGCAGCCAGCACCAGAACAAGAGGACACAGTCTCAGGCTGCACCAGGGGAGGTTTAGACTGCATGTTAGGAAGAAGTTCTATACAGAGAGAGTGATTGCCCATTGGAATGGGCTGCCTGGGGAGGTGGTGGAGTCACCATCAGTGGAGGTGTTCAGGAGGAGACTTGATGGGGTGCTTGGTGCCATGGTTTAGTTGTTTAGGTGGGATGGATTGGTTGATAGGTTGGACGTGGTGATCTTGAAGGTCTCTTCCAACCTGGTTTATTGTATTGTATTGTATTAATGTAAACCCCCAGCACTTCAGAGACAGTTTGTGTGTTGTCCTGATTTGCACAGATATACAGGCAACAAGTCAGCCTAGCTACTGTTCCCCTCACTGGCATGCGCGTGTAACCGTGCGCATGGCATATGGTTCGTTAATAAGGGATGAGATTTTTAATTGCTAAATTCCTATTGGCAAACACAAAACACAATGTTGGACTTCATGCTAAGTCGTTTAGAACTGAGGTAATAAAGTCCACTGACTTCATTTGAAAAGGAGTGTGTGTGGCTGCCTCCAACTGCCTGCCATGTATCATAGTATCAGTCAGAGTTGGAAGGGACCACAAGGATCATCTAGTTCCAACCCCCCTGCCATGGGCAGGGACACCCCACACTAGATCAGGCTGGCCAGAGCCTCATCCAGCCTGCCCTTAAACACCTCCAGGGACAGGGCCTCAACCACCTCCCTGGACAACCCATTCCAGGGCTTCACCACTCTCATGGGGAAGAACTTCCTCCTCACATCTAGCCTGAATCTCCCCACCTCCACCTTCATTCCATTCCCCCTAGTCCTATCACTACCTGAGAGCCTGAGAAGTCCCTCCCCAGCCTTCTTGTAGCCCCCTTCCGATACTGGAAGGCCACAATGAGGTCACCTGGGAGCCTTCTCTTCTCCAGACTGAACAGCCCCAACTCCTTCAGTCTGTCCTCACAGGAGAGGTGCTCCAGCCCTCTGCTCCTCCTCGTGGCCCTTCTCTGGACACCTTCCAGCACCTCCAGATCCCTCTTGGAATAGGGGCTCCAGAACTGGAGGCAGTTCTCCAGGTGGGGTCTCACCAGAGCTGAGTAGAGGGGGAGAATCACCTCCCTCTCATCCATTTGAAGCGTACTGGATATGAATCTTAGCCTTTAAGAAACCACCTTTTAAAATTGTTTCCTGAGTCCCTTTTTTTCCCTTATTCTGCGAGAATAACCTGAGCTTGAACATTGCAGTTAGATTGTTGGATGATGATCTGTGAAGAAACTTCAAAAAGGTTATTTGTTTGGGTAAGGTTTTCAGAGGACTTTCAGAGAGCTGCTTAATTCCTCCCGCTGTGCACGTGTGCTCTCGCTCTAAAGACTTGGCTTTTATACAACCCTTTCTTTAATGTTTTTTTTGCATCTCTTGAATCTGCAGCTTAGTGAGGAAAGATACCATACTGAAACTGCAGTATAGAACATATCTTAGCAGCTTTGAAATCAAAGCCTAGGATTTATGCTGTCTGATTAGTAACAGGTTAAGAAACACTTTCCTTACCCTGTGTGCTGGCTTGCAGATCTTTTTCATGGAAAACTTGATAGATTCAAGTGTTTGAACTTCCAAAAATTGAGTCGTGGAGGCATTCAACAAGGAATAGTTTGTTTTCCACTGCTGATGGAAGTATGAAGTGATGGACTGGGTGATACCCCATTTCAGAAGCTTGTGTGCAAATGAAGATGGAAATGAAAATGTGAAAGCAAAACAAACAAAAAATTGGCATTTGTGTTACATTCTCATAGTGGTTAGGCTCTTACATTAGGTTGCAATAGGTGAAGAACTGAAGCATTGTTATTAAGTAACATCCACTCTAAGCCCTCTTTATGATAAACAGGCAACAGCCCATGGCATTGCTTTAGCTCGATTCAGTGAACAGCTTCACTAATGGTCACAAAGGATCATTCATTTTAATAGAGGTTTGGGGTAAGGTAAATGGATGCCTGGCTGACCTGCTACCACCTGGTTTAGAGTTTGCCTTGCTGTGAGTGATTTTCCAGCTGAACCTATTAGTGGTGTGAAAGACTGATTATGGGGGACCTAAAGGCTGGGAAACCTTCCTGTCTAATAACAATTAAAAGCAATAAAAATGCAAGGTTTGTTGGTACCTGATATGGGCCCCTCAATTTAAGAAGGACTTTGAGACTCTTCAATGTGTCCAGAGAAGGGCAACGAGGCTGGGGAGACCACAGCCCTGTGAGGAGAGGCTGAGGGGGCTGGAATTGTTTAGCCTGGAGAAGAGGAGGCTCAGAGGAGACCTTCTTGCTCTCTACAACTACCTGAAGGGAGGTTGTAGCCAGGTGGGGGTTGGTCCCTTCTCCCAGGCAATCAGCACCAGAACAAGAGGACACAGTCTGAAGCTGCTCCAGGGGAAGTTTAGGCTGGAGGTGAGGAGAAAGTTCTTCACAGAGAGAGTTGTTGGCCATTGGAATGTGCTGCCCAGGGAGGTGGTGGAGTCACCATCCCTGGAGGTGTTCAAAAAGGGATTGGATGTGGCACTTGGAGCCATGGTTTGGTAGTCATGAGGTGTTGAGTGACAGGTTGGACTTAATGATCTTTGTGAGGTATTTTCCAACCTTACTGATTCTATGACTCTATATGATTCTGATGTCACCTTTATTTTACATGATTTGATGAAGCTGAAGAGGATAAACCTTTATCTAACCTGCAAGGTTTTATACAGAGTTTTCACAAGTTACCTGCAGGTTGCAACTGTGCTGTTAGCCCATGACAGCAGGGCAGTGGGGAGGGTGAGGTCCATGATCTGGACCTGCAGATTTATAATCCTTTTGCTGCTATTGCAATTTTAAATTGAAACATTTAGAATTTGTTTTCCAGGCTGGACTAGACACAGCCTGAGCCACTGTGCTCCATTTAGACTATGCCTTTAAAATTTTTCACAGATCTTGATCAGAAAAGTAGTAAAATGAAAATAAATCACTATTGGGTGTAAAAAAAGGAAAATAAAGATAATTCTAAACAATCCCATTGGAGAGATAAGGAACTCAAGTTAGTTGTACCAAAACTTAATTCAGCAGAGAGGAGGCAGACCAGAAGGTGCTTAGAATGTATGGAGGACAGGTTCTTGATGCAGCTGTTAAGTGAGCCTACCAGGGGTCTGCTTGAGAGGCAAAAGCCCAGATAGAACTCAGGCTGGCAACTTCTGTAAAGGACAAGGGGTGGTTTAGGCTGCATGTTAGGAAGAAGTTCTATACAGAGAGAGTGATTGCCCATTGGAATGGGCTGCCGGGGGAGGTGGTGGAGTCACCATCATTGGAGGTGTTCAGGAGGAGACTTGATGGGGTGCTTGGTGCCACGGGTTAGTTGTTTAGGTGGGTTGGGTTGGTTGATAGGTTGGACGCGATGATCTTGAAGGTCTCTTCCAACCTGGTTTCCCCTTCCCCTTCCCTTCCCTTCCCCTTCCCCTTCCCCTTCCCTTCCCCCTTCCCCTTCCCTTCCCCTTCCCCTTCCCCTTCCCTTCCCCTTCCCCTTCCCCTTCCCCTTCCCTTCCCCTTCCCCTTCCCCTTCCCCTTCCCTTCCCCACTGCTGTAATAGGGAAAGTAGACTTGACTTGAGGCAAATTCATTGCCAGTTAAAGTAGATTTGGATGATGAGAAACAATGTCATGATCTGTAATACTATTCTCCCACCGCCTTCTCGTAGCATCGACTTCACTCCCAACCTCTCTACCTTCTCTGTGCACCTTTATATAGCTTTCTTTTTTCTTCTTTTTAGGAGAGGCAAGAAGCACAGTATAATTCTGAGGACCCAGCTGTCTGTGAGAGTTCATGCCTGCATTGGTAAGTGAAGTTCCACATGCCTGAAAGCAAACAGAATCAGTGTCTGAGAAGCAAGTCTGAGGAATATGAATCAGACTTGCTGTGCTCCAAGTGGAGGATAATGCTCAATGCATTGATTTCTTTGTTCTATTTGTTGCATGCTAAGATTAGGTTGTATTAGTTACATTGCGCTTAAAGTATGTTAAACAGCCCAGGGAAATATGACATTTGACAGCCAGTGTTATGGTTCAGTGTGCTTTGAAGAATCTTGGATTATCTGTCTTGCCACAGCTTTCTTGTGTGCCTGAAGACTGTGTTCTGAATTGGGAAGGGGATCTGAAGAATTGTTGGCTGACAGCTAAATACTGCATTTTAATAGCATTGAGTGTTTATTACTTCATTTCTCATAGATCTTGGCCACATATTTGTCATCATCACAGCGTCAATGTCTTGAAAATCTTGGTTAAAACAATGCTGTCGTGCAGAGGAGGCTAATGAAAGTCATAGTGTGCATGTCATAAGAGCTTAAAGGTTAAATAAGCAGAGCCTGACATGCTGTAATGGCATGAATGTGTACTAAAGTGTTCTGTGGTGCTCTCAGCATTCTTGGAGTGTTCTGCAGAGCAGTGTGTTTCACTGAGTGTCAGCAGCAAAGCTTAGGCTCCTGGTGTCATGGTGCTGTGATAGTTATGGGTGGCTGATTTAGAAAAATCTAAAATCCTCTCTGTGCATGCCACAGTTGCCTGTTGTGTTATCAACTTCTTTGTGGTAGATTGAGCACTCTGTTATGTTTGCTGTTGGTCTTGGCTTCAAGAGGTCATAGCTGAAGCACTGAATTGTAGATATTCTCCTTAAAAGGACGAGAGAGTCACAATTTTGTATTGTTTCCACAGCATTACTGCTGTTGGAGGAATCAGGCTATTAATGCAATTAATATTCTTTGCCCTGCCTCAGGATGTGTTATGAAATGTCCTTTTCTGGAAATTTTAACTGAGTGTAATCAACATACAGAATTCCTTGATTAGCTCTCAGTGAGAGTGGTGTCTAGGCTGGCTCATGCAGGAGCAGATTCTCCTGTACTGCCATTGACTCAGGGAAGTGCTCTCAGTCAGAGTGGTGAGCAGGCTGGCTCATGCAGGAATGGATTCCCCTGTACTATACTGCTAGGTGTTAGAGGAGAAAGAAAGAAGCTGCAAAGTCTGGGCTGATTTTTATAAATGTGAGCAAAACTAAGCACAGCTTGGAGAGGCTTGTTCCTGTTAGGTCTGGGAATACATTTGGCAAAAACAGACCAGTGCAGCAAGACAAGATTTCATGTTTCCTGGACTGAGGTTTTGTAAAAACAATTTCCATGTAAAAAATTTTGTCCAGAGTGCAAGCATCAAGGAATTGGAATGTGCCAGGTCTGAGCAGCCACTCAAGCTCACTGGGGGCGACGAAGCATATTACTGTGCATGTGTTTGTTCTTGTATGAACATGTGTTCCTGTGTCAAGTACTGTCATTCTCTGGCAGAGGTGATCCATCCAGTCTTGAGTACAGTGAAAACCAGTCTGCAAAACTTGATTTCAAACTCCTAAAGCAGAGATGTGCTTGGATATGGGCTCTTGGCCTGGTTCATTATAGGCAGAAAAGCCAAACACGAGATCTGATTTTAATTTCTAGTCCCCCTGCTGAAGTTTAGCTTTTTAGGGTAAGTTTTTGTTTCAGTCCACAGGGTGATGTAATGTCGTATTTTGTCTCCTTCATTTCTATAGATCATACGTGTCTGACTTGTTTTGGTACAGCACAGTTTGAAAAAATCAAGGAGACTCTGCAGCTCTTAGTACTGGCCTTGTTTGGTGACTTGTGCCTGGTAGTTACACTTGTCACAGGATGAGAGGACTATGTCACTGATGCAGTGGGTACTCTTCTGAATCCAGCACAGACTTTCACATCAGCTGCCTGTTAAAATCATTTTTGAAATATCAGCACTAGGTTTAGAAGTTAAGAGATCTGTTATGTGTTTGGAGTAGAACAGAATAGAATTAGCCAGGTTGGAAAAGACCTTTGAGATCATCAAGACCAACCTATCACCCAACACCATCTAATCAACTAAACCATGGCAGCACGTGCCTCATCCAGGCTCTTCCTAAACACCTCCAGGGATGTGTTAGAGGTGGAGCTATAAAGCACACCTGTCAGCATTGGATTCTTCCTGGAATACAAAGCCAAGCACAAACATTTTTGGCCTTTGTTTTTTTCTTTTCCTTTCAATTTGAGTTTTTTCCTTGTGCTCACATAAAGGGCTTGGAGCACGGAAGAACAAGTTTTCTTTTAAATATCTTTCTGCTTCTTTTCCCATTTTGGGAAAAGGTAATTTCAGAAGTAAAGTTTAAGTGGTTGAAATACAAACTGCATTGGTCACAATGGTTTTTGGTTTTTGTTTGGGTTTTGTTGGGGTTTGTTTGTGGGTTGTTTTTGCTATGCAACAGATTATTGCTTAAGCCAGTGTTGTTCATAGAACATAACTAATTGAAAATTATAGATTTACTTTTGTACTTGTTTATGTTAAAAGGCCTTTAGAGGAGGAAAATCAATATTTAAATCACAGTGTGTCAATTGCATTTTTTCCATGATTATCAAATTTGACACTTTGTTCAGGTTTGGTTTATTGTGAATTAATACCCCGTGGGAAAAATGTTCCTAGTATTTATGGCAGATGAATGACTTTCCTTGTTTGGACTGAGCTGCATCATAATGTAATTTTAACTTGTGTGTATTTAATAATTGCAAGGCTAAGTTAAAGCCTTGTGTGGTGGTTTGACCCTGGCTAGGGGCCAAATGCCCACCAAAGTCACTCTATCATTCCCTTTCTTAGATGGACTGGGGCGAGGGGAAAAATATAGCAAAAGCCAGTTGTAAGATAGAAGCAGTTTAATAATAATGATAAGCAAAGCAATAGAGCACATGGAAGTGGAAGCAGAGAGAGAGATGTTAATATCTGCTTCCCATCAGCAGGACAGTGGTTGGTCTTGGGCAGCATGGCTCTCTATGGCTAATGGCTCTCTGGAGGACAGATGCCATGGAGAAATCCTCCCCATTCTTCTTTCACTTCATTCTTATACCTGAGCTGACCTCATATGGCATGGAATAGCCCTCTGGCCACTTTGGGTCAGCTGACTCTGATGCATCCTCTCAACATACTCTCGAGGAGGGGGAATGTTGGAAAAGCACAACCTGCATGCTCAGCTCAGCAGTAGCCAAATCACTGCTGTGTTACCAACATTCACTTACAGCACTGCAAAAGACAGCGACAGAAGGATGCTTTGAGGAGAATTAACTCCAGCTCAGCCAAACCCAATGCAGTCTCCAGTCCTTATTCCATACCACTTGTGTCGTGCTCAGGTTCTACACAATTCAGTACATTTTACCATCTCATTTGTTTCTCATACTTAAATCCCTTCTTGCTTACACTCACAACTTAGACTACATCCTTAAACCATCTCAATACCCAACACACAGAGATTTATGCCAGTATCCCAGTCCTTTAATAGAAAGATGTTACTTGGGACTGTTCAGGACAGGAGCAGCAGGATATCCTGCTGTTGGGTACCAACACCAGCTTGGTTTTAGCCACTGCTGGACTCTTCTTTCTTACAAAACTCCATCAGTCTGGGTCCTTTTTACTGCTTCACTTCCTGCAACATACAACCCATATTCCAGGTTATTTCCCCCCCAGTGTTAAATCTCTTTGAGGCATACACTGAGTTTCCCCATCCTTTCTCTTTACCCACCATGTACATCCAGGCCCCTGAGCAAAAACAATCCCACAGATGGGTTTGCCTTTCCCTATGGCAGGAGCAACCCACACTGCCTTCCTTAGCCACTTTCCCATGTGCACTACAGGGACCTTATCTCCCCCCACAGTGTGTAAGGTTCTGTTTGGGCAGAACCAGGATGGTTACCAGATCATCTGCAATTAACCAGCCAAGTAGCTTCTGCTAAATTTGCATCCCAGTGCTTCCATGCCCCATTACCCAATACTCTCAACCGGGTCTTTAACAGTCCATTGTGTCTCTCAGTCTTCCCAAGGCTTGTGGGCGATAGGGAATGTGATAGCTCCCCTCAATGCTGTGTTTCTTGGGATGGCATTTTTCCTGAAGTGAGTCCCAATGTTTGGATTCAGTTTGTTCAGGTCATGTCACCACAGTATTTGCCTTTCAAGGCCTAAGATGGTGTTCCAGGCACTGGCATGGTTTACAGAATAGGTTTCCAACTAACCTGTACTTGTCTCTACTATCATGAGGATGTGATGCTTGGCCTGGTGTGTTTGTGGCAGTGGTCTAATAGAGTCAGGCCTCACCACAGTGAAAACCTAGCCCCTGCTCTCTGTTTCAGGGATTCTTAGCTCTGGTGGCTTGATTGCAGCAAAAGTTTCACAACCATGTGTCACCTCTGTGATAGCTTCTGTGGTCAGGTCCACCCCTCAGTCATGAGCCCATCTGTATGTTTCTTCTCCCTCGTGTCCTGATGTTCCATGTGCCCATCGAGCTACAAACAGTTCACCTTTATGCTCCCAGTCCAGATCTGTCTGAACTGCATCAATTCTGGCAGCCTTGTCCACTTGCTCATTGTTTTGCTGTTCTTCATTAGCACAGCTCTTAGGCATATGAGCATCAATGTGACATACCTTCAGAGCCATGTTTTCTACCCGAGCAGCAATGTCCTGCCACAATGAAGCAGCCCAAATGGGCTTACGCCTGTGTTGCCAACTGATCTTCTTCCACTGTTGCAGCCACCCCCACAGGGCAGTAGCCACCATCCAGGAATCTGTAGGAAGTCCTGGCTGGCACTGTTACGGCGACAGACAGAAGTGACATACACACACTTGTGGTAGTGAGCAAAGTACAGAGTACACTTTATTTCTTCAAGCAACACATATTTATATGCTAGTTATGCCAGTGTGGCTACTTCTAATTGGTTAATAAGTTGTTTCTAAGATTCTTATTGGTTACTGACACATTGCTACAGTTATTTGCTGAGCCAGCCCAAGTTTCTTCTCCTGCGATTCTTCTATCTCGATCTTGCGGTTTCTCTGTCTCAACAAGTTACACAGTAGTCTGTCACAAGCTATTTATATTTTAGCTCAGGGACTTTCCTGACATTCAAGGGTACACAGCAATGTGTTCAAGGTCAATCTCTTCTTGGCCCATCAAAGGGTCCACAGATTCATCAGAGTTTTGCACACCTGGCCATGTTTCTCTCTCAGCAATCTTTAGAGCCAGTTGGATGGCTTTCAGTTCTGCATGTTAGAATAGAATAGAGTAGAATAGAATTAACCAGGTTGGAAGAGACCTTTGAAATCATCAAGTCCAACCTATCACCCAACACCATCTAATCAAATAAATCATGGCACCAAGTGCCTCATCCAGGCTCTTCTTAAACACTTCCAGTGATGGTGACTCCACCACCTCCCTGGGCAGCACATTCCAATGGCCAACAACTCTTTCTGGGAAGAATTTCTTCCTAATATCCAGCCTAAACCTCCCCTGGCACAGCCTGAGACTGTGTCCTCTTGTTCTGGCGCTGGTTGCCTGGGAGAAGAGACCAACCCCCACCTGGCTACAACCTCCCTTCAGGGAGTTGTAGACAGCAATAAGGTCTCCCCTGAGCTCCCTCTTCTCCAGACTAAGCAACCCCAGCTCCCTCAGCCTCTCCTCACAGGGCTGTACTCCAGACCCCTCCCCAGCTTTGTTGCCCTTCTCTGGACACCTTCCAGCAGCTCAACATCTTTCCTAAACTGAGGGGCCCAGAACTGGACACAGGACTCAGGGCGTGGCCAAACTAGTGCTGAGGACAGGGGCAGAGGGACTTCCCTGCTCCTGCTGGCCACACTGTTCCTGATCCAGGCCAGGATGCTATTGGCCTTCTTGGCCACCTGGGCACACTGCAGGCTCATGTTCAGCCTACTATCAACCAGTACCCCCAGGTCCTTTTCTGCTTGGCTGCTCTCCAGCCATTCTGACCCCAGCCTGTAGCACTGCATGGGGTTGTTGTGGGCAGTGTGTAGAACCTGGCACTTGGATGTGTTCAATCTCCTGCCCTTGGACTCTGCCCATGTCTCCAGCCTGGCAAGGTCCCTCTGCAGAGCTCTACTACCCTCTAACAGATCAACTCCTGCCCCCAGCTTGGTGTCATCTGCAAACTTACTAATGCTGGACTCATCCACCATGGACCCCTCATCCAGATCATCAATAAAGATGTTAAACAGATGTGGTCCCAACACTGAGCCCTGAGGAACACCACTTGTGACCAGCTGCCAGCTGGATTTAACTCCATTGACCACCACTCTTTGGGCCTGGCCCTCCAGCCAGTTCCTAACCCAGCTCAGAGTGCTGCTGTCCAAGCCAGGGGCTGATAGCTTGGCCAGGAGTTTGCTGTGGGGGATGGTGTCAAAGGCCTTGCTGAGGTCCAGGCACACTACATCCACAGCCTGCCCCACATCTACCAGGCAGTCACCTGGGCATAGAAGGAGATCAGGTTGGTCAGGCAGGACCTGCCCTTCCTAAATCCCTGCTGGCTAGGCCTGATCCCTTGGCCATCCTGTAAGTGCTGTGTGACTGCACTCAAGATGACCTGTTCCATAATCTTGACTTGGTTCACCTTCTCCTCCAGTGGCCTCAACAGCCTGTTGTGTAGGACTCCATACAGCAGGTTTCCACTTCTGATGGTTTCCTACCACACAACAGGGTCCATCAGTAAACAAAGCATAATGCCTTTCATCTTTTGGATAACTCATTGTATGGTGGTGCCTCCTGGGCATGAACCACTTCCTCAGATAATGCTCCGAAATCTCTGCCTTCTGGCCAGTCCATAATCTCTTCCAGAATCCCTGGGTGGTTTGGTTTCCCCAGTGGAGGTCACTGCATAATCAGTACTGTGTGTAGCACTGATCACAGGATGTGCAGAGGAGATGTTCCCTCTGAACATCCAGTGCAGCACAGGCAACCTGGGTGCTAAGAGGCGAGGTGCTCCTGAACCCAGTGCTTCTGAAGCAGCTCCAACTCCTTCATATGCTGCTAAGATCTCAGTTGGTGTAGAGTGGGCTTCTGATCCTCGGTGTCCTTTGCTTCGTTCAAAACCTAATGGCCAACCTTGTGTTTCACCTGATGTCTTCTGCCAGAAATTGAGTGAGACCTTGCTCAGCCTAGCTACAGCTGTTGAGAATAATAAAAAATGTTTCTATAAATGCATGAACAACAGAAGGAGGAATAGGGAAAATCTCCATCCTTTGTTGGATTGCAGAGAGAAACATAGTGACCAAGGATGAGGAGAGAGCTGAGGCGCTCAATGCTTGCTTTGCCTCACATTTTAGCACTGGAACCAGCAGTTCCCTGGAAAACCAGCCTCATGAACTAGGAGTCAGGGAGGGGAATCAGAAAGAGGTCATCACAACGAGGCAGTGGTAAGTGACTGCTACACCACACCAGCTGGATGGGCTACAGCCAAGGGTGCTGAGGGTGCTGGCAGATCACAGAATCACAGAATAGTCTGGGTTGGAAGGGGACCTCAGAAGGTCATCTAGTCCAACCCACTCTGCAGTCATCAGGGGCATCCTCTACTAGATCAGGCTTCCCAAAGGCCTGTTGAACCTCACTTTGAGTATCTCCAGGGATGGGGCCCCAACCACCTCCCTGGGCAACCTGTTCCACTGTTCCACCACCCTCATAGTAAAGAACTTATTCCTAACATCCACTGAATCTGCTCTTCTCCAGTTGGAAGTAATTGCCTCCCATCCTATCACTGCAGGGCTTTGTAATCAGTGTTACTTACGATCTTGGGTATAAGGCATAAGGAGGGTTAGATACCATCAACTGGCTCAACAAGGAGACGAGGATTAACACACTAATAGGCATCAGCTGAATGAACATAGAGAAACCTCCCTAAGGAAGAAAACAGATTCAGGTATTTCACAAAATAGCATCAAGTCAATAGGTTTATCTGACACGATTGAATACTAAGCATCAAAAGCTGCTAGGAAAACTGGAACTACGAACCTGCAAACACTGTGGTGCTACCTAAACTTTCCAATGCATACACAGCATTCAGAGTGTTCAAGCTGCAAGAGTTCATTCATGGGTTAGCATGTAGCCAGAGTAATTTCTAAATGAATAGCTGGATTCATTTATATTGTCTGCCATGATGTCATCTCATCTATACAGTCATATGTTATTATACAGATGTACATATAATTTGTACAGATAAACAGCTTTAAGTTCAATTCTTACCTAAGTCCAAACAGATTTTTTATATGTAGACGAGGATTAGGGACCAGAGTTAATGGTGTATTTAAGCTAATACTACCAGCCACTAGTAAGATAGTGACATACAGTAACAGATTTACAAAAGCAGGTTATTATCTTCTCAGAGGTGCATGTCTCTTTACTAATCAGTAAGGCTACCACCTGCCCAAGTTTTCAAACGTAGAACTAGCAATCATAAACCTTCCTCCAGAGTAGAGAGGACTTTGTGCAAACACAAAAGTGAATCCATAGTTTAAACTAAATGGTGTACATCACCCCTCTCCTCCTCCCTCTCATGTCCGCTCTGACGGTGCTGATTAGCATGACTGTAGCCAGCACGACCGTTAGAAAATGAAAGTACACTACCTGGGGAAAGAAACACCCAAATTTAAACCATGTAACCCCCCCAAACTATTCAGAGGTCAATACAGAAGTCACAACGGAAAGCCTTTAAAATTACTGAACAATGACACATTAGTTTAAGATATCTTACCAGTTCAAAGTTTAAGTATTTTAAGCTCTAAACCAACTGACTTCATGTACCACAGAATCACCATTTTAACCCCAAAGAACTGAACTCACATTTTTGGGATTCAGCAGCACTCAGGGGAAAAATGAACTGTGATGCACATAAAGAGTTGGGGTCAGAGGCAGGTTTGGGTAATTTCGGTGGTTTTATAATGTCACAAACTCTAATGCCACTTTGGGCAGTACTGCTGTATCCCAATGGTTAAACTGATGTATACAAATACATACATAGATGTGCTCCCCAAGCCCCTTTCCATTATCTACCTGAAGTCCTGGCTGACTGGGGAGGTGCCAAAGGACTGGAGGGTAGCAAATGTGACACCCATCTGCAGGAAAGGCAGAAAGGGGGATCTGGGAAACTATAGAGCTGTCAGTGTGACCTCTGTAGCAGGGCGGGGCATGGAGCAGGGCATCTCAGGCACCATTACACAACATCTAGAGAACAAGCAGGGGATCAGGCCCAGCCAGCATGGGGTTATGAAGGGCAGGTCCTGCCTGACCAACCTGATCTCCTTCTATGACAGGAGGGCTGAGTCCTGTCTGAGGGAAAGGCTGTGGATATTGCCTACCTAGACTTTCCCAAGCCTTTGACACTGTTCCCCACAGAATTCTCATGGGCAAAGTGGCAGCTCATGGCTTGGATGAGCAATGCTCTGCTGGATAGAGCACTGGCTGGGTGAAAGGGCCCAAAGAGTGGTGGTCAGTGGAGTTAAATCTAGCTGGCAGCTGGTCACAAGTGGTGCTCTCAGGGCTCAGTGTTGGGACCGCTTCTGTTCAACATCTGTATTGATGACCTTGATGAAGACACAGAGTGTGTCAGCAGTAAGTTTGCAACTTAGGTGGAGAGTTGATCTGCACCAGGGTAGGGAGGGTCTGCAGAGGGACTTGGATAGATTGGATCCATGGCCAATGTTAACAGGTTGAGTTTCAATCAAGGCCAAGTGCCTGGTCCTGCACTTGGGTCACAACAACCCCAAGCAACTGTACAGGCTTGGGACAGTGTGGCTGGAAAGCTGTCTGAAGGAGCTGGGGCTGTTTGGTTTGAAAAAGAGGAGCTGAGGGAAGGCCTTATTGTTCTCCACAACTACCTGGTTGCTGGTCTCTTCTCACAGGTGATAGAGCAAGAGGGGATGGACTCAAGCTACGACTGGGTAGGTTTAGACTGGACAGTAGGAAACATTTCTTCATGAAAGAGTGGTCAGGCATTGGAATGTGCTGCCCAGGGAGGTGGTTGAGTCACCAACCCTGGATGCATTGTTTGGATGTGGAGCTTGGGGATGTGGTTTAGGGGTGAACCTTGTAGAGTAGGGTTATCAGTTGGACTTGGTGATCCTGAGGGTCTTTTCCAGCCTGAATGCTTCTGTGCTTCTGTGATTAGGCATTAGAGCCAGTTCACCATCTTTTGTCTTTTGCACATGGGCATTTGGAGATTTACAGAGCTCAATGCTTAAGTGATCAACAGCATGCTCACCTTCTCCCATACTGCCTTGGGTGCTCAGAAGTGCATTATTCCTATGTATGTGACACCATAGCTGCCATACCACACGGCAGCTGCTTCTAGCCCCTGTAATTAGGGCATCTGCTTTAAGCAGCAGGGTTAGCACCAGTCTCGCTCCTGATATGTTTTATGAAATGCAGCCACAGATATCTTCCTGAGCTCCTTTTGTTCAGGGATACCTGAGGAAAGCTGTAAGCTAGTTGTAACTTGGAGGCTGGTAGAAGCCAGCTGGTTTTGTTTGTCTTGTAATGGCTGAAGTATTTCCCCATGAATAGTTTTCCCTTTTGTTATGCATTATGTGGACTTGTTGCATGTACTGCAGCAGATATAATTAGGTTCTGCAATTGTTTGTGCGCCTTTTGAAGCTTCTGCTAGGACTTGTCCCTTTAGGTGCTTGAGATGCAGGTTCCACCCAGTGGAATCAGTGCCTTTGCAAAGGTGAAGTCATGTCTCTAGTCTATAAATTGATCTGGTGCTTTGTTGCAGAGAAGCTGAGATAGAATAGAATAGAATAGAATAGAATAGAATAGAATAGAATAGAATAGAATAGAATAGAATAGACCAGGTTGGAAGAGACCTTCAAGATCATCATGTCCAACCCATCATCCAACACCACCTACACAACTAAACCATGGCACCAAGCACTCCATCAAGTCTCCTCCTGAACACTTCCAGTGACGGTGACTCCACCACCTCCCCAGGCAGTCCATTCCAATGGGCAATCACTCTCTCTGTGTAGAATTTCTTCCTAACATCCAGCCTAAACCTCCCCTGGCGCAGCCTGAGACTGTGTCCTCTTGTTCTGGTGCTGCTTGCCTGGGAGAAGAGACCAACCTCTGCCTGGCTACAACCTCCCTTCAGGGAGTTGTAGAGAGCAAGAAGGTCACCCCTCAGTCTCCTCTTCTCCAGGCTAAGCAACCCCAGCTCCCTCAGCCTCTCCTCACAGGGCTTGTGTTCCAACCCCTCACCAACTTTGTTGCCCTTCTCTGGACACGTTCCAGCAAGTCAACCTCCTTCCTAAACTGAGGGGCCCAGAACTGGACACAGGACTCCAGGTGTGGCCTAACCAGTGCAGCGTACAGGGGCACAATGACCTCCCTGCTCCTGCTGGCCACACTGTTCCTGATGCAGGCCAGGATGCCATTGGCCCTCCAGGCTGCCTGGGCACACTTCAGATACATAGACTTCCCCATGGAAGCAGGGAAAAACATCATTTGTCCTCTTCTTAGTATCAAAGTATAGAAAAGCCAGTGCCATTCTGGTTAAGGAAGCATGTGAAACTGTTTTGTTTCTTTCTCTGAGGGCAGACTGAAGCTTATGCCCACAGCACATGTTATTTGTACTGTCTCCCTTGAGATGCTTTTCCTACAAATACCATTTTTGTGTTGCAGCTGTCTGGCATACGTGTGTGTGCAGTGTGCCGAGAGCCAGAGTGAAGGTCTCACAGCCATGGACATTGGAAAGCTGCTCCAGTTCATATTTTAAAACTATTTATTGGTTTGGCTTTTTTGGTTTGTTTGTTTGCTTTCCCTAAAGGGAACAGCTTATGGAATTTAAACAGCTTTCTTTTGCTAAGGGAGCTTCTGGATACGCCAAGAGAAAGGGTCTAATCATAAAGCTTTTCTAAGAGAGCCTAATAGTCGCACTCTGAGCTCTTCCTTTAGGAAACAGTGACTTACATGTTCCAATGAAGGTCTCAAGAAAGAGAGGTACTTTGAGTTGTTTGAAGGGCATTTCACAGTTTTCTGTTAGTGTTAGGCACTCCAAATAGAAAACATTTCCAGTTTGAGAGAGGGAACATGTGGAGAGCATTAGTAGCTCAGCAAAACGTGCAACTGATTCGGATTTAATATAAAGGGAACAAAAGAGAGAATTTGTCAGAAGTGCTGTGGTTTTGCCTTCTTTGCAGTGATAGTAACAGGAGAGACAGGTGAGTAGAAATTGCTTTATCTAATGCCTTCTTAGCCTAATTGGGACAGAAGAGATGGTGATTAATGGGTTCAGTGGTGCCACATAGGGATCCTGCATGCATTATGAGTGTGTGCTTGGTGTGTGCTTGGTATGGCTCTTGCTGTAACTTGGTAAAATTCCTGACTGAAATGAAGCTAACAAGCAGTGTGTTCATTAGATCTCAACTGACATCACACAAATTAAAATATGTGAAAAGGGATCCCAGAGCTTGGGGAAGGGTTTTTTTTGAAATACAATAAGACTGCATGCAGTCCTGAAACCTGCTGCCAGATGTGACTGGAGCTCTCTGGTTCAGTTCTCGTTCAATAGGAGTGAAACATGAAATGGATACAAAGGTTGTGATAAAAACACAGTTTTTTGGCTTTTTAGGTTTAGTTGAATTTGATTTCTTGAAAATGTGGAACACAGATGCTCTAAGTAGAGTTCCCTGGTCCCCAGGTCAGACTGCTTTGTGAAAATCTATCCACATAAATAGCTTGTGGTTCTGCTCTAAAAATGTGCACCTCTTTAAACTCAAATGTTAGATTTGTGCTGTACAATTCAAGCATGCTTTTAGCCAGCCTCCACTGTGGGGATGAACCACAGTGCTTCCCCATAACCTGTAATTTGCCTTTTGTGATCTCACTAAGAAACCTCTGGGCAAATCCCATAGGATTTCAGAAGGTGTGTCGAAACAAAGAGAAACTTCCAAGAATTCTCTGCATATTTCATTTCAATTATAGTCCTTAAAATAGGCTTTGCAGCAAGAAGAGCCAAGACGCCGTAGAGAAGATGAAGCCTTGCTTAGCAGTGAGTCATTCTTTAAAGCAATGGATGTCTGCTTTAAAGGTGCTTGTTCCAGGTTTCAAACGGCTCTCATGGAGCATGCTAGTAGGATGCTTTTCTCATATTGCAAAGCTTTGTGTTAAAAGGTGAAATGTCTCTATGTGCACTGGGGAGTACTGCAAAGATCAAATCAAACGTCTTTGAATCAGAATATCACAGAATTGTCAGGGTTGGAATGGACCTCAAGGCTCAGCCAGTCCCAACCCCCCTGCCATGGGCAGGGACACCTCACACTGCAGCAGGTTGCTCACAGCCACCTCCAGCCTGCCCTTAAAACCTCCAGGCATGAGGCTTCCACCACCTCCCTGGGCAACCTGTACCAGTCTCTCACCACCCTCATGGGGAACAACTTCTTCCTAACATGCAATATGAATCTAACCATTTCTAGCTTTGCTCATTCCCCCCAGTCCTATCACCACCTGACACCCTAAAAAATCCTTCCCCAGCTTTCTTGTAGCCCCCTTCAGATACTGGAAGGCCACAATAAGGTCTCCTCAGAGCCTTCTCTTCTCCAGACTGAACAGCCCCAACTCCCTCAGTCTGTCCTCAGAGCAGAGGTGCTCCAGCCCTCTGCTCATCCTCGTGGCCCTTCTCTGGACACCTTCCAGCACCTCCAGATCCTTCCTGTAACAGAGGCTCCAGAACTGGACACACTACTCCAGGTGTGGTCCCACCAGAGTGGAGTAGAGGGGGAGAATCACCTCCCTCACCCTGCTGGCTATGCTTCTCTTGATGCAGCCTAGGCTCTGGTTGCCTCTCTGGGCTGCAAGTGCTCACTGGTGGTTCATGTTGAGCTTCTCATCCCCTAGCACCCCCAAGGCCTTTTCTTCAGGGCTGCTCTCCAGTCAGTCCCTGCTCAGCCTATATTGGTGCTTGGGATTGCCCCGACCCAGCTGCAGGACCTTGCCCTTGGTCTTCTGGAACCTCATCCTTCCTCTGATTTGTTTGGTTGGTTGGGTTTTTTTCTGAGAACTTTAGATTTCTGTAATAATTCCCTTTTCTTACAATGTGTAAAAAAAATTACAATGGACAAGGAATCTACTTTTGACTCTATGCTTTAAGAGAGATTTTATACAAATCTTGTCTCTCAACAAACAAAAGTCTTCAATCATCTTCTTACCTTAAAGGAAACTGTATCATCATGAAACCATGAGGAAAATGGGGGTCATAGTGGATGGGAGGTTGACCATGAGCCATCAATGTGCTCTTGTGGCCAAGAAGGCCAGTGGTATCCTGGGGTGGATTAGAAGGGCTGTGGTCAGTAGGTCGAGAGAGGTTCTCCTCCCTCTCTACTCTGCCCTGGTGAGGCCACATCTGGAATATTGTCTTCAGTTCTGGGCCCCTCATGGCAAGAAGGACCTCAGGGAGAGAGAGGTCCTTCTTGAGAGGAGAGAGTCCAGCAGAGAGCCACGAAAATGATGAAGGGAGTGGAACATCTTCAATATGAGGAGAGACTGAGGGAGCTGAGGGCTCTTCAGCTTGGAGAAGAGACTTAAGGGGTGACCTCATTCATGTTTAGAAATACATAAAGGGTGAGTGCCAAGAGACTGGAGCCAGGCTCTACTTGGTGATGCTCAATGACAGGACCAGGGGCAATGGGTGGAAGCTGAGGCATAGGAAGTTCCATGGAAACAGGAGGAAGAATTATTTCACTGTGAAGGTGACAGACAGTGGAACAGGCTGCCCAGAAGTGTTGTGGAGTCTCCCTCTCCTGAGATACTCAGGACCTTCCTGGATGTGTTCCTGTGTGGTTTGCTGTAGCAGGGGGGCTGGACTGGATGATCTCTCAAGGTCCCTTCCAGCCCCTGACATTCTATGAAAATAACTAGTATGATACTTTGCATCCCACCCCTCCACACAAGCCCATTTAGACTTATTTCAGGTATTTAAAATAAAGGAGTTACAGAGTACTGCAATACTGATTGTGGTGGGGTGAGAAAGTTCCCTCCCCACACACAGGGAAAGAAACCACAGCTGGCTCAGTCGGAAAAGCAGATGAAAGCTCTATTTACAGGCATCAATGGAATGCAATGAATATGTACACAAATATACAATATTTACCATATATACAGAAATACACAGCAATGAACACAATGCAGAAAAGCCTTTTCCCTCCAGCCAGCCAGGGGGGTTCCCTGAACCCCCCTCTCTCCCTCCCTACCTCCCCTTTTACCCAAAAAGGGTTAGAGAGAGAGAGAAAGGCAATTAAGGAGAAAAATTCTGTTAGCTCAAAAGCACATGCAAGAATTAGTGTTCTTATCTGGTTAGCTGTTAACTCAAGGCTGTTCCTGCTTCAGAGAGAGAGAAGCCGTCCAGCCCACAGGACAGAGAAGCACAGACTGCCCCCCGCCTGAACCCAGACCAGACTGAACTAACAGAACCCAAACTTAAAATTGCATTCTACAATCTACCAATGAAATTAGTTTAGACTATCTTGTTTTTGTTCAAATATCAAAAACATTCAGCCAGAGTGTTCAGCAACTGTCTCTTTCTTAAAGACATAGCCTCAGCTGGTCACACTGATACATGGATATATATGTTTTAAATGCAGTCTAAACATCGGTTTGATAATTAAACCCAAAAAGCAATGACAATTGTATTCTTTACTTATTGCCATCTAGCCAACCCTTTGAAGGCACTGTGCATCTGCTGATCACTAACACATCACCAAAACATGACAAGTAGCAAATCAATACAATACAATACAATACAATACAATACACCAGGTTGGAAGAGACCTTCAAGATCATCGCGTCCAACCCATCAACCACTCCAACCCACCTAAATACAATACAGTACAATACAACCCACCTAAACAACTAAAAAACTAAACCCTGGCACCAAGCACCCCATCAAGCCTCTTCTTGAACACCTCCAATGAAGGTGACTCCACCATTTCCACAGGCAGCTGATTCCAGTGGGCAATCACTCTCTCGGTATAGAACTTCTTCCTAAGATCCAGTCTAAACCTGCCCTGGCGCAGCCTGAGACTGTGTCCTCTTGTTCTGGTACTGGCTGCCTGGGAGAAGAGACCAACCTCTGCCTGGCTACAACCTCCCTTCAGGTAGTTGTAGAGAGCAATAAGGTCACCCGCAGTCTCCTCCTCTCCAGGCTAAGCAACCCCAGCTCCCTCAGCCTCTCCTCATAGGGCTTGTCTTCCAAACCCCTCACCAACTTTGTTGCCCTTCTCTGGACACGCTCCAGCAAGACAACATCCTTCCTAAACTGAGGGGCCCAGAACTGGACACAGTACTCAAGGTGCGGCCTAACCAGTGCAGTGTACAGGGGCAGAATGACCTCCCTGCTCCTGCTGGCCACACTGTTCCTGATGCAGGCCAGGATGCCATTGGCCTTCTTGGCTGCCTGGGCACACTGCAGGCTCATGTTCAGCCTACAATCAACCAGCACCCCCAGGTCCCTCTCTGCCTGGCCGCTCTCCAACTACTCTGACCCCAGCCTGTAGCACTGCCTGGGGTTGCTGTGGCCAATGTGCAGAACCCGGCACTTGGATGTGTTCAATCTCCTGCCCTTGGACTCTGCCCATCTGTCCAGCCTGTCCAGGTCCCTCTGCAAAGCCTCTCTGCCCTCCAGCAGATCAACTCCTGCCCCCAGCTTGGTGTCGTCCGCAAATTTACTGATGATGGACTCAATGCCCTCATCAGATCATCAATAAAGATGTTGAAGAGCATGGGGCCCAGCACTGATCCCTGGGGCACACCACTAGTGACAGGCCGCCAGCCGGATGTGGCACCATTCACCACCACTCTCTGGGCTCGGCCCTCCAGCCAGTTCCTAACCCAACGCAGTGTGCTCCTATCCAAGCCATGGGCTGCCAGCTTGGCCAGGAGTTTGCTGTGGGGGACGGTGTCAAAGGCCTTGCTGAGGTCCAGGTAGACCACATCCACAGGCCTCCCCACATCCACCAGGCGGGTCACCTGATCATAGAAGGAGATCAGGTTGGTCAGGCAGGACCTGCCCTTCCTAAATCCATGCTGGCTAGGCCTGATCCCTTGGCCATCCTGTAAGTGCTGTGTGATCACACTCAAGATGACCTGTTCCATAATCTTGCCTGGCACTGAGGTCAGGCTGACAGGCCTATAATTCCCTGGCTCGTCCAACCGGCCCTTCTTGTGGATGGGCACCACGTTGGCCAGCTTCCAGTCTTCTGGAACCTCTCCAGTGAGCCAGGACTGCTGAAAAATGATGGAGAGAGGCTTGGCCAGCTCATCTGCCAGCTCTCTCAGCACCCTAGGATGGATCCCATCCGGTCCCATGGCCTTGTGGGGGTCCAAGCGGCTCAGAAGATCTCTAACTACCTCCTGGAGCAGCAGGAAACTATGCAGCTCCCTGGCTCCTTCTGCCAGCTCTGCAGGCCAGCTGTCTGGAAGATGTTCTGCCATGCTAGGATAGATTGAGGCAAAGAAGGTGTTAAGTACCTCTGCCTTTTCCTCATCCTTTGTTACAACCTTCCCCTCCGTGTCAACCAAGGAGTGGAGGTTGTCCTTGCCCTTCCTCTTGCTATTGATGTATTTATAGAAGGACTTTTTGTTGTCCTTCACAGCAGAGGCCAGTCTAAGTTCTAAATGGGCTTTTGCCTCCCTAATTTTCTTCCTGCATGTCCTAGCAACATCCCTAAACATTCCATAGGTTGCCTCCCCTTTCTTCCAGAGATGGTACACCCTCTTTTTTTCCCTTAGTTCTATTAAGAGCTCATTGCCCATCCAGGCTGGCCGTCTGCCCCGGCGGCTCATCTTCCGGCACACTGGCACAGCCTGTTCCTGCACCTTCAAGAGTTCTTCCTTGAAGCAGCTCCAGCTCTCCTGGACCCCTTTGTTTTTAAGGGCTGTATCCCAGGGAACCTTCTGAGTTAGTTCCTTGAGTAGCCTGAAGTCTGCCCTCCTGAAGTCCAGAGTGGAGGTCTTCTTGCTGCCCCTCTTGGCTTGGCTGAATACCGAAAACTCAATTATCTCGTGGTCACTGGTGGCCTAAACACCCTCCGACCACCACATCACCCACCAGCCCTTCCCTGTTGGTGAAGAGGAGGTCAAGCATAGCCTTACCCCTGGTAGGCTCACGCAGCACCTGGGATAAGAAGCTGTCCTCCATGCACTCCAGAAACCTCCTAGACTGCCTCCTCTCTGCTGTGTTGAGATCCCAGCAGATATCAGGCAGGTTGAAGTCACCCATGAGAATGAGGTCAGGTGATCTTGAGACAGCCTTAAGCTGCCTATAGAATGCCTCATCTACATCTTCCTGCTGGTTGGGTGGTCTATAACAGACTCCAACCAGGATGTCTGCCCTCCTGAACTTCCCTCTAATTCTCACCCACAAGCACTCAACCCGATCATCCCTGATCTCCATCTCAACGGCATCTAGTGCCTCCCTGATGTACAGGGCCACCCCTCCACCCCTTCTTCCTTGCCTGTCTCTCCTGAACAGCCTGTAGCCGTCAATTGCAGCGCTCCAGTCATGTGAGTCGTCCCACCACGTCTCTGTGATGGCAACTACATCATAACTTTCCTGATGCAACAAGGCTTCTAGCTCCTCTTGTTTGTTACCCGTGCTTCGTGCATTAGTGTACATGCACTGAAGCTGGGCTGCTGGTTTCACCTCTAGCTCTAGCTTATCTCACCCAGACTCCTGCCTGAGGCGACTGGTTCCAGCCCCTTCCCCCTCTGAAGCTAGTTTAAAGCCCTGTCAATGAGGCCTGCCAATTCTCTTCCCAGAATCTTTTTCCCTTTGGGGGACAGGCCATTCTCGTATACTGTGACCTTCCCCCTCCTCTGGGACAGATGTAGTCCATCTGTTACCAGCTGACCTGGTGCAGTAAAAAGTTCTCCAAGATCGAAAAACCCAAAAATTCTTTCGACTGCACCAGCCTCTAAGCCACTTGTTGACTGCAGCTGCCGACCTGTTCCTGATCGTATTCCCTCCTGCAGCTAACGGCATCGATGTAAAAATTATTTGTGTGCACCTGACCCCTCAACCAGATCTCCCAGGGCCCTGAGGTCATTTTTGATAGCCCTGGGAGTTCTGGTAGTAACATCGTCATTCCCTAACTGCATAACCAATAAGGGATAGTAGTCAGAGGGCTGTACCAGACTGGGCAGCCTTCTGGTAACATCCTTAACTTGTGCTCCTGCTAGGCTAATAACTTCCCTATGAAATGGGTCTGGCCGACATATGGGACCTTCTGTTCCCCTCAGGAGGGAATCACCAATAACAATTACCCTCCTCTTTTTTTTGAGGGAGCAAGTCCTGATGCCAGGGGAAGGCTGTTTAACCTTAGGCTGCTTTGCCGTAAGCTGTTTAACCTTAGGCTGTTTCCTTAGCCTTTAGGGAAAAACCCCAGTTGGTGTGTCCTCCGGCATCAGTATCACCTCACCCTCGATCTCTAGTGCCCCATACCTGTTTTCCAAGGGCAGTGAGGAAGCTGGGGGGAGGCAAGGAGGTTTTGATTTGTGTCTTTTGGGAGGAACCTGTGTCCATTCCCCTCTGCCTTTTGGATAACCAGCCTCTGCTGGGGAAGCCTTCAGAGCCTGCTTTCTCTGGTTCATCTCTTTCCTCCTCTGGCTCGTCTCTTTTCTACATTCCCATACATCTCTAAGACTAGCAACCTCGTCCTTTAGTCTGGCCACCAGGTTGAGCAGATAGCCGATCTGCTCACACCTAATGCAAGAGATGCTTCCACTACCCTGCATCTCAAGAGCAGGCTCAAGAGCCAGGCTCCAGCACTCATTACAGCCAGATACCTGGACAGCTACCTGCTTGTGTTCTACCTCAGTCTGGGTGGACACTGATTTTTTTAAGATTTTGCTGCGAGTTACAACCATGCTGCCCCTGGCCACAGCACCCACTGGACAAAAACAAAACAAAACAAAATTTAGAAAAAGTGCGGCGGCGCGCGAGTACCAGAGAATACCAGAGCAGGCGGCTGCCAGTCCTGGCGCTGTACTGAGGGCTGCTGCCCAGCGGAGCCCCGCCAGCCGCGCTGCCTCTGTTCAAATCCTGCCGCCGAAGGCGCTGGGCTCACGAGCCGCGCGCACGTGAAATCAGGGCTGCTCCAAGCCTCGCAGCTTCTGCAGGAAGCGCTGCGTCCCCAGCCGATCCCGTAGCGTGAAGAGGAGAAACCGCGGAAGCCCCCCAAGCGGCTGCCAGTCCTGGCAAGTTGAACTTACTGGATTGTATTTCAGTTTCTAAAATTTGATGTCTAAAAGAGTCATGAAACTATTATTAGGACTAGATTTACCCCATTTTTGTGATCTAAAGAGAAACAAACTTGTCAACTTAACATCTGAGGTGAGTGAGAAATTTTGTAACATGTTAAGCTGTTTGTAACTGCTCATAATGGGCCACCAAGATGGGCCCTTCTGGAAATAACTGGTTAGAACAGCAATATCTACTATGAATCACAGAATCAACCAGGTTGGAAAAGACCTCAGAGATCATCAAGTCCAACCTATTACCTAATACCTAACACCTCCTGACAACTGAACCATGGCTTCAAGTGCCACATCCAATCCCCTCTTGAACACCTTCAGGGATGGTGACTCCACCACCTTCCTGGGCAGCACAACCCAATGGCCAACAATCTTTCTGTGAAGAACTTTCTCCTCACCTCCAGCCTAAACCTCCCCTGACACAGCTTGAGACTGTGTCCTCCTGTTCTGGGGCTTGGGAGAAGAGACCAACTCCCTCCTGGCTACAACCACCCTTCAGGTAGTTGTAGAGAGCAATGAGGTCTCCCCTGAGCCTCCTCTTCTCCAGGCTAAACAATCCCAGCTCCCTCAGCCTCTCCTCATAGGGCTTGTGCTCAAGGCCTCTCCCCAGCCTTGTTGCCCTTCTCTGGACACGTTCAAGTGTCTCGATGTCCTTCTTGAACTGAGGGGCCCAGAACTGGACACAGGACTCAAGGTGCGGCCTAACCAGTGCTGAGTACAGGGCAGAATGACTTCCCTGCTCCTGCTGGCCACACTGTTCCTGATGCAGGCTAGGATGCCATTGGCCTTCTTGGCCACCTGGGCACACTGCTGGCTCATGTTTGGGCATCTGAGCCAGCAGTGTTTCTTTGGGATATCATTCTCAGTCCTGCCACTGATTTAGCTTCTGGGTTTTTCTTGAGTATTTTTTTACTTTGTTTTGTGGTGTGTTTGTTGTTGTTGTTGTTGTTGTTTTTCCTTTCTCATTTTTTCTTTACAGCATCTCTATTTTAATAATGATAACAGGTCCTGTAAGTCTCTGTTCTCCTTAGGAGTCAACAAGATATGTAAAGCTTTAGGCTCCAAAAAGGTAAAGATACAACCTCTTAATTTAAAGCCCCAGCAAATGTTACTGTGGCTGGGCAGCATGCTCCTGTAAGCAGGAGGATGTCAGAAGCCATTTATATTCGTATTTTGCAGGCTGAGATTGCTCTGGTATGCATGATGTTATATATCAGGCTTCTTTTTAACCTTTCAGATGTTAGATGTTTAGCTCTGATCTTACTATTAAAAAAGAGCAGTGTGTTGGTAAACTGTGTATTTAAAAATAATTAATTGAAGCCTGCTTCCCTGGGTGTATTTCTCCCTGTGGCTGTTGATAAGGATTACACTTCAAGGACAAGTTATAACTTTAAAATATCTAAAGCTGGCATATCAAGGTAACTTGTTGCTGTGCTGAAGGTGAAAATATAAGTATCAGATGCATTTCTTTCTTCTTCCACAATTCTAAGTTTAGGTTCATTGACCATGCCTGTTCAGCATCAGATGCCACTGAGAGACTTGCCTACTGCTTCACTTTGTGTGAAACGGACAACTGAGAGTGTGGAAAGCTTCTTGGAAGTTTAGGAACAGAAGTAGGTCTGGGATTGATCTCACTTATGTCTGAGGACCAGGGTTTTCCTCCTCTCTTTTAGCAGTGGAGCTCGTTCTGCAGGGTGTGGGGGACAGAAGAGCTTTTCCAGACAGGGGAAGATGGTGATGATGCTGGCAAGAAGGCAGGCAGCTGTCATTGCTTTTCTGTTTCTTACTGCTTAGAGAAAAAGGCATGAGTGGCGCCCTGTAGCTGCATCAAAACACAGCAGGAGGCTTCCTTTTTTATCTTCTGCGGCTGTGCTGAAATGCTTGGTGTTGCACTGAGGAAAACCATCAGTATTTTTGCATTAAAGGTCCAGCATCATATGTAACTAACCTGAAAACCTTTGTTACAACCTTTGTTACAAAGGAGTTCTGCGGTATGTTGTTCCCATCAACAACAGTCTATCTAAAATTGAGCGATTTTTGATTACTCTCAACGTAGTAAAATTTTGAGTATATTAAAAATATTTGACAGCCAAAAAAAACTGCATGATGAAACAAAATCTTGCCTGTATCTTTGCCAGAATAGCCTGGCACTACTGTAATATTCTTGAGGTGGTGTGTCCTGGTTCAGGGGAGCCACAGGGATGCTCTGAACAGCTCCCCAAAGCCATGGGTGTGAGCACGTGCTATGCTTTTGTCTGGAGGCTAATGAAAGCGATGAGCACACAAGCTCTCATGGTTGCCCTAGAGAACATACTGAGGACTGTCTGGTAGCAGTGGCTAGGTCTCCTGGGTTTTCACTTCAGGATTAGTGGTCTTCACATTACTGTCACCATGGTCTTGCTGTGTATTTGTATTGTGTAACTGTACTTCAGATGGTGTGTGTGGTTTTCTGTTCTGTATGTTGCTTGTTTTGGGCTTTGTGGGCAACATTCAGTCATTTAAATATTGTTACTGGGACTTCAGTGGAAGTTTAACTCACCTAAGACCCCTGAGATTGAATCTTTTTGTTTAAAGCCAATAAAATACAGATAATTTGGTACCAACTACTAGGGCCTACAGCTGGTCCTACCTGTTGGCTGTTTCTTGGCGAGGCAGGAAGTATGGGCAGTTTCAAACACAGAAATGCCCAAACAGTTCCTAATTTTCTTTACAGGGAAAACTCAAAGCACCAAACAGAAAAGTACATGCCACACAGAAGGATATTCATCATTGCTTCTGGTTTATGAAAGCTTACTCTGAAAGAAACCCGACCAAGCTCAAGGCCTCACCAAAACACCCAAAAAACCCAAACAAAACCAAATGACAAGAAAACAGCATGGACTTAGTTCTTCTCTTTTCTCGGCTTTCATTGTCAGTTTATTGCAGAAAATGAGTAAGAGCCTTACAAGCTTAATTCAGGTGACAGGCAGTTTCAAGACACTGGGCATAATTTATCTTTTTGAGTTGGTCTTAACTATGGTGTATGTAGGGAAATAACTTGATTTCTAGGTGAAGTTTTACTTCTAGACATGCAGCTTTGTGGCTCATTAGCCACTAGACTCCTTCTGTCATCAATGAGCAGAGTCTGTCCAGAAGGCACTTCAGAGCATCTTGGTTATTTTCCTGCCCTGAGCTGCTCTCATTCCTTTGACCATAAAGGGAACAAATTAGGGAGGTGTACACATACTCTCTGTTGTCCCTTTCTGGTTTCTGTCTTCAGCATCCTGATAGTCGTTTGTAGATGACAGCTTTTAGTGAAATCTGATTCTTTGCCAAGCTCTGAAAATAGCTGTACTGATTTCTTTGTTCATAGTTTCTGTCAGGACCTAGTGTATAATTTGTATATGTAAATTTACTGTGAACTTATTTTGGGCTGTAGTTTGTTAAGAGCAAGTTAAGATTCAGGCTGTGAGTTACCTCCATTGGCTCTAAGGCTCATTGTATGGGCAGAAACAAACGGAGATGATGTCTGCTCTGTGGTTGTGTCCAAGTGCTTTGCTCGAACTGGGGCAGAAATTCTGGACATTGGAGCACAAGCCTCTTTCTGGGCAAATCCTCACCTCCTGCAAGGTGGTTTGGGGTAAGATTTGGTCCATTCCACCTTTATGAAGTGTCAGTCCTATGTTCAAATGAGATGGTGCTTTTCAAGAACCTATGCCAGACTATTTTATGGAGATTAGATGTGTAGGTGCATTCCTTCCCAGGGATTTCACAGGTTTACTCTGATTCCCAGCATGGTGCTTCTGACAAGACCTCCCTTAGCACAAGCAAGCTGCTTCCTTCATTGCATAGCCTGCCTTGTTACATGCTGACCTGTGAATGCTGAAGAGGAGGATTTCTTTTCTCTTTGCATTCCTCCTGTCACTGCTGTTACTTATTTATGCTGCCTGATCTTCTGAGCCTAATGCCATGCAGCTGGCAGTTTCCAGAAGTGGCTGCTGCCTGTTGACGGATGGACTGGTGGCAGGCCGTCAGGCAGCCCAGGCGCCACACACATCCCTCCCTTTGAGGGTCAGGTTAGTTGTACTTTGGCATTAAACTCTTTTCCATATTGTCTATGAATAACAAGGAAAATGAGGAGAGAGAGGCTTTGCAGACTCTGACTATACCTGCCCTCTCCCCTCCAAGAAAACAAGGGATCTATTTTCAGGACAGCTGCGTGGCCTGGGCATTTAAATGTGATACTTTATCGGAGGCATCTGTGGCACATGTCTGCATTCACCCCTTTCACACTGGCTTCTTGGTAGACAACGAAATTGTGACTTTCACCTACCAATACTACCTTCATTACATGATATCACAGCTAGCATTACAGCAACCCAGTTATGTCCAAATGCCTAATTGTGTCCCTCAGGTTTTTGTACTGCTGGTCTTTGCATGCTTCACATGCATTACAGTGTTGCTTTTCACTTTCACCCCTTTCTTATCTTGTTGATAGGGTGCTGGAGTGTAGTATAGCCTTGGCACTTCCTATCAGGGATAACGTGTTTTCTCTAGGAAGAAAAACAGTAGTGTGGCTTGGATGAAGAGCCCAAATTTCTATCTATCCATGCATTCCTTGAGATTAAGTAACATTAAAATTATGCAGCCAGACTCTAATTTCTGAATAAAAGTAGTTGTTGTGGATGAAGTATTTGCTCAGAGATGTGGTTTTGCCAATTTGGAGCACAATGTCTGATTTGGACTTTGTGTATTTTGACGTTACAAGGAGGTGCCTGGTTTCTTCCCTTGGAACCAGGGTCTCCCGAGCCCTGTCTCTGGGCTGATAAAGCAAGCTTGCTTGTGGCTTTCCAAGGTTTAAATTGGACTGAAAAAAATGAATGCCAGGGAACAAGGTAATCCTCATGTTCTTTTGCTTATTCCTCAAATGTCCTGCAATTGGTTGGTTAAGTTCTTCCTTTTTGATGTTAGGGTTGTTTCCTAGGCTCACCTCCTGCACAGTCTTGGTCAAATACAAGAAAATTGCTTTTAAAAAACATATGTTCTCCCAATGGAAGTCTTCTGAATCAAAATGGAAAAGAAATACATCAAGGACTTCTTAATGTTTCTTATTTTTATGTTTACTGTCAGTTTTCACAGTCTTATGTTTATGGTCCCATGCTCCCAGAGAGTGGTGGTGAATGGTGCCACATCCAGCTGGCGGCCTGTCACTAGTGGTGTGCCCCAGGGATCAGTGCTGGGCCCCATGCTCTTCAACATCTTTATTGATGATCTGGATGAGGGCATTGAGTCCATCATCAGTGAATTTGCGGACAACACCAAGCTGGGGGCAGGAGTTGATCTGCTGGAGGGCAGAGAGGCTTTGCAGAGGGACCTGGACAGGCTGGACAGATGGGCAGAGTCCAAGGGCAGGAGATTGAACACATCCAAGTGCCGGGTTCTGCACATTGGGCACAGCAACCCCATGCAGTGCTACAGGCTGGGGTCAGAGTGGCTGGAGAGCAGCCAGGCAGAGAGGGACCTGGGGGTGCTGGTTGATTGTAGGCTGAACATGAGCCTACAGTGTGCCCAGGCAGCCTGGAGGGCCAATGGCATCCTGGCCTGCATCAGGAACAGTGCGGCCAGCAGGAGCAGGGAGGTCATTGTGCCCCTGTACACTGCACTGGTTAGGCCACACCTGGAGTCCTGTGTCCAGTTCTGGGCCCCTCAGTTTAGGAAGGAGGTTGACTTGCTGGAAGGTGTCCAGAGAAGGGCAACGAAGTTGGTGGGGGTTTTGGAACACAAGCCCTATGAGGAGAGGCTGAGGGAGCTGGGGTTGCTTAGCCTGGAGAAGAGGAGACTGCGGGGTGACCTTCTTGCTCTCTACAACTCCCTGAAGGGAGGTTGTAGCCAGGCAGAGGTTGGTCTCTCCTCCCAGGCAGCCAGCACCAGAACAAGAGGACACAGTCTCAGGCTGCGCCAGGGCAGGTTTAGGCTGGATGTTAGGAAGAAATTCTACACAGAGAGAGTGATTGCCCATTGGAATGTGCTGCCTGGGGAGGTGGTGGAGTCACCATCATTGGAGGTGTTCAGGAGGAGACTTGATGGAGTGCTTGGTGCCATGGTTTAGTTGTTTGGGTGGGTTGGATTGGTTGATGGGTTGGACGTGGTGATCTTGAAGGTCTCTTCCAACCTGGTCTATTCTATTCTGTTCTCTTCTGTTCTCTTCTGTTCTGTTCTGTTCCGTTCCGTTCCATTCCATTCTATTCTTCCCTCCCATGAATTAGGTAACTGCCTTGCGCTTCTCCCTCTCTGAACTACACAAGCAGAAAGGTTGCAGTGCGGCACTTAGGACTGCAGAGAGCGAGTGAACACCTCTGGGCAACTGGAAAACAAATACTTTTTATTTAGGTATTCAAAATGAGTGAAGTGTTCATGAATCTTGAACAGAGCAGTAGAAAGTGACAGAAAACCTTCTCTCCTTTTTCTGAAAAGGAGAAGTTTTTTAGAAGAAAAGGTGAACGAGTGCTACAAGACATTTTATACACTCCTCAATTTTCAGCCACACATCATGAGCTTCCTGGTTCTTTGTTTGGTTCTTTTTTGTGAAGAAGTGCTTTTCAGATAGAATAGAATAGAATAGAATAGAATAGAATAGAATAGAATAGAATAGAATAGAATAGAATAGACCAGGTTGGAAGAGACCTTCAAGATCATCGTGTCCAACCTATCATCCAACACCACATAATCAACTAACCCATGGCACCAAGCACCCTATCAAGTCTCCTCCTGAACACCTCCAATGATGGTGACTCCACCACCTCCCCGGGCAGCCCATTCCAATGGGCAATCACTCTCTCTGTGTAAAACTTCCTCCTAACATCCAGCCTAAACCTCCCCTGGTGCAGCCTGAGACTGTGTCCTCTTGTTCTGGTGCTGCTTGCCTGGGAGAAGAGACCAACCTCTGCCTGTCCACAACCTCCCTTCAGGTAGTTGTAGAGAGCAATAAGGTCACCCCTGAGTCTATTTAATATCAATAATACAATAATAATAATACAATACAACAGGTTGGAAGAGACCTTCAAGATCATCACGCCCAACCCATCAACCAATCCAACCCACCCAAAACACAACACAGTACCATACAGTACAATACAGTACAAAAGAGTACAATACAGTACAATACAACCCACCTAAACAACCAAAAAACTAAACCCTGGCACCAAGCACCCCATCAAGCCTCTTCTTGAACACCTCCAATGAAGGTGACTCCACCACTTCCACAGGCAGCTGATTCCAGTGGGCAATCACTCTCTCAGTATAGAACTTCTTCCTAACTTCCAGTCTAAACCTGCCCTGGCGCAGCCTGAGACTGTGTCCTCTTGTTCTGGTACTGGCTGCCTGGGAGAAGAGACCAACCTCCGCCTGGCTACAACCTCCCTTCAGGTAGTTGTAGAGAGCAATAAGGTCACCCCTGAGTCTCCTCTTCTCCAGGCTAAGCAACCCCAGCTCCCTCAGTCTCTCCTCATAGGGCTTGTCTTCCAAACCCCTCACCAACTTTGTTGCCCTTCTCTGGACACGCTCCAGTAAGACAACATCTTTCCTAAACTGAGGGGCCCAGAACTCCTCCTCTCCAGGCTAAAGGTGGATGCTAAACCTAGGAGGATTAAGAAAAATCAATCTGCATCATTGTGCAAAGTGGGAGTATATCATCCAAACCAGTAAATGTTCTGTTGTGAGAACTTCTTCATGGTCCTGCTCTGTGTGACACACTTAAAATCTTGTGATCTTTTTGTCCTCCTTTTATTTATGCTCTCTGAACAGAGTTTTCAAGTTTCTATCTGGAAATTGTTGCATTAATTTCTGTTGGAGCTCATTGTGCTTAGCTTGTCTAGAAATCAGTTCCTGAATTTGTCAAATATACATATTTTTAAGAATAGCATTTCTTTCCTTTCTTCCTTTCAGTTTCCTACAGCTGCACACTTCAGTCACTTGTACTTACTGGATAGCAAACAATGTGCTGATGAGTTCACTTTTATTACTTAGTAATTGTGAATTTCCATTTGAAATTGGGTGTGTTTTCACATGTAAATCTATCCCACAATGACACAGAAAAGTATGAGGGTGTTGAGGACATTTACCCATGGGTGGGGAGGACAGCCAGTACACCCAGAGAGATCAGTTTACCATGGAAACTCACAAAGAGCCTCTGCAAATCTTCTGCCTCTATCAGAAATACAAAGCTAAAAATAAAGAAGGGGAATCCTCTACAGCTTTAGTTTTTATGTATGAGGATGTTTATGGATGCTAATTTGAGAACTTGTGACTTTCCATACTGTGTGAGCAATCTGGGAAATCAGTGATATTTTCACAGTATCACAGTATCACCAAGGTTGGAAGAGACCTCAAAGATCATCAAGTCCAACCTGTCACCACAGACCTCATGACTAGACCATGGCACCAAGTGCCACGTCCAATCCCCTCTTGAACACCTACAGGGGTGGTGACTCCACCACCTCCCTGGGCAGCACATCCCAATGGCAAATGACTCTCTCAGTGAAGAACTTTCTCCTCACCTAAACTTCTAAACTTCTCCTAAACTTCACCTAAACTTCTCCTGGCACAGCTTGAGACTGTGTCCCCTTGTTCTGGTGCTGGTTGCTAGAGAGAAGACCAATCCACCCCTGCTACAACCTCCCTTCAGGTTGTTGTAGAGAGCAATGAGGTCAGCCCTGAGCGTCCTCTTCTTCAGGCTAAACAACCCCAGCTCCCTCAGCCTCTCCTCACAGGGCTGTGCTCAAGGCCTCTCCCCAGCCTTGTTGCCCTTCTCTGGACACCTTCAAGTGTCTCGATGTCCTTCCCAAACTGAGGGGCCCAGAACTGGACACAGGACTCAAGGTGTGGCCTAACCAATGCAGAGTACAGGAGCACAATGACCTCCCTGCTCCCGCTGGCCACACCATTCCTAATGCAGGCCAGGATGCTGTTGGCCTTCTTGGCCACCTGGGCACACTGCTGGCTCATGTTCAGGTTGCTGTCAACCAGCACCCCCAGGTCCCCCTCTGTTTGGCAGCTCTCCAGCCACTCTGACTCCAGCCTGTAGCTCTGCATGGCATTGTTGTGGCCAAAGTGCAGCACCTGGCACTTGGACTTGTTGAATGCCATCCTGTTGGACTCCACCCATCTGTCCAGTTGGTCAAGGTCCGTCTGCAGGGCTCTTTTGCACTGTTCTGTATTCAAGTCAGTTTATGGCAGCATCTAGTAAAATTCCCTCGAGAGAAGTATTTATTTTCTGATAGTCTCTGTCAGAATTTAAGACTGAAAAGGGCAGCCTGTAAGAGTTCTCTGCTATCCCATATTACATAATGTCCTTTATAAAGTTGCTACCTAATATACATAGCACATAGAAATTGCTACTTTTATTTTTGTAAGCTTTCAGTCATGGTCATGAATTGCTAAGTTCACCCTCAGATTTTGGATAAAATTTAATTTTTGCTGGCCTCTAGCTTGAGATTTAATTACTGCTGAGCTCACTTGGCATCCGAAGTTTGGGAACAGCTGTGTGTGCTGAATCAGATCTTCATCCTGTTCAAAGTAATTCTCCTGTAAGTCATGTGAGAAGCTGGTACAGCCTGTATGCCATTTCTGCAAAACGCTTATGCTGAGCTCTGTTACTGTTTTATAGCTCCTGGGTTCAGAGCAGCAAGGAGCTTCCAAGCTGGAATCTCAAGAGAGAAAAAAAATTAAATCAGCATAACCATTCCTGGGCTAGAGATCAACAATCAAAGAGTAATTAAGGTCTCATGCTCAACTTGCAGACTGGAGATTTCTTTTCGTCAGCGGTTCTCCTTAAGAGATTCTGCAGAGCTGTTCTGTGCTGAATCTCTTCTCATTGCATTGATTTTAAACTGCAGGTCGTTTTATGTAACATTGGTTCATTGAATATTGACAACTTAGAAACAGGTAGAGAGACTATGGCTTGGTCGTTGAGCCTTGTTTTTCTGAATTGGGGCAATTTATCTTAAGCAAGTGTTAGGGATTGCTGCAGGATGCTGCAGTGCTGCATGCCCTGCAAGGGAGCAGCTGGAAGGCACTTAAATTTGGTGAAGACTTATGCTGATTTTACAGTAGGGTATTTGGCACCAACAATGAAATATGAGGATATACAAACACTCTTGAGGCTAGTAAGCTAGCTGAAGACAAAAAAACCAAACCAAACTAGAAAAAACCCAACACCCCACCCCACCCCCTCCCAAAAAATAATCCAAACCAAAACAACAACAAAGAGCAGCAAAACAACATCAACTGACCCTTTCTTTCCCCTGCCCTTTCCAACCTAATTCCTAAAAGAATGGCTATTTCTGAGATGAGGAATGCATAAGTGGGTGTATATATATATACACATTAGAGTGGTCTTCATCACCATCACATCCAAAACAGAACACCTGCACTAAGGAAAAAAAGATGGTGTCCCTGGGGATAGATTTGACAGGGCTAGTTGAGAAGCCCTGAGTGATGCTGTAAACAGATACCTGGGTTGAAATGAAGCTGAGTTAATTCAATACAGGCTCACTTCTAGAGAACAGGTCAGTTGAGCAGAGGTAAAATACTGCTTTAACAGATGGACAACTGCTTTGGGAAAGAGATTGAAATAGAGTAAGGTAATTAGGACAGGAGACAAATGTATTGCATGACACTACATACAGGACTAGGGCTGAAACCAACAGTTACCTTCCTGCAGGCCTTTGGCTGTAACACCAGAAGGAAGGAATATGAAACTTGAAACAAAGCAATATTTCTATGATGATATCTTTTATACACTTACATGCAACGTACTTTCCAAATACTTGAAAAGGATACTTCTTGTTCAAAGCACTCACTTTTTGACTACAGAAATGTAGAGGTTAGGGGAGAAAGAAACTAAATAAATAAATGTTATTTAAATACCTCAGTTAAAAGTTAAACCCTCAAAAGTTAAGAAACACTGAAATGGTGGCAGACTTCAAAACTTACATTATGGTGTATTTCAAAGCTTTTATATGTGTATTTCCTCTCCTTGGCCATGCCTGCAGTAGTAGTAGTAAAAGCTGAATGGAATAGAATGGAATGGAATGGAATAGAATAGAATAGAATAGACCAGACCAGGTTGGAAGAGACCTTCAAGATCGTGTCCAACCCATCATCCAACACCACCTAATCAACTAACCCATGGCACCAAGCACCCCATCAAGTCTCCTCCTGAACACCTCCAGTGACGGCGACTCCACCACCTCCCCGGGCAGCTCATGCCAATGGGCAATCACTCTCTGTGTAGAACTTCTTCCTAGCCTCCAGCCTAAACCTCCCCTGGCACAGCCTGAGACTGTGTCCTCTTGTTCTGGTGCTGCTTGCCTGGGAGAAGAGACCAAGCTCTGCCTGTCTACGACCTCAGCTGCTGCTATGTCAGGTCACTGTGTGCATGAGATGCTTGGGTGAGAAGGACCCATGGTGTGCATACCATGGGTCATGGCACACATCTTACCTATCTGCAGACAATTGAAAGGCACCAGTGAATGCTGGAAGTGAATCACAATCCAGGGATGATGGTGAAATTCCCAGAAGGAACATTGTATATTCCTTAATGAATATGGCATAGAAGTATTGCAGGAATTTTGCTTTCAGCTTGCAAACCTTTGTGAAGAAGACTGAAAATTCTGTGGTGTTGCATCCAAGGCTGAGTGCAGCACTTCTGGGGTGCCAGTACTACTGTACTGGACAGTGAGGGATGGTTGAGGTCCTCTGTAGGTGCTCATATTTTGCCAGTTCTTTCCTAAGTTATTTGCTGATGTTGACAAACTTCAGATGGTGGAGGAAATTTGATTTAGAAACCACAAGCTTTTCTGTATTGGTAGCTAGATTTCTAGCTACTGTTAGAGTAGAAAAGGGTCAACATAGTGTTTCTCTGTTCTGCAGAATGAACAATTTTTTTTTCACTTCCTATATTTCCCAAACTTTTTGCCTCCCAGAAGGGAGACATAAGAGCAGAGACGGCAGACCAGATAGCTAAAGTTTGGCTAAAAAAATAAACAATGCCACCTTTTGCCAGCCAGCACATCAAAGCCCCTGGTCAGGGGCTTAGGGCAACTGCTGCTGAAGTTCTTTGTTTATCTCCTGGGAGCCATACGTGTATTTTAGCTAAATAGCAGATATTAGGTGTTCCTGTAGCATCCAGTATTCTTACTCTTTTACAGGATGGCTGAATTCCCAGGCTTTTTGCTTGTTGTTCATTTAAAACATTTGTTTGGGCCCCCAGTATCTGTGAGAAATTTGATCACAGTCCTTCTGGTTTCCTCTGGAATCAATATAAAAGGTTTATCGTTAGCAGATCATTGATATGCGTTTACAAGGCAGTAAGAGAAGCCTGGGTCAGTTACCGTGGCATCTAGTTTTTTGTATTGTCAGTCGACGTGACCGGTTGATGCTATGCCTTTAAGAAAGAGACAGTTGCTGAACACTCTGGCTGAATGTTTTTGATATTTGAACAAAAACAAGATAGTCTAAACTAATTTCATTGGTAGGTTGTTGTAGAGTGCAATTTTGAGTTTGGGTTCTGTTAGTTCAGTCTGTGTCTGGTCTGGGTTCAGGCTGGGTGCAGTCTGTGCTTCTCTGTCCTGTGGGCTGGACGGCTTCTCTCTTTCTGAAGCAGGAACGGCCTTGAGTTAACAGCTAACCAGATAAGAAAGCTAATTCTTGCATGTGCTTGTGAGCTAACAGAATTTTTCTTCCTTAATTGCCTTTCTCTCTAACCCTTTTTGGGAAAAAGGGGAGGTAGGGAGGGAGAGAGGGGGGTTCAGGGAACCCCCCTGGCCGGCTGGAGGGAAAAGGTTTTTCTGCATTGTGTTCATTGTTATATTTTCCTGTATATATTGTAAATATTGTGTATTTGTGTATATATTCATTGCATTCCATTTATGCTTGTAAATATAGCTTTCATCTGCTTTTCCGACTGAGCTAGCTGTGGTTTCTTTCCCGGTGTGTGGGGAGGGAACTTTCTCACCCCACCACAGTAGATTCCCACTGATGAGGTGCAAAAGGGTTAACTTTCTTGCTTGGTGAAGCGGCAGTGCAAGCTTCTGCCAGGGGGCTGCGGCTGCAGTTTCGCAGCTTTTCCCCTAACAACTGTATCCGAGATTTTATTTACCAGCTGAGCACATTCTTGTTCACTGTATCAGGCATACCCAGCGCAGCAGCTCGCAAGGAGTCCCTTTGAATTCTCAGCTCGTCCAGTGGGTCTCGGTGCGGCTTTGCGGCATTTCCGGGCTGCTGCGTGTGCTGGAAAGAGGGGAGCGGCTAAGGGGACGGACCTCCTTCTTGCCACATGGCCTGCCAACACATGGTTCTCCCCGCTGGAGAGAAAATGCTGCTTATCTTCTCCAGCAGACCTTATTTTGGCTACAGGGTTAGAGCAACCAATTTCCCGACCATCTGAGGTTATTTTTACATAGAATTCCATCCAGGTCATTACATGCTGCTTTGTATTTACTGAACTGCTATTATTCACGATAATCTTTCCAGTTTTCCCTAATGGTTTGTGCAGGCAGTTTTAAACCCTCTGGTAGACCTCTTATAAATAGCCAGAGAAAATCTGGGTTCGTGGGCACATTCACAGGGACTGGATATGTCCCTCTACCATGCATAGCCTGTAGACACGCTGCTTTTTGAACCCCTATGCCCAGTTCCCCTAAATTTCTCATCGGGATCACGGTCGGTTTTTCTCTGTCTCCATAAAACAGCCCACACCAACCCAAAAGGCTACCCTGGCTGTAATGCTTTGTGTTCCATTGGGTCCTCCAGCTCAAAAGACCTCTGGGCCCCAGTGTCTGAGTGCCTCCTTAAAGTCTGACAAAGTCGTGTCCCCAACACTCGGGGAGGCACACCAAGGATTTTCTGTTACACTTTCATTCTTTCCACAAGAAAATATGTTCTGCCCTGAAAGGGTCAAAATACTTTCCTCCTTACCCCTTCTCCCACATTTCTGACCTTCATCCATATCCTGTCTCCACGGGGTGGGGTGAGGGGTTTTCAATGCATTGCCACAGGGATATTCATGAATGTCCTTTATTTCATTTATTTCTCAACTGGCAACTGGAAGTGGCCTAGTGAAGGCTGAAGCACATGCTGCCAAACATCTAATTTCTACAATACAAAAGAAAACTTAATGGATGCAGGTAACTATCTTGCTTAGTGCATGGAACAAGTTGCATCTTGCAACAACCTAGTGACTTAAAATCAGAGGGAGGGCTAATAAAACTGACATCCTGGTTGGAGTCTGTTATAGACCACCCAACCAGGATGAAGAGGTTGATGAAATATTCTGTAAGCAACTGGAGGCTGTCTCAAGATCATCAGATCTTGTCCTTGTGGGTGACTTCAACCTGCCAGACATCTGCTGGGAACTTAACTCAGCAGAGAGGAGGCAGTCCAGAAGATTCCTAGAGCACATGGAGGACAGCTTCCTGATGCAGCTGTTGAGTGAGCCTACCAGGGGTCAGGCTCTACTTGACCTGCTGTTCTCAAATAGAGAAGGGCTGGTGGGAGACGTGATGGTAGGAGGCTGTCTATGGTGCAGTGACCATGAGCTAGTGCGTTTCCACTATGCAGGGAAATAGGGAGGAGCAGTAACAGGACCCTCCCTTTGGACTTCCAGAGGGCAAACTTTAACTTGTTCAAGGAACTTATTCAGAGAGTACCCTGGGCAGCAGCCCTTAAGAACCAAGGGGTCCAGGATGGTTGGACCTACTTCAAGCAGGAGCTCTTGAAGGCACAGGAACTGGCAGTTCCCATGTGCCGAAAAATGAGCTGAGGGGAAGGCTCTGGGACTGGATAGGCAAGCAGCTCCTGAAGGAATTAAGGGGTAAAAGAGGCTGTATCGCCTTTGGAAAGTGGGGAGGGAACTAGTGATACATTTAAGGATATTAGATCATGTAAGAGAAAAATTAGAGAGGCAAAAGCCCAGTTAGAACCTAAGCCGAACACTGCTGTGAAAGACAATAAAAACCATTTTTATAGATATATTAATGCTAAAAAGAGGGCAAGAAAAACCTCCACTGTTTATTGGACCTGGAGGGTAACACTGCAACTAAAGATGAGGAAAAGGCTGAGGTACTAAATACCTTCTTTGTCTCCATTTTCAACAGTAAGGCAGGAGGACTTCAGGATAACTGGCCTTCTGAACTGGTTGATGGGGTCAGGGAGCAGTATAATCCCCCTGAAATCCATGAGGAAGTAATTAGGGACTTGCTGAGGCACGTGGATACTCACAAGCCCGTGGGACCAGATGGAATACATCCTAGGGCGCTGAGAGAGGGGGCAGATGGATGAGCTCACCAAGCCACTGTCAGTCACTAGTGGGTCCCCCAGGGATCTGTGCTGGGCCCAATCCTATTCAATATCTTTATTGATGATCTAGATGAGGGGATTGAGTCCACTATTAGTAAGTTTGCAGATGATAGCAAGTTGGGGACAGGTGTTGATCTGTTAGAGGGTCGAAGGGCTCTGCAGAGGGACCTTAACAGGCTGGACAGATGGGCAGAGTCCAACAGGATGGCATTCAACAAGTCCAAGTGCCAGGTGCTGCACTTTCGCCACAACAACCCCATGCAGTGCTACAGGCTGGGGTTGGAGTGGCTGGAGAGCTTCCAAATAGAGAGGGACCTGGGGGTGCTGATTGACAGCAGCTGAACATGAGCCAGCAGTGTGCCCAGGTGGCCAAGAAGGCCAGTGGCATCCTGGCCTGCATCAGAAATAGTGTGGCCACCAGGAGCAGGAAAGTCCTTCTGTCCCTGTACTCAGCACTGGTTAGGCTACACCTTGAGTCCTGTGTCCAGTTCTGGGCTCCTCAGTTTAGGAAGGATGTTGAGTTGCTGGAAGGTGTCCAGAGAAGGGCAAGAAAGCTGAGGAGGGGTTTGGAGCACAGCCCTGTGAGGAGAGGCTGAGGGAGATGGGGTTGCTTAGCCTGGAGAAGAGGAGGCTCAGGGGAGACCTTCTTGCTGTCTAAAACTCCCTGAAGGGAGGTTGTAGCCAGGTGGGGGTTGGTCTCTTCTTCCAGGCACCCAGCCCCAGAACAAGAGGACACAGTCTCAAGCTGCACCAGGGGAGGTTCAGGCTGGAGGTGCGGAAGAAGTTTTTCACAGAAAGAGAGATTGGCCACTGGAATGTGCTGCCCGGGGAGGTGGTGGAGTCACTGTCCCTGGAGGTGCTCCAGAGGGGACTGGATGTGGCACTTGGAGCCATGGTTTAGTCATGAGGTGTTGGGTGACAGGTTGGACTTGATGATCTCTGAAGTCTTTTCCAAGCTTATTGATTCTATAATTCTATGTCTTGTCAAGTTGGTATTTTTCATTGCAGCACTGGGGTACAGAGGAGATCTTTCTCCAAAGTCTGTACCACCTGTATCCCAAATGCACAAAGTTTGTATAGCTCCAAAACATGCATATGTCTGATTTCTACATAAAATTCTAATATAACTTTTTCTGATCTAGAATATTCTAATTTCAAGAATTATGTGTTTTTCTTATTACTAATCCACAGTCTCTGTTGACATCTACTGTGTGTTCTTTTTGAGGACTTCCATTCTGAGGGTCTTGCCCTGCTTCATCCTTGATGACTAAGTAGCTTATTCCTTTTTAGCAGCTGTTTCTTCTCTTTGTCCTTCACCAGCAAAAATTAGCGTCAAAACTCCCCCTCTTCGGTGCCGGTCCAGCAGTGAAGCATCTTCAGCTTTATCTTGTTCCTGTCTTGGCAGTCATTCAGTCTGTGGAGGCTTGCAAATTAGTACCAAAACATAGAACTCATTAGTTTAACAGACTTATATGGCCTAAACATCAGCATCAGCTCCACAGAATTTTATCTGCTACCTACGAAGTCACGAGTTCATGCATTTACAAGTTGCACTAATATTCCAGTTAGCTAAAAAATAGAGCAAGACTCTATTAATATAACATTCTAAATCATACTAATGTGTTGATTCAATATCTCAAATAGTTGTTTCACTGGTAGCTTTAAAATGTACTTGAAACGATGTGAAAATATACACACTGATAGCTCTTATTCTTGAAAGATTTTGCAGCACTTCACTGCTGGATGTGGATAAAATCTGTGACATTTGCTGCTTCTATGAGGATGCAACAGATGCATAGGGCTTTTTTTTCCACAATAATGTTGTAAGAGGGAAGCCTTGGAGAATGACCCTTAATCTTTGCTCTTGTGGTTAGCACAGCACAATCATTAGTACTGTCCTGAATGGTCAGAAGGTTAAATTTTAAGATGTTACTGAAGGCTGTAATTTTTTCGGAGAGGTGGTATTGGCTTGACTGCTCTCAGTATGTAGTACAAAATAGGCCTTGCTGAGATGTGTTGTCTGTTGCAGAAATTGTTCTCACTTCAGCTGGGTCTCCTCTGGTGGTACTGCTGAAAATCAGAACAGGCATATGGTTCTTCAGTGTGGGGAAACCTTTCTTCTCAGGTTAGCAAGGTTTTAGAAAGCAAAAATCACCACAACATTGAAAGTTTTCTGTAGTGCAACTTCATAATCTTTTGTTGTTTAGAGATTATTAAATGTTTAAAAATAGAAGTATTTTGATAAAGTGCAAAATATACTGTCACTAACCATTTTTGTAATGATTGTTTCATCACTTGTCCATTTTATGATATCAGAAACTGCCATATTAAAAACATGAAAGCACAGTTTGGACATTTAGATTATGTGTTTAAGAAGAGCCTGGATGAGGCCCTTGGTGCCATGGTTTAGCTGATTAGATGGTGTTGGATGATAGGTTGGACTTGATGATCTCTGAGGTCTTTTCCAACCTGGTTAATTCCATTCCATTCCATTTTTTTCTCGTAACTGGTATCACTTTATTCCTTAATTGTTTCTGATTGTATTAGTTTATTAGCTTTATTTAAAATGTAAGGTCATAGTCCTGTAAACTTTGGGGCAAACTTAAGCAAAACTCTATTTCAAAATCAATAACTTGGGGAGTTTCTGGGCAGGAGGTTTTGTTTATAGTGTGCATATGACACACCTTAATATCTCCTCTTTAAAAGGCACTTCTGACTCTTGCTTGATTAAATAATGATCTCTAGAATCTGCATTCTAGTTATGTGCAAATTAATAAGTAATTTTGTGCAATACAACTAAGTATGGGCACTGATATGTGTTAGAACAGATGGATAGTATTAACAGCCAATGAAATTGTTTAGAAGGGTGGATTGTGGTGGGTTTAGGCTATGCCTTTAAAATTTAGTTACAGATTTCGAGCAGAAAAGTAGAAAAATATAAATAAATCAGTGTTGGGTGTGAAAAGGAAAAGAAAAAATTATTCTAAACAAATTAATTGGGTAAATATCTAGAATAAGAGGATCTGTACCATAACAATTCTTCCCTTTTCTCTTCTGATCTCTGGCTGGTTTTGCTTTGCTCGGGAGAGATAATCTGCGTGCTTTTGGCTGGTCTTGACTGAGTCTAACTCCTCTGTTCCTTTCTCTTATCCCTGTTGTGTGGGGTGGGGGGTAAGGGGAGAGGCAGGGAGGGAGAAGGTAGTAGCCTCCCCTGGTCCTTGGCCAGGGGGGTCCTTATCCTGTTTCTTATTTTACATATCTGTATAATATTGTAACTCCTGTATATTTGGTTCATATTAATTGCATTCCATTGTACAGTGTAGATTTGCTTGTAAATACAGCTTCATTTGCTTCTAACTGAATTGGTCTGGCAAAAGTTTATGCTGAGGGGAAACTTCAACCCACCACAATATGATTAGTATCGAGGTCTCAAATCCTATACTATATTCATCTTGGAGACTTCAAATTGCATTTAGCTTGTCCTCTGGGCTCTCCCACCCTAACATATGTCGCTGACATTTGAACAGAAGACCAGTCATTCATTTGGACTTTTACTTTATTGTTTGGAGTTGGAACATGCTTGGTGTATGGCAGCAGCAGGGCTTCCAGTTTAATTTTATCCCCGAAAGCAGAATATGTTAACATGTGCCAAAACTTCTTTGTGAACCAAATGGTTGCAAGGGATTCTTGTTTTTTCTCAAAACAACTGCAGCTAATTTAGCTGTTAAGAGAGGTTGCAGTAATTCAACTGGTGGAGTCTTCTGTCTAGCCTGTCATGTCTAGCAGTATCACTCATGCAACAAATTAAAATTAAGCAAAGTTCTGCTGTCTGGCTTTCCAGGGGTATGGTAATGATTTGCCATCGGCCAGAAACTTTTCTTTTGTGCGACTGGTTGAGTGAAACAGAAGTGCTGCTTATTTACATTTCTGGATACACCTGTTGTCAGGCTCCAGGCCAAGTGGACATCTGTAGCTTTCAGTGCTGGACAGTTACTTCTAGTGACTTGTGGCACTGGGTTGTGTTTGCTGGTTAGGCAACACAACTGTGAGTGCAAAGGAGGGCAAGGAAGCTGTGAAGGGTCTGGAGAATAAATCTGATGAAGAGCAAGTGAAGGAGCTGGGGATGGTTAATTTGAAAAAGAGGAGGCTGAGGGGAGGCCTCATTGCTCTCTATAACAACCTGAGAGGAGGTTGTGGAGAGGCTGGTGCTGGTATCTTATCCCAGGTAATTAGTGCCAGAACAAGAGGGACTGGCCTCAAGCTGTGACTGGGTAGGTTTAGACTGGACATTAGGAAACATTTTTTCAGGGCAAGAGTGGTCAGGCATTGGAATGTGCTGCCCAGGGAGGTGGTTGAGTCACCAACCCTGGATGTGGTAATTTGGATGTGGCGTTTGGGGATATGGTTTAGGGGTGAACCTTGTAGAGTAGGTTATTGGTTGGACTTGGTGATCCTGAGGGTCTCTTCCAATCTGAATGTTTCTGGGATTCTATAAGTACATGAACGGGAGTGTTATTTCAGAACTGTGGTTTCCCACATGCTTAATGTGCTATTTAAAAGCAACCTCAGTATATATCAGCTCCCACTCTCTACGAGCATGGTAACATTAGCTAGCAGGCATTAGGGAGTTGAACAAATCTGAGATCAGTTGTATTCTGCTTGGCTAGCGAGTCATAAATCCTATGAGAGCAGTAAGAAGTCTGATACTTCTATTTTTGTTTTCAAGTAGCGATTTGGAAAAGTATTTTGAACTAGTTTGTTTTCTGAATACAATAGCAAGTTATTCTTGATAAGTTGTGTTCAGTGAGTTTGATTAGTTTGTCCTTTGGTTTATTTTAGCTGTTCTATAATAGATACTTGAAAGCAGTGTTAGCTACCATACTTGTGTGGGGTTGACTTTTTCCTCAAAGAGCAGGTCTCTACTGGGTGTATTTATCTTCTGTATATTTTCCTGTATTAACATGGAGTTCATGCTGTAAATCTCTCAACATAGTATGCTAAATATATCATGCTAAATATGTTTTATATGTTTCTACTTTCATATCAACTTCATAATGAAAGGATTAAAAATTTGAAACTAGATGTGTGATACTTGCTTTCACTTTTCTATCAGAAGAGAGAAGTTAGTGTTAGTTAGTTGTGGTGAACATGATAAAAAGTTGCTCTGTTCCAAGTGAAACAGTTGCCATCATTTTGCTATCAAAATTAATCAGAGAGATTCAGTGATCTGTTAGGGGTCTTACCCAGCAGTGCACAGCTTTATACTGACAAGTTAAAGCATATGAATGGACTTCAGTTCTTCTTGGTGCACTCCTACTCTGCAATTGATGTTTTCTAGACTGGAGTCTCAGAAGAATTAACATGCAAACTGCAATAATTTTTCACCTCACAAGAGAAACACTGCTTTGTGTCATTCACTAATGCCTAAACTAGAATGGCGTGCACAGTAATTCTTAATAATGAAAAGCATACTTTTTAACAATAATTAAGAATACAGCCTTCATATTTCCCAGTTTTTTTTCCCATGTTAGTAATGTGTGTGTAAAAAAACCACCCTCCAATAAGTGTGCATTAAAATGGTTACCGTACTATCCTTTATCTGGAATCATAGTATCAGTCAGGGTTGGAAGGGACCACAAGGATCATCTAGTTCCAACCCCGCTGCCATGGGCAGGGATGCCTCACACTAGATCAGGCTGGCCAGAGCCTCATCCAGCCTGGGCTTAAACACCTCCAGGGATGGGGCCTCAAGCACCTCCCTGCATAACCCATTCCAGGGCTTCACCACTCTCATGATGAAGAATTTCCTCCTCATGTCCAGTCTGAATCTCCCCACCTCCAGCTTCATTCCATTCCCCCTAGTCCTATCACTACCTGAGAGCCTGAGAAGTCCCTCCCCAGCCTTCCTGTAGGCCCCTTCAGATACTGGAAGGCCACAATGAGGTCACCTGGGAGCCTTCTCTTCTCCAGACTCAACAGCCCCAACTCCTTCAGTCTGTCCTCATAGGAGAGGTGCTCCAGCCCTCTGCTCCTCCTCGTGGCCCTTCTCTGGACACCTTCCAGCACCTCCAGATGCCTCTTGGAATAGGGGCTCCAGAACTGGAGGCAGTACTGCAGGTGGGGTCTCACCAGAGCTGAGTAGAGGGGGAGAATCACCTCCCTTGCCCTGCTGGCCACACTTCTCCTGATGCAGCCCAGGATCTGATTGGCTTTCCAGGCTGCAAGTGCACACTGAGAGCTCCTGTTGAGCTCCTCCTCCCCCAGCACCCCCAAGTCTCTCTCCTCAGGGCTGCCCTCCAGCCAGTCCCTGCCCAGCCTGCATTTGTGCCTGGGATTGCCTTCACCTGGATGCAGGACCCTGCACTTGGTCTTGTTGAAGCTCATGAGGTTGGCCTGTGCCCACCTCTCCAGCCTGTCAAGGTCCCTCTGGATGGATCCCTTCCCTCCAGCCTGTCTGCTGCACCACACAGCTTGGTGTCATCAGCAACCTTGCTGAGGGTGCACTCAATGCCACTGCCCATGGCACCCACAAAGATGTTGAACAAGCCTGGTCCCAGGACTGATCCCTGAGGGACTCTGCTTGTCCCTGGCCTCCACTGGGACATGGACCCATTGACAGCCACTCTTTGGGTGCGGCCATCAAGCCAGTTCTGTATCCATCTAGTGGTCACCCATCAAACCCATGTGTCACCAGCTTGGAGACCAGGCTGTGGTGTGGGACAGTGTCAAAGGCTTTGCTCAGGTCCAGGTAAACGACATCAGTTGCTCGCCCCTCATCTATTAATGCTGTCACCTGTTCATAGAAGGCCACCAGGTTTGTCAGGCAGGATTTGCCCTTGGCAAAGCCATGCTGACTGTTCCCAGTCACCTCTTCACTATTCTTCTGAGTCAGCAGTGCCTCCAGGAGGATCTGCTCCATGATCTTTCCAGGCACAGAGGTGAGACTGCCTGGCCTGGAGTTCCCTGGTTCCTCCTTCTTACCCTTTTTGCAAATGGGAGCAATGTTTGCCCTTTTCCAGCCTGTGGGGACTGCCCCAGGCTGCCATGACTTTTGGAATATAATAGAGAGGGGCTTAGCAACCTCATCTGCCAGCTCTCTCAGCACCCGTGAGTGTATCCCGTCGGGTCCCATGGACTTGAACACTTTCAGGTTCTTCAGGTGATCACGAACCTGAGCTTCACTTACCATGGGCAGTTCTTCCTCCCCGTCCCTGGCATCGTCTGCCATGACTCCAGGAGTGTGGCTGGAGGCCCTTGCAGTGAAGACTGAGGTAAAGAAGTTATTGAGTACCTCAGCCTTTTCCACATCACTTGTGACCAATTCACCAGTTTCCTTTTCTGAGGGGGCCCACACCTTCCCTGGTCTTCTTCTTGCCATTAATATACCTGTAGAAGTTCTTAGTGCTCCCTTTAACCTCCCTGGCTAGATTCACTTCAAACTCTGCTTTGGCTTTCCTAACCAGGCCTCTTGCTGCTCGGGCAGCTTCCTTATCTCCCCCTGTTCTATCTGTCCTTCCCTCCACTGCCTGTAGAGTTTCCTTTTAAGTAATAGTGTGTCCAGCAGCTCCTTGTTCATCCAGGCAGGCCTCCTAGCATTCTGTCCTGCTTTTCTCTTTGTTGGTATACATAGCTCCTGGACACAGAGGAGGTGGTCCTCAGCTCTTTAATATGCTGTGGTTTTTAGTCTTCAGAAAATTGAGAGAATAAAGGATTAGTACTTGATTCCTAAGAATTCCACTTCACACAGTGTGCAACAATACAAACAGAAGTTTGGGGGTTTATTAGAATAGAATAGAATTAACCAGGTTGGAAAAGACCTTCGAGATCATAAAATCCAACCTATCACCCAACACCATGTAATTAACTAATCCATGGCACCAAGTTCCTCATCTAGTCTCTGCTTAAACACCTCCAGTGATGGAGACTCCACCCCCTCCCTGGGCAGCACATTCCAATGGCCAATCTCTCTTTCTGTGAAGAACTTCTTCCTAACATCCAGCCTAAACCTCCCCTGGTGCAGCTTGAGACTGTGTCCTCTTGTTCTGGTGCTGGTTGCCTGGGAGAAGAGTCCAACCCCCACCTGGCTACAACCTCCCTTCAGGGAGTTTTAGACAGCAATAAGGTCTCCCCTGAGCCTCCTCTTCTCCAGGCTAAGCAACACATTAAGTGTTCCTGTAATTTCAGATAAATGTGTATAATGAAGAGTGGGAGACTGGACTAGGGAACAAACAAAGTAGATATTTCACAGCTGCTGTCTTTTATTCTGAGTAATAGCACCATTGCATTTCTTCCAGTGTCTTTTTGGACTGTGCAGTTTGCTCTGTGTGTAAATGTGCAGCTGTAAATTATATTAAGTAGAAGTTGTGACTAAAAGGACTACATCACTTTGTTTTTGTTTGGAGGCGGGGGTGGGACTTGGAGGTGGGGATGGTTTTGGTGGTTTCTAGATTTATGAATCTAGAGTAAATTCATTCTTGCATGAATTTTCTCTCAGGGTTATATACTCATATTAACTGTGATGCCTAGGTAGAATGTCTAGTAGGTAGAACGGCTAGTAGGTCAAGAATGGTTCTTCTCCCCCTCTACTCTGCCCTGGTGATGCTGCATCTGGAATATTGTATCCAGTTCTGGGCCCCTCAGTTCAAGAAGGACCTTAGGGAACTGCTTGCATGCAACACTTGTCACCTCATTGGTGATGAGGAATCTGCCATGATGTAACTGAGTGGTGCTTGCTCTCTGAAGATGCTGCAGAGCCCAGAACAGTTATAACACAGTGAACTTGGCTGTAGCCTTGATTTTCTTAATTTTTGTTTGCACACCCCTTTGAATTGTCAGTGGATCAAAGCTTGAAAACTGGCAGTAATGTAGAAAATGTTAGAGAGCCTGTAATGGAGAGTTCTTGCAGTAGGCTGTAAATGGAATGGGCTGTAGCACAGCTGTGCCTGCACTTGTGAGCACGGGCTGGAGCTGAGCGAGGCATTGCCTGCATTGCGCAGCGTAACACAGAGACATGCTTCAGATGCTTGTGGTGACAACGTTTGGTTTCTATTTACAGCTGACTATTGTATACTCTGCATTCCTGCCCAGATCCCTCCGTTTCACTGGAGTGTTGCTCTTGGGTTGAAGTCATTAGAGAACTGCTTGAACCTCTCGCTTGTGCATTCTCATTATAATTTTAGCAGCCTGCTCACAGGATAAGTTATGTCAGGCATGATACTGAAGAGCATTTATTATCTTGGGAAGCTGTTGACGTGACAAATGCATATGGACTGGAAATTGTTCCGTTAGCTGACGTTGTAAGCAGTTGGAAGTCAGATAAAAATGCCCTGAGTAGTCTTTTCATTTGTATGTGTTATGAAGCTACAGTAGATGCAGAGAGCAAAATGAAAGAAAACTAAATAATGCATTCCTTTTTGCTCCATCTTGATCGTTACAATAATCTCTAATTATAGAATAAAGTTGCAACAATGTGTAGGCATGAATCCTGGGATATAAATGTCTGGTTTTAACTCTTAACTTTCTGTTGAGTCTCACCTTGCAAAGATCATCCAATTTGCCTCAAAGTCCAGGAGGGATGAAAAACAGTATTTGTGCTGAAGACTTTGAGTGCTGGTCAATAATGGCCCTTTATGTTGACCATAGAGGCCAGGCAGAGAGGGACTTGGGGGTGCTGGTGTGCCCAGGCAGTCAGGAGGGCCAATGGCATCCTGGCCTGCATCAGGAACAGTGTGGCCAGCAGGAGCAGGGAGGTCATTCTGCCCCTGTACATTGCACTGGTTAGGCCACACCTCGTGTCTGGTGTCCAGTTCTGGGCCCCTCAGTTTAGGAAGGATGTTGAGTTGCTGGAGCGTGTCCAGAGAAGGGCAACTAAGTTGGTGAGGGGTTTGGAAGACAAGCCCTATGAGGAGAGGCTGAGGGAGCTGGGGTTGCTTAGCCTGGAGAGGAGGAGACTCAGGGGAGACCTTCTTGCTCTCTACAACTACCTGAAGGGAGGTTGTGGACAGGCAGAGGTTGTTCTCTTCTCCCAGGCAAGCAGCACCAGAACAAGAGGACACAGTCTCAGGCTGCGCCAGGGGAGGTTTAGGCTGGATGTTAGGAAGAAATTCTACACAGAGAGAGTGATTGCCCATCGGAATCGGCTGCCCGGGAAGGTGGTGGAGTCGCCGTCACTGGAGGTGTTCAGGAGGAGACTTGATGGGGTGCTTGGTTGCATGGTTTAGTTGATTAGGTGGTGTTGGATGATGGGTTGGACACGATCTTGATGGTCTCTTCCAACCTGGTCTATTCTATTCTATTCTATTCTATTCTATTCTATTCTATTCTATTCTATTCTATTCTATTCTATTCCTATTCCATTCCACTGCTGAACTCATAGTGATGCTAAAGGGAGGCCAATTTTGAGGTGTTTGTTCTAGTTGGAAAGGAGACAAGTGCTAACAGTTTCCAGAAAAAAAGAATATCTCCTTAGGCAATTTCTAACTGAAATCATGACCTTCCTGAATGCTGGTGTAAAATTATCAGTCAGATAAGGGTGGGGATTGAAATGTTAGGTCATGAGTGCTATTTGATCAAATAGCAGCGGGTTTTATTTCACTGTTTAAGGAGTCTTTGAATTCCCAGCTCATTCTAATATTTATTTAAATTTCTTTGACAGGTTTAAGAAACAAAAGAGAGGTTTATATGGATGTATGTACTAATGTAAAGTACATGAATAAATCTGTAAAAGCCAATGAAGAAGGAGAGCCTTGGAAAGGTTAAAAATGTACTTCAATGTAGTGTTGAAAGAAGCCATTGTTAGAAATACAACGCCAAGTGGGGATTAAAAAATATCTTTCTTGCCAGCAACATGAGCAAATTCTACTTTATTTTCCTGCTCTTATTTCAATAGGAAGGATTTAATCTCATTTCTGTGGGAATGGTCATGCTTTTGAGTAGACTGGTCTCTCGTTAGTTAAGATCTTGACTCTATCACTAAGCAGAACTTCCATGTAACAAATGCTTTGTAGAGAAATGTGGATGATGCTTATGTGATTTTATTGCAGTGCAGGCTTGTGAAAGAAGGTTACAGTAGAAACAAAAGGTCAACAATGAAGCATAGGATGTAGTTTGTGTTCACAGGGAACAGGGAGATAATGATATAATGTATTTTTAGACCTGTTTTTGTATTCTGGTTTGTGTTATATTCAGCCTTTCATAAATACTGAATCAAGATCATATCTTCAGAGCTTTTAGTATTGTAAGTGGTTTTACACAGAGAAGTTCTGAAAGCACAGATGCTTCATGTTAAAGCACCCCTGTTAACAAATCTATTAGTCACTGGAGTACAAACTGCATGTTGCAGAGTAGTTTCTCAGGTACCATGAGTATCTCCATCCTCTGTTCCTGTATGTAGTTTTTTGGGCATCATTCATTTTATCTTTGTTTGCTCTGTACTTGCTTAAAAAAACCCAACAACAAAACAAACAAACCCAACAACAAAACAAACAAACCCAACCCAATAATCATTGATGGTAGATGTATCACTCTTGCCAGGGTGCGAGGAAGGAATTTTGTTGCGGTTGACTTCCTTCACTAGTGCTTGTGTTAACATTGAAATGTTGCTCTTCTTTTCTGCTCTGGAATACACAGGCCTGAGTTTGCCTTTAAGTAGCTTGATGATAATTCATTTAGTCCTGCTCTGCACAGATTGAAGTTTGTTCATAGAATCATAGAATCAATAAGGTTGGAAAAGACCTCAAGAGATCATCAAGTCCTACCTATCACCCAACACCTCATGACTAACTAAACCATGGCTCCAAGTGCCACGTCCAATCCCCTCTTGAACACCTCCAGGGACAGTGATTCCACCACCTCCCTGGGCAGCACATTCCAATAGCAAATAACCCTTTCTGTGAAGAACTTTCTCCTCACCGCCAGCCTAAACCTGCCCTGGCACAGTCTGAGACTGTGTCCTCTTGTTCTGGTACTGGCTGCCTGGGAGAAGAGACCAACCCCCACCTGGCTACAACCTCCCTTCAAGGAGTTGTAGAGAGCAAGAAGGTCTCCCCTGAGCCTCCTCTTCTGCAGGCTAAGCAACCCCAGCTCCCTCAGCCTCTCCTCATAGGGCTTGTGCTCAAGACCTCTAACCAGCCTTGTTGTCCTTCTCTGGAATCATGACCTTGTTATGAAGGTCAGGTTTGGCTTTTGGATCAGCGTGGTGTAAGCACATTCTTGCAGAAGGACTGATGTAATTCCAAGCAGCCTTTCTTTGGAGGTTAGTTGTCTTCGGGCATACTGTGTTCATAAGATGCTTCCACTATAAATTCCCACCTCAGAAACTCTTGTTCCTCCACAATGTGCAGTGCTCACCAGGGTGAAACAATATTTAAAATCTCAGTGTGACATAGGGGAAGCCTTTTCAAACACACTGAAATAGAAATCCATCTCCACTTTATGTTTTGAAAGGAAAAACTTAAGTCAGTTTGTTCATATGCAGTGATTTAGTTAAAATGTTTGCAAGTCTTTGCTCCATGATTTCTGTGGTGCCAAAACCTGACAATGCTTTGCTTCTTGATCACAGCATCTTCTTGCCTTCTGTAATTAATTGTGGGAACAGGAAAGGTTTTCTGTGTGCTCACCCAACTGGACTTTTAAAAATTGCTGTGTCTGCTTGTCATGCAGAAAGAAAGATGCAGATCCTAAGTAAGACAGAACAACAGGGGTGTTTAACAATTTCAGGCAGTTCTTGAAAATGAAACATAACATACTGAATTTGATGCCACATCAAAACTTGCTATTGCTTTATCTCCCTGGCAAAGGGAGGAATAAAATGGGCTAATATGACAAACCTGTCATTAGTGGGGGTGGAAGTTGCTGAAGATAGAGAGGAGGAGTTTGGGAAGGGAATTTCCCTTCCCTTCTCACAGGGAAGTTTGCTGCCTCCTGGGAGCTCAAGTTAGCGATGTTCCCAGAAGGCTGCCTGGTTTGGTGCAGCCCTCTGACTACTGTCCCTTAATAGTTATGCAGTTAGGGAATAATTATATTGCTACCAGAACTCCCAGGGCTATCAAAAATGACTTCAAGGTGGTGAATGGTGCCACATCCAGCTGGCGGCCTGTCACTAGTGGTGTGCCCCAGGGATCAATGCTGGGCCCCATGCTCTTCAACATCTTTATTGATGATCTGGATGAGGGCATTGAGTCCATCATCAGTAATTTTGCAGACGACACCAAGCTGGGGGCAGGAGTTGATCTGCTGGAGGGCAGAGAGGCTTTGCAGAGGGACCTCGACAGGCTGGACAGATGGGCAGAGTCCAAGGGCAGGAGGTTGAACACATCCAAGTGCCGGGTTCTGCACATTGGCCACAGCAACCCCAGGCAGTGCTACAGGCTGGGGTCAGAGTGGCTGGAGAGCGGCCAGGCAGAGAGGGACCTGGGGGTGCTGGTTGATGGTAGGCTGAACATGAGCCTGCAGTGTGCCCAGGCAGCCTGGAGGGCCAATGGCATCCTGGCCTGCATCAGGAACAGTGTGGCCAGCAGGAGCAGGGAGGTCATTGTGCCCCTGTACACTGCACTGGTTAGGCCACACCTTGAGTCCTGTGTCCAGTTCTGGGCCCCTCAGTTTAGGAAGGAGGTTGACTTGCTGGAAGGTGTCCAGAGAAGGGCAACAAAGTTGGTGAGGGGTTTGGAACACAGCCCTGTGAGGAGGGGCTGAGGGAGCTGGGGTTGCTTAGCCTGGAGAAGAGGAGACTGAGGGGTGACCTTATTGCTTTCTACAACTGCCTGAAGGGAGGTTGTAGCCAGGCAGAGGTTGGTCTCTTCTCCCAGGCAGCCAGCAGCAGAACAAGAGGACACAGTCTCAGGCTGCGCCAGGGGAGGTTTAGGCTGGAGTTTAGGAGGAAGTTCTATTGGAATGTGCCGCCCGTGGAGGTGGTGGAGTCACCTTCATTGGAGGTGTTCAGGGGGAGACATGATGGGGTGCTTGGTGCCATGGTTTAGTTGTTTAGGTGGGTTGGATTGGTTGATGGGTTGGACATGATGATCTTGAAGGTCTCTTCCAACTTGGTTTAGTCTATTCTATTCCTATCCTATCCTATCCTATCCTATCCTATCCTATCCTATCCTATCCTATCCTATTTGACACCAATGCTGTGATGTCCTTTCCTCTCCGGCTGCATGTCAAGGATGTTGATAAATGTTTGCACCTATCTTTCATTAGAAAAAAATGTATTGAGAATTCCTGCTTACACTCTCTCTGCCACTGCTTACGGGGAACTGATCAGAAAAAAATTGCCCACTGAAAAACCTTGACACACAGTTGGATTTAATATCTATGATGGATGAACCACTCCTGAAATTGCCGCTCTGCTGAACTCTTTAACATCTTTCTAGAGACTAAAGGACAAAACACAGCACTAACTCGTCCACATATTTTTAGCAACTCATATTTGTAGATGAGAGAAAGAACAAGCTCTTGATGCTATTTAGCATCTGTTGCAGTGTACTTCTGAAAATGGGAAATATTTTCTACTTATAAAATCATAGAATCATAGAACTGTTGGAATTGGAAGGGACCTCAAGGATCATCTAGTTCCACACTAGATCAGGTTGCTCACAGCCACATCCAGCCTGGCCTTAAAAACCTCCAGGGATGAGGCTTCCACCACCTCCCTGGGCAACCTGTGCCAGTCTCACACCATCCTCATGGGTAAAAACTTCTTCCTAACATTCAATATGAATCCACCCATTTCTATTTCTTTCCCTTCCCCCTAGTCCTGTCACTTCTTGACACCCTAAAAAGTCCCTCCCCAGCTTTCTTGTAGCCCCCTTCAGATCCTGGAAGGCCACAATTAGGTCTCCTCAGAGCCTTCTCTTCTCCAGACTGAACAGCCCCAACTCCCTCAGTCTGTCCTCTTAGCAGAGCAGCTCCAGCCCTCTGCTCATCCTCATGGCCCTTCTCTGGACATGTTCCAGCACCTCCAGATCCTTTCTGTACTAGGGGCTCCAGAACTGGACACAGTGCTCCAGGTGAGGTCTCACCGGAGCAGAGTAGAAGGGAAGAATCACCTCTCTCGACCTGCTGGCTATGCTGACTATGCTGTACTTCTTGCTATTAATTCTCCAACTACCTAAACTTATAAGTAGGAAAAAGGAGCTGCTGCACATGTGCTGAACATTCACCCTGGCTGTTCAATGCTGGTGTGGAAGTGTTTAGGTGGGTTGTTGCAGCATGGGTCTGGCTTTCTGTGCAGGCTGATATGTGGGCATGAAAAGGCGGACATTGATTCAATACTAACTCAAAGTGCGGAGGATAATTTACTGAGCCAAGCCATAATGCTTTGAAGACATTGTCTTTGGGCAAGCTTATGGCTTGTTGTATGTTCATTTGAAGCTACCCTTCATAGGGAAGCATGTGAATTATATGCTGTTTATTTTCTGTGGAATTTCTTTCCTTTTTTCTTTTTAATGAAAAAGGATGGACAGTTACATGTTAGCCAGCTTTGCTTCTTCTTGCTGTGGGTCCCTTTCCAACGCAGCTAGCTTTTTGGTGGTCTGGAGAAATACCTTTGTCATCTGCTATCAATCACTCTATCTTCCATATATCTACCTTTCAGTGGGAACAGTTCCATTGTGATCATAGGATCATAGGATGTTAGGGGTGGAAGGGAACTTCAAAGATTGTCAAGTCCAACCCCCTTGCCAGAGCAGGACCATAGAATCCAGCACAGGTCACACAGGAACACATCCAGGTGGGTCTTGAAAGTCTCCAGAAAAGGAGACTCCACAACCTCTCTGAGGAGTCTGTTCCAGTGCTCTGTGACCCTCACAGTGAAGAAGTTTCTCCTCATGTAGAGGTGGAACCTCCTGTGCTGGAGTTTCCATGCATTGCCCCTTGTCCCAATGCAATAGAGAACAGCCTGTCCCCTCCCTCATGACACCCAGTCCTTAGATATTTATAAACATTTATTAGATGCCCTCTCAGTCTTCTCCAGAATGAACAGCCCCAGTGCTCAGCCTCTCCTCATAGAGCAGTGCTCTAGTCCCTTCAGCATCCTGGGAGGTCTCCATTGGACTCTCTCCAGCAGATCCTTTTCCCTCTTGAACTGGGGAGCCCAAAACTGGGCACAATATTCCAGGTGAGGTCTTAGCAGGGCAGAGTAGAGGGGGAGGAGAACCTCCCTGGATCTGCTGGACACACTTCTCTTAATGCACTCCAGGATCCCACTGGCCTTCTTGGCCACATGGGCACATTGCTGACCCATGGGTAAGTTGTTGTCCACCAGGACCCCCAGGTCCTTCTCCACAGGCCTGCTCTCCAGTTAGTTATCTAGGAGTCTGAGGTTGGTGAAGGAGCCATTAGCCTAGCCCTTATGTTGGCATTGGAGCAATGAAGCAGGTATGCCAAGAGCTTTCTACTGGTACCAGTGTGGTGTGGGCAGTTTGGGAGCGTATCAGGTCCACGTGCCTCTTGCTCTGACATAAACATGCTGGATTGCAACATGAGTTTTTGACCTGTTAAACCAGCAAAGAGAAAGGGGGAGAGGTGTGGGATGGGATCGAAAGGGAGGAAATCTGGCATGAAGACGGCAGGTGGAATACATTTTTGATTACTCCATTAGCCTTGAAAAAGAACAAGGGTTTTTTGCTTGAGTGCCTGCTGTGAATAGAGATGTATTGATTTAACGTGAAGGTGGGTTATACACTTTGCCACAAAGCTATTCATGTTCTTAGGATCAGGCAAACCTTTCTACTCTCTTCCCCTCCTCTGATGCTTGCTTGAATGAATGCTGAGCCAGAATTTGCTTTGGTGGTTTACTTTTGCTGCAATATACTGGGTTGGGGTTCTTTTTGCTTAGTGAGTGAGGTTTGTTGCTGTTTTCCTTCACAGACATATATTACTTCTTGATTTCTCCATCACTGAGGTGCTGAGACATTACGGATTAAACGTGAGACGGCATTTCTGCCAAAACAAAGCATAACGATGTGTTCATGTTTTCTCTGATCTTTTGTGAAATGTGCTATTAATACCATGGTTTTATAGCCTTGTCCATTGTTTGGTTTGATTACTTTTTAAAAAGTTCTTTAAAATGACAAAACTGAGGTACAAAACTGGGGGGTTACAGGGGATGGCAGGGAAGAGGGGAGGGTGGAAGAATACCACAGCAACCCCCCAAAAACCTCAAAGTAACCAAAACCCCCAAAAGAACAAAACCAAAACATAGCAGTAAGCAAACAAACTAACAAAAGAAAATGCAAACAAACTGAAAATTAAAACCTTTATTATTTTCTTATTGTGTTGATGACACACTGTGGAATATGTTCAGAGCTACCTGGCTGCAGTAACATCTTGCACCAGAAATGGGCGAGTGGTGGCATGATCTGTTGAGTGACTGGTTTTCCTGCCCAGCTCTGCCTTTTAACATGTGCCCTGTGTAAGAGTCTGGATTCTTTCTCATTATTCCTTCCTGGGCTCCATCACCATTGTAGTTTCCTTAATTTTCTCCTTTTGCCAGGGAATTTAGCTCCCCCCAAAGTAATGATGAGGCTTGTACTGCTGATGCTTAGCTATTGCCTGCAGAGCAAGGAGGGCTAAAAATGTTAACCAAATCTCAGACCACTGATATTTATTTCATTATTTTATTGATGTTTTTAATGTAAAAAATAACAAGTTTTCTTCTGTTTCTTCCCTGCCTTTCAAAAAGGCTGGGGTCAGAGTGGCTGGAGAGCTCCCACACAGAGAGGGAACTGGTGGTGCTGGTTAAACACAAGCCAGCAGTGTGCCCAGGTGGCCAAGAAGGCCAATGGCATCCTGGCCTGCATTAGGAATAGTGTGGCCAGCAGCAGCAGGGAAGTCATTGTGCCCCTGTACTCTGCATTGGTTAGGCCACACCTTGAGTCCTGTGTCCATTTCTGGGTCCCTCAGTGTAGGAAGGAGGTTGACTTCCTGGATCGTGTCCAGAAAAGGACAACAAGGCTGGGGAGAGGCCTTGAGCACAAGCCGTATGAGGAGAGGCTGAGGGAGCTGGGGTTGTTTAGCCTGGAGAAGAGGAGGCTCAGGGGTGACCTCATTGCTCTCTACAACTACCTGAAGGGTGGTTGTAGCCAGGAAGGGGTTGGCCTCTTCTCTCTAGCAACCAGCACCAGAACAAGGGGACACAGTCTCAAGCTGCGCCAGGGGAAGTTTAGGCTGGAGGTGAGGAGAAAGTTCTTCACGGAGAGAGTCATTCACCATTGGAATGGGCTGCCCAGGGAGGTGGTGGAATCACCGTCCCTGGAGGTGTTCAAGAGGGGACTGGACGTGGCACTTGGTGCCATGGTCTAGTCATGAGGTGTTGGGTGACAGGTTGGACTCGATGAACTTTGAGGCCTCTTCCAACCTTGGTGATACTGTGATACTGTGAAACAATTCTTAAAAGCTAGTACACAAATGCCTTTTTTCACTTTGTAATTTCACCCAGCAAAACCAGAACTATCTGTTTCCCTGACTTTTTTTTTCTGTGAGAGGCAGGAAAGCTTGTGTAGCTGGAACCTGGCAGGGGTAAAGCATTTGGCATTGGATGGCAACCTAAATCAGGTACCTGCTGTATTAACTACATTTGGGATTGTTGATTGAGGATCCTGGCGGTGAGAGATATTTTTTTCTGAAGGGTTAGTTTCAAAGCAGTATTCTCTCAAACCTTACTCACTGAAATCTGACTTTGCATGATGTGTTTTGGGAAGTTGTTGAGAGTTTTCATTGGGAGCATGTGCAGTGTTGATGGACTGTGCTGCCACTTAGAAAGTGAAAAATAAGTTCTAGTATTTTTGCCATTATTTAGCTTCAGTGATGTTTCCAGAAGATTTTGGGTTGGTTTGTTTGTTTTCTGTTCCAGTCGCTAATTTAACCAAATTTCTGAAAGCAGTTGCAGAGTGAGCATTTAGACAGCTCTGTAGCTTTGCTAAGTACAATTATCAGTTAATTTCTTTTGTGTACACAGAAAAGGGAGTTATTTTGCATGGATGGATTCTGAATTTTGCCTGAGCTCAGCCTGGAAGGCAAACAGGCAATCTGTGATAGCTCTTCATCTGCAAGAACGATTAAATGCCAAGAAATGTCAGTGTCAGCAGAGGAGCACCATGGAAGAGAATGTAGAACAAATAATTGTTAAGTGTGTCTTGTGAAACTGTGTGTGAAAAATTAACTGAATGTTCAGAACGTTATTTAAATAAAGGGAAAATAAAGGAAGCCAAGTATGGCAGTACTTCTGTTGTGATGATTTTTCTCCCTTGCTGTCTCGAGGTTTAAGATATCCACTTCCTTACCTTTCAAAATGAGACACTTTTCTGCTGTGTTTTTAAGAAAGTTGGATTGTGTGTAACAGTTTACACACAATCTCAAGGCAGCTCTGGCATGTGCTGCAAATGGTGTGAGCCAGCGTTAAAAGGACTTTTGTTTGCTGCTTCCTGTGTGCTATTGTATTTGCCTGCTGCTTGGTGAATAGAAGCTAGGCGTAGAAAAGAATAAGCTAAAATAATGAACAGTGGAGAAGTCCTAAAGAAATTAGTTAATGTCTTAAGTAGCTGAATGGCTCAAAAAAATGTAGGCCTGCTATTGTCAGTTTGAATTTTCTCCGTGTGCATTTCACATTGCTTGCATCGGTCGTCATGCAAAATAGGGCATGAGGTGTCCCTTAATTATTTGTGACAGTGCATTCTTTACTTCTGTTTATTCCTTGTAGTTTCACTCATTCTGTCTTCTGAGATGCAGGCAACAAAGAAGATCCCTGACCTCATCACAGCTGAAGAAATTTCTTTGTTCAAATCCCTTCTTTGTATTTTCTCTAACATATTGTGGATCTTTTTGCATGATCCAAGTGATGTTGTTCTTTGTTTCTTATTTGGGAACATGAATTTTAGTAATAAATACCTAGAGATTCACAGTTGGTGCTGCAATTAACTTAAAATGATATTCTAATGCATGCGTTTATAATGATTTATTTTTAAAAATCATTTATCAGCTTTTTTAAACTGACCTGTTTTCAAGAACTATGCTCTAAAATGATACATGATAATAGATGTGTCAGCAGCAAGTGTGCCCTGAAAGGAGGAGCCAAGATGCACCTAGGCAGCAGAATTTAAGGTAGCAGAAGAGTGCCCATACTCTTAACAGCACCCAAATCCAAATGCAACTTCCTGCTGGCCTCATTAGGCTTCACTGTAGTTGATTTTGTAACTAATGATGAACTCGTCCATATATAATGAAGCTCTGAGTTCCTCTGCCTTGCATCTGACGTCTGATTATGACCAAGGTTGCTGAAAAGCTTGGTGGTTAATACCTCTGAAATGTAATGCACTTGAAGTGGTTTCAGATAAAGAGAAACCCCGGGAACCAATGGTATTTTGATAAACACAGATGTTCTGGTGCAAGTGTTCATCCTCTGCATCAGTGTTGTCAGTGTTGCCTGTATTGATAGGGAACAGGCAAGAGGCTTTCCAACATTTCCTCATTATGAGATATCACTGGGCAGCCATTTTGAGTCATACTATGGCAGAGTTGCTTACCTGGTAGTGTATTCTTCTTAATTTGCTGAGATGCTGCACAAGTGTCAGGTATTTCTTCTAATTCAAGTCTGTAAGAAGTGTAGGTTCTTTAATTGCTGATATTTTAAAGTTTAACATTATCTACAAAACTGACCTGGGGTTAACTGAGATTTTAGGTGTTGAGAAAAATATACTGTAGGACAATGTGACTTTAAAAAGTAAGGACATAACTGTAGGAAACAAACCCCCAATATTTAGAGGAACTTTGGCATATCTTTAAAAAAATTAGAATAGAATAGAATAGAATAGGATAGAATAGAATAGAATAGAATTAACCAGGTTGGAAAAGACCTTTGAGATCATCGAGTCCAACCTATCACCCAACACCATCTAATCAACTAAACCATGGCAGCAAGCGCCCCATCCAGTCTCTTCTTAAACACCTCCAGTGATGGTGGATACATTGGTGGTTACAGAGATTGAGCGGTTAAATAGCCTTAATGCTACTGTGTTAGTTTTAGGCTATGCCTTTAAAATTTTGTTACAGATTTTGAGCAGAAAAGTAGTAAAATATAAATAAAACACTATTGGGTGTGGAAAAAAAAATGGACATAATTCTAAACAATTTCATTGGAGAGGTTTCTACCATAAGACTGCTTGTACCAAAACAATGTTTTCTCTTCTAATCTCTTCTCTGCTTTCTTCACTCGGGAGAGAATATTAACCTGCTTCTGCTTGACCTTGGCTGCATTGTCTTGGTGAAGTCTAACAGCTACTTTTTTCTCTGCTCCTTTTCCCCTTTTGGACAGGGGATGGGGGTGGGCCAGAGAGACAGCTTCCCTGGTCTTCTTGACCAGGGGGGTTCTCGTGTTGTTCATTAATTGTCAGTATCTGGTAATATTGAAAATCCTGGAGATTTTGTTCATATTCACTGCATTCCATCGTGGATTGTAGTTTTGCCTCTCACGCAAGTCATCCATGACTGCGACATTTGTGCTGCTGTTAAGCAGGCAAAGCAAACCGAGCCCTTGTGGTATGGTGACCGATGGTCCAAGCACAAGTATGCCAGAGGTGAAACAAGCTGAGTACTGCAGTAATGTAATAAAGAGAAGGGGAAGGTTGATTCCACGAGTATGCAGCAGCAGATACATCAGACTTGAGTCTCAAAAATTCAGTGTTTTCAACAAGTGCAGCCTGCTTCATTAAAATATATTGAATTTAACTCGGTGTCTCTGTAAAATCATTGCTGCTTATTCTGCTGACCACAGTGTGTGAATCACTGCTGAGGTGGGAGGAGAGCATCTAGGACAGAAGGTAAAATATAATATCAGGGGCTCTTGCTTTGGTTTTTCTTCATAATTTACAACATTAAACAGCCGGAAGGTTTCTCATGAGAGACTCACATTTTCTTTATTTCCAGATATCTCAAATGCCATCAAACTGATGAGCATTTTAAACTAATTTTGTAATGTTTATTAAATGAAATTTGAAGCCATTATTCTCAAGCTGTTTATCTTGGAAGTTCGTTACTTCTATTTTAGGCCTGAAGAAGCATTTGAATTTCCTCTGTTTCTTTGCATCTCCTCAACAAATCCAGTGCTCTGCTATCATTCTGTACAAACCCCACTTTGAACAATAAACTGGATTTAAGGAAAAGTAACAGCAATAATAGGTGCATTTAAAATGTCTCAAGAAATCATAAACATTTCATTTCTGAATGTGTTAGGATTTTTGATAGCTTGATTCCAGTGAGGTTTTTTCCTAAACCTGAGGTGCCTAAATTTGCACTTCATTTTCCAGCTGTCGTGTCTAAGCCAGTTGAAAGAAGTTTTAAAATGTAAGATAAAATACGGAAACAAAATATTTTGAACAAAATGGATGCCAATCTAACTTCAGATTTTCAAAGCCAATGCACTTTGGAAGTACCTGCCTTGCCTGGTACACACATAAAGGCAAATACCTGAGTTCTTTTCTAATACCAGCCTTCTCTGAAATCAAAGATCACCAGAGCATGCCCATGTAACTGCCAAAGATCATAAATCCTTGCCAAACAGCCTGTTTTACTGACATAACAGTATTCTGTACCAGGAGTTATTCCTTACTGAAAAGAAATTAAGCAGACAGACCTCAGTATCCATGGGGCCTGTCCTCTTCAATATTTTTATCAGTGATCTGGACAAGGGGATTGACTGCACCGTCAATAAGTTTGCAGATGACACCAAGCTGGATGGCTGTGTCGATCTGCTAGAGGGCAGGGAAGCTTTACAATGGGAACTGCACAGGTTAGACCAATGGGCCAAGGCTAATTGTATGAAGTTCAGCAAGGCCAAGTGCCAGGCCCTCCACCTTGGTCACAACAACCAAAGGTAAACTACAGACTTGGGGATATGTGGCTGGAAATCTGTGACTTGGAGTGGGACCTGGGGATATTGGTTAAAAGTCAACTAAATATGAGTCAGCAGTGTGCACGAAAGCCAATGGCATCCTGGCTTGTATTAGAAATACTGTGGCCAGCAGGAATAGGGAGGTGATGATCCCCCAGTACTCAGCACTGGTGAGGGCAAACTTCAAGTATTGTGTTCAGTTCTGGGCCCCTTACTACAAGAAGGACATTGAGGTTCTGGAGCATGTCAAGAGAAGGGCAGCGAGGCTGGTGAAGGGCCTGGAGCACATGGCCTGTGAGGAGTGTCTGAGGGAGCTGAAGTCATTCAGTGTGGAGAAGAGAAGGCTGAAGGGAGACCTCATTGCCCTCTACAGCTACCTGAAAGGAGGCTGGAGCAAGAAGGGGCCTCTTCTCCTTGGTTTTAAGTAACAGGACTAGAGGAAATGGTTTTCAGATGCACCAGGGGAGGTTTAGGCTGGATATTAGGAAATATTTCTTCACAGAGAGGGTTATCAAACATTGGAATGGTCTGCCCGGGGCAGTGGTGGGTTTAAGCAGCCTGTGGACCAGACATGGTTTAGTGTTTACCCTTCATTGATGGGTTGAGAATTGGACCAGATGATCTTTGAGGTCACTTCCAACTGGATGTTTTCTATGATTCTGTGACATTAATGTAGCTGTGCCCATGGTGAAGAGTGGACCAAAAGAGTGCTTAGCTGTTCTGAAAAATAACACCACTGCAAGAATCCAACAGCAGCCCTGCAGCACACCACACCACTTTGCCCAGCTGCCGCCCTTCTGCATCCTTCCAAACAAATCAGTAAGCTGGAAACAGCAGCCATTCAAATATAAAATCTTAGGAATATGCTGGAGTTAGGAACTTGAGTTCCAGACAAAAGGTTTCCATTCTTATCCTACTCCTGTGAATAAAGCTTGAACTTTCATTTCTGGGGTAAACAATTTTTCTAAATAAGCTTGAAAAATTCATGCTTGAAAGTTTATAGCTTGAATGCAAATTTCTGTCATCAAAATCTAGCCGTTTGCTTTTTATTTCTCCATGCTGATGAGTCAAAATAATTTTAGATTTTCCTCATTATTTTTTGTCTTTATTGCTGGTGGATGATCTTTTCTGCTCTTGTTCCATTAGTACACTAAAATCTTCTGTAAAGATTTTACACAATAAAAAAAGAGTTCATACTCCAAGCAATAAACAGTTTTCTTATTTGCATTAATCTTCAGTTATATGCTGCAAGCACTGTAGGTAGTGTTTGTTTGCCAGCTCGTTTGTGAGAAATTCATTGCATAGCTCAGTATTCCAAATCCCAAGCTGTGTTGTTGACCTCCAATAAAGCCTGTGGTTTAGGTGGTACTCTGATCTCTTCCCCAAAGTGAGAGCCACTAGATTAAAGTGCATTTACAGTGCAAATATTTGTGTTTGCTTTAAAAATTCTCCTCTGCAGAGCTTCTCAAGATGATACTTAGCATGCACTGTTTCAGAAAATCCCATTAAACTCTTCCTTAGCAGCTCTATACAGCATGGCTAGTGCAAGCTTCTTTTTCTTGAACCTGTCTGAATAATACTCCTCCACAGTCAGGATTTTATCTTACAACTAAGCATGCATGCCTTCTGCAGTTTTTTAAAAGTCGGGTGCTTTGGGAATTGTTGACTCTGGGTTTAATTGTCGTGTAAAGGAACAGCTCATTTGAGACACTTTTCAGGTGTTTTTAGTTGAAATGAAATGCTGAGCATTAGAAGATGGCTGAAATGTGGGGAAGAGTTTTCTTGTTTACTGGTTGATGGTAGGCTGAACATGAGCCTGCAGTGTGCCCAGGCAGCCAAGAGGGCCAATGGCATCCTGGCCTGCATCAGGAACAGTGTGGCCAGCAGGAGCAGGGAGGTCATTCTGCCCCTGTACACTGCACTGGTTAGGCCACACCTGGAGTCCTGTGTCCAGTTCTGGGCTCCTCAGTTTAAGAAGTATGTTGAGTTGCTGGAAGGTGTCCAGAGAAGGGCAATGAAGTTGGTGAGGGGTTTAGAACACAAGCCCTATGAGGAGAGGCTGAGGGAGCTGGGGTTGCTTAGCCTGGAGAAGAGGAGACTCAGGGGTGAGCTTCTTGCTCTCTACAACTGCCTGAAGGGAGGTTGTAGGCAGGCAGAGGTTGGTCTCTTCTCCCAGGCAGCCAGTACCAGAACAAGAGGACACAGTCTCAGACTGTGCCAGGGCAGGTTTAGGCTGGATGTTAGGAAGAAGTTCTATACAGAGAGAGTGATTGCCCATTGGAATGTGCCGCCCGTGGAGGTGGTGGAGTCACCATCACTGGAGGTATTCAGGAGGAGACTTGATGGGGTGCTTGATGCCATGGTTTAGTTGTTTGGGTGGGTTGGATTGGTTGATGAGCTGGACGAGATGATCTTGAAGGTCTCTTCCAACCTGGTTTATTCTATTCTCTTCTATCGTATTCTATTATATTCAATGCACTGTTCGTGGAACAGTTCAAGAGAAGCTGTGAAAACCACCTAGTACCACTGCCTGGCCAAGGGCATCACCACTGTTATTTAAAGTTGAGGCTCACCAAAATTTCATCAAAGATAGCTTTACTTACCCATGTCGTGGTTTGGGAGGCCAATTCTCCCCCCAGGGGCAAAACTAACAACTCAGGCAAACGGAATGCAAAAACAATGGTGGAAAGTTTAAATGGGAAAACAAAAAAACCCCAGCAATGAAAGTTTTACAGAGAGCCACAAGCACCATGACAAAAGAGAGAGATCCCAGAACACACCCAAGAATGTCCCATCCCCACCAACCCCCCCCCACCCAGGGCTCTTTCTTCCCACCCCCCCCTGTCCCCAGCCTTGGGCCTGGGCAGGCCCAAGGGAGGCAGCTCAGGTCATTTTACCTAGGCAGCAGGAGGGGACGAAAGAGGAAATAAGGACTCCGTGTGGATGTTTTATAGAGGAGCAGAGGATTGTGGGTGAAATACCTGGTTTCCTGTGACCACCCAGTGGGCTGGACCCTTTTGGGACCTCCCAGGTGTGGTCTGTGCAGTGGCATCCGGGCCAGCACCCAGCCTAAACCACCACAACCCAGGATTTCCAAAATATTGTTAGAACAAGGAAATACTTTGTTCCTTTTCTCTCTTTAGCCTGATGTGCAGTTGTACTCTACCACAGAGGCTGTTGTCATCCAAATGCTAAGAACTGAGCTTTTCTTCCCCAAACAGATGATTCCTCGCTGTTTCAAATAGAAGAAAGTGAAGCAGGTATTAAGAAAGAATGAGGAAACACAGCATATCTAAGCAGGCCTGTGTGAATAAGCAGCAGCAAGCATAGGTTTTTGGCAAACAGCAAGTGGGCTTTTGGCTTGGAGACAGTGAAATGGCAGTGTTTCTGCGGGTGCTCCATTGCTGTTCACGTGGTAAGCAGACATCACAGCAGGCCTGTGGCAGAAGTTGTGCAGTTTCTTTGAACAACTGAGTGCACATGTGCACACACTCAGCCTGTAGGAGTGTTAAAAACCACATGGAACGTCTGGTTAATGTTCACATCACCTTGTAGCTGGCTTCTTCAAAGCAAGCATTAGTAGCAGTACAACAAAAGCATGAGCTCAGTCACAGACACAGCTTTGCTTACTCTAAACTGGATGCATGGTACTTTCCAACAATAAGTACGTGGTGGCGACATGCTGCGTAGGATTCACTGCATTTGCAACAGCAGTGCCACGGATCATTTGCATCCAACAAATTAAAAAGAAAGTAGTGTGACACCTATTTCTGTCTACAAATAGGACTAAGTTTTACTTATGACTGAAGTAAGGCTTAATTAAGATGATTTTGGAGAGGGAGAGCAGGGAAGAGGAGAAAATTAAGTACCCCTCAGTGCACCGTGTGATACAGAGCTTCATGTCTATATCAGCAATTTAAAGGGAATCTACCATGATTTGTTTGTGTGCATGGCAATGCTTAAATCTTACTGAACCTTCTTACTCAAGTGCCATCCACAGACTTGAGGGACCCAAAGGTAAATGCTTCAGGCCTGTAATAAGGTTCATTCGCTGTGAGAAAATTACTAGCATGGACTTGGTGTCAGCTGCAAGAGCCTCATATGGAGCAGTAAACTGTCTGACATTTGTTTTGTCCTGTTCTGTGGCATGTTATTTTTAGTCATATCAAGAAATTTGTTTAAAAGAGGAGATGGTAGAAATCCCACCTGGTTTGAACCCACAGACATTTGCTGGAAGAACACAGCACTTTACCTGGCATCCATCTTTCTGGAATTCATAGAGGACTCTTTCTTCATACAAAAGTTCAATGTGCCAACCAGGAATGAGGTACTGCTGGACTTGCTGCTCAGTAACCAAGAAAACCTGCTTTGTAACATCTTAGTTATTGACTGCCTTAGTTACATTGATCACGATATTGTGGAATTTGGGATCTTTCTGAGCACACTACAGGTTAGTTCCAAAACAAATGGGGTTTTTTGTATTTCAGAAGAGCAAACTTCAGTGTGCTCAGGGCTCAGTTGAAAGGGAAGTTTTCATGGGAAGCTTCCAGGGAACATAAAGATGTTGGCAAGTGTTGGGAGTTTTTCAAGGACCTCTTCAGATGATTGACTAAAAAATCCATGTAAAGTCTGTCTCAGAAAATCTTGAGTTCTAAGTTAATGTACTGGGATGTTTTCACTTGGTTTGAGTCCATTTTTGGTAGTTTTATACTGGGCCAAGCTCTTTGGTGCACACTAATAAGACAAGAAACAACAGGTCAAACTTGAACATAGAAGGTTTCACCTCAACATGAGAAGCAATTTCTTTACAGTGAGGGTGACAAAGCACTGGAACAAGCTGCACAGAGAGGCTGTGGAGTCTCCTCCTCTGGAGACTCAAAACCCACCTGGATGCATTCCTGTGTGGATTACCCTGAGTGATCCTGATTTGGCAGGGAGTTTGGACTCGATGTTCTCTGGAGGTACCTTCCAGCCTCTAGTGTACTGTGATACTGTACTGGCGCTGCAGTGCAAGGCCACTCTGCACATAAACAGTCTGATACTTTTTGATGGTTGCTCAATAAGATAGATCAACCCTGTTTGATAAGAAATGAGATGATACAAAGACTGAGAGAGCATGTTGGTAAAACACTGAGCTTCTTATTTTCTTGTTTTTATAGTTACTCTGTTATGACAGCATATACAATAACAGAATGAACTGATTTTCTAGAGCTGAGTAGTGCTCTACTAGTGCTGAGTAAACTGGATGTATTTAATCATTGTAAATGTAGCTGGTGTTAAGCAGTGCTTTATTTCAGTGGCTGGTAGTGTTCTGTGAACACACTGTGCTTTCAGAGTCCCATCACCTGGTGCCCGATGCCATGCCTGTCAGCGCTTTCATCTGAGCTGTCCTTACTCCTTCCTGCTGTGAGAAAGGATGACAGTTCATTTTATCTGCCTTGTGAACAAACACAAACGCTGTATTTCCTGCATGGTGTCTTTTTCTTCTCCTCCCTGGGGATGAAGGCTTGTATATGGAGGGACACTGATTAATTCCAGCTGTTTCATTTACAGCCAAGGACAGGTCCCAGCTGAAATGCTGGAGACATTCAACGCTGTGAGATAGGCTTTTACAAACACAGAGTCTAAGCATCTCAGACACAAGAGATGGTGAATAAATCTTGAACTCAGTCTTGAGACTTAGTTTTTTGCATATGTGTTACCTAATCTGTGTTGTGTGCCCAGTCTGCATAAGTGTGATTAAACCACTATAATACTCATCTGCTTGTAAATGAAAAGTGATATGACACTGGAGGTCTGAGAATGGCGATAATTGCAGAACAGGTGACTGACATGAGGCTTTTGATGAAAGAATTGAATGGAGGATCTGATTGGGAGTTTAACACAAGCGCCCAAAGAGTGGCTGTCAATGGTCCATGGCCAAGTGGAGTCCCTCAGGGATCAGTCCTGGGACCAGGCTTGTTTGGCATCTTTGTTGGTGCCATGGACAGCGGCATTGAGTGCACCCTCAGCAAGTTTGCTGATGACACCAAGCTGTGTGGTGCAGCAGAAACACTGGAGGGAAGGAATCCATCCAGAGGCACATTGACAGGCTGGAGAGGTGAGCCCATGAACACCTCAAGAAATTCAACAAGACCAAATGTAAGGTCCTGCAGCTGGGTCAGGGCAATCGCAAGCACCAATATAGGCTGGGCAGGGACTGGCTTGAGAGCAGCCCTGAAGTAAAGGCCTTGGGGGTGCTAGGGATGAGAAGCTCAATATGAACCACCAGTGAGCACTTGCAGCCCAGAGAGCCAACCAGAGCCTAGGCTGCATCAAGAGAAGCACAGCCAGCAGGGTGAGGGTGGTGATTCTCCCTTCTACTCCACTCCGGTGGGACCACACCTGGAGTAGTGTGTCCAGTTCTGGAGCCTCTGTTACAGGAAGGATCTGGAGGTGCTGGAAGGTGTCCAAAGGCCATGAGGATGATCAGAGGGCTGGAGCTGCTCTGCTCGGAGGACAGACTGAGGGAGTTAGGTATGTTCAGTCTGGAGAAGAGAGGGCTCTGAGGAGATCTTCTTGTGGCCTTCCAGTATCTGAAGGGGCTACAAGAAAGCTGGGGAGGGACTTTTGAGGGTGTCAGGGAGTGATAGGTCTAGGGGGAGCAGAACAAAACTATAAATGGGTATATTCATATTGAATGTTAGGAAGAAGTTGTTTCCCATGAGGGTCGTGAGAGACTGGCACAGGTTGCCCAGGGAGGTGATGGAAGCCTCATCCCTGGAGGTTTGGATGGATGTGGCTGTGAGCAACCTGCTGCAGTGTGAGGTGTCCCTGCCCATGGCAGGGGGGTTGGAAATAGATGATCCTCGTGGTCTCTTCTAATCCTAACAATTCTGTGATTCTTCACTTCTGCCTGCTTTATCTCAGCCTTTTCCTTTCTACCAAAAGCCATAAGGACTTTGCAAAGAAGAAAAAAAATCTTGCCAGTAGAACAGACTTTCTAGAAAGCTACTGAGAAAAGTGTCTTTCTAGGCAAACCTGCCCTGTTTCACATATCCTTTCCCAAAAGGGCAAGGGACTCTGAAATTGACTTGTAGACTTGAAACTCTGGAAGGTCAAGGCAAAGGAGAAGGGGAGAGATTAGGAACACGGGAAAGAGGATTAAATGTCCAGCAAATGTTTATATATTTCTATCAAATATAACTTGAACTTAATGGGATGTATCTATTTATGTGATTTACTTTGGGTTTTTTTGCATAAATTGTATTCTAGAGACTTGCATGGAATATGTATCACCTTTGGAAGGGGGGGAAGGCTTCTCGAGGTAGGTTCAAGGAAGTGGTTAGATTATGTAGGAATAAAATTAGAGAGGCAAAGGCCCAGTTAGAACTGAAACTGGCCACCTCTGTGAAAGAAAATAAAAGCAATTTACAAATATTCAACGCTAAAAAAGGGCAAGAAGAACCTCCACTCCTTACTGGACCTGGAGGGGAACACGGTGACCGAAGATGAGGAAAAGCTGAGGTCCTGAACGCCTTCTTTGCCTCCATGTTTAACAGCAAGGCAGGAGTCCAGGATGCGTGGCCTCCGACTGGGTAATAGGGTTGGGGAGCAGTGTAATGCCCCAGAAATCCATGAGGAATTAGTTCGGGACCTGCTGAGCCACTTGGACACCCACAATCCATGGGAACCGGATGGATCCATCCTAGGTGCTGAGAGAGCTGGCAGATGAGCTGCCAAGCGCTCTCCATCATTTTCTCCAGTCCTGGCTCACTGGAGAGGTCCCAGATGACTGGAAACTGGCCAATGTGATCCCCATCCACAAGAGGGACGATGGAGGAGCCCGGAAACTACAGGCCCGTCAGCCTGACCTCAGTGCCAGGGAAAGTGATGGAACAGATTATCCTGGAGGCAATAACTGCGCACCTGAAGGATGGCCAAGGGCTCAGGTCCAGCCAACATGGATTTAGGAAGGGCAGGTCCTGCCTCTCCAACCTGATCTCCTTCTATCAGGTGACCGTCTGGTGGACGTGGCCTGTGGATGTAGTCTATCTGGACTTCAGCAAGGCCTTTGACACCGTCCCCCACAGTAACTGCTGGCTAAACTGTCAGCTCGTGGTTTGGACCGCAACACTCTGTGCTGGGTTAGGAAGTGGCTGGAGGGCGAGCCCAGAGAGTGGTGGTGAATGGTGCCGCATCCGCTGGCGGCCAGTCACCAGCGGCGTCCCCCAGGGATCGGTGCTGGGCCCCATCCTCTTTAACTCTTCATGATGATATGGATGAGGGGGTTGAGTCAGTCATCAGCAAGTTTGCAGATGACACCAAGTTGGGAACAGATGTTAGTCAGTTAGAGGGTAGAAAGGCTCTGCAGAGGGACCTCGACCGACTGGACAGATGGGCAGAGTCCAATGGATGGCATTTAATAAGTCCAAGTGCCGGGTGCTGCACTTTGGCCACGGCAGAGCTACAGGCTGGGGTCAGAGTGGCTGGAGAGCTGCCAAACAGGGAGGGACCTGGGGGTTTAGGCTATGCCTTTTAAATTTAGTTACAGATTTTGAGCAGAAAAGTAGAAAAATATAAACCAATCACTCTTGTGTGTAAAAAGGAGATCAAAAGAGTATTCTAAACAAATTCATTGGGTAAATATCTGTAATAAAAGGATCTGTACCATAACAATTCTTCCCTTTTCTCTTCTGATCTCTGGCTGGTTTGCTTCACTTGGGAGAGAGAATCTGCATGCTTTGACTGGCCTTGGTTAAGTCTAATCCACTGCTTCTCTCTCCGCTCCTTCCTCTCTGGCGACAGGGCGGGGGGTGGTGGGGGAGGGGCGGGACTATACTTAGGACTGTATGATTCTCATGCTACATAGCTAAAACACCCTATGCAGTATTTGTCCTTACAGCCTGGTTCTGCCCCATACACTTCTTTATGGAAAAAAAAACCAAAACACACCACCATGTTTGTATCAATTTGTGCTATTCCAGTTTAATTTAGGATGCCTTATTGAAACTATCAGGAGAAGGAACTGTAGAGTTAATTGGTACTGTACAGATTAGGTTCTTTATCTCCAGGTGAATTTCTGAAAACCTGTCCATGCTAAAAGCAGATGGAGTGTGTTTAGGTTTGAATATTGTCATGAGATTGTGACGTGAGCTTGAAATTTGGCTTTGCACATTTTAAAAGAGCAAAAGTAAAGCCAAATACTGATCTTCAGGCATACTGCTCTGGACAGGTGGGAAGATCTCAGCCTCCAAGCTGCAGTCACAGGGGCTGTGGGGAATGCCATTCATCCTGGGTATTGCCAGTTCATTCTTACCTTGGTAAATGTAAATGAAATTTCAGTTGTCAAAACATCAGTGAGTATCAAAGTTACACCAATTTTTTAGCAGTAGTCCAGCAGCCCAAAGCATTAATTCCCTATGCTGGCTAAACTCGCAGCATAGGTGTGACCGTTTTAGGCTGTGCCTTTAAGAAGGGACAGTTGCTGGAACACTCTGGCTGAATGTTTTGAGAAAACAAGACATTCTAAATGAATTTCATTGGTAGATTGGTAGAATGCAACTTTAAGTTTTAGTTCTGTTTGAGTCAGTTCTGTCTGTTCCAGTCTGTCTGCCTGTCTCTGTCTCTCTCTGAGCAACAGCTGTGGGACAGAGTTAACCTTGAACTAACAGATAGAATAATCATTGCATACGCTTTGAGCTAACAGAATTTCCTCCTTAATAATTACCTTTTCTCTCTCTAACCCTTTTATGGGAAAAAAAGGGAGGTAGGGGAAGAGAGGGAGTACAGTGGGGGACCCTCCTGGCTGGAGGAGGGAGTTTTGTTCTTTATTACGTTCTTTGCTGTATATTCTGAATATATGTAAATACTGTATATTGTGTACATATCCATCTGCATTTCATTCTGCTTGTAAATATAGCTTATATTCATCTGCTTCTCCAACTGAGTTAGCCGTGGTTTCTTTGTGTGGGGGGGAGAACTTTCTCTCACCACCACAATAGGAGAGTACTATGAGGCTAACCAATCACTAGGAGACACTAATGTCACTAAAATCATGGCAAGATCAATCTTGATTTTTCTCAGGCCAAGGGTCCTTATGGCTGCAGGTTCAAACACAGGAGCTGCAGGAATTTTTTTTTCTTGGTTACATGGATGAGACAACTGAGACATTTGACCAGTGCTGTTAACAAAAGTTTACTTAATGCAGAATGGAATTCTGATCTGCAATTACTTTAATCCACATTCCTCAGTTTTCATGCAATCACAACCAACCACATACCAGTGCTACAATAACACATGCTGATAGTGGCACTACACTTGTGCTGGGTAGGATTTTTGGCCAATTTTTCATTGCTACTTTCCACTGATTTTATCTTTATAATAATTTTATTTCATGTAAAGAATCTCTATCAAGGTAAAAAGTTTCTTTTTGAAAATTACCTAAACACATGCAAAACTAATCCCTTTTTAAAATACCTTGCTGTTAGTGTGTTTAAGCCCCTCCTAAGAAGTTTAGCCAGGTAAAGTATCTGAAATCATACTGTCAGTTCCCCTGGTTATATTATTATTATTAAGAAATAAAGGAGAAACACCTACCACAACAAACTTTCCAAATGTTAGTTCTCTGAGCACAAATCAATAATTCTGCTTCCTTCATCAAAAGAAAGCAAATTTTGTTGACAAGTATACATAAGGTCTGCTAGAAGTAAAGGCAAATCCTTTCTGCTGGAGTTGCAGCAGAGCTGGGAATCTCTTGTTCCTTAATGAAATGATCTTGATGAGGGGATTGAGTCCAGAACTAGTAAATTTGCAGATGATACCAAGTTGGAAGGAGGTGTTGTTAGAGGGTAGGAGAGCTCTGCAGAGGGACCTTGACAGGCTGCACAAATGGGCAGAGTCCAATATGATGGCATTCAACAAGTCCAAGTGCCAGGTGCTGCACTTTGGCCACAACAACCCCATGCAGAGCTACAGGCTGGGGTCAGGGTGGCTGGAAAGCAGGCAGGCAGAAAGGGACCTGGGGTACTGGTTGAGAGCTGGCTGAACATGAGCCAGCAGCATGTTCAGGTGGCCCAGAAGGCAAATGGCATCCTGGCCTATGTGGGAAGAGGTTGTTTTCAGACAGCTTGGGAAGGCTATAGGGAAGATTTGGCTTTGCTGGAATTAGAGAAAGCTATGTTTTGTCTTTGACTGAGGGTAATGTAAACACCTTGTAACTGAAGGAGAGAAGCCAGACAGAATTTGGTTGGATGTGATAAAATATTGTTTTGTTATTTTGACCTATTGCATGCCTTAATTACATGTATGTCAGTAGAAAATGACTAATTGAGATGTGCCACATATGCCTTCTGATAGGCTAGAGAACTTTGCTGTATAATGTAATAAATGTCTTTGCCTGCTCACATCTGGTCCCGAAAACATTGCTCTAGGTGCGTACAACATCTATGCTACAACAGGCCTGTATCAGGAATAGTGTGGCCAGCACAAGTAGGGAGGACATTGTGCCCCTGTACTCAGCACTGGTTAGTGACCAACCCCCACCTGGCTACAACTTCCCTTCAGGGAGTTGTAGACAGCAAGAAGGTCTCCCCTGAGCCTCCTCTTCTGCAGGCTAAGCAAGCCCAGCTCCCTCAGCCTCTCCTCACAGGGCTGTGCTCCAGACCCCTCCCCAGTTTTGTTGCCCTTCTCTGGACACCTTCCAGCAGCTCAACATCTTTCCTAAACTGAGGGGCCCAGAACTCATCAGGCTTTTTAGTGATGAAATAAATCATGGAAGCAACTGACAGGATGACTGATTTATGATCTGCATTTGGAGTTCTCAGAGGCTGGTATAATGTTGAATTTATGTTTTACTATTGACTAGGAACTTAAAAATTATTATTAACTATTTTAGAGTGCTGTTTTTACAATGTGAAAATCTAGTGCCCTTCTGAAAAATTAGTAAATCTTTACAGCACTATAGAATGCAGATGCAGAACAGAGACATTGGCTTAGGTGGTGCTAGAGTGAAGATCTTGGTATGAATGCAGTTTCTATTTATGAATTCAAAGAACCATAAGTACTTCCATTGTTCTAATATAAATGGCGAGTAGGGAATTGATAAGGATTATGATACAATAAGTAATCTCTAGCACTTAATGTCTTTTCTAAATGTATGAAAAATATCTAGGATGATAATCATTACAGGCTTAGCAAGGGATTTATTTTTATCTCTCTGGATTGCTTCATGTCACTTACAGACACCATTACAGGCATTGAGAAATTCCTCCTTTCCTTCCTTATCTCTGAGAAGAAGCAGTGAGGGGGAAGAAATGGTCTGCAAATGAGGCACAAAAGCAGAGATTTATTATGAGAGCAGACTGAAGGGGCTCCAGGTAAAAACAGTGGAAGTAGCATCATAGCATCTGACTGAACAGCTCCTGCTCCATAACCACCATTTTTGCAGCTATCCCAGAGCCAGAAGCAAGACCCTCACCAGCCAAGATACCACCCAGAGGAGCTCAGTCCAGTGAGGAGCCCCAGCCAGTACCCATGGATGATATTGGAGGTGCCATCAATCCTGTCCCTAACAACTGGGGGGGCCACCAGGCCCCCCAGCCTTTTGTCACCACCACCATCACCCAGTGTGCACCATGGGCACTCACCAGGGACAAGAGGAGGATTTTCAGCCCAGATGGGCTCAGCTTGTGGCTTCTGCCTTTCCTGGGGGGGGGGATTAAAAAGGGGTGGGGAGGGCAAAGTGGCCACACCTGAGGTGGGAGGAGACTCCAACAGAGCCCAGGTGCTGTGGGATTTGAGGGGAAAAAGGGGAAAAATGGGGCAGGTGAGGGACTTTAGGGTGTGAGGTAATGACAGGACTAGGGGGAGTGGAAAAAAACATAGAAATGGGTAGATTCAGATTGGATGTTAGGAAGAGAGACTGGCCATTGGAATGTGCTGCCCAGGGAGGTGGTGGAGCCACTGTCCCTGGAAATGGACAGACTGGATGAGGCACTTGGTGCCATGATTTAATTGATCAGATGGTGCTGGGTGATAGGTTGGACTCAATGATCTTGAAGGTCTTTCCCAACCTGGTTAACTCTGTGATTCTGTGATTCTGTGAAAAAGTTGTGTGGTACTTGTCTGCTGGAGGACTAAAAACACAAAAGGCAGGATCATAAGACTTGCATTTTGTGCCACAACTGGATTGCCTGCTCAAAGTCTGACAACAGGGCTGACAGTGGGATGTATCACATCACTTTGTGTTCACTGTAACTGAGAATATCCTGCGAATCCTTTCAAGTAGAGAAAAAGAAGCTTTAGTTTTTGTAGGCTGTTTTGATGGCTTGGGTATGGGAATTCACTCAGTTTCTTCAGTTGTTTACTCCACTTGTTTACTGGCCTGAAAAAAATATCTCTGTATATGAGAATGAATTTCTGCTCTGCTGCTTGGTCTCAAACTGGGGGAAGCAGAGGACAGGGTTTGGCTCATCCCTACCTTATGACTTCCCAAATAAATTTGACTGAAAAATTAAAATTCAGACTGGTACTGCTCTGAGTCACCAGAGATGCAGCTTTTCCACAGGTGCATCACATACTTTCTTTATTGAGATTTCTTTATCTAGTAACAGTGTTATTCCTTTAACTTACCCAAGAGAGGACTTAGTTACCTTTGTTTATGAGAAGTGTAGTAGTAAAATATTTTACTTTTTGTGTGCTAAAAAACTGAAGAGAAAACACCCCCCAAAAAATCCACCCAACTACCAACAAAAAAACCCCTTGTGTGACTTAGTCCCCTGCTCAGTGTATTTCCTGTGACTTTTAAAGGCAGAATTACAGTTGTTGAATTTACAGAACACAGAATTAACCAGGTTGGAAAAATACCTTCAACTCCACCACCTCCCTGGGCAGCACATTCCAATGGCCAATCTCTCTGTCTGTGAAGAACTTCTTCCTAACATTCAGCCTAAACCTCCCCTGGCACAGCCTGAGACTGTGTCCTCTTGTTCTGCTGCTGGGGGCCTGGGAGAAGAGACCAACCCCTACCTGGCTACAACCTCCCTTCAGGGAGTTGTAGACAGCAAGAAGGTCTCCCCTGAGCCTCCTCTTCTCCAGGCTAAGCAACCCCAGCTCCCTCAGCCTCTCCTCACAGGGCTGTGCTTCAGACCCCTCCCCAGCTTTGTTGCCCTTCTCTGGACACCTTCCAGCAACTCAACATCTTTCCTAAACTGAGGGGCCCAGAACTGGACACAGGACTCAAGGTGTGGCCTAACCAGTGCTGAGTACAGGGGGCAGAAGGACTTCCCTGTTCCTGCTGGCCACACCATTCCTGATGCAGGCCAGAATGCCATTGGCCTTCTTGGCTGCCTGGGCACACTGCAGGCTCATGTTCAGCCTACTATCAACCAGCACCCCCAGGTCCCTCTCTGCCTGGCTGCTCTCCAGCCACTCTGACCCCAGCCTGTAGCACTGCATGGGATTGTTGTGGCCAATGTGTAGAAACTGGCACTTAGATGTGTTCAATCTCATGCCCTTGGACTCTGCCCATCTGTCCAGCCTGGCAAAGTCCCTCTGCAGAGCTAAAATCCATTTTTTGCTAAAAATCCTAGAAAGAAAAGCCTACAAATCTGTTGGAGATTTAAAGGTAGTTATTGCAAGAATGGTAAAGCTCTGCTTATACCTTAACTGCCCTTTTATGTGATGTTGACTGCCTATTGCCATGGACCCCAGATAATCAGCCAGATGCTGCTCCAGGTGCTGGTTGCCTGGGAGAAGAGACCAACCTCTGCCTGTCTACAACCTCCCTTCAGGGAGTTGTAGAGAGCAATAAGGTCACCCCTGAGTCTCCTCCTCTCCAGGCTAAGCAACCCCAGCTCCCTCAGCCTCTCCTCATAGGGCTTGTGTTCCAGGTCCCTCACCAGCCTTGTTGCCCTTCTCTGGACACGCTCCAGCAAGTCAACCTCCTTCCTAAACTGAGGGGCCCAGAACTGGACACAGGACTCGAGGTGTGGCCTAACCAGTGCAGTGTACAGGGGCAGAATGACCTCCCTGCTCCTGCTGGCCACTATGAATTTGAATGAGTTTATATACCATTACTGGAGGTGTTTAAGAGGATACTGGATGAGGCACTTGGTGCCATGGTTTAGTTGATTAGATGGTGTTGGACTTGATGATCTCAAAGGTCTTTTCCAACCTGGTTTATTCTATGCTATGCTATGCTATGCTATGCTATGCTATGCTATATGAGGAGAATGGTAAAAGGTGTGTGATAAAATTTTCAATTAAACCAGAAATGGATGTTGTTAACAAGGATGTTACCTTCATACAACTTTTAAATATATATTTTCTTCTAAAGTTAAGCTTTAGCAACCCAGTCTGAGAGTCTGTATATGTTTGATGAAAAACAGAATATCCTGCTAGAGACATAGAATGATTACAAGAAATGAAGCAGTGTAGAAGAAAATGGCAGATTCAAACAACTATTTCAGCCACCCACACTGTTAGAGCAAATCTCCATTAGGGAAAGACAGAGGTTTTGGGAACCTGTTGAAAAAAATATATAGGTTGTGTTATAAGGGATATCTAGCTGCTTGTGGAGCCAGCACTGATGCTCTTACCCATGCTGAGTGGTTCCTTTCTCGCTACTTAAGTTACTGTGACTGCTTAAATATTGCAGCACTCTCTAATGTATTTGTGAGTATTAATGTCATACTTCTGGCTGCAGAGGTGTTTTTTGGCAGAAACACTGCTTTTTGAACACTTAGGGAAGAGACACGTGAAGATGGTTTGCTTAGTCCAAGCCACCCAAAAGCATAATTACAGCTGAAGCAGAGAGGAGCAGATTAGACTGTTTAATCACTTCTTACACATCTTTTACTTGCTGGAAATGTGATCAGTCACTGTAAATCCTATTTTATATAAAGAGAACAAGTAGTACTCATGACAGCTTTTTGACTGTTTATCTTTCTCTGATGGTTATCCATACGTGACAAAGTACTGTAAATCTTGTCTCTCTGGCAGCCAGAAGAGTAAAACTGCACATGGGTATTCAGAGCCTGTGGAGGAAGCACAGAAATACACATGCTGGAAAAGGGGGAGAGGTCAAGTTTAGTATTCAAACGCTGCTCGTAGCTAACTTGATGTATTACCCTTTGGCTGCAAAAGGCTGAATTTCAGCAACAAATTTGACCAGCTGGACCACACAATGCAGTCATCAGCACTGAGACCCACCAGCTTGAAAAAACAACAACCCCTGGTGTTAAGACAAATGCTTTGAAGAGTGGTTGCTATTAATCAGGTGGTGCTACTGGTTTGGAGTCCATTAGTCATTCCGTATTAATAAAAATGCTGATAAAGGACATCATAACACTGCAGAGCCAAGCTGTTTTGTAACACAAGAAGCTCAAGATCTGAATCCTACTTCAGGGAAACTGGTCAAGGTCCATTTCAAAATTCCTTAAGCCAAATGAGTCTCTAGGCTAACTCCTTTGAAGTCACCGGGTTACATGAGGAATTAATTTGGCTGTTTGGCTCTGTACTTCAGCAGAGATCTGACTAATGGTCCTGCTCGCCATGTTCAAGGGTTATTGTTTCGGTGTTGTTTCCTAAGAGAATATGTGGAGTAAGGGGTGGAGAATGTAGTGGTTTCAACCACACAATGTTTCCCACTCTCAGAATCATGACTTTGTGACGACAGGACTTACGGCTGTGCGGCGTTATGACCCTGGAGAGGAGAGCCTCCGCCTCTCCCTTTCCCGGTCCTCAAGCCGGCAGCTGGGCTTCTGCCTGTTGTGGGATTTGGATGGGTACTCCTTTCCCTTTGCCTTCTGTTCTCTATATAGACTGATGTAATCCAATACCTTTGTAGCAGAGGAGTAAAATGTTCTGTGTAAGTCAACTGAAAACTCTCCTTCTGCCTTTTCCCCCCTCCCTTTCTTATCACAAGGTAAGAAGAGAGGAGAAAGGAGATGAGAGGGGGAGTGAAGGAGTTTAGCCCTTGCACTAAACCATTACACATAGATAGGCCAAAATGTGGGCTCTGCAGTCTTTGCTTTCCAGGTAGGAGCTGGTGTCTTTCCATTCCTATGCAAACTATGCAGACAGCAACATTCTTGACATTGTATGAGGAATTAGTGCATTCTCCCTTACTGCTTCAGGATAAATATATACCTGAGATTCAAGTTGCAGCATGTGTTAGAAAATTAAATAAGGTCCCTGAAGTCTTACTCATTAAGCACATCTGCACATTGTCTTTTGAAGAGTATATGAAAGTTGAATTAAAAGCTTATGTCCTCAAGTTTTTGTTTATGAGAGAAAGCACTTTGCTTTACTTTTAAAAAGAAGTGAAAATAAAGCTCTCCTCTTACTGTCTCTTACTTTAGTGTTCTTAATAAGGTATGTCAGGCTTTGGGTGACAGTCAAGTTGCTCTTATTTTGCAGTCATGCTTTGCATACATTTTATTAGACAAATGACAGAAGGAATTTGAATGTAAAAATAAGCCTATATAAATTAATATAACTTTCACTAGAGGAGCATAATGGTCTAAATATTTCAGACAGAGCAAGCAATAAATAATGCCAAGGAAATAGTACTGACTAATGAGATAAGGATTAAGTTGCCTGTACTAGGTGATGAATGATGAATTACAGGGTGGTAAGGCTGGATGGCTAATTCAAAATGAAATTGCTGCTAACTGGAAAAAAGCCCACCACTTTTAAGAAGAGGTCTGTTATATATAATCAGTGACCAAACAGATTTTCTGTGTAAAGGCTTTCTCTTGTAATCACCTGCAATGATACTTACCTGTATAAGTATCTGAATTTGGCCAGAGTGAGTTCTGGGCCCCTCAGTTTAGGAAAGCTGTTGAGTTGCTGGAAGGTGTCCAGAGAAGGGCAACAAAGCTGGGGAGGGGTCTGGAGCACAGCCCTGTGAGGAGAGGCTGAGGGAGCTGGGGTTGCTTAGCCTGGAGAAGAGGAGGCTCAGGGGAGACCTTCTTGCTGTCTAGAACTCCCTGAAGGGAGGTTGTAGTCAGGTGGGGGTTGGTCTCTCCTGGGCAACCAGCACCAGAACAAGAGGACACAGTCTCAAGCTGCCCCAGGGGAGGTTCAGGCTGGATGTTAGGAAGAAGTTCTTCATAAAGAGAGTGATTGGCCATTGGAATGTGCTGCCCATGGAGGTGGTGGAGTCACCATCACTGGAGGTGTTTAGGAAGAGACTGGATGGTGTGCTTGGTGCTATGGTGTTGGGTGATAGGTTGGTCTCGATGATCTTGAAGGTCTTTTCCAACCTGGTTACTTCTATTCTATTCTGTTCCAGACAGCAACTCATCAGAGAAGCTAATGAGTCAAAACTTAGGCAAACTCACTGGAAACATCTGAGTAATTTGGTTAGGTGGAGCTGGTGAGTTTGTATTATGCTGCAAGAAAAGAAAAGAAATAGTTTGTAGGTATGTTCACTCCCCTGCTTTTTCCTTTCCCTTCTAACAGAATAACCAGGAGGTGTTGCAGAAACATTGCAGAGTAATACATACACATCTGGCACGCATTTTGCTGCCCCAAATGAAGCGTTGCAGATGGTCTCTTTCTTAGGGATGCAGAGGTACAGGATAATGATTTTCAAATTGAAATTCCATTTTCCAAGTTTAATTGTGGGGCAAATTTGGCAAATACTGAACAAAAATAAAGCATGCATTATCTGATGTCTTACTGAAAACAGCTGATTTTTAAACAATACTCCGAGCCTACTTTGCTGTGTGGCATTTCAGATTCTGAAGGATGCACCCAAGCTATAGCTGCATAGTGTGTGGAGAATTTTCAGCTGGTAGTTTTTCTTCTTCATTACCTTCCAGTGTTAACAGTTGGTCCTCTCAAAACTGAATTCCACAGCTGACTTAATAGGTCTTTAACTTGAATGCGTGCATTTTGAGCAGTTACCAAAAATGGGTTAATTACATCTGTTGCCCTCTAGTCCTTCTAAATTTCAGTGTTCATCAATTACATTTAAGAGACAAGCCATAGAGTTGCATGGATTTTCTTCACTTGGGTGCATTCATTTATTTTGTTGCCAGGGTTTTGAGTGCTTCTGAAGACTTAAATAAAAGTTCTACAAAAGAGAGAGTGATTGCCCATTGGAATGGGCTGCCCAAGGAGGTGGTGGAGTCACCATCACTGGAGGTGTTCAGCAGGAGACTTGATGGGGTGCTTGGTTGCATGGTTCAGTTGATTAGGTGGTGTTGGATGATAGGTTGGACACAATGATCTTGAAGGTCTCTTCCAACCTGGTCTATTCTATTCTATTCTATTCTATTCTATTCTATTCTATTCTATTCTAAAAGCCGAAGTAGAATTTTGTCAGCATCACAGAAGGTGGAGGCTTCTCTGCATTTGCAAAACTGAAATAATTGATATTTTTAGCAGTCACAAAGAGATTGTACTTTGCTTGAACATTTTAGTTGCAAGGCCACAGAAAGCCTTAGGTCATGTGCCCATTCTATCTCCAAGGAAAGAGCAGTGTTTACACTTTTCTCTGTTGGGTACCTAATGCCCCTTAGATGTCTCCCAAGTCACAAGTTAGGCAGGGATCCCAATGTGGGGTTTGTTTGGTTGGTTGTTTTTTTTTCCTGGGGAAGAGGAAGTTGGACTAAGGTGAATATGAGAGGAAAAAAAGAAGAAAGAAATGATTGCAAGTGTCCAGACTTACAGAACACCAGAGTATAACTTTGGTTTAGAGGGTCTTTTGTATCTAGATGCCTTTCTTTGAGGTGTCTCTATGTTGAGGTTGGGGAGAAATGAAATAATTCTTTGGAGGCAGACTTGTTAAATCTTGAGCAAAATGGCCAGGTGATTTTCAGTTTTGCACTTATATGACTGTAGATGTGAAAGTAGTAGCCGAAAATGCTCTGCATTGAAATGATGAGACCAGTAAGGGTCTGAGTGCAAGCTTACCCGGTTGGGTATGCAGAGACAGGTCCAGAGGCTGGCATCAGCCACCATCGTAGTTTCTCTCTATGCCTTTTAAAATTGCTTTGCCATAGCAAGCACGCAAAAAATTCTTGCAAGATAAATGAACTGTGATGGCAAAGGAAGATGAATGCCTTCTAGGATTTAAGGAAGTGCTCTAGTATTTCAGATTTACAGGGCACTTTCTGAGAGAGAAAAAAGTGTGTGTGGTGAAAGGTCATTGACTAAAATACTTGGTGTACGTTGCTGCTATGTTGCCCAAAATCCAGATGGAAGGCTTGTGTTAAATTACAAAAGAAACCAGCGTTGTTTTAATGTGGAGCTCTGCAGAAGCACAAAGTTTGCAATGTATAGCCTAGTGATAGATCAACAGAGGTTATTTAAAGGATGGAAACATCCAGATAGATCAATTGAAAATGTTTGCTAGCTCTGTAATATTGAGTGACAGGGTAGGAAAATCCCCTTGGTCCTCATTTAGAAAGCACAGAGGCTGAATGGTATCTGGTTGTGGTGGTAAAATCTATGCCCTTGGAAATGCAGCCCTCACTGGCCTCAGGATTTGCTGTATGATTTGTAACTACTGAGCTCCTAACGGTAGTGTGTGTCCTTCTCATGCTTGGCCAACTTGCAAAACTGTTTGCTGCCCATGATTTGCAGAGGAATCTTGGGCTCTGGAATTGTGCTAATGTGGTGGTTTTTCCTCAAAATTACTGCAAAAGCACAGCAGGCCAAGCAGGGCCAGCATCCAGGTTACCTTGTGCTGCTTCCAAAAGCAATGCTGTTAGAAAAGCTGGAGGAAGCTATCCCTGTGAAATGGTAAAGGAAATGAGGAATGTGTAGAATGTGATTAAACTCAAAAATCAGTGTGTACTATAAAAGTGGAGAGCACTGTCAGGGGGGTTCACAGAATAACTGAATTATTGAGGCTAGAAAAGACCTCTGAGATCATCAAGTCCAGCCTATGACCTAACACCACCACATCAGCTAAACCCTGCCACCAAGTGCCACATCCAATCTTTTCACAGTATCACAGTATTGCTAAGGTTGGAAGAGACCTCAAAGATCATCAAGTCCAACCTGTCTCCACAAACCCCATGACTAGACCATGGCACCAAGTGAAAGGCATTACTGAAACTTGGTGGGATGATTCCCATGATTGGAATGTAGGGATAGATGGGTACAAGCTTTTTAGGAAGGATAGGCAGGAAGGAGAGGAGGAGGTGTGCCCTCTATGTCAAGAACCAGCTGGAGTCAGCAGAACTCCACCTGGGGAGGATGATGAGATGGTTGAGAGTATATGGGTTAGAATTAAAGGCAAGACAGGGAAGGAGATATTACTGTGGGGTCTCCTACAGGCCACCTGACCAGCAGACCCAAGCAGATGAGGCCCTCTACAGGCAAATAGAAGCGGCTTCCAGGTCACAAGCCCTGGTCCTCATGGGAGATTTCAACCACCCTGACATCTGCTGGAGGGACAACACAGCAAGGCACCAGCAATCCAGGATGTTCCTGGACTGCATAGAAGACAACTTCCTCCTCCAAATGGTAGAGGAACCAACAAGAAAAGGTGCTCTGCTGGACCTTGTTCTCACCAACAGGGAAGGGCTGGTAACCAATGTGAGGCTCAGAGACTGCCTTGGCTGCAGTGACCATGAAGCATTTGAATTTAATATCCTCAGGGCTATCAGGAGGACCTACTCTAAGCTTATGACCCTAGACTTTAGGCGTGCAGACTTCGATCGCTTCAGGAGTCTGCTAGCCACAGTGTCATGGGACAAAGCCCTGGAGGGAAGAGGGACCCAGGACAGCTGGTCAGTATTCAAGGACCACCTCCTCTGTGTCCAGGAGCTATGTATACCAACAAAGAGAAAAACAGGAAGAACGCTAGGAGGCCTGCCTGATGAACAGGAGCTGCTGGACACACTATTACTTAAAAAGAAACTCTACAGGCAGTGAGGGAAGGACAGATAGAACAGGGGGTATATAAGGAAGCTGCCCGAGCAGCAAGAGGCCTGGTTAGGAAGCCAAAGCCGAGTTTGAATTGAAGCTAGCCAGGGAGGTCAAAGGGAGCACTAAGATTTCTACAGGTATATTAATGGCAAGAAGATGAGTAGGGAAGGTGTGGGCCCCCTCAGAAAGGAAACTGGTGAATTGGTCACAAGTGATGTGGACAAGGCTGAGGTACTCAATAACTTCTTTACCTCAGTCTTCACTGCAAGGGCCTCCAGCCACACTCCTGGAGTCATGGCAGATGATGCCAGGGATGGGAGGAAGAACTGCCCTTCATAAGTGAAGCTCAGGTTCGTGATCACCTGAAGAACCTGAAAGTGTTCAAGTCCATGGGACCCGACGGGATACACCCACGGGTGCTGAGAGAACTGGCAGATGAGGTTGCTAAGCCCCTCTCTATTATATTCCAAAAGTCATGGCAGACTGGGGAAGTCCCCACAGATTGGAAAAGGGCAAATATTGCTCCCATTTTCAAAAAGGGTAAGAAGGAACCAGGGAACTACAGGCCGGTCAGTCTCACCTCTGTGCCCGGAAAGATCATGGAGCAGATCCTCCTGGAGGCACTGCTGACTCAGAAGAGTAGTGAAGAGGTGATTGGGAGCAGTCAGCATGGCTTTGCCAAGGCAAATCCTGCCTGACAAACCTGGTGGCCTTCTATGAACAGGTGACAGCATTAATAGATGAGGGCGAGCAACTGATGTCGTTTACCTGGACCTGAGCAAGGCCTTTGACACTGTCCCACACCACATCCTGGTCTCCAAGCTGGTGACACACGGGTTTGATGGATGGACCACCAGATGGATAAGGAACTGGCTTGATGGCCGCACCCAAGAGTGGCTGTCAATGGGTCCATGTCCCAGTGGAGGCCAGTGACAAGCGGAGTCCCTCAGGGATCGGTCCTGGGACCAGTCTTGTTCAACATCTTTGTGGGTGACATGGACAGTGCATTGAGTGCACCCTCAGCAAGTTTGCTGATGACACCAAGCTGTGTGGTGCAGCAGACACGCTGGAGGGAAGGGATGCCATCCAGAGGGACCTGGACAGGCTGGAGAGGTGGGCACAGGCCAACCTCATGAGCTTCAACAAGACCAAGTGCAGGGTCCTGCATCTGGTCGAGGCAATCCCAGGCACAAATACAGGCTGGGCAGTGACTGGCTGGGGAGCAGCCCAGAGGAGAGAGACTTGGGGTGCTGGTGGACGAGAAGCTCAACATGAGCTCTCAATGTGCACTTGCAGCTCGGAAAGCCAATCAGACCTGGCTGCATCAGGAGAAGTGTGGCCAGCAGGTCAAGGGAGGTGATTCTCCCCCTCTACTCAGCTCTGGTGAATAACCCCACCGGAGTACTGCGTCCCAGTTCGTGGAGCCCCTATTACAAATTATCTGGAGGTGCTGGAAGCGTGTCCAGAGAAGGGCCACGAGGATGATCAGAGGGCTGGAGCACCTCTCCTATGAGGACAGGACTGAAGGAGTTGGGGCTGTTCACCTGGAGAAGAGAAGGGCTCCGAGGTGACCTCATTGTGGCCTTCCAGTATCTGAGGGTGGCCTACAAGAAGGCTGGGGAGGGACTTTTCAGACTATCAGGAGTGATAAGACTAGGGGGAATGGGAATGAAGCTGGAGGTGGGGAGATTCAGTGCTAGAATGTGAGGAGGAAGTTCTTCACCGTGAGAGTGGGAAGGCCTGGAATGGGTTGTCCAGGGAGGTGGTTGAGGCCCCGTCCCCTTGCGGTGTTTTAGACCAGGCTGGACGAGGCTCTGTCCAGCCTGATCTAGGGTAGAGTGTCCCCTGCCCATGGCAGGGGGGTTGGAACTAGATGATCCTTGTGGTCCCTTCCAACCAGCTGAAACTATGAACTATGAAACTAAGAC